>OX381712.1:53291533-54491533 GCA_947462335.1 Harmothoe impar | reverse complement strand
CCTGGTCTACTTTATCTGATACAGTTGTAAATCTAATGTTCCCGCATATATCCTGGTTGTTTCTAAGATTTCTTACAGTGGTGTCGCCAGTTATCCCAAAAATGAAAACAGGATATCATCTGGCTGATATCGGCAGTTCTATATCACCGTTTTCACTCCAGGCCAATCCCCTTTTTTCTTTCAGTGACTCAGACGCAATGACTTGGCAGAAACCTCATCCGGGACACTACCGTCATCACCAGGACGAGACTTACTTCCGGTGCCTAGAGGGCGCGCGGGGTCGCTGCTGTTGGCATGACGACGGTAACAAGCTAACCGGATTTCCGTTTTCCCCAGGTCCTGTTGGGTAATAACATAGCGCCCCCTATCACAGTCTTCCGTTATAGATCTGTAGTTGGTTATCTTCACTATGCCGCCATATCGTCTACCCCTCCCCCACCTATGCAGGACGTCACTGCTTTCCACAGGAATTGAGTTGTTATTAATTCTATTGTGTGAATGCACCAGGGGCCACTTTCTCAGGATAGCAAAGATGAGGTGTAAATGGTTTCTCAGGCTGGCAAAGATAAGGTTTAGGTCATAAACACCTATTTTGTATTCAATTCTATGGTGCAATAGTTGCATCCAACGTCCATTGGTATGACAGACACGTTCATTGATTTAGTTTCCCCATACCTCTATATTTGTATGATTTAGCTATCAAAAACATGTGGATTTGATGCCCCATAGCTTGTCATTTTGACCAGGCCACAACCTGGGCTAACATTTTCAGTCAAATGAGCCTAGTGACGTCCTGTAGACCTGGCAGGTCAGCAGGTAGACAACCGTTAACTCCTTTACTATATGACAGTCACTGAGGAGACCCCATATAGGACGGCTCTTTGACAACAATGGACACTTTAATTTTATCACTGTATACTGGTACTTCAACTGATATCCTGCCGTCCCAGAGCTGCTCACAGTCGGCCCATTACAGCCTTATTAGTACGACTGCCTGCAGGAATGGGTAGGGGGTGATTAGGGGGGATTGTGTGTGTGTGTGTGGCGGGGGGGGGGGGGGGGGGTGGCAGCGGCGGGCAGCATGGGGATGCCATTTACTGGTCTTTTGTTGGTGGAAATGGGTGACGTCAGAGCGCATTGTGCGGCTGACGTTGCTGGTTGTTGTTATGGTGTACCTTTTTATTTGTCTTTGACACGTCTTTCTCTGTCCTGTCACAAGAAAGAACATGAGCACCGCCCTAGGGTGGAGACGTGCCCTTTAAAACCCCATATTGGCCTGAGGGAGCTGGGGTGGGGGTGGGGTGGGGGGTGGTACATTGACCACAGGTGATACATGCTGATAGGCTTGCATGACAAGCACAGACTGATACTGCCAGGATAACATGGCTATAGGTACTCTATAAATATGGGAAGCCTATAGATACGCACCACAAGCATGCAAAAGGCGATGATAGTCAAAATACTCCTTGAAATAGTTTCAGGGGGTACCTGCATGAATTGCTGTAGGGCTTTAGTCATGTCAAAAACTAATCAATCCTTGATACAACGTAATTACAGAAGCTGCAGGCCCACGTGTCGACCACGTGTATAGTATAAACATATTGCCTACCCTACACATGTCAATCGCAACCTTGGAGAGAAATTAGCACGCTTGCATTTCAATCACAGGTATGTTATAGATGTTAGCAAGCCTACATACCAAGCACATATATACATGCATCTACACAGAGAGAAGTAAAGGCGTCGCCGTGACTCTTTTACCATAGTCAACTCTAGTTGACTCTGGTAGCAGAGTCATGATGACTCTGGTGGAGGGGTCACGGCTACTCCAGTCACTAGTTTGGTACCAGTGGCAACCACAAAGCAGAGACACTATCTATACTTTAGATAATTGTTATACATGCCACACAGTTTTGATTCTTCATAGATAGGTCCATTAAATAGTGTGGTTAAGGGATGTCAATGGATAATCTTTCCAGTTAGCTTACCTGAATCAAATGTTATGACAGACTACACAGTACATTCCAGGAACATCAACAGTATAGAGCTTACTCACCATATTTGTGGGTATGGGAAATAAACATAAGACTAGGCACTAACTGTGTGAGATATAATGTATTATGGCACTGCCTACTCTTTCATATAGATCTGATATTGACATCTACTATGTGGTCAATGGTCTGTAGAATGTAGTGTGAGGCAGATATAACTTAGCCCTTTCACACAGGGAGAAGTGGTGGACATGACAACATGTCTTCTTATTGACCTGTCTTGGGCAATAACCTCACCTACTCACTTCTCTTACAGGCCTCACCTGGTCTGTTCACTAATTATATACACCTATTGACCCCACTCTACCCTGCCATTATTACAGGATCCACCTTACCTGTAGGCCACCCAAGTATCGATTTTGACTCCTGCTGTTTTGAGGGGTCAATTGCTGTTGACACTTCAGGAATGGAGAGTCAAACTCATTTGACTGTCCTCCACTGGTGTCAGGTGGGAGACAAACTGTGACTCTTGCTGTCAGAGTCGTGGCGACTCCTTTACCTTTCTGTGTGTACTATATACGTCAACCAAACTCACAAGTGTTGTACATGTATCATTAATGGCAAGCCCACGCATTCCTAAGATTAAAAAAGAAGGCGAAAACCAAAATATTTTCTAGAGAAAGTTTCGGGTGCGCCTGCACGAATTGTTGTCATGTCAAAGGCTAATCAATCTTTTATACAAAGACAAGTGGGCTAATAATGATTATCGTGGTAGACAGAAAATCATTAGATATGATGGGTCTCACTTGGACATTAAGGAGGACACACACTGCTGTACGGACTACACGTGCATAGTCTGTTCTTGGTTTTGATTGTAACTGTAACAATTAATCCAAAATAAGGAATTGCTTTATAGAACCAGGTGCTGTCAGAATCTACCTGAACAATACGTTCATTACCCCCTGCCCTTGACGCTACCAATATGATATTGACATTGGACATTGGGGCAGCACCGTCTGTGCTGGATTACCGCTTGTCATTCATGAAGGCCAAAAACGGTCATTTTCATCATGGTCCCTCTTTAGAGGGACTCCGGAATTTATGCAGGACACGAACAATAAACGTCAGGCCCCAGCCGGCCTTCATCCCTCAGATGACAGACCAGCACATGGGTTGGGGATGGAGGGGGGGGGGGGGCTGCTATTTGGTCTGTGTGGGCAGGGAGTGGGACCAGAAACCCTAAATCCGGCGTGTTGCTGTTTTTATGTGGATATTTAATAAAGACTTCTTCTGATATCTTCTTAAGCACTAAATATGTTTATGAATAATATATTATATATCAGAACGCATACTAATGTGCAGTAGTATAATTACCTCGATTACATGCTGAATTATGTCTATACCCTATCCATTTTCTTATGTCTGTGTATTCGAAGATGATTTATGAAATAAATTTATATATATTGCAAAACCCAAAAATATTCCTATAAGCATTAGGTTCTCGATGTATTTCTAACTATTCGTATATGTTGTCTGTAAATTGGTAAACATCAAAGTACATGGGACACATTAAACCAGTTTTTTACTTTCACATCTGCAGCAGCTCAGAACAAAAGGTAATTGTACATTGTGTAGCCTAAGTTATGACCTAGGGTGGCGCATTCGAAATCCTTGCTCTTCAAATGTCCATTAGGGTAGATTCACCACTTTCAAACGGTCTGATCCATGCTTTTTTATGAGCTACCTTTAAGATCTAGTTGCTCCTAGAGTATTTTGTGCATAGCCTTTAGAATTGAACCAAACTTTAGGTATTGTTCTCCAAGAATAACATTCATGATATCTTACACTGCCATATATCAGTTTATAGTATCTAATTCCATGATTTATCAAAGCATTCAGAATTGGCCCTTTTAACCCTAAGTCAGCCAAAATGTACCTTGAGTCAGCCATATTACAGCAGCCAGAAATATGTGGAATAAACCACTAATTTCGAGAGCTCATCAATGGCTTGACTGACATGAATACGTGTATCATATATCAATTTGTTACAACTAACACCAGAGAAGAAACCAATGTATTGAATATGGAATAATCAAGACAAAGTCAGTACTGTACCTCAGGTGAACACAACTGCATTATGAGCTATCAATACAAGTAAATGCTACTTGTATGAGCAGCGAGGACTAAATGTAATATTATAGACATGCAGTATGGAGTTCTATTGAATATATCCGGGGCTCTGCCCCCTCGCCCCCTTCCCCCCCTCTTTTTGTGCTTCACCATTGCCCTCTATACACTACACAAGTAAGCCTGCTATCCTTAACCCTCTAGAAGAAGAGGGTGTTCTGGGAGCAGGGAGTATTTACAAGGGATGGGGGAGAGTTCTTCGACAAGAATTCCGGGTGAGAGAATTCCAGGGGGGATTCCAGAGAAGAAAATCCCATGGTTGACTTGAGGTATGAGGTGGCTGACTTAGGGTGAATTTGTGGTTGACTTATAAGGTAAAATGGTTATACCTTACGAAATCAGTCCTAAATATAATTTAGAAAATTAATTTGATCAATAAAGTGATGATTTGTTTAATTTAGATACATATATAGCCCACAAAACCAATCCACATTGTGTACGATAGGGACAAATACTTCAAATCAACTACCAAAGAGTGTGAAAAGTGGACAGATTTTCATTCTCTGTCTGTCAAAATGGGTCAAATAGGGGTACTTACTGATTTTACAGTATGAAAAATTGTGATTATATGGATGCAATGTGCAGTATATATTTGTAAAACACTTCAATTCTTAATTCAGTGCGAGTTTATCTTTATCAAATTCATAGTAAACTGGTAATTTCATGTGAAAAGTGGTTGACTCAAGGTATGAGTTTGACTTAGGGTGAACCTACCCTTTCCTCTCAGTAGTCGGGAGTTTATTAGAAAAATAACAAGCCCTTGTCATCAAATCACAGTCATTTGTAATTAATGCTCCTCACTCTGTGCATGCATTTGTAAGTCAGTGTTCTAAATTATACTGTTGTGGTGCCTTTAGATTACAGATATGTTGCTTAACCATGTCTTATTTAATACATATATCTAGTCTACATTACATCGACTTTACATCGAAGTTACTATCCGATCTCTTTCTTTAATAGCATTCCGTTTTAGGATGATATTAAATCCATGATATATTTTATGGTCCGGGAGATCCACCATAACCAGTTGCAACACACTCAGGTTATCCTTTAGACAGCCCCTAACCCCCACACACCCAGAACAGACTAACACCAATGGTACCTGGTTATAAAATTCCTGCAACTCTGGAATCCTTGCACGTCTGGTGCTGGAATAGCCTCATACATTGTGTGGAGAGCTTCCCCCACCATACCCCGCAGGATGCCACCTCACCCCTCCCTAACCCTGAGCCCCTGACCCTCGTGTACATCACCGACCCCCATTATTGTCATATTGACCAGACCCTAGCTACATAAATAAGCCATTCCCCAACCTGCAAAGAGACCATGCAACTACAGAGCCACTATAACCACCTCACCCGACTTTGAGTTTCATATCACTTTCAGTACTATGATAACCTTCAGATATAACTGTCCTCTCACGATACACCCTCCTTCGTGTACACATGCCATTCCACAATAATCATCAAGTTAGCAGGGGTGTCGGAACAGGGGGGCCAGGGGGCCATGCCCCCCCCCCAATCCTAGACATGGGGGGGCCAGAGTATCTTTTGGCCCCCCGCCAACATTTTGGAATGCTAATGAATTACTCTATAGTTTTATAAAGAAGTATCCACAAATTGACCTTAAAATGCACCAAATGATGTCAATCTTTTCAAAATTCTCCTTGGGGGCCATGCCCCCAGACCCCTAATAAATTTTGATGTATCTCGCTTTTAACGCTCTGAATCGCGCACCCTTCTGAACTTCGTTAGGTTTAGCTGCGGCCCCCCAAAGTCAAGTTGCTTCCGACACCCCTGGTTTGTCATTAATATATTATCGATAATTGACAGCCTGCAGTAGGCCTGGTACTGACTGACAGCCTGCAGTAGGCCTGGTACTGACTGACAGCCTGCAGTAGGCCTGGTACTGACTGACACCCTGCAGTAGGCCTGGTACTGACTGACAGCCTGCAGTAGGCCTGGTACTGACAGCCTACAGTAGGCCTGGTACTGACTGACAGCCTACAGTAGGCCTGGTACTGACTGACAGCCTGCAGTAGGCTTGGTACTGACTAACAGCCTGCAGTAGGCCTGGTACTGACTGACACCCTGCAGTAGGCCTGGTACTGACTGACAGCCTGCAGTAGGCCTGGTACTGACAGCCTACAGTAGGCCTGGTACTGACTGACAGCCTACAGTAGGCCTGGTACTGACTGACAGCCTGCAGTAGGCTTGGTACTGACTAACAGCCTGCAGTAGGCCTGGTACTGACTGACAGCCTGCAGTAGGCCTGGTACTGACTGACAGCCTGCAGTAGGCCTGGTACTGACTGACAGCCTGCACTAGGCCTGGTACCGACTGACTGACAGCCTGCAGTAGGCTTGGTACTGACAGCCTACAGTAGGCCTGGTACTGACTGACAGCCTGCAGTAGGCTTGGTACTGACTGACAGCCTGCAGTATGCCTGGTACTGGCAGCCTGCAGTAGGCCTGGTACTGACTGACAGCCTGCACTAGGCCTGGTGCCGACTGACTGACAGCCTGCAGTAGGCTTGGTACTGACAGCCTACAGTAGGCCTGGTACTGACTGACAGCCTGCAGTAGGCTTGGTACTGACTGACAGCCTGCAGTAGGCCTGGTACTGACTGACAGCCTGCAGTAGGCCTGGTACTGACTGACAGCCTGCAGTATGCCTGGTACTGGCAGCCTGCAGTAGGCCTGGTACTGACTGACAGCCTGCACTAGGCCTGGTGCCGACTGACTGACAGCCTGCAGTAGGCTTGGTACTGACAGCCTACAGTAGGCCTGGTACTGACTAACAGCCTGCAGTAGGCCTGGTGCTGACTTGCAGCCTGTAGTAGGCCTGGTGCTGACTGACAGCCTGCAGTAGGCCTGGTACTGACTGACAGCTTGCAGTAGGCCTGGTACTGACTGACAGCCTGCAGTAGGCCTGGTACCGACTGACTGACACCCTGCAGTAGGCTTGGTACTGACTAACAGCCTGCAGTAGGCCTGGTCCTGACTGACAGCCTGCAGTAGGCCTGGTACTGACTGACAGCCTCCAGTAGGCTTGGTACTGACAGCCTGCAGTAGGCCTGGTACTGACTGACAGCCTGCAGTAGGCTTGGTACTGACAGCCTGCAGTAGGCTTGGTACTGACTGACAGCCTGCAGTAGGCCTGGTACTGACTGACACCCTGCAGTAGGCTTGGTACTGACAGCCTGCAGTAGGCCTGGTGCTGACTGACAGCCTGCAGTAGGCTTGGTACTGACAGCCTACAGTAGGACTGGTGCTGACTGACAGCCTGCAGTAGGCTTGGTACTGACAGCCTGCAGTAGGACTGATGCTGACTGACAGCCTGTAGTAGGCCTGGTACTGACTGGCAGCCTGCAGTAGGCCTGGTACTGACTAACAGCCTGCAGTAGGCCTGGTCCTGACTGACAGCCTGCAGTAGGCCTGGTACTGACTGGCAGCCTGCAGTAGGCCTGGTACTGACTGACAGCCTGCAGTAGGCCTGGTACTGACTGGCAGCCTGCAGTAGGCCTGGTGCTGACTAACAGTCTACAGTAGGGTTGGTACTGACTAACAGTCTACAGTAGGCTTGGTACTGACAGCCTACAGTAGGCCTGGTACTGACTGACAGCCTGCAGTAGGCTTGGTACTGACAGCCTATAGTAGGACTGGTGCTGACTGACAGCCTGCAGTAGGCTACATTGGACTCTGCTACCACCTGTGCGGCTCTCCCCATGCCGTCACTTTGATGTGAGGTCACGTGTCCATCAATGACAGGCTGTGTCTTTGATGTCATGTGAGGACGTAGGTTCCGTCACGACAGGATGGAGAGTGGGTGAGAGGGTCTGTATGGGGCATCAAAGACCCTTGTACAAGGGGAGGTGGGTCAAGGAGGGTGGGAGGAGGTAAGGATGGGTGGTGTGCAGTAGAAGCCATTTGTTATGTGTGAGTCTCTCTATGACTAACACGTTTCAGTGTAGGCTATGACACGGAGGATTGTGGTGAAAACTGAATCCTTGATTTTGGTTGAAACTTGGACCCTTGTGAGGGGACTTTCAGTTAAAAAACTGGACCCTTTCCTGGGCGATTTTGGAGAAAACGCACCCTTGCTAGCCACCAACACATGTATGCAATAGTGTGCAATGTTGCCCCAGCTGTATTTCAACACTTCGGTAAGTTCATGTAAGGACATCCAAAAATCAGGAGCATTTTATAAATAAACGTTAGGTACCTGTCTACATTTGGGATGTGTGGTGTTGGAGGATCAGGTGGGCGGGGGCGGGGGTGGGGGTGGGAGAGGCTAGATACAGGTGAGCGCCAACTGTAGGACCATGATCGCCACCACAACACATCATAGATCCCAGCAATCCACCGAACCGGAAGTAGGTGTAAAGCATGCCTGCTGAGCATTACGGGTAGAGCATTCCCTGTGTGCACATACGCGTGTTGGTGTTCTAGGCCGGTGTCCGGGGCCCCCGGGGGGGGGGCACTTGGTATATTTTGTATACACAGGTGTGCAGCTGGGAAGGGTACTTTTTGAGCAAAATCCCCCTCACCAAGGGTCTGCTTTTCACCAAAATCCCCCTCACCAAGGGTCAATTTTCACCAAAATCCCCCTCACCAAGGGTCACTTTTCGGAGATTTCAACAAAATCCCCCCAAAAAGGGTCACATTTGCCAAATTTCTTCGCAACAAGGGTCACTTTTGACCAAGATTCTTACACCAAGGCCGACTCCTCGGGGAAAATTGCTAAAACCTAGGCACTTTTGTCCAAAATCCCCCTCAGAAAGGGTCACTTTTGCCCAAAAATACCCCTCACCAAGGGTCACTTCTGACCAAAATCCCCCTCACCAAGGGTAAGGGTTGTCAAAGGGCCAGCCGCACACCCGTGTCAGAAAAAATTTGAGTACCCCCCCCCCCAGGGCTGGGGCCGGTGTGTATGTGTGTCGGTCGGTGCATCATGTCGTCTTGTACCGGGTTATCAGGTAAGTAAGGACGTTTGGGTGAGATCATAGACTCAGCAGGAAACAGACACAGATAGAGCCTTTGTAGGCCGCAGCAGTCTGTACCTAGCCTCATCCAGGCTTGGTGCAGCTATTTCGGGCATACACAAAGGGAGCTTCCCTCTCACCCATCCAGGGGGCGCAGGGAGCTGCCTCACCCCTGTTTAATAGGCCGTCTGTTATATATCCGGGAGGAAGTCAGACATGACACTTTATACATAGATGCATGTACCATGATGGTGGCTCCAGATGGGTCAAAAGCGACCTGGCGACCTCTCATTGAGTCTGTATTACTTTACAACACCGCTTCTATAGGGCACTAGCAGGATGCAGTAATTCTACCTTGTGAGACCTTAAGCTGAAGCTGGTCCCTGACATGTCCAAAATCGGAGTTTTAGGGGTCATAAACCTTTCAGTTATAGCCCTCTATCGTGGGTCCTTAGCTCATCTGTTCAGATTGGGGGAGTGGTTAGGACTCGTGCCTACCAATCAATGGGTCATGAGTTCAAATCCATGTCTAGGCCTTTTTGTTCACACATAATTTAGACATGTATTTTTGGTAGGTCAAAAATTGTGATAGTATACAATTCGGTTTTAAAGATCCTATACACAAGATGAATATTTATAGTGAAATCTAAAATGGTTTTGAATCAGTTGTATTTGGATATATCTCATGTCACCTGTTTGGATTGGGGGAGTGGTTAGGACACTGGCCAATCAATCCGGGGGTAATAAGTTCAAATCCATGCCAAGGCAACATATCTTTTTTATAGTTGGTAAGAAATAGTAATATTATTTACAAAGAAACCCCAATGCAACAATACAAAACCATTTTAGATTACACTATAAATATCTATCTGGTGTTAAGGATCTTTACAACCGAGTTATATACTATCACAATTTTTGACCTACCAAAATACATTTTAAAATTGTGTGTGAACAAAATAGCATTGACATGGATTTGAACCCATGATGCATGGATTGGTAGGTCAGAGTCCTAACCACTCCCCCAATCTGAACCGATGACCTAAGGACCCACAATAGAGACCTATAATTAAAAGGTTCATGACCCCTGAAACAACATGTCCGTTCCATACTTGTTTGGCCTGCAGTGTACTTGGGAAGCCTAACGAATTGGAACTGGTTCTCTAACAACTGTCCCTACGTTGGAAATTCATTTTGATGGACCCATTGTCTAATTTCCACTATGGCATGACCTCCCAGTGTGGGGCTCTGGATGGGGGGTCCCCATGTCGAATGTCGATCTTAAAAAATGGCCATGTCGCATGTCAATGTCGCTTAATAATGCCCATATCCCATGTCGATTTTAAGAATTGCTCATGTCGCCTGTCACTATGTTTTTTGGGCCTCATGTCACATGTCACTAGGCCTCATTTCGATTGTCGATTGTAAGAAATAGCCATGTCGCCATGTCGAATTTGGTGGTCCACACCCATCAGTGTCTTAAGCTTAGTATAGTAATATCTAACAGACTCTCAGGATTACCCAGGATAGCATAATTATATATCTATTCTGCCAAACGCATTTTAACGCCCTCTAAATGAGTCCAACCCCATCTCAATAGTCCCACCCCATCTCCGTGATAAGCATTAAGGTGAGGAGGTACTTTTTGTACACACAGTCTACAATGCGCACCTCTAGCCGTCCATATGATGCTAGATCTACGCGTCCTGTGGGATAAGCCTACCCATCTCAGTTCTAGGAGAGGTAGGGGTCCATATCAACTGTGCCAACTGTATAAGTGTTATAGCTTATCATTTCACTTGTCCAATTTAAGAAATACCCTAGGTCATGTCTCATGTTTTTCCCTCGTTTCACTACAAAACCCATGTCATATGCTGCATTTTAAAGACCCCTGTCGCCATGTCTAATACAGTAGTCCAGACCCCATTTCTCGGTTTGTGGTGTGAATTCCTGTCGTCTAGACGGTAAAAAAAACCACCAGGTACGCTGAACTCGAACAGCGTTGATGGTAGCATGCACGGGGCGCGGGGAAATGGAGCGGCGAGCCAGGGCAGAAAATCCATTCCACTCCGGGATAGATTTACCCTGTTGTCAATGTAGTATGGGCGTTAACGTTCCCCTAAGGCCGGCCATATTGGAATATCGGTCGCTAACACTAGTTGCAGTTATTTGCCGACAGGGGGCGGGCCACGTCGCCGGCTACAGCACTTAGGGATTGGTTGACGTGTCTGCCGCTGGGCGACGATCTGCGCATGCGCTGGATCCCCTAATGTGATTGGTTCGTCATCAGCGCAGGCGCAGACCGCCAGAAGGCCGTGGCCCCACCTGGCGGTCTATGGACGTCAGCAGCGGCTAGGTGGGCTGACGACTTCCGGTCACCACCGACGGCGACTTCCGCTTCCGTGTCGCCTTGTATTTTGGCATTTATTGACGATGACGAGAGGGCAGAGACTGTATGTGTGTGAGGGTACTGCCGCCTCATTGACTGCCCCTCGTGTAACATAGTCAACATTCTGATAGAGCCTTTGTTAGCTGATTTTTAAGGGGTTATGAACAACGGTCCCCGATTTTAGGTAAACTTAATCGGATTACATCAACAGTTTTTCTGGTCGATTCTCACAAAGGCTAATCTAAGGTCATGGTAAAATGGGTGATCAGATGTTAGGGTTTATTTATCTGTTTGGGTCTGATTTGTGAGAATAGCTCCGATCTGACGACAACATCGGGTAGTGGAGTCCCAGCTTTTTATGGATCAAATGAAAATATTCAACATAAGGAATATTCTGTTACTGATGGTCAATTTTCCAGCTAAAAAAAACTGACCGGCTTGGCTCTCAAAAAAATCAAATGGAAACTGGCATTATGGTGTGAGTATAATGATGTGAGCAAATGACACCTTTTCAGTCCATCCCTTCATGTTACAATAGTGGTTAAAGACAGAGAGGTTAAAGACAGAAAACGGCAGTGACTGAACGGGGATTAGCGGTGAAGGTGAACAGGAAAGCAGGGCTGGCTGCCTTTATGGGTGTAGTAAGTCGTAACTGGGATGGGACAAGTAGACAGGGTTAGTGCTACAGGGAGGTGTCTAAATCTCCTGACTCGTCCATTAAGACGTCCAGCCTGACTTAGCGAGTGAGTGAGGCCCATATGGGTGATAGGTTGGGCTCAATAGTCAATTGCCCATTCTATGAAAGGGACACCCCATGAAACTTAAGCACACATTGCCCAGTGTATGTGTCTCTTTCTTTGTTTCACTCTGTATGTCCATCTCTCTTCCCTTGCCACTTTTTACTCCTCTCCCCATTCATCCCAGAACCCCATTCCCCTTTGCTGCCCTTTTTACCTCTGCATTTCCCCATTCCACTACTGGCCCACCAGACCCCTGAGGACACCAGCCAGTCCTTATCTCCTGACAGAAACGACTGCCCTATTTGACTCTTGGAGTAGGGTCCGTGTAGTGTAAATGATGGCCGGCGGGTTGGGTGTCTGTCTGTTTGTCTGCCTCTCACGCCCGTACACTGGTAGTGCAGGCTGATGGACCCCCGGGGCGGGAGACACCATCAAGGTGAGCAATGCCTCCAACTCTGACACCAACTCCCTGCTTGGTGTAGTTTGTCTGGCGCCCTACACTCTATGTGTAGAGCATAGAGGAGAGCTGCTCAGTAGCATGCAATGTAAGGACAGTGGAACCCCTATGGGTCATGCCATTTGAGTTTATAATATAAATCATTATATGTATTTTATTTATTTGACTTGGTCATCTTCTAAAGAATACAAAAAACACATAGTATGGGATAGGGAACCAAACCTACTACAAGGGTTATGTTGCCTACACGGTAGAATTTCCCTGGACCATTAGAGCAGTGAGGCTATAGGATATACATGTACTCTACATCTATTCTCAGTTTACATCCTTCTAGACAGCTGTTCATTAGATCCCCAAACCTAGAGCTGCTCACAAGGCTCTATCATAGAACGACCAGTGCAACACAGCATAACTTCCCGAGATATGTTTGTGCCGAATAAAATATTTTAAAACTCAACTCAAGCAACTATAGTATCCATATTGCCTGTCTAATATTGATAATCATGCCAATAAACAATAGCCTGGGCTCAACTAGGGCGACACAGGTATTTTGATTTGCAAATTTTGCTTCATTTCGGCTAATTTCCCCTCATTTTGCGGCAGTGTTGCCCTGATTGTTACCATGCTCCTGTTGATAACTAGGGCGACATTGCTGCGAAATAAGGCGAAATGTCCAAGAACAAAACAATAAAAGGATCACCCCGTTTCGCAGGTACCTGTGTCGCCCTAGTGGAGTCCAGGCTTATATCAACACAAGCATTAACCAAATAGGATAACTGCTAGGAATCATGAGACATAAACGGGAGAAATAAAATATAATTGATGATGTGTGTATGGAATATTCCTGTATGGACAACCCACATAAGGTCTGGTCTGCTTAAAGTCTAGTCCTCGTCTCACTCACAGGGGACCTAACCACACTGCCCATTCCAATCCTCAGCAACTATAAACTTAAAGTTATCACCCCCAACTACTGATTTGCAATATGATCACGTACCTACCACTTCTTATCCTCTGAATGTGATAAGACTCTCATCACCATAACTTGTGATGTACTGCAAATAATAGCATTGCTAATGCTGTAAAGATCTTATCTGAAAATGAGGAACAAGATTATGATGCAGTGGTCCCATGAAATGTTGGCACCAACTGCCAGAAGGCTTTACCTGCCCTCTGCAATGGTGCTATTTACAACGTATTCCCTCTACATGATCAGTATTTTAATTCAACTTACTGGGTAAGTCTCCAAAAATTCTAAAAATGTATATAAGCCGCTGAATTCCTTGCCAATTTCTAGACTTGATTCTAGACAAGAACTGAAGACGAGAGGGCACATTCATATGAGCAGGGTGACAAGGAGTAAAATGGTATAGGTATTAATACAACTACTACATATACATTTATAAAATAAAAGTCTGGCAGAATAGACCAACTCTGCAGAGGTAATAACTTTTGGCAGTGGTACAATGTTTCTAAAGATAATCTGTTGCATCTACCTCTTGCACAGTTTTATATCAAAGTATACTTTTACTTAAAGGCCCTTCTGTATTAAAAGAAACCCACCGTTGATAACTTTTTTTGTAGATCTGTTTTAATTCCTGCTATATTAAGTACTAAGCACTTCTGTCATAGAAAAAGATCACAGGGTGAGACAGAGAATGGGAATAAATGGACATTACAAGGCGACAAGGCTACACGACGAGTATGAAAAACGGCTGGTGGCATTTATCTATAGGTGGGTGAGATAGAAAGCTGAAGAACAATATGGACCCTGGGAGACACCTAGATACATTTGTTCTCATAGCAGAGGACTGAATAACAGAATTATGATAACCAAATGAATATGAATATGAATATCATATTGATTAAAATTAATCGAGGCAAAATATCATTAACAATCCTATACAATATACATATATGATACAATTAAACATCAGTATCGCATACACAAGAAGAAAAGAGTCCATGTTTCTCTGGCAAATAACAGGGGGGCAATGATGTCACGGCTTCACAGTGGGAACAGCTGCCCCCGCTGATTAATACAGGTACTAACTAGTTAGACCTATACCCACTACATAGAGTAGAATGAGGGGAGGAGCTAATGGATGAGAAGAATAGGACCAGAATAATACCCCATAATTATTTAGTACCATTAACTATAGTATTTAGTACTAGTGCTTATAGTCCTTTAAACAACAGATAGGATACTTTCCAAACATGAGCGAACGTCTGAGGGTTGCATCACTTTTTCTGGTACGTCCACTAATATCACCATATTTGTGTTATAATATATATCAATATCCAGGATGTAAATATCAGTTTTTTATAGTGAAAAATTAATGCTTCGGCAACTGTTATAAGTAATATAGAAACAATCCTCACAACAGAATTGTTAAATGTGTCAGTATGATACGTTTTTGAAAATGATATACTTCATTATGCTAACAGACAAAAAAAAAGAAGTTCTCAGACTTCTTCAAAAAGGCAGGATAGAGGATCTACGTCAGAGTCGTTTATTCAGGTAACACACTATTCTAAATTTATCTAACCAGTTGTAATCATGATCATAATAATAGCTTTTTCTGCTATTTCAGAGACTGGGTGATCTATGATTAACACACAGTATACAACCTTTCCTCCAAATCGAGGCCTGGAACTCTTCCCTTATGCCTCCCTAATAATACCAAGCCAGGAATTTGTCAGTCATTATAACTACTAAATTTATTCCATATGTATGAAAAACCTTGCTATAAATATATAATGTCTGCCTGCTGTTCGTAATTAATTCTTAACAAGACAACCCACAGCAAAAAACTAGCTGACTTTCTGGAGAGACCATGAGAAAATTCAGAGTCACAAGAAATATGAACAAATGAAAGGTTAATCAAGAGCAATTAGGAAGAAACTCAGTGGCGTAGGAAAAGGGGGGGCCAGGGGGCCCGGGCCCCCCCAATCACTGAGGAGGGGGGGCCTGAATAAGTTAGGGCCCCCCAAAAATCTGTCAAGACCTATAATATAATACACACAATTTTCAAACCTTCCCTTTCTCGCATAGGAAAAAGTGGAGACAGAGGGGGCCGGGACCCCAAATCAGAACTAGAGCGGGCTCAAATACTTCTTTTCCATACAATCTAATATAAGTGTGTATATGACACACCATGAATAAAAATCGATACTTAAAGTTGGTTGGAGTGCCCCCCCCCCCTGGGCCCCCCCAATGAAGATTTGCTTCCTACGCCTCTGAAACTGAAGATCAGGAAAATTTGTCTGAAATAAAACATGACTCGCTAAGCTAGGGATCTTTCAATCGGTTATGACAAATACCAAATTCAAATCTTAAATATACTCATATATACAAATCTAATAACATACAAGCATGTATTCCAATAATATTTATTCGGATTCTGTGGGTGAACACTGCTCTGCTTTTTTTCGTTATTGAGCAATACCCATTGTACTACATCCATATCACAGTTTGAACAAGGTTCGAGGAAATTTAATCATCTGTGAAAGATTGTTCACCTTGGTTTAGATTAGAATGCCATGGGTTTAATTTAATTTGACTATTAGAAACTCAAGAAAGATCCGCTATCTGTATTTCTTGGTGGTGGTCAACTCAACATCTTCATATGACCATGTTATAGTGTCCAGTTAAAAGCCTGCCTGTTAATGTTATGGTGGCTATTTTCTCCCACAATTTATCTGCCCACGGTTAAAGAGGTGAGCACAATTAAATCATTATTTCAAGTCAGCATATGTTCCAACAGAAAACACTTGTTATATCGCCATATTGGAAGGTTTACTAAGTAGGTGTTGGCATTAAAGTGGCATTTTGTCTGCCTTTGTATTATGCCCCAACAATCTTACTCTTCCCTTCTATAACCTTTCCACAACCTACATTGCAAGAAATGTGTTGCATATCAAATGCAATGCAGTGAAATCTAATTAACAACATATGACAAAAATACTGATACGTTAAAACCTTATGAGAAAGGGTTAAATACATATTGAAATGCTGTGTATAGCTGTAGTTCTGATTTCTTCTGTTTTCCTTATTCACACTATCATACTTTTATGTGCTAATGCCTGAAATTCTTTATCCCAATGTCCCTTGTAATTATGTCCTGCCTTTTAGTTTTTTACTGTACTTATCTGATGCCGCTGGTTTCTATTTGATTAATGCCTCTAAATGTAGAGGTCCCGCACTGTAGAGGTCCCGCACTGTGAATGAACTATGTACATCACAGAGAATATTTTACATGTCTGTAAATGAATAGTTCATGACACTAACAGACCAGTTCACACTAACACGCTTCAAATCATTGCCTCATTGTAAGCTTAAACCGTAAGGACTGTATAGTGCTTTGATACATTAAGGCCTTTGTCGCAATAATGCATGAATGCGGCCCTGACATTTTGCTGACCCTTCGGGAGTCTATCATCCCCATAGGGTCGGCATGGTGCCATCATGACAACGATGGACGTAGTACATGTAGTACATTATTTAAAGGATTTGGTGGCCATAGAGGGGTTACTCATGTACTTCTGAGCTACATTACTCAAGGCAGCTTCCCTGCGCAAATGTCAAGGCTAAAATTTAATAACCTGAGCGACGATAGTAAGCACAGAATGTATGTCCTCTATCTGCTTAGAGTGGGAATTGCTGCTTGACTAACTAGTAAGTCCTTCATTTCTCCAAGGTCCCTGATATTGTAGGCTCAAATACAGACATATAGCTTCTTAACATGATTACAATCAGTCATCAGAGCTCTGTAGTAATTGTACACATTGTCTCCTACCCCACCTGACTAATGTAGAACAACAGCTTCAAATGCTTTATTCCATAAATCTCTTGTTCTGTATTCATACCACTTTGTCCAATTTCTTATGTCTGTTGTTCTGCCTGTCCCTACATGCCTTTGTGCCCCAGTCCTTCTCTATGTCTATTGAATATATATATATATATATATATATATATATATATATATATATATATATATATATGTATATATATATATATATATATATATATATATATATATATATATATATATATATATATATGAACTAGATATTACAGGCCATATCAGTGTATATTGTTGACACCAGATGGTGCCACACCTGGACTAGTTCACTTGTCCCCCACCTGGAGGTGGGTGGTCAACCTCGGCTAGGAAGGCCGCTGCCTAAGCCTCAATCGGTCCCCAGCGGTCACCAGTGTCAGTGATTTTTATTTCACCATTTTTATACACCTTTCTTTCACCCTCTGTCACAATGCCGAAGCATTGTTACATATACCTGCGAGAATATGACGGCCGCAGGAGTAGTTGTCCTTACTGTAAGGACGATGATGAGTACCTACAGCAACGTACAGAGAGGGTGAGTTTCCAGTAGGAATGTCGATGGCAGGAGTGGTACTGTGAGATACAGCTCCAGTGTATTAGGTGAATTGGACCGGGACATTGGTGAATTGGGGGACGTGAGTGAATTATTGGCAGAATTCAGGAGCCTGTCGGTTTCCTTGAACCAGAGGATGGACTCTATTGAGGGATTAATTGTAGACATCACTCGTCGTCTTCCAAATGACGCCCAGGAGGAAGCTATTCAAAATGGCGAGGGTGACACGGAGGAGGGTACCGGTGACGGTACCTGTGATGGTACAGGTGACGGTACAGGTGGCGGCGGCGGGTTTACACATGAGCAGCAAGGACCGCCCCCCCCCCCCAGGGGTGGTGCATCAAAACAGCCAGGTGCTTCTGCGGGTGCATCTGCAGCGAGTAACGACGGTAAATCTAATGTGAAAAAGTTTCTCCAGTTCTACATTGGCCACTGGTGGTGCATCCGGCGGCGGGTCGTCAGCTGCGGCTGGGTCTTCAGCAGCTGATCTACAGGCAGAGGAGGAGTACAGTCGGCACCGAGGTCGTCTGATCTTGGGTCGTCAGCGTGAGCAGTCTCGTGCAGCTGGAGGTGTTGTGCCAGATCGTCAGCGTGAGGAGGATGCGGCCATGTTGGCTGCGGCGGAGGACGGTGTGGAGCCGGACCTGGAGGAGGCATATGCTCAACAGGGACGACCATTGTTGATGAGTAAGTTTGACCTCAGGCACTTCCTCCCAGCAGCTGAAAGGAAAAAAAACTCTTGTTGTTGACAGTACTGAGAAACTTTTGTATTTATTGACTCGGTTGTTGGATGATTTGTTAAACCGGGGATTTAATGTTTCAGGCCTCATCCAACACATTTCATACATTTCGTGGATGGCCTCAATGGGCATCTATTCTACTGATGCTCTGGTAGAGTACGATTATAAAATGCATGTTCGCGCGAGAGAAAGAGGTTGTAGTGCCTTCTGTGGCGGGGACACACACTTGTCAAACATGTATTTGGGCGCCAACGGGACTAAGTCCTTCAGATCTAGTAGGGGTAGCTCTAAGGGCGGTCGTCACCCTAATTATAATTCAGGTGGTGGCGCCTATGGGGGTCGTCGCCAAGGTCTATCAGGTTGGAGAAAAGTAGCTGCTGAGAAGGGTATTTGTTTTGACCATGCTCAGGGTCGCCAATGTTCAAAGGACCACTATATGTTGGGTTGCCCTCACTCTAATCGTCTTAATGGTGAAGGTGGGGGTAATAATTCATGACTCACCGGTTGTGTAATGTGCACTGAAGCCGCTGCCCGTGTTTTCTCAAGTAATGATGCCATTTCATTGTCAATTAGCGGTGAAAACTGTGAATTACTACATGTTGATTGTTTGTTGTCGGCGGGGGCGGAAGCTAATGTGGGTCATGTGGCCAGTCGGCGCTATTCCTATATGGGTGTACAGTCTACTTGTGATGACGATGAAATTGTAGAAAATTATCCTGACGCCTTGTATAATGGCTGGGGGGATTCTGATTATTTGGAAAAAAAACCCAGAAAACCCATTCTGAAATTTTGAGTATGGACTACATTGGGATAATGGGTCATTGTAGCGATCGGGAATCTAAAATGGAGCGTTTGGAAATCGCGCCACTGTCGGTGGAAGTAGGTCAATATGGCAGCACCAGGATAGATTTATCGTGCGTACACAAGTCGATGTGGGAGGAATAACAATCTTATGTGAGTTTTACGACTAATTCCTCAATATTGCATGAATGTAGTGTAGCCTATGGCTGTCCTCGTCCTGTGGCAGCTGTGGAAGCTGTACCAGGAAGCTGGATTCCTATATGGTGGGGCTGTGCGGCGGGCACTTGTGATTGTGTTTATTATCTCGAAGGTGTCAGTACACAGATGAAGCCTTGTAGGTTTGGTGGGAAGGTGTTAGCATTTGGTAATAATGTTACTGTGGCTGATATGTATGTACTTACCGGTATTTACCGAGGTTTCCGTATTGTTGACCATGGTTGTGATGCCAGTTATTTCTGTACCAATTATGAGTCTCTAATGGGTGAGAAGTTTGCAGGGGAAATATAAGCAATGCCTACCGCTCCATTTGTGTGATTCCTTCACACCGCAGCTTCCAGGGTTTTGTCTGGGACATTGGTGATGGGGATGAGTGGTTTGAAGACCTACGTCTCTGTTTTGGCTTGAAGTCAGGATTGTTTAAACGCGAGAGACAATCAGGAATCAAATTCTCCACACCCGGAATCCATGCTGCCTTCAACTCAATATTTAGGAAGCAACATGCCCAGAACAATTCCCTTGCCCATTTCATGGCAGTGCTGTTTTGACTTCTACCGGTATTTAATACAGCCAGGACTTGAGTGTTATCGGTTACAACATACACAATACTATTCCTAAGCTCCTCAGCCCACCTTTTTAGGCCCACTAGAACCAGCCACAGTTCCTGCTCATTTATATGATCATCATACAATTCCATGGGCGGTTTCTCTTCATGTACACACCTACAGTTTGTCCCATCCCAGGTATCCCACATATAACCAAATTCACAATTGCCCCAAAAACCGGTCTTAGAGGCATCAGTGCCCATCGAATAAACAGGGCCTTTATGGTTAAGAATTCTGGCCTTGCCAATAAAACAAGCAATGAAGACCTTCCACCATGATAGGTCTGCCATAACTAGGTCATCCAGAATGACCTCACTCATACCGTCAGTGTCACGCAATAAATTATGAATTCTGCGCGTGTAGGTTCTACCCCTCCTCACAACAGTTGCGCAGTGGGCAAGTAGACCAGCTAATTTTTCAAGCTTTTTCCTACTACATTTTACAATGCCTTGCATTTCAGTTACACCATCAACCACCCGCCTCAATTTATCCTCACCAATAGACAGAGTCATGCTGGCGGTGTCTACAATTATACTTGAGTACTTGACAGACTTGGCTGGGAGAACCTGCTTTTTCTCAGCAACATTGAAACCCAAACAATGCAATGTGCTACACAAATTATTCTGAGCAATAACACATTCACGCTCACTTAAGGCAGTAACAAAGAAGTCGTCTAGGTAATTTACACAATTAGCAAACCCAGCCTCTTCTCCAATTTTCACTACAAAGTTAGAAACCATTGTGAATGTGTAACAGGCTGACTTCAAGCCAAAACAGAGACGTAGGTCTTCAAACCACTCATCCCCATCACCAATGTCCCAGACAAAACCCTGGAAGCTGCGGTGTGAAGGAATCACACAAATGGAGCGGTAGGCATTGCTTATATCTGAGACCCCACAATAAGCATCCTCATGCAACAATTCTACAACATCATCAATAGATTTGTAATGAAACTTTTTACAACATTCAATCATATAATTGTTTATGCTCAGACCATCCGGCTTAGAGCAATCTGTTATGGGGCAGAGTGAACCATCAGCCTTCTCGACAGCCCCCATAGCATGTACACACCGAGGCTTTACCTTTACAGTTCTGACCTTGTTTTCCTTCAACTCGGCCTTTATCCTCGTACCCATTTCCCCTGCAAACTTCTCACCCATTAGAGACTCATAATTGGTACAGAAATAACTGGCATCACAACCATGGTCAACAATACGGAAACCTCGGTAAATACCGGTAAGTACATACATATCAGCCACAGTAACATTATTACCAAATGCCAACACCATCCCACCAAACCTACAAGGCTTCATCTGTGTACTGACACCTTCGAGATAATAAACACAATCACAAGTGCCCCCCGCACAGCCCCACCATATAGGAATCCAGCTTCCTGGTACAGCTTCCACAGCTGCCACAGGACGAGGACAGCCATAGGCTACACTACATTCATGCAATATTGAGGAATTAGTCGTAAAACTCACATAAGATGGTAATTCCTCCCACATCGACTTGTGTATGCACAATAAATCTATCCTGGCGCTGCCATATTGACCTACTTCAACCGACAGTGGCGCGATTTCCAAACGCTCCATTTTAGATTCCCAATCGCTACAATGACCCATTATCCCAATGTAGTCCATACTCAAAATTTCAGAATGGGTTTCCTGTTTTTTTTCCAAATAATCAGAATCCCCCCAGCCATTATACAAGGCGTCAGGATAATTTTCTACAATTTCATCGTCATCACAAGTAGACTGTACACCCATATAGGAATAGCGCCGACTGGCCACATGACCCACATTAGCTTCCGCCCCCACCGACAACAAACAATCAACATGTAGTAATTCACAGTTTTCACCGCTAATTGACAATGAAATGGCATCATTACTTGAGAAAACACGGGCGGCGGCTTAAGTGCACATTACACAACCGGTGAGTCATGAATTATTACCCCCACCTTCACCATTACGACGATTAGAGTGAGGGCAACCCAACATATAGTGGTCCTTTGAACCGCACGAGCATTCATGTTTATATCTACAGCTGTCACATTGGCGACCCTGAGCATGGTCAAAACAAATACCCTTCTCAGCAGCTACTTTTCTCCAACCTGATAGACCTTGGCGACGACCCCCATAGCCGCCACCACCTGAATTATAATTAGGGTGACGACCGCCCTTAGAGCTACCCCTACTAAATCTGAAGGACTTAGTCCCGGTGGCGCCCAAATACATGTTTGACAAGTGTGTGTCCCCGCTGCAGAAGGCACTACAACCTCTTTCTCTCGCGCGATCGCGCATTTCATAATCATACTCTACCAGAGCATCAGTAGAATAGATGCCCGTTGAGGCCATCCACGAAATGTATGAAATGTGTTGGATGAGGTCTGAAACATTAAATCCTCGGTTTAACAAATCATCCAACAACCGAGTCAATAAATACAAAAGTTTCTCAGAACAACAAGAGTTTTTTTTCCTTTCAGCTGCTGGGAGGAAGTGCCTGAGGTCAAACTTACTCATCGACAATGGTCGTCCCTGTTGAGCATATGCCTCCTCCAGGTCCGGCTCCACACCGTCCTCCGCCGCAGCCAACATGGCCGCATCCTCCTCACGCTGACGATCTGGCACAACACCTCCAGCTGCACGAGACTGCTCACGCTGACGACCCAAGATCAGATGACAATTATGGGGGTTATAATTATGTTGTTATTATAACGGTATAACTATCAGTGTATGTCTACTACTATTACTCCTGCAGTGGTCTGCTACTCAGACGCTGCAGTCGGTTCCTGGTCTCCCACCTAGGGGTCACCTGGGTGGCACTTCCCACAATCCACCCCTGTGAGCCAGTTACCTTTCAAACACTGGGACCAGGCACAGCCATTTTTTTCTTTGGCTATATTTAGAATAAATAAGGGTGTTATTAGCACCAATTACCACAATCATACATATCCTATGTTTGTTATCCTTCATATTATTATTATTAGTAAGACGGTAGCGTGTGGTTATAGTAACAGTAATTACTGGCGTATATTTACCTAGCCAGGATTAGTTCATTATCTACTCGCTAGGGGGCAGCTGGACAGGCATGCCACCTGGCCAGTGCCATCCGCCTTCACTAGATAACTAAGTGGTTACTACTGTCAATACCTACCAACACAGAGCTGTCCATATCTCGTCTAAAAGCTATTCACTACAATAAAGATGTTCATACATTTGTATAACTTAGACATGCTGCAAAACAATTATGATTTCCACCATTATGTTAAAAACAAAAACCTATGAAATGGTTCAATACAAATTGGCTGTCGGTAGGCCTATGTATGTGAGGTAGAGGCTACATAGAGCATATTATATATCCGACTGTGTAATAGACATCACAGAGAAAGATATGTGGGTGTTTTCTGACTGACGAGAGTATTTTTCTAAGAGTTAATGCAAACAAGACAGTGTATGTCTACTACTATTACTCCTGCAGTGGTCTGCTACTCAGACGCTGCAGTCGGTTCCTGGTCTCCCACCTAGGGGTCACCTGGGTGGCACTTCCCACAATACGATATCACACAGACTGTGACACTGCTTTAACTATATACACCTCAATGGTACTACCCACTTTAGATTACGCTAATTTTATTTGGGATAGGGAAAATAAAGGGGAATCTGAAGAAATACAGGGCTTACAGAATAAGGGCCTACGTACGGTATATAATGTTAAATTAGAAAAAAATCCGGTTATGAATACGATTCAGATGCATGAAAAAAGTGGATGCGATTGGCTTATTAGTAGAAGGGACAAACACTTATTGTATTATGCTTTTACACTGGCTCAGTGTGACCAATATTTGGATACGAGGGCTATTGCCACAAGGTTCCATCAAGGAAAAAGACTGAAGGTGCTCAGATCACTAAAGCCTATTGTTATAAGAAGTTGCATGTATAGAGCCATATCTAGGTGGAATAACCTTAAACCTACATACACCATGATTGAGACACTTTGGAAGTTTAAACTAGCTATTGAAAAGGACTATCCTAACTGTTTTATAAATGCTGTATAACTCATTATATTACATACTTTTGGTACTCATCTCGTCTCATCTCATCGCTACTTTGTCTACCTACTACTAAGTGATTGTATAGTTTTTTACAATACATATCAAGAATTGTTGGCATATGGAATAGCATTGGAGTCATAGCATATCATATATAAGACCGCTAAAAGAAAAATCAGGGGTGCTGGCGGCAGAAGGGCAATGCGCCCGAGCTAGTTTTTGGCCTACAAAGCCGATTAGATCCAAATAAATATACTTCAAAAAAAAAAAGAAAGGAGGGCAAAGAGGTGCAATGGTAGGTGGGTGTGTTGGCAAGCTGACATCTACACAGGACACGCAAACGGGGATTAGCGGTGAATGTGAACAGGAAAGGAGGGCTGGCTGCCTTTATTGGTGTAGTAAGTCGTGGCTGGGATGGGACAAGTAGACAGGGGTAGTGCTACAGGGGAGGTGTCTAAATCTCCTGGCTCGTCCATTAAGGTGTCCAGCCTGACTTAGCTGTGGCACAGGCTCTTGGGTGATAGGTAGAGTTCAAAACACATCAATGTCACATTATTTTTAGTTGACTATTATAGATGAAGGGGCATGTGTTTTTATTCTAAGTTGCAGGGGAATAGAGCAACATACTGCTGATCTATGTCATCATGGAATCACAAGGTCAACTTTTATGATAAGGGAATACAAAGGAGATTATATATTATTTTTCCAAGCAATGACCTCAGTATATTTATATTTCTCTACGACTTATACATACAATATTCAAAAGCGTTTCACGGACAGGCTCAAACTATGTCTTTTTACGCCTTGAACCAAGGTTGTATTGTGTCAATTTGCATCACACTTGAACATCGAGGATTTGATAACCAGCTTGGTTAATTAATTGCTGAGCCCTGACTATACTAACCAACTCTGTGGGCATAGAATGTACTCTACATCTATTCCCATTTTACAATTACTATATTTCCACTTATTGTCTTTCCTTGCAGCTGCTCAAAATATCTTTACTCGATCCCAGAGCTAGACACATGGCTACAATCATAAGACCACATCACGAGAATCACTATGCCTTCAGCCGCTCATATATTTCATATGTTTCTAGAGGTATAGAGAAAAATGAAATATACAATATCAACACAAGCATTAGATATGTAGGATAAGTATAGGTATTGATGGGAAGCAAGTGAAAGCAGCTGTGGGAAGTAACAAATATTGATAATTAAACAGCTAAGAATCTGGCCCACGGCTCATTTACAGGCCACTTAACCAAGCTGCCCTTTCTAATCCTCAGCAACTATAACCTTTGGGTTATCACCCGAAAGCTGATTTGCAATATGATCACGAACCTATACCCCTTCTTATCATGTGAATGCCATATATGTTGTCACAGCAGGGGAAAGAATAAGGAATAGAATTAATTCATGTGAATGTGTGAATTACTTCATGATCATTACAATATATATGAGAGTATGGGGTGATGGATGAGAGGCAAGGTGACATGATAGTAGAGATGGTAAAGATGAAAAGAATAGAACCAGAATTCCTGTAACTAGTTCCAATACTTCCTATAGTTCAATTGATAATGGCCCCCTAGTCCTTAAATTAAACAACAAATTTGATAATATCTACAGAAGCGGGATCCATTACAAGATTGTAGTGAAAACGTTATTTATCTGTAACTGCTATTAATAATATAGGAACAATCCTAAGTTTAGATAAATCTCGGTGGAAAATGATTTACTTTTCTATAGTAGCAGAAGCATTGAAAAAGTGGTTCAGTCCCCAGACCTCCACCCCCAATGCAGGATAAAGGATCTACATCAGGCTTGTTCATCCAGGTAACACCTTATTCTATATTTAACAAACCAGTTGTAACCATAATCATAATAATAATCTTTTCTGCTAATTCAGAAACTGGGTCATCTATGATTAGCACCTAGCCTACAGCCTATCCTCCCAATTAAGGCCTGGAACTCTTCCCTTGCACCTTTCCCCACCAATAATACTCTATAAGCCTGGGATTTGCTGATGATTGTAATTACTAAATTCATTTCCTACACATGAAAAAACGTTCTATCTAGGGTCCGATTTCTGTTTTTAAGTGACTCATGGCAACAGAACCAACCACAAAGATTTAGCTGACTTTCTCGAGAGACCATGATCAAATTCAGGGGCACAATAAATATGGGCAAATGAAAGGTTAATCAGGAGCAATTAGGAGGAAACTGAGGATCATAGAAATTTGTCTCAAATAAAACATGATTTGCTCAGTTAATCATGTACTTGCCTTTGTTACCTCTAGCCTGGTTTGATATACGATGAAAGTGTAGGGGTTTCATATGCGTACAACACGAACACAGGTTCCAAATTCGGTTTGAATGCAACAGGTCTTTATTCGATCACAGCCTCAAAAGTACACGAAGGTTTCTCACTCGGTTCACTTGGTCTTTCAACCATTCGAAGACACACAGGATTCTATCGATAGTTCGAAGCATTAGCGATACCGGACAGTTAAGCTCTGTGCCAGCATGGCTGGTGCAGAGTCCATAACGTGGGAGGGGTGTAGGTGCCCCTGTCAAAGCGAAGGTACGAAAGGTGCGGGTCAGAGCTCGTCCTAGGACTAACTGGTGAGGTAGCCAACCTCGGCCTCTTATATACCCTGAGCGCGGACCAAGCAGTGTCGACGTGGCACTCCTCCGTAGCGCCGTCTGGAGTGCCCTGCCTGGCTCCGCTACCGGATAACCGAAAGGACATGGCTCAGGTGTTGCCACCTAGTGTCCGTTGGAGGCACTTACCGCTCTGACTCCACGGACCTTATATGTACACGTATTATTCGTGCCCCTACATCACCCCCACCAGATTATAACTAGGGTCGAAATACATCTGATATAATATAATATACTCGAATATGGGAGAATAATATCAGTGTACATGATGACAATACCGGGGTACATTTGAAGGTACGATATACGTTTTTACACTTACATGTAGAAAGTACAAATATAGATTTTAGATTTTACCTGTTACACAAACAACACTTACATCTCTATGTACAAAACAGGGATCTTATAGATCCAACACTATAACGACAGGATAGATACGTGAGTATCCATCTTTAATAAAGATATGAATATATACGAATATATGTTCTATACTACTTCTAACTATAGTGATCACAGTTTTGTATGGTTTTCGTTGAGATATAATAATGGTTACTACATTAATCATTTTAAGGTAAGTTGAGATTGCACAATATGTGACTTTTTAGGACGGAATGACACAGAAGTAATGGCTCGAAAATATTTAAGTGGGCGAACCGTCCCTGGAGAGGTAATTACGTGAACTATTGGAATTATGTAAAAATACTTGGAACCAACATAGTTGTGACATTAACTCTTATAACCAAGGAATATTAGCCTCCATGTGAGGCAACCGATATATACCTTTATATCTTTAACAATAGATATACTTTCGAAATCCGAATACCAGTTGTTATGTCCAAAAAGAAAATTTTTGGAGATAAAGGTAGGTATCGAACATTATGTACAGTTTTGGTTCGAATCATAGTATGTAGTATCAGTTATACTACCTAAAGTATGAACACCCTTTGTTGTTTTTTTTGTTTTTTTTAGACAACGAAGACATTTCTTGACAATTATGCATTTTCCACCCGGCTTATGTTTACCTTCGAATCATGACCTTAATCATGGATGTTTTATAATAACAACACAATTATTACAGTATCATCGAAGCATCATATGCACAAGTCATCAATCACACAATCGAACAGCCGAACACCCAAGTTAGCTTATAAGTCCTTCAATACGCTCTGGAGTTCTTCGAGTGACCCACTCCATTGGGTGAGTCCTATACCGAATACCCGAATGAACTTAACGTTCAGGGCCTTCAGAGTTTTGGCCTGATCGTCAAGAGTATCTTCTGCAGCTTTCTGCAGACAACGAGCTGTTGAGAGTTCTTTCTTCGATTGTGCCAGCTGCTTGGTGAGTTCGATCACCTTATCTGGCTCCGATTGTTCGTCAATACGTTGCTGCTCGAAGATCTTCCTCAGCCTCTCGACCTCCTTGCCCTACATGGTGATGGCATAGTCGGTTGATGCTCTCGCCACACCGGCTGCATATCGTTGCATGCCAGCCAGGTGTTCCTGCAACCATCGTTCGTATAGTTCTTTATGCACCACTGCATCCGGAGCCTTTGGAGGCTCGAAGTAGTCCTTCGGAATCTGTATCTGGGGCCGAATGTTTTCACCACTGATCATCAGATCATACCACTGGTTTGGATCCACTGCTGGTTCCTCACGAACTCTGGGCTTATAGGGCACAGTAGCAGTAGTAGTAGTGGTGGTGAGTAGGGTGGCTGCAACAGTTGCTGCCTTCCCTCTTCCAGCAGTTGTCGTTGGTGTGGTGGTGACTGGGTTCGAAGTGGTCACTGGAACCGGGTCCACCACAGGCTCAGCTTTTATGGATGTCGAATCCGCACTAGTAGCAGGGGTTTTACGCCCCACTGACTTTGTAGAACTGTCAGCCCTTGGTTTCACCTTGTCTTCTGCCCGAGGAGTGAGGTTGGTGGTCGTCACCACCAAGTCCTTTTTCCCAGGCAGCACAAAGTGATCCGAATCCGCCATCTCCACGTCCCGTGAGTCCGGTTGGCGGATGGCATCCATCACAGAGATGCCCGTAGGGAGATTCTTGTACGGATCCTTCTCAGTTTGTACCTCCGGACCAGGGAAGTCCATTGAAGGGTACTCGGCCTTACTGGCCAAGTTACCAGGAGTCAGAGGACGAAGGGTTTGCAGCTGGGAGCGACCCTTGGGGGCTGAGAAGTCCGGACCATAGTCAGGACGCAAGTCCTTCAGTGGAGACCGGTGCTCGATCGTTGTCGCGCGCCCTCGTGCTGCAGTTGGAGCTCTTGGAGCTGGAACCTCCGACTTGACCTTTTTGCAGTCAGGTTCGGAAGTCGCTGGACTCCTGTTCTCACTTCGTTTCCCTGGAAGGGGGTTGGCCGCTCTCCAGTCGTACAATTGCTGGTACAAGGTGTCGTTCAGGTCCAGTCGACCACGTCGATCAGTACGCTGGAAGACAGCTGACTGTTTCGAATTCCGGGTTAATTGGACCTTTCCGAATTGGAAGGTCTCAATCGTAATGGTTTCGAATTTGACTTTGTCCAGGCCTGCCACCAGGGATGCATGGAGATCTCCAACGTTCTTTCTGGCCAACATCATGGCTTGGCCATGACATTGTATCAGGTGCTCGATCATTCGGCCTCTTCTAGGGGTCCACATTCCCGAACACTTTTTGTTTGATTTGCCGATATCAGCGCAGACATACATCGCATGGTGGTGCATGTGCTTCTCCACGAGATGTCGCATGAATCGAAGACGAGTAGGCATGGGGCGGTTCTCGTGTGCGAAGTAGACACGGCAGGAATCGAATGGGCAGTCCTCCCTCACCCCTTCTTTGTACCGGGCCATCGCCCAACGTATTTTGGGACGGCCCTCATGGTTGTAGTAAGTCTCAGGGAACTGTTTTCGATCCAGCAGCCGACCGAACCAGTTTTCTGTCCATGACCAGGAACTGGGTGAGCCCATATTGGATCTCATCCATTCTTCGTCATCAGACAATCCTTCATGGTCCGGTTCTTTGGGACACGAATACATATCCCTCGATCGTTTGCAGTGTTCCATGCACTCGGGCCTAAATTTCTTGAAGCCCCCACTGGCATTGCGCCAAATCATGTCCTCCACCCGAGAACTTGGGACGTCTGCCGAGGCACCTGCCCCTGCAGCTGGAGCTGGAGGGGGCGACGAAACCACTGGTGGTGTGTTCGATTGCCCTGACTCGGAGGACGTAGACGGAGATGCAGGTACCTTGACCTGCACTGGAGTTTTAGTCGGAGTTGCTGGAGGGGTCGAATGCGTCCGGGTGGGTGCCCTAGGAGGCGTCGAAGGTGTAGAGGCCGTACTGGATACTACGTCCACCAACCTCACGATTGGGGACATATTAATCGCAGTAGTTTGGGGAGGCGAAGGATGGGGTACACATGGCTGTCGTGCCTCATTCTTCTTTTCCTTCCGTTTCTGGCTCTTTGGAAGTTCGAAGGGGACCTCCTCCAGATCCGAAGCGTCGGATACGGACCGTCCTTTTTGTTGCGGATTGGGGTTCTTGCGGGACTGGGCTCGAGTCATTGGCGTTCTGGGGGCAGTTTGCATAGCCTCCAGAGTTAGCCGTAACTGTTCATTGGCTGCCCTGAGTTCATCGGATTCTCTAACCACCTGAGCATAATGGGCTTCTTGCTCAACTGATCCTGAGGTATCCGAATGGATCTCCATCGGAGCCAACTCCACGCTAGCTGAATCTTCTTCGGATGGGACTGGTAAAGGTCCCGGAGCTTTCGGAAGGGATTCGGATGGGGACTCAGTAGTCCCGGTGGTCGTAGTTGGTTCTTCGAATGACGTTGAAGCCGACTGGGAAGTACTCGAAGAGCATTCGGACTGGACTGGGGCAGGTTCGGACACCTCGGACTTAGGCGGAGTATTGGGAGGAGTACTGCCATTAGAAGTTTTACGACTACCTTTGGTCTTGGAGAATTTCTTTTTCTTCCCCTTCGTACTGGTCGTGCTCCCATCACTTGAGGGCACTGCTTCCTCCCTAGCTTTGGCTTGTTGGAGATGCCGAAAGTTCGTACCACACTCTAACAGAATGTCACTGAAGACTCCGTTCTTAAAAGCTCCTCGAATCGCCCCTCCGTAACTGTCTAACCAGGTGGGATCGTAACGATAGAAGCCCTCCTCTCCCAGCCTGTCCAACATCATCGACATTAGTGTGGGATGTAGTTTCAGCGAGGAATCGAATGGCGAATCGCACGACAGCACTTCCATTAGTTGTTGCTGGGCCAGCGATGTTCGCACAACGTCTTCCATCTCTTCGTCAGACACTGCATGGATAGGCAATTTCTGGCTTACCTCTTCCAACTCTGGCATCTCGTCCTCTTCCTCATCACCTGCTGCGTTCAGCCGGGTTGACGTCGAATTGTCTATGTCTTTCGAAGCAACACGTTTCGGGACATTGCGCCACGGCAACGGCCCTAGGTTGACTGTAGCCGGGGGTGGCATGGTCATGCTGTCCCGATCAGCCGTCGAATAGGAGCCGATCCCCGCTACACGAACGGTAACCGCACTCCCGGTGGATTCAGAGGCGGATTCATAATCCGACTCACGAGCGTTGTCGAATTGGCCATCGTCCATCCCGAACAGATCTATCTCGTCGGACTGGAGGCCCTCACTGGGGGTGTACTGCTCCTCCATTGCAGTCGAATGTTTTCAGCGAAAACGAAGTTTAATGATCGAAGATTTGCGGAGTACGAAGCTCCGCGTGTCCTAATGACACTAGGAGTGGGAACTAACCAGGTTGGCGCGTCTTATGATGTGGTTTTGGAGACTTTTGGTCGACTACAAGTCCCTTCTTCCTCCTCCTTTGCCCTGCAGCGTCCGTGCGTCTTCTTGGCACTGATCCAATATGGCGACCGCCCTTCTTGTCTCGTGATGCCACGCCCGCCGCGGGAGCGAAGGTCAACCAATCAGCGTTCACGCTTCACCGGATAGCCCTTTCCCGACGGATAACCCGGCGGGAGACGCTCGCGTTTCCCGCCACTAATCGAACGGGTAGCTCACCGGAGTGTAATCCTTATGGAGTCAGTTCCACAGTACCAGGGATACCGCTAATCATGAATTCTTCAGGAGTGTAGGCAAATGTCATTACGGGTAACATAAGAATACCCGCCGGATAGTTCCGTCTGCCACCCTCGGGGACGTTCATGATCAACTCTCACCCTAGCTCTGCTCACTCGACAGCAATTAGGTCTGTACTACCATCATGGAATCGAAACTTCTTGTTGTGTATACAAATTAGGTCACAGCAGTCTCCGGATTATGCCGTGGACTGCGTCTTAACCCCACCTTGGGTTCTTTAGACCTGGTCGTCCGGGAAGATTCGACAGGATGTCCAGTAGTCAATTGGACAGCCCTCCTCCCCTTCAGACCTTCATTTGCCGAGACTTTTTTTCCGCACTTTTTATCCTTCTTGCTAGAAGCTCGAATTGGTAAATTTTTTTTAGGCCTACCCCGGCCCCGCTTTAATTCACCAATACCAGGAGGCATAGGTTTTTTCTCATCTGAGGGTATCACTAGTTTCCTAGGTCTACCAGGACCACGTCATTCCGGGGTGGTCGCTCTCCACTCAGTGTTATCTGACTTCGAATGCTCCCCTGGCTTCGAATGCGCTGAAGCATCACCCTGCCACCGGCGTAGGCGAGCTACATTGGATTTATACAGGCGTCCCAACAAGGATTTGATCACCACCGTGGATTCAGAAACAATCCGAACCACAGTAAAGGGACCATCCCAGTTGGGTGACAACTTTAGCTGTTGTAGGGGGTCGTGTAGCCTAACTACTTCATCCCCCACTCGAAAGGACCTAAGTTTCAAACCTACGTCATAGCCCACTTTTTGCCATGAAGCAGATTTGCTTAGTTCACATCGAACCATCTCGTATGCGGACTTGAATTGATCCCTCAATGCCTCCACGAACATCACCTGACAGGGTGTTTCAGCGTTTATCCCAGCTACGCCAAACACCAAGTCAGCAGGCATAATCAAATCCTCTCCGAATACCAACAAATTGGGGGAACAACCGGTGGAAGCATGCACCGTACTATTATAAGCATGTACCACAAACTCGCATTGCTCGTCCCAATCATCCATCTGACTGTTGACCAGAGGCTTCAGGACTTGTATCAAGGTTCTGTTGAACCTTTCTACTTGACCATCAGACTGAGGCCGGTACGGATTCGTTCTGGTTTTGCATATAGCAAGGCTATGGCACTCAGATTCGAATTCTCTACCTTGATCACTATGCAACATCAAGGGCACGCCTAGATGAAGCACCCAACCCTTTACGAATGCACGAGAACATGTATGAGCCTTGTGATCTTTCAGAGGAAACACTCTAGTATACTTCGAATAGTAGTCGGAGATCACCATCATGCACGTGTTTCCATCAGGAGTGGTTTTTAGGCCACTAATGATATCAACCGCTATGCGTGCAAATCTAACTCCCCAGAGCTCTTGAGTTAGTGGCAACTTCCCCAGGCCTTCACCTGGTTTGCTCAGACAACAATCTGGACAAGTAGAGATCCACCTAAGCAGATCTTTACTCATGCCAGGCCAGTAATACCTTCTGGAGAGTCGCGCAAGGGAGCGCTTCTTTCCAAAATGTCCACTGGTCTGATGTCCATGTACGAAATACATGATATCCCTTCGCATAGCTGTGGGTATCACGATTTGTCGAATTTTGGCCTTGTACGGTGTTATCTTCCACCTACATAAGATACCGTCAACAACAGTTAGCTCAGACCATTGAGCAAGTAGCTGTCTCATTTCCCGGTTCTCAATCGAAATGGTTGGTCTTTGTGGTTGGGCACCACTGGAGACCTGTTCTATTAGTCTCGAAATGACAGCATCACCCTTCTGGAATTGCCTGATGGTTTCGGTGGACCATTCCATTGCTTTAGAATGTCCTACATCATACGGCATTCGAACTCCAGCTATTACAGCATTATGGGCTCCACAATCATCGCAATCCATTCTAGAACATTTCCGTATGGGTCTTCTCGAAAGGGCGTCAGCATTGATATGCTTGCTCCCTGCTCTGTGTTGGATTTGGCTATTTTCCAACCCGAACTCGGACAAGTGGGTCAGCCATCGACCGATCATTCCTTCTGCTTCCTTAAAGTTCAACAGCCACCTTAAGGACGAGTGATCTGTCCGTAAAGTAAAGTCACCTCCCCAAAGGAAGTGCTTAAACTTCTTCGTATACACCACTACCGCCAACAATTCGCGCTTAGTGGTACAGTAATTCCTCTGGGCCTTATTGAGGGTATTACTAGCGAAAGCCAGTGGCACTTCTATCCCCTCTTGCATCTGGGATAGAGCAGCACCTATACTGTCATTACTGGCGTCTGTGTCCAGTATGAAATGTCCATCAGCTGTTGGATATTTCAAAACTGGGGTGGTTCGAAATAGGTTCTTCACGGCTTCGAATGCTAGATCTTGTTCCGGACCCCATGGAAAAGGCTCCTTCCTTCTACCCGGAGTCCAGTGAGCTAGAGCCTGCATAGGCTGAGCTATTCTGGCATACCCCGGTAGGAAGTCTCTGTAGTAGCTACAGAAGCCCAGAAAGGACCGTATGTCTTTAGGTCCCTCTGGCTTTTCCCATTCCGATACAACATCTAGTTTCTCAGGATCCGCCTTAACCCCCTCAGTGGATATTATCCGACCGAGATAGTTAATAGAAGTCCTAAACAGGTGACACTTCCTTGGTTTCAATTTCAAACCATGGGTTATCAACCTCTCGAAAATTTTGACTAAAGTAGCCAGGCACGATTCGAAGGTCTTCCCGAAGACAATTACGTCGTCCAGGTACACCAAACACTCCTTCCATAACAGGTCACTCAACAGAGATTCCATCATGGCTTCGAATGTTGCAGGGGCGTTACACAATCCGAACGGCATCACATTGTACTGGAAAAGACCGACATGGCTCGAAAATGCTGTTTTTTCCTGATCCTCTTCCTTCATTCCAACTTGCCAGTATCCGGATTGCAAATCCAGCGTACAGAACCATTGGTTTCCGCCCAGGGAATCAATAGTCTCGTCTATACGGGGGAGAGGATAGGAGTTTTTCTTAGTACAACCATTCAATTTTCGATAATCTATGCAGAAGCGAATTGTGCCGTCTTTCTTAGTCACCATCTGAACAGGACTGGACCAGGGGCTAGTGCTGGGAACAATCACCCCTAATCTCAGCTGATCAGCGATTTCCTTCTCGGCCATCAATTTCTTCTTCAAAGGTAGGCGTCTATAAGGGATTTTGAAAGGTACAGCGTCCTCTGTAGTGATGGAATGTAGCACCTTGTCAGTTCGCCCCAAACCAGTGGGCTCCCCGAAGGCTGCATCATATTTCACCAATACCCGTCTCAACTGATCTTTCTGGTCCCCCGTCACCAAGCTCGAATCGTCCACCAACTTTTGGAGTTCCGGACGTAAATCGGACATCCCCTCAAGGTTCGGTTGGGTATCTTCTGAGAGTATACTGGTGCTTGCCTGTGCAACGATCACCTGCCCCACGGAAGTACCTTTCATCAGATAACGGACTTCACCACCAGGATTCGAAATAGGAATTAGATTCCTACTGCCACTGCCTACGAAAGTATCTGCACTCTCGAGTCCAATTGATGCAAGTCTCACCACATTGGGTTCAACCACCGCCATCTGGTCTCGGAAGATACTGTCACTCGAAAACAGGACATCACATGTCTGTCCTGGGGGTATCTTAACCGTCTGTACCACCGAGGCTACAGAAGATACCTTTCTCAACACGCATTGTACGGCCACCCTATATGGATGTTCTATCTTTAACATCCCCCTACAAGGTTCCAACATTGCACCGTACAACGCAGCGAAATCTAATCCGATGATGCCATCATCACTCAGATCAGCAATAGTAGGGGACAGGAGGTAATCCTGCCCACCTATATTGATTTCGAAAAATGCTTTACCAAACGTCTGCATGCAGCTACCGTCGGCCGAATGAGCTGTTACCCTCGTTGTGAAGTTATCTGGCTCATCGACTACAAGGTCATAGAACCTCTTCGAGATCATGGAGTGACTAGCTCCAGTATCCACTAGAAATTCTGCAGACCTTCCCCTCACTGCTACAGTCAAATACCACCTCTTCCCATCCAATGGTGATGGGTTGACGGTGAAACGTTCGAAATCCTTAGTGACACCAAGATCTACTCCCCGTCGTTTCAAGTGCTTCAAACAGGGGTGATCCGGGGACAATCGGGCACTGCTGACTACTTCCAGCTCCTGTATCCAATTCGCCGCTTCCCCAGTACTTCCTCCTCGGACGTCTACTATTCTGGGTTCATTGGACATACTTAGAAGGGACTGATCAGGCCCCTCCTCTAAGTTTCCAATCTCTACTGCACCTCGGACTTCATCGCTTGCACCGCTGGCGATATGTTGGCTTTCTTTCTCCTTAGGGGTTACTACCTTGCCATCCAGAGCAACCCCGTCTAGTTTTCCGTTTTCTTCTCTTCAGGCTTGGGTACCGGCTTTTCAGCTGGGCATTCTGCAGCAAAGTGTCCCAGGACCTGACACCTGTAACACTTCCTAGTGGTCTTGTCCACTCTCAGCTTCGAATTCCTCCCTGTTGATTGCTGGTTTCCAGACATCAAGTCAGTCAACCTTAACAGAAGTTCTTCCATAGAACTGGGAGTTGAGGAAGTAGTCGAAGGTGCGCTTGTAACTCCTGGGGTCACAGGTGGTGTTTTCCTGTCGGCCTTCGGATAGCGCTTCGAATTCGAATTGGAATAAGATTTGCCGCTGTTCTTTTGAGCAACTGCGCCAATCTCCTCCTCCCTTCCAGAATCACCTTCCTCTGTATCAGAGGCTGGTGGGTCTTGCACCACACTGGAAGTTCTCGAAAGTACTCTCGAAGATAGCAGATGCCGTTTCCTGTCATAGTCTTCTATGGCCATGAACAAATCAGTGAGAGAAGTTCCAGCTTTCCAACTATCACATGCAGCGGTCCGTTCATCAGAATCCCTTAATCCCTCAATGAATTGCGAGAACAAATCATCTAGGAACTGTGGGTCATCTAACTGCCATCTTGGTCTAGCTCTTTGCAAGAGAGATTGCAATTCTAGACCGAACACACGGTGCGACTCGTTTGGCTTTTGAGTCCGTTTCCGGAACAATCGAAGCGGGTCTTCATTACCCACATTACCTATCAGGTAACTGGCGCATTCCACCAATTGGGTAAACGATCCGGCACCATGCATCGTTCTCCATCTCGAAACCGCTAGCTTGCCTGGGCCATTTCTCAATGCCCGTAAAAGTTCGTCCAACGATTCCTCTTCTGACCATCGATTATACCTCATATCGTCCATGAAGTCTGCGAACCAGTCCTGCCATGGCTGTCTTCCTGTGAACGGACTCGGAGTGCTGGCAGTGCGTCTAGCAGCGTTGTGGTTGTCCCTGTGCAACAGAAACGACTGCTCGATGCTCCAGTCGACGATATCGGCATTATCAGCTTGTCTGCTAACACAGTCCACTCCCATCTCAGCAATGCAGGGGTTCGTGTCGTAAATCAATTTCATCCCAGGGGACATCGATTCGCGGCGAGATACTCGTCTACCAGCATGTGTAGGAGATCTCCCTGGCCTCCTTGAGGGACCACTCGAACGTTCATTCGGATCAGATCTCGAAGATCTCTCATTCGAACTCGTACGGCTCGGTCTCTCTCGAGAGCTGGAACGACTGTGAGAGTTCGAATGGTCGTCATCATACGACGTTGGGCGTTGGTCACGCCGCGAAGATCTTCCATCCGGATCCCCTGTATCAATGGTCACTCGTTTTGGTCTCCCTCCGGTTGAGGTAGAGGCACTACCCCCACCAGTTGATGAGTTGTATATGCCACCACTGACATGATCGAACCCTGAACGGCTACCTCGAGTTGCCTCTTCATCTCGTTTCTTCTGTAAATCTTCCACCTTCCTGATCAGACGATCCTTTTCGTCCATCATCGCCTTGGTAGCTTCTCGGATCGTATCATGGAGCTCGTCCGAATCATGTATGGTCTTATCCTGACGTTGTTCTAGAGATTCAGTACGTCGCCGCAAGACATTCTGTTGATGAGCGAACTGGTTTTCCATATGTTCCAGTTCTGCCTTCGTTGTGTCTAAGCGGTTCTGTTTCTCCATCGTTGCCCCTTCTAGATCTTCATTCCTGTTCCGAAGCTGTACCAACCGATGACTCAAAGCTTCAAACTCTTCATTCATCCTGTCCATCTCTGCGATCCTTGCTCCTTCGAACCGATTCTTCTCCTCTTCGAAATGACGACGTGTCACTTCCTGTCGCTGGTGTCGTTCAGCATGCAGTATGCTTATGCCTTGTGTTGGCATAGGAGCAATGTGTCTCTTCGAACCACCAGTTTCAAACAAAGAATCATCTAGGTTTGACCCCAGATCTTTTCGAATAGAATCAGGATTGCCTCTCCTTGGTTCTGGTGTAGAACTCGAACGGTTTGGCCCATAATGTTTCTCAAGGGCTGCTACCACCTCCGGATCTGGACTCGAAATAGGATGAAGGGACGCTCCACCCTTTGCCTGTTCAGCCATGTTAACCCACTGACTGTGCTATTCTGTGTTTCACCGGAACTGGTCACGGCACCAATGTAGGGGTTTCATATGCGTACAACACGAACACAGGTTCCAAATTCGGTTTGAATGCAACAGGTCTTTATTCGATCACAGCCTCAAAAGTACACGAAGGTTTCTCACTCGGTTCACTTGGTCTTTCAACCATTCGAAGACACACAGGATTCTATCGATAGTTCGAAGCATTAGCGATACCGGACAGTTAAGCTCTGTGCCAGCATGGCTGGTGCAGAGTCCATAACGTGGGAGGGGTGTAGGTGCCCCTGTCAAAGCGAAGGTACGAAAGGTGCGGGTCAGAGCTCGTCCTAGGACTAACTGGTGAGGTAGCCAACCTCGGCCTCTTATATACCCTGAGCGCGGACCAAGCAGTGTCGACGTGGCACTCCTCCGTAGCGCCGTCTGGAGTGCCCTGCCTGGCTCCGCTACCGGATAACCGAAAGGACATGGCTCAGGTGTTGCCACCTAGTGTCCGTTGGAGGCACTTACCGCTCTGACTCCACGGACCTTATATGTACACGTATTATTCGTGCCCCTACAAAAGTATTGTAAGCCCTATCTTAAATACTAATGTACATACAAATCCAACACCAGACTGTATACCTAAAGTATTTATTACGTTTCTTTTGATAAATGTCAACACAACAGACCTATCAAAACTGAATACTGCTTCACAGCCAAAAATAATTTTCTTACCCCAAGAAAATACTAGAATCAAGATTAAATTTTCTCGATTCAAGGAATAAACTCATTCTGAGATTTTACGTTTATCTTGTTTTCAGAAAGGGGAAGCTAAAAAAAATATCTTATATTTTTCTAGTATTCTTCTAGAAACAAGTATTCAAGATTATTTTTCTTTAGGAATTTTCTTAAAACTGGTCATTTGTGCACCCAACAAGATTATATCTTATATTCCTGAAATAAGAAAGTTCTATTTCTAGATTTAAGATTGCCATGTCTTGAAAATCTGCTCAGTTAAGAATTAACTGGAAACCATGTGTCCAAAATGTCAATTAGGGAAAAAAATATGCAAGTATACTCTATTATGTAATGCCTTCCCCAATTTCCTTCCATTATTTGGGGAATTTTATAGGTGTGGACTGGGAATTCAATTAGGTTCCATAGGGATCAAGCATACAGACTACTAAATAAGAATTATTTTCTTGAAATAAGAACATTAGTTACATGTTGTGACACAAGAGGCCACCACTATGCAATACAGCAACTTTCTTATCAAACAGGGTATACATTTCTGCCTCAAATTAAGTCCCAAAGAAACAGAAGAAGGTAAAAATATGTAGGAAAAGGGGAAATTTGTTAGGGATTAATTTGATGTAAGAATCCTTATTCCAGTGAATGAATTATAATAACTATAGGGAGAAATGATAAGAGACACCATTTGCTTGATGATATCATTTAAATAAAGGGAAGGATTACCTATCCCATTACATGAAGTGAAATGACTTTGAATAAAGGTCTGTTTGCTTAAACTTCTATTGTAGCTACAAAAAGCTGCATTTAATCTGATGAACCTCTTTCTGATGCTCTGGCATTAATCCTTTCTCTCTAAGACTAAAATTAAATATAATCATGCCCCTTTCCCAGGCAAGAACACCAATTTTGTTTATTTACTAGAATAAGAAATTAAAACTTACTCAAGAAAAAGGGTTTCTAGAAAAAAGGGGCCTTCCGTAAGAAAGATTTTCTTATTTTGAGAAATATGTCAGGAAATATTATCTTGATTCCAGTATAAAATACTTGATTTAAGAATTTCTTTCTTGTTTGTTTTTCTTGTTTGTTTTTCTTACTCTAAGTATATTAAACTCAACCATGCTTTCAAGTAAAATTTTGTTATCCTACGGACAATCTTGTTTTAAGTTTATTTTACTCAAAACAAGAAATATTTTCTGAAAATGAGAAAATTATTTTTGGCTGTGTTGCTGCATTCCTTTATTGTACAAGACACTTTCTACTCAATCTATACAACAGTTATTTTAATTTAGGGTGAAAAGAACCTGTTGATATTGGTTAGAATGCTTTAATATACTCCTTCACCATACTTCAGATTACTGCTACCTTCTTTATTCCATCATGAGCTCACACTAACAGACATTAGATCATTGTTTCCTTATGAGCGTAATCTCCAAGGGCGGCATAGTCCTGTGTTGAACTACACCTTTTTCATTATAACAAATGAACGCAGCCCTGCCATTGCATTTATGTATCACTTCGGGAGTGTGTATCAGCCCTACCAGGGTGGAATGATGCATAAATGCCTGGCAACTATCTCCCTGTGCACAAAACCTTCAAGGCTAAAAGTTAATAACATGAGCGACTATAGTAAGCACAGAATGTATGTCCTCTATCTGCTTAGACTGGGAATTGCTGCTTGAGTAACGAGTAAGGCCTTCAATTCTCCAAGGTCCCTGATATTGTAGAATGTAAATACAGACAAAGTATTATGGCTTCATAACATGATTACAATCAGTCATCAGAGCTCTGTAGTAATTGTACACATTGTCTCCTACCCCACATGTAGAACAACGGCTTCAAATGCTTTATTTCACCATCCCTGTATGTCTTTATCTCTTTGTGTCTCTCCTTTTATTTGTCTGCCTGTGCCTTCTTGACGCTGTCTCTGTTTCTCCCGCTTCCATTCCCTCCCTCTGCATATATACATCACTCCAAATTAATAAATACTATGCAAAATACATCCGAATTGACTTGGGGTCCATTTTTGAACAACTCCCTTCATGTCGATCTTCTTTTTTTCACATCTCATGCAGATTATCTACCCTCTCCCAAAGACATCCACTATAACCTGTATGGGAAGAATGAGGTTATATCTTTCATTTTCAATTAAATTTGAAAACAAGTCTTGATAACAAGGTGTTTCACTGTGTAATATTATTTTAGTGCTCTAATGATATTGGAGCTGTACTTGTGTAGCATGTGTATGTGGGAATATCAATTTAATCAGAGGTAAAGTGTATTTCCCTTTTCTGTTAGCACTGATCGAATAAGGTAGGCCAATATCGCCTCTCATATTATTTACTCATATGTGTATCAATACTACTATTATTTGCGACAAATATAAAGATTGTCCTACGTCACTATGGATGTCTATTGATGTAGTATTGAGACACATACCTATATATGTTGATACCCTTTTTATAGATAAGATATAGATTCCATACTACTAAAGAAGTGTAAGGCACTCAAAATAGATAACCAAACTATTTCATGGTTAGAGTCCTATTTGCACAACAGACGAAAGACTACCTTGCTCAATAACATCAAATCTGATGAATGTACTGTAGGATATGGCGTGCCCCAGGGAAGTTCCTTGGGTCCGTTAATGTTGCTTAACTATTAATAGCAAAAAGACACAAGTCATGAGGATTAATATGAAAGGTACTGATAGATACGTGCCTCCACTTGAAATCTCTATTAACAATGTGCAGCTTGAGGAGGTTAAGGAGTATCTTGGAGCCATTATAGACTGTAACTTTACGTTTAAGCCTCACCTCAATAAGGTATCCAAAAGTGTGGGTCATAAGGTACATATGCTGGGTGTTATACGTAAATTCATGGACTATAAGAAATCGCTAGTATTGTATAAACAAATGGTGGTCCCATACGTGGACTACGCTAGTTTCCTGATTGATTGTTGTATTTCACATGACCTTATTGAAAAAATCCAAAGATTACAGAACCGGGGTCTAAGAATATGCAAGTTTAAAAATATGTTTGAGCGCTGTTCAGCTACACAATTACATGTGAAATTCAACATTGATAAACTGGCTAATCGAAGACTAAAGCAACTATAATCACATATGTATAAGAAATCTTTGTCTGAGGGATACTCGATCCCGGAGGAAGACAGACACACCAGGGAAGACCAAAAGGTCAAATTTGTAATTAGGAGGTTTAATTTAAATATTATGAAGAAGAGCCCTTTTTTCAGGGGAGTATGGGAATGGGGCGCACTGAAGCCACAGAACCAACGTCTTGATACTAAGGTTAAATTTAAGAGTGCTTGTAAGAGTGTCAAACACAGACTGCATGTCATATGATTCTCGGACTGGGTACGGGTTAATGGACCTGGACTCAACCGCCCCCCCCCCTTCCCCCAATACACAAACATACTTAAGTAGAGACTGATGGTCAGTCCTACTCACACCTTATTATATATAAAACCCTAATATAATAACACACATGTACGCACTGATGGTCAGTAGTGTGCTCTATCCTTTATTTTGTTCCCTTGATTATAGACTGATAGTCAGATAAAACTCACTCACTTATTGCAACCCACACACCAACTGATATGGACTGAGGGACAGTCCTATCAAACTCTATTGATTCTAATCCATCAACTCCCCCTTACTGGGTCTGAACTGATGGTCAGTCACGCCTATAACAAACTAACTCACACACATCCCCCCACCCTGTGAGTCCAGATCCTCCTCACCTATGGCACATTGTGTGTTTGTGTATAGCAGTCGTTCTCCTTGTATAGATCATGTATGTAAATGTACCCGATTTAGTGCATAAGCACCGATCAATGTGATGCAAAGAAAAATGTTAGGAATTAAAAAATGCAAGATGGCCGCGGTGGTGTAGACTAGGTGTGGGAGCGCTCCGGAGGAAAGTGTCCAGAATCAAGGGATAGAGTCCATACTGGGTTACCATATTTGGACTACTAGTCCAGTAAACGAACGAATTTATGTCAACAAAATTGCAAGAAAAGGTTTCTCAGTGGTTTTCACCTCTTTGATATATGTACTTTCCAGAAAAAAAATTGTTTCCGGCGATCCCGCCTGGGGAAGTGCCCCAAATCCAACATGGCCGCCACTAAACCAGGTCAAACAGGAAAACTGCTATAAAAATGGAACAAATCATCATATTCACACATATGATGGCTCTATTAACATCAGCATGAACAGATCTATCCAACAGAACATGTCTTTTAGTTTTGAAGTTTCAAAGAATAGCGTAAAATTCAAAATGGCCACCAAAAAGTCGTTAAAATGCATGAAATAACACATCTCTGGTTCTAATCAACATAGAGATACAAATGAAGGTTCAAAATATATGTTTCTAAGGTCAGAGAATTTGAATTTACTATGTGTGAAAAGATAAATGGCAGCCATTTTGAATTTGTAATGAGGACACTGCGGAGGGCTGTTTAGATTACTACCAGAAAATAGGATATCTTCCTGATTTGTTTCCAATAAGCATAGGGATAAGATTTGGGAAGATTTACATAACATTTTGTAAGACCAGTAATATGAACTCAAGCATTTGCAAGGGACAATCATGTGAGCAGGCAAGCAGAAAGGATACTCCCTGTGGGGTTAGTTCTGATTTTAGCCACCAGGGGAGTACCCTTTTCCCTTGCCTGTGCACATATATGCAGTTTGGGTATTTAATTAGATGCCTGCCACCAGGTTTCATCAAAATTAACCCTTTCCCTGCTGGCCTTGAAAAATGTCATTTGGGACTTAACCACCGGCCCTATGCAATGGGAATATGCAACTTTGCAAGTATGTTCTCCCTGGGACAGTGGCTAAGGAGTAAAATAAGTTGTATTGGAGACATGATTTACACCTTTTTGACAAGGGGACATAGTATTCATGTTAAATATTTTTGGATTCATTCAAAAATTCTTATTCTTTGTTTCATAGCAGGAGCTGTAATTTAGTAGTATTGCTGCCCTAGGGTAGCACTTTTGCTGCCCTATGGCAGCAGCGGTTTTTCAAGGCTATTTTAGATGCTGCCCAGAGGCAGCAGCGGCCCTTAAAGGGTTAAAGGTAGTGATGTTTATGCACACTCTCTTAGTTATATTGAACGCTAGCAAATCCCTAGCCCTAATCAGTATGGAGATATGATTCAAGTTTAGAAACATTCAGAATTCTCTGAGGTCAGAAAATACAGATTTACCATCCATTTACCATTTACAAATTCTAAATCCCACCTAAATATGTTCCAATACTGTAACAGTATAATATCTAGGGAATGGGTCCCTATGGGCAATATGAGCTCAGAAATGGGGGCCCATAGAGCCCAGTCATGGTCTTTCACAGGGGATCATCAATGGATAGAATAAAATTGTAATTCTATTTAACACATTGGCCATATTGGGCAATAACATCAACTGTGATCAAAATAACAAGAATCAGAATGAAGTGCAGATGTAGACAGAGAGGTATGGCTTTGGTGAACATCCTGAATCAACTTTAAGATTAAATTGTTAGTTCCAGTCAACAATTTTGTGTATATGATGATAGAGGCATAGCTTCCATCAGCGTATTATCTGAAAATAGAGGTATTGCCTGAAACATGTTTTAACAAGCTGGAAAGAATCTGATAATTTGGGCATAGCAACCGATAGTGAACCAGATGTCACCAACCATACATCACAAATTAAACTTGTCCCCAATCCTATTCATTGACCTAAGTTGGTCCTAGCCCACTGGGATGTGTGCTTGTTGGCATCATCAAACTTTCCTCCAACTAAGGTTCTAGTTAGTTGCAGATACTATATATTGTTATTGCCTTCACACCTGTCCCACACCAACAAGGGCATGCATTGCAGAAGATTATGGGACAACACAGGGTAGATATTGTGGCATAATTGAAATACAGCATCTTTACCTCCCAAAGACAGCATCGTTTGTGGCAAAAGATCATTTCCAGGTTCTTACAGGAAGACCTTGATTAATCAGTCTTTGATAAGTCTGTTGTCACACTTTTTGGTCTCTTATCATTTAGGACGGTTTTAATTGCGTACTAATTCTTATTGATATATCAGTTATTTGTGCTTCCGGTATCAGTCTGTACTTTTGGTTATTTTAAATTATAATTAGCCTCGAGAGAGACCCCCTCCCCCCACTTGCTCTCTCCGTCAAGCACACCACCATGGGTATGGCAGCAGCCCCCAGCAGCAGCCCCAGGGAGCAGACCACTACTACTACTACTACTACTACTACTACTACCACTATGTAGCCTATGCTCTTTGATGAAGGCAAACACAGACATTCAGATCTAATAGTTATCTCAACATACTTGTGGAGACACATTAGATGTAATGCAATAGGGGAAGTTCTAATTGTACAAAGTATTATTTATCTATATTGACCTTATGCATTATGGGGAGAGGAGGATTGACGAGACCAGGCTACACATAGATCAAATCCTGCAATAACCCCTTTGATTGGTGTATTACTCCCAAATTAACACAAGCAGCTCAGATTACTGGGACTAACCGTCACAGCACACATGTTGCGTTCACCACATGCCTTATCATTATTAAGTGTTTTATTCAACACCTCCTGCACATGCATACGTTTCCCTATATTTCTACCCTTCTTTCAACACTCAGCTACAAATTCCCCATACTTCATGGTATTGATATAAATATTATACGTAGGATTACCCCCCTCTCCCCACTCCCCACCCCCCCACACACATAGTAGGCTACAGCCCTCCCCCCACCACTGTGTATGGAGGCATAGGGAAGCTTGGAGGAGGAATGTTATTACTGGTGGAGGTAAATCAGCTTAAATGTCTCAAGTCTGCATTGATGACTTGTGACAACAGGTAATTCAGTGGCCATAACAAGCACAACAATGCTAGGATGGAGATGATAAAGACCTTCAGTAGGTATAGTTGCATACAGTATCCACCAGATCCCACAATAGGAACAGGGGGTCTGCTAAAACTACACATGGACATGTAGACTACTGCACTCTAGAGGTGGTTCTTATGTTATGGATATCCTATCACATACTCCCTAGATCAGTCAACCGAGTAGGAGGTCAAAGGGAAATGTTGATAACTCATGATAATGAATTAGCCAATAGAACTTATTGTATTAATTAAGATTCATGTATGTATCTCCTCTTTCCTGACTTCTCTCTACACACCTTGACAATAAGTCAATGGATGGCTGGAATACACTTTCAACAATATACAATACCTCAACTTGTTTAAACTGGTTCAGAATCTCAGACTTGTAACGCTATAGCTGTGACTCAAATATCAAGACATACAGCCACCTGTTTCAATCACTAATATTTATCTTATATCAATGGGTAGCTGCAGCATTACAGGTCTCTATCATAACTTAGACATGATGGCCAACTGGTAGAGTACTGGCTATAATTATATTCTGATATTCCATACCTTTACTAGGTCCAACTAGCATTTAGCTTGATGGGGGGGGGGGGGGTGCTGGGTCCCCCCCCCCCTTTGTCAAACCCTAAAAAAGGTCAAACCTATGAAGTGTAAATTGCTGTAAATTGATTCATCCTCACCTAAACCTCCCCCCCCCCCTCCCCATACTACTTAGTCCAGCAATGTTACAAGATAATAACGTTTAGAGCACGTAACTGAAATCTAAGTTTGCTCAAACCTGGTGGTAGGCAGCTCTAATTAAATAACCAATGTGGATGTTGAATATGTCTCTTGCACATGCTAGCTCTCATATATCTGATCTCACAAAAGTGAATTTTCCATTCCAAATCTTATACCTATGCTTATCAGGACAAAAGACACAAAATATCCTCTTTTCTGGTAGTAGTCTAAACAGTCGTCAGCAGTGACCTCATTAAAAATTCAAAATGGCTGCCATTTATCTTTTCACACATAGTAAATTCAAATTCTCTGACCTTAGAAACATATATTTTGAACCTTCATTTGTATCTCTATGTTGATTAGAACCAGAGATGTGTTATTTCATGCATTTTAACGACATTTTGGTGGCCATTTTGAATTTTACGCTATTCTTTGAAACTTCAAAACTAAAAGACATGTTCTATTGGATAGATCTGTTCATGCTGATGTTAATAGAGCCATCATATGTGTGAATATGATGATTTGTTCCATTTTTATAGCAGTTTTCCTGTTTGACCTGGTTTAGTGGCGGCCATGTTGGATTTGGGGCACTTCCCCAGGCGGGATCGCCAGAAACAATTTTTTTCTGAAAAGTACATATATCAAAGAGGTGAAAACCACTGAGAAACCTTTTCTTGCAATTTTGTTGAGACTAGGCTATATATTTCCTTTCGTTTACTGGACTATACAGCTGTATGAACACTCAAGGATATTGATCAGTGATACTCAAGGAGTAATGCCAACCATGGAGGATACAAAGATGAAGGAAATAGTGGTCACCGAGGAAGTCGGTAAGGAGAGCGTCCGTGGTACAGGGGAGGGAGCCGGTACACCTGAGAAGAGCCCTCTATTCTTACCCACACTCAAACTAGCGTCCCCTATTAAACCCATGCCTGAAGTGCCCCTCGTAGATATAAATGAATGCGCTGAAGATATTCAGTTTGAAGCCATAGGAGCTAAAACCATTAAGGAACTGGAATGCTCTCTTCTGGTCAAATTGACTCATATGACCGAAGGTTTAAATGTGCTTATTAAAAGTACAAACCAGATAGCCGCTGCTACTACCTTGAACACTGGGCAAATTAAAAACCTAGCTATAAAGGTGGAAGGTCAAAGGAAGGTCATAGAGCAACAGGGTGAAACCATTACCAAACAAAAAGCGGATATTTCAAAATTGGAAGGGCGCATAGAAACTATAGAGGCAAAGGGCGCTGGGGTCAGTGAGGCGGCAGTGGACAATAGGCTAAAGTATGTTGAGGCTAAGGTGGCGTCACACACAGACATGATTCGTCAGGGTTGGGAAGACAGACAATCAGATGAAATGGCAAGAAGAAGGACAAACCTTATCATAAGGGGCCTATCTAAAAAAGGCTTTCCAAATGTAGGTCCAGCCCTAGATCAGCTCTTTCAGGACCTAGGTACAGATCTCACGGTGGAGGAAAATGTAGGTGATTGCCACAGAATGGGCAAACCCAAAGCGAAGGGAAATAGGCCTATCATGGTGATCTTCAAATCGGGCTCCTCAAAGGGACAAATCTACAACAATGTCAACAAGCTGGGACACTTCCCAAAATGGGAAAAAATATCCATTAGTGACGACATGACACCCTGGGAACAGAATAAGGTCAGAAATGTAAGGGTTGCAGCGTCTCATGCAAAGGGGTTGAATCAACAAGCAAAGGTCAAGGGAAAAAATCTCATATTAAATGGGAATATATATGACTATGACAGCCTTGATACCCTCCCTGTGGGAATGACCCTTGAAGACGCCAAGACCATCAGAACAGACTCTAGTGTGTGTTTCCAGAGCCAACATTCCGTGTTATCTAACATGTACCCGGCTCCACTCATATATAAGGGTTATTCATACCAGTCAGTCGAGCAAGGCTATCAGCACCAGTGGTGCCTACACCATAAGAACCTTGCCCTAGCTCGTCGAGTCATTACCACGCCGTGTCCATATGAGGCTAAACGCTACACACAAGACCTTCCTGGCTGTGACAAATGGGATAAGGACCTGTGCTAAAAATACCACCTTTTCTAGTGGTTATACGCTGCAGGACGGGGTCAAGAACGAGGCGGCAGACCGACCTGGTAATAATAAGTGTGGCATTTCCCTTGGGAAGGTTAGAACAGCGCTCAGAGAGGCCGCAGAGAAGTAAAGGTGGGAGGTGCATACACACGCTGTAGGACTGTAGTACTGTGTCCACCCTCCCCCCCCCCCCTATATCAACAATATGTTTTCCATATTAATAGTGACGGATAGTAGGGGTAAGGGACTCCAACATAGAATAAGAAAACTCCTAGCAGACAAAGGGAAAGCGCAGGACTTTTATGTAAGGGTCAGATACCAGTCTGGAGCGACCATTGACTCTCTATATACGGTAGTGGAGGAGGAGCTATTAGGCCTAAGGTATAGCCTGATGATGGTTGCAATTGGTGTAAATGACCTCAGCGTCCTACATCTTAATGGCTGTATCTCCCCAAAATACACCGAGGTGGGACACATGGTGTATGTTCTCACCAATAAATATGAAACCTTCAAAAGGAAAGTTGAGAGGGAGCTAGCTCAACAAATGGTCTTTGCCCAATTAGTAGGAGTAAAATTTGTTAAATACAATTGTTTCCATTGCCGGGACGAAAATGATGTCCCCATCAACACTGAGGAATACCCAATACAACAGACTGTTATTAACCAGGGAATGTTATTAACCAGGGAATGGTCACGTCTGATAAGCAACCAGCTATCAGATAGGTCTTGTATACTTTTTGTACCAATTGTAATCTGTGTATAAATGTCATCTCAGAGGACATATAAAGGGACAACATTGTTAATTAATATGGTAGTAGAGATTTTTTCTTCATGAACTGAAGCTAGGCTTGAATATGAGAGCCAGCAATTGTTAACAACCTTGTATGTGCATTGGTATAAAAGCAAGAGAAGCAGTTTAGTTGAATTACTTTATTTGAAAACACCAGGTTAAACTGCATGTTTACATGTCTGTATACCTTCTACTATCTATGACTCTTGATGAGCATGTACCTATGTTTAAGGATTGACGCTTAATGTATCACAGAGGGTTGGTCGGCCAAGTATTGGGACTGAAAAACAAGTTTGATGTACTCAATAAAATATACTGAACTTCAACTTGAACTTGACTTGAATCCTAGTGGATATTTAAGGTTAAATATGTACTGCATTGCTTTTATCTCAAAAGAAATCTTACTTTACATAAAACCCCTATACCAGTGTGGTACTTATAGAGCCGTCTCCAATTAGTTGCCATTTTCATATTTTGGGAGCATATGTGCCTCTGGGACTTCCTCTGTGAGTTGACATGACACTCCATTGGAGCTGCTCCTCTGTGACCCCCACTGTGTGTAGCTCAGGGTAGCTCCACCCCACGCAGGCTGGATCACCATCATCCACTCCACTCCCATTAAATGCAACCTAGGACAGGCACATTAACATCCTGTCACCCATACACCCTCTCCTGATCCAGCTGCATTAACCCATATGCATACTAACAGAGGGCATGATAAAGTGATTCACATCTTGATTCACAGTCTTACAACACCTACACACACCTTTACTGTACAGCAGCAGCTTCTCAGAGACAAAGGGACTTGTGACACACATCTACTGCTACAGGTGAACACAGTGTTGATCAAAGTGGAATATGTCTGTGCGGTTAGATCTGAGGATCAAAGTTAGTTGTGTCCCAGGCCTTACTAAGATTACCTTATAGTAGCAAGTGCTGTAGGCTGTACGCAGGGACATAATGTCAGGGTACACAGCTAGTGATTAACTGCCTTTATGTGTAAGCATTCAAAGATATCCACATTACAAGATAGAGGCTCTACCTCCACACTCAGTTGCTACACTTCCATTTTCCATGTAGTGTCGTTGAACATACAGATAGAAAAATGAGTACATTATATTATTACAATTTTGTTCTTCACCTGAAGCCATACATGATAGAAAATAACCATACTAATACATATGCATTTATAGAATATACTCATACTTATACACAATAGAACGTTATCAATATGTCGGGCGATATTTGCCAATCTACACTGACATTCTACGCTGTTTAATTTGCAAATAGCACATCATCTGAGCCACGCCAAATACAAATCTGCCCCAAGTACATTATATCAGTGAAATCTTGCAAATACTAGTAAACAGCATCATGTTCTCCCCTACCATGCAGAGACACACAGAAAGCCATGCCCCCTGTGACCTGAGCCTGCCTATCCTGTCCCTGTTTACTCCAACATGTTAATACAGCTAAAAAGCAGATCACAGCTGATCAACATGGCTGCCTTATGTATGGAGCATACTTGTAATGATACGTGACACCATTTACTCTGACACATTATCATATTTTTCATTCTTTCTATACACTTCAAAAAGCCATGATTCTTAAAAATAATCGTAAGTTACTTTTATTGTAACGGGCTTATAAACAACCAGGCTTTTTCAAGACCCGCATTATAAACAAGAAATACAGTATTCTCAGTGTAGTCCCATAGAGAAGTCTACACGTGTCTCCCATCATCTGGCCATGATGAATTAGGCACATTCTCAAATAGGGGATATACAGGGCAGAGTCATAGACCTGATGTTCCTAGTTTAAGTTGCTACACATAGTAGGTAATATAGTGTATGTACACCTTTTTATATTTCTTCCTGTGACTACCCATATCGTGCATAAAGATATTCACTTTCCTAAAAGGTGTGTATTACTAACACATGCTGCAATTAAACTCCCTCATGTTTGCCCTAATTGTCTTTTTCATAATTTGTATGACGGTTTTAGATAGATATGTTAATGATGATATAACTGACACATGATTATACCCTATACCTGGATGTATAAACAAATACAGTCGTGCTGACATAGCATTGAACATATAAGAAAAATTGATGCAGCCCTTAGACTTTAGCCCATTAACAGTTAATGTGAACAGGAAAGGAGGGTTGGCTGCCTTTATTGGTGTAGTAAGTCGTGGCTGGGATGGGACAAGTAGACAGGGTTAGTGCTACAGGGGAGGTGTCTAAATCTCCTGATCTATTCATTAAAGTTTCCAGCCTAACTTAGCCATATTGCAGGCCGCTGGTGGCTAGGTAGGGCTCCGAACACATTTACTCCCATTATTGACACAATGGTGGTTTATTTATTGACACAATGGTGGTTTATAACCAATTTCCATGTGTGTGCTGTGGGGAAATGATGTTAGACGTTATGTACACAGTTGTCCCACTGTCCCATCAGTGATAAAGATATCACTTTAAAATTTAAGTAGACAGTTTATAGTTCTTTGTATTTTTGAAAATAGAACTTTGGTTGTCAGATGAAATCCTTGATTTTTCACAACCTGTGCCAATTCAAATAGCCATTGATTTTATATTGGATTGTCTTGCATCTGGGAAGAAGGTGTCTTTTTATCACATGGAGTCTTCAAATACAAAAAATAAGAAAAAAAAGTCGCTCCTTCTCCAGCATAGAGGTTCTAGGACTGGGTTCTGTGACTGGGTTCTGACTGGGTTCTGGGGCTTGGTTCTGGGATGGGTTCTGGGATGGGGGTAAAACTGAGGAAGCTAAGGAAATACGTTTGAAGGCAGAAATTGTCATGGACATGGATCACGACACAAACAAGCCTGGTCAAGGACAGGATAAAGAACAAAATACAAACATGCTTACTTCTCTGTACAAAATACAATAAAACAAACCATATGAAAGGATGCGCCTTGGAGGTACTTCTGTAGGTTGACATGACCCTCCACTGGAGCTGCTCCTCTGTGTCCTGATCTCTACCCTCTGTAGTGTAGAGTGGCTCAGCCTCAGGTAGGGTGGACACTAGGCAGGTGTGATGATTGTGTGTCTATTTTAGCATGTAAGCCGATCTGGCTGAGAGGGACCTTGACTGCCAAATTGAGGGTTTGGTCGCCACCGTGATTTTTAGATAGCTATATGTATAGGGTATCAGAAAATATGAGGTGGAGGAGTAGCTTAAGGTCAGGGCAGGGCTTCAAGCTCAGAGAAGTCTAGAAGAATATGAAAATTATTGATTCACATATGTAAATGAAAAGTCACATTCAATTTGAATTTCCAATCAAATGAAATAGCTATGGTGTACTACTCATTCAGGGCAACACAAAAAACACAAAAAATATAATTTTGCTCAAGGTCAACATAATTTGATTCAAGGTCAATCTTAGAAAAGTGACTTTTCTATGAAAACAGTTACCTCTCAATTGTTATAGGTTCATGTATTATACCCAGATATTCTTCATGATGCATGAGGGAATACCTACATAGTTGGGGATTATTAAAAAGTAAGGTGGACTTCCATATTACATGCCTTTTGGTAAGGCCTGGCCTCATTCCACCATGATGCTATAACATAGCAGATTCACAACAACACACTTAGGAGGCAAGAACCTGGGTTTAACTCTATCTTTTCCTTCATTTTAAAAACCGAGAATATACAATGTTGTAAAGCCAACCCAAACTATCCTTCCATAAAGGTCAAGGTCACTTAAATCAAGGTTGTAAAGTAGAATATCACATCACAATTGAGAATAATCAACTTTGGATGGTTATAAAGTTGACAAATATGTTTATATATATATACATATCAATGTGTGTCTTTGTATATTACACAGAGGGGTCATAGAATAATATGGTTAATTTCCATATCATGCATTTTAGTGTAGGTGCAAGCCTTTTGCCTCGGTTACTATGCAAACAGCATTTAGACATATGGATTCTCCCACATGCATTGATCTTTCCTTTTTTGTTTTATATCAACTTCTAAAATATAATTGGGGCAGGGCATGCCAAAGAACTCATCTAACCTGACTTTCATCCATGTCAAGGTCATTTTAATGATGCCAAATGACTAAAATTTCTTAAACTCTCAGTTGTTGACAGAATGATGTATGTAAAACTATATATATTTGGATATCAGATGCATACCAAAATCAATAGTATCTTTCTATTGCAGTAGTGATCCCATCTGAGATCAAGGTCATTGTTACAAAGGGCAGGAGAAGACAGACCTATAGATGCAGGATATAAGGCTACTACTCCTAGCTCCCTTAAAACCAATTCATATAATGATCATCAAAACAATAATTTGGAACCAGGCATGTTGTGACTTTCATATAAAGAGTAGTTTGACTGGACTAAAGTACAGTGAATAGCAAGTTCCACCTACTGGCGTGACCATAGCAACCCACAATAGGTGGCAGGACCTTCATTATTCTGATCATTGATAAAGCTCAAGCATACAAGTATTGTTTTAACATTGATGAAGTTTGCACATAGAATGTGCATATCTTAGAGTAAAGAGCTGTACTGGAAAGCTACACTTAACATATACAAGTGGTGAATAAATGACTTGAATATACTGTCTGATTGGAATCTGGGCACGACTCCAAGAGGTCCCTTACATCCAGCCATTCAACACAAGGACAACATGCGAACTGCAGTGCAAACAGGAGGAAAGACTGGACAATGTCCCCTGCCTTGTTTATACTTCTGCAGGAATTTTATACAACAGGAAATTAATGATAGCTCTGACAAAGAAAGCTACACTGACTAGTATATAGTGTACACCTCTAAGATAATTGAAGAAATCATACCAAATTACCAATGCTTTACCAACCCAGCATTCATTAGTGGTGCCCATCTGTGTTTCCCAGGGAAAGCTGGGCTTGCCCACATCTGGGGGTTGGTCCTTACTGTCCTGGGCTACCAAGATGGGAGCCAAGATAGGCTTAGCCCATCAACCAATTATTTAAAATACAATTTAAATATTTCAAAACAAACTCATCTGTGATTATTCTCATAAATTGAAGTAAAATTGTTGTGGTGTTTTACCAAAGTGGGTTAGATCTGGGCTGGATCTGGGCATTACCAATCTGGGCAAGCCTATATGGGACCCACCACTTAGCCAAGGATGAAAGACGGTGGGTCCCATGTGACAGCCTACCTGAAAACCCATACTGATCCCAAATAGCACTAATGGTTGGGTTTCTAATATCTTTGTTAGGAAAAGGCCTGAGGTGACACTAAGCCACATAATATGGTCTATTGTCAATTGGAGACATATATATTACATTAGGTAAGCACCATTTAATGACCTTGCACCCAATAAGGGTCAGACTTAAATCCTTTACTTTATTCTGTAGGTCTGTAGAGCAAATCTAATACAGGGCTGTAATATTAGAGTATATGTGTGTATTTTCTCACCAATTATGTGACCTCGACCCTAATGAAGGTCACATCAAGGAGTCATTTGGGAATCCCTCCCTTAATTACAAACAATAAACTATATATATAGTACAAAGCCTAATACTCCCACAACTCGACACAATAGTTATGCTTATTTCCTGTTTGCCTTTCCTATATTACAGTAGCAGTGGTAAGAGGCCTCAACTACTCTCGACTGTATAATGTGGATTTCCACTATCTCATTTCATGGACCCCATATATATGTAGCTATACACATATTAATGTGCATATAAACATATTTGTCAACTTTATAACCATCCAAAGCTGATTATTCTCAGTTATGATGTGATTTTAACTGATCTGACCTTGATTTAAGCAACCTTGACCTTTATGAAAGGTCTTTTGGGTTGGCCTCACAACATAGTATATTCTAGGTTTTTAAAATGAAGGAAAAGATAGAGTTAAACCCAGGTTCTTGCCTCCTAAGTGTGTTGTTGTGAATCTGCTATGTTATAGCATCATGGTGGAATGAGGCCAGGCCTCACCAAAAGGCATGTAATATGGAAGTCCACCTTACTTTTTAATAATCCCCAACTATGTAGGTATTCCCTCATGCATCATGAAGAATATCTGGGTATAATACATGAACCTATAACAATTGAGAGGTAACTGTTTTCATAGAAAAGTCACTTTTCTAAGATTGACCTTGAATTGAATGATGTTGACCTTGAGCAAAATTATATTTTCTGTCTTCTTTGTGTTTCCCTGAATGAGTAGTACATCATAGCTATTTAATTTAATTGGAAAATCAAATTGAATGTGACTTTTCATTTACATATGTGAATCAATAATTTTCATATTTTTCTAAACTTCTCTGAGCTTGAAACCCTGCCCTGATCGTGAGCTACTCCTCCACCTCATATTTTCTGATACCCTATACATATAGCTATCTAAAAAGCATGATGGCAACCAAACCCTCAATTTGGCAGTCAGAATTGACTTGGCTTACGCGCTATTTGTGCACTGCACGTTATACATACCTCTCGTCCACACTTCAATGTAGTAAAGAGTACCCGTCCATTAAAGGTCTCTTCCTTACCAACTCTCTAACCGCCTCTTGTTACCTTCTCCATGTCGGGTTATCTGTCTGTTTAAGTAGGCACTATAGTACATAGTAAAAGGACTACAAAGAGAAGCAGACCACGGGAATAGATGGACGTCGTAAGGCTGGCGTGGCTTATCAAAAAGAGATGCTTGCCTTTACCTACAGGAGGGCGAAACAGAGCATTAGCAAGAAAATGAGCCCTGGAGACATCTATATCTTGATACTTTCTTCAAGGAATGAAAAAAAGAATCACACAGAGAGGGAAAGCGAGATACAACCGGGAATGAATTTAAGTGTGAGAGGAAAAGGATTGAGCAAAGGAATATACAAAACAATCAGTTTGTGCAATTCCTTTGCAATGGACAATAGAGACGTGTATGTATGTGTGTGTGTGTGTGTGTGTGGGGGGGGGGGGGGGGGTGACATGCAGGTATACATAATAATAGGATGTTGTGACAAAAGAAATGGTGAGAATGTATGAGGGATATGTTACCCAACCCCTCGTTAGTAGAATAATGCGATGGAAAAAATAACCGGCTTTAAATAGGAAATATGAATAATCCCATGTTTTTTTTGCAATGGAAAGTCTTGAGCTGGTTGTTTTGGGGTATATTATTCATATGTCAGATTTGACATTTCCATCTTCTAACATAGATGTCCAGATTAAACCGAATATCCCACGTGTTTTCCCATGCTCCTTAACTGAATTATGAATACTTTGGTGTCTACAATAATGTAGTTATCTTCTGTCATAGGCGCAATTTGCATTTTAATAATTCAGTATGCTGACATTTGCATATTTCTGGAATAATGGTCATTACAATAGCAAGACACAAAACTCATTTGCATAAAATGGCCTGGCTATTCGCACAATACGATTGGATTTTGTAAATCGTGCACCCTGCAGAGTAGAATCTTTTTCAGAATGGCATGCAAGTTGATTAGTATAAAATATATTATATATATATATATATATATATATATATATATATATATATATATATATATATATATATATATATATATATATATATGTATATGTTCATCCTGAAGGAATACAGTGACATACATTCCCAGTCAAGTTGAATATTTCAGCTTGAATTTATTATATAACTGGGTGGGGGGCACGATCTCAAGAAAACTTTAGCCCTTCCTATCTTTAACACACACAGAACAACCTCCCCCATGACCTCTCATTATTTTAGACTATCTTGTATATGGCCCTGTTACCTGTACTTCTACTAAGTCTCATGAACCGCCAAATGGAATTTAATATTATACGTCAGACTTTACAGTAAGATTCATTATTTCATGGTGAATACGGAACAACAAGGTTAAACCTATGGGAGTGCCGTATGCCAATAAAGCATGCAATAACCCTCGGCCGTATTGCATGCTCTGGCCGTATTGCACGCTCTCAAGGGAAGTGGGGGTCGCTATGGGGTCTCTATAGGGTCGCCATGGGGTCGCTACGCTACCGAGGGTCACGTGACCTGTGCGGAATTCAAAATGGCGGCCGACGGACGTAAGGTGGTACCACCCTAAATCCGCCACTTCCGGGTAGAATGGCCAAATAGTCCCTCAGAAAATTAATTATTTTTGGGAATTCGGACCTCAGGGTGGGGGTAAAAGTATTAAATGTATGCTTATTTGGGATCATAGTAATCTGGAGGTGTTTGTTTATAGTCCAGGCTAAATATTTTATTGGTACCATGTAAACAGTGGAGGGTTATGGGGGTGAAACGGCCATATATAGTATTCATACACTGCTTAGGTCTCACGGCACAAAATCAATGTCCTGGTTTCCATGGCGATTTATACTAAATCTAGGCTGACTTTTTTATTTTGGGCCTATTGTATAATTTTCTCCATTTCAGTAGCTAAAATATGGTATATTTGGCTTAGCTCTCAGGGAATTTTAAGTATTTCAAATATTAGACCCAAGGTGTGTGACGTTGATTTTTCCGAGGCCCGACTAGGCATTTAGGGTGGTACCACCTTAACAGTAGAGAAATTCTAACAAAAGTAGGCGAAAGAAGCTCAAATTTTAACCCCTTTCCCCCTTTTTCTGTCAACAATTGTTAATTGTTGGTGCAGTACACTGCTCATATTTGAATATAAACATCTAAAATTACATATTTTTATGGATTTGACCAAGGAATGTTCCAATTTTCTCAAAAAATTGACCTCAAAAGCAGGCGTCTGCTTCGATCGCAATCAATGGCGCCCGGAAAATATTTCCACGTCCTCACAAAATTTGAAAAAAATTGGATTTTTTAGAGTCCACATAGCAGTTTTAGTATCAAATGTCGGGGTATTGTATCATGCAACAGGTTAAGCATCAAATATATGACAATTCCATTGGTTGTTATGGGTTGCCATGGCAACCAAACAACATATTATCTTACTTTAGGGCCTATTTTGGGCCCAAAACAGCGATTTTGGCCCCAAAATGACCATTTTTGGGCATTCTCATGGGTTTTGGTTGTTTCCCTAACTTCCTGAGAGCTTAGTGGGCCTAGCAAGCTTAATATAGATGTCATTTGCTGCAGTTAGAGGTATGTTGGACATATTAAAGTCAGGCCCGATTTTTGTCCACGACCGATTGAAAAATTGTGTCTGAAACCCGGACATTTTGAGCAGATTTTTGTCGCTGCATGCCCGACCATGGCCTAGTTTAGCCCAAATTACTAAGAAAGTAGGGTTATTAGGCATATTTTGGGGTTTATTTATGACTTAGGGTATCAAATAGCTTCTATTTATGAAGGAATTATCTGGTAACCATGGCAACCAAAAAATCACTTTTACTGTTAAGGTGGTACCACCCTAAATCCGCCACTTCCGGGTAGAATGGCCAAATAGTCCCTCAGAAAATTAATTATTTTTGGGAATTCGGACCTCAGGGTGGGGGTAAAAGTATTAAATGTATGCTTATTTGGGATCATAGTAATCTGGAGGTGTTTGTTTATAGTCCAGGCTAAATATTTTATTGGTACCATGTAAACAGTGGAGGGTTATGGGGGTGAAACGGCCATATATAGTATTCATACACTGCTTAGGTCTCACGGCACAAAATCAATGTCCTGGTTTCCATGGCGATTTATACTAAATCTAGGCTGACTTTTTTATTTTGGGCCTATTGTATAATTTTCTCCATTTCAGTAGCTAAAATATGGTATATTTGGCTTAGCTCTCAGGGAATTTTAAGTATTTCAAATATTAGACCCAAGGTGTGTGACGTTGATTTTTCCGAGGCCCGACTAGGCATTTAGGGTGGTACCACCGTAAACAAACACCGCGGAAGTTAACAAACATCGTGGAAGTAAGCAAACATGGACTGCAAATCTATTTTAGATAGTTATACCCTGAAATAAATACAGAGCGTCACTTAAAAGTGACCTCGTCTGTAGTTATGTCACTCGTGGTACTTGGGCCGTATTGCACTAGGCCTACGGCCAGCGTGCAATACGGCCCAAGTACCACTCGTGAAATAACCACTGACTCAGTCACTTTAGCGTGCAGCTCTGTCTATTGATGCCATCTCGTTTCTTCATTAGTCTTTGAAACTGTTGTTGATGTACTCTAGTATATAACATGAGATTTATTGGGGTCTAAGAACAAAAGAAAATCTGGTTCATCATGTAGCATCATTTGCAAAAGAACTCCAAAGAACCACGGGCACGAACAAGCAAGCAATAAAACAGAAAGGAATAGCCTCTTCTTTCTTGTGGATGAGCTGTTCCTGGGGCCGTTGAGGGACAACAAGCATCCTCCAGCGTCTGATTCCTGATGGCCTGCTGCCTGTGAGTGCTGCCAGGCTCCTCCAGGTGGGCCCCGGAGAGCAGGAGGGTGCTACAGGGAGGCGGGGTGAAAGCTCAGTCATGAACATGGTGGTGGGAATGGAGGATGAGACTTGGGATGTTAGAGATTGAAGTCATTTGGTGGCCAATGATCATATTGTATGTTGGAAGATGGTAGTGGGGAAACAGGGAGACTGTTTACGAGAGTACTTTGTAATTGTCTTTAAAATGTATATATCTGCATTCCAAACTTTAACAAAAAACCCACGAGAATATGAATGGGAATGTGTGTTAATACAATAATTGAGTCACAGGTCTTATAAGCCTGGTCAATGACAGGATAAATAATTGAAATACAAACAACCACACTACGGAACACGTATGAAAGGATGTGCCCGAGGTGGTACCTCTGTGAGTTGACATGACCCTCCATTGGGGCTGCTCCTCTGTGTCCTGACCTCCACCGTGTGTAGTCCAGGCAGGGTGGACACTAAACATGTGCCATTATTGTCACCTACTACACTCCCATAAAAGGCGATCTAAGGCAGGCACATGAACACTCACTCACCCCACACCTTCTTCCCATTCCCCTACACCCTTTCACTGATTTCCTGCTGCATTAACCCATACATACTGTCAACATTCCCCTCAAACCGTTCCCTTGCTGCCTCTCAGGTCTATAATATACAATAATATCTTATACATGGCCTCTTTATTGTCGTATAAGCTGCACAGAGAACACGAAGTGACTATACTATTACCGCATTTTGGTGTCAGTTATAATACATATTGGTTATCAAAGAGCAAGAACACAAGGCTTAGGGCAAGCCTCCTGACATAAGAGAAGCAGGCAGACAAACACGTGATAAAGGAGATCAGGTGATTGCACCTGGGATTATGCAATAAGTCCACTAAGTGGCATTGTAGTACTGTGAGGTAATTTTTGCCAACTAATCTGTATTTCTCCTATACAACAAGTCAATCTATGCATTCAGCTAATGCTGAATGCTAATTGAGATATCTGCTCAGGAGAACTATGTATGTACGTGTAATGCATTTCAGAGATGAAGTAATATTCATTATGATATTTTTTATAGAACAAAGCTAAATTGTTTTTCTGTCTGTTCTAGTAGCTTCTATAATATTTGTTAAAGCTGAATTCCACGAGGAGGCAAAGCGAAGGTATTCATAAAAGTGAGACAGGGGAAGGATCAATGTTTTAATAGGTCTTATCATTTGCAATGTATGATTAAAAGATTTCCCCTATATGCAAATGAGTGGGTGCACCAACTGCCACACGCTGGATATATACACATACTATATGACTTTATTAACTATACCTTGTATCTCTCTAACTCAGTTTACTTTATGCACAATACTCTCATTCAGCGATTGAACAGAAATACCCCCTACCTCTATGAGTAATATTTGATGTAATGTAACTAATGTAATTTAGTACAGGTGTCTCCTAGTATGCTGAGGTTATAACATAAGGTATAACATAAGGTATGATATCACCTGGGATCACATTTCTACACAGCTGAAACATCCCACAGAGAGTCCAGTTTCAACCCGCTCATAGTGTATGTGTACAGTTTGGCATGTTAACTTGCATCAACTATCATTTAGACTTTATCATTAAAAGATTTTTTAAATTTAAAGCCTGTGGCCAATAAAGGAAGTCGAGTCTGCAGTGCGGTGACGAAGGGTGGCTTGTTTATTAAACTTGTGAGCATTGGTTGTAACATAGAATTGTTTATTACAAGTCACACAAAGTCCACCTGCCCGTGTACAACGGAATAATACATACAACGATATAATAATACATTTATATCTATAATAAAAAAATTTCGGCGTGAAGGCAGCCCCGGCAGGACGGTGAGTGAGGCCGGGTGCCGGGCGTCCAGCGGTTATATAGTCAGGAGGCTGGTGCGCTGGCCCATACCACCAATAGGCTGGTCCCCTGTCCCAATCTAGGACTGAGGGACAGGTAAGTCATTTCACTGCTTTACTTGTATAAACGTCCTGGGAGTTCTTATTATACCTCCTAAAGCCTGTGGCCAATAAAGGAAGTCGAGTCTGCAGTGCGGTGACGAAGGGTGGCTTGTTTATTAAACTTGTGAGCATTGGTTGTAACATAGAATTGTTTATTACAAGTCACACAAAGTCCACCTGCCAACCGCCAAAAACACAAGGACGAAGACGACTGGAGAAGGATGATCCAGGCGCCGAGAGAGTGGGCAGGATGCCCACTGGAGGAGGATGCTTTAGTGACGCCCAATGTGGATGAACGTAGCTGACGACGATAGGCTACATGTAAGCCCCGAACAGCTTCCGAGACATGGACACGTCCAGCGCCACCCTGGAGGAAGCTGAGCGCTCCAGATACTCCAGTACTTGCATGCTGCGCCAATCCCCTAGTTCCTGGAGGTCCTGCAAGGAAATACCTGCCTCGGCCAGAGCTGAAGCCCCTCCACGTCGCATTGAATGCGAAGTCAAGGCAGGCAGATTAAGTTTGATGCACAGTTTTTTTAATTTAGTTGAGAACCACCTATAAGTGGCATGCTTAGATTTGACCCCCACCGAGTACGAGAGGAGATGTGAGCTTGGTGACTGATACACTACTAGCGCCATGAGCATGTTAACGTAATGAGAGACGCAGAACTTGGTAGTTGCCATATTGGCCATGAACACATTATGGATTCTTTGTCTATATTGAATGGTCTTAGAGCGTGTGATAACAAAATGTGCGCCCCAATGATATCTGACCACATCTTTTACAGTTAGAGCCAAACCCGGCTCAAACATATTGGATTTTCTGAGCAGCGCCCTGAACCCGAGCAGCAGAGCTGCCCAGAAACAAATGTCCTCCGTGGAGGAGAAATCAAGTGCAGCATAAATCAACGACAAATGTTGGGTGGTGAGTGGAGTAGCCTGGACCTTGGCATCGCCCAAGGCCCTCTTAATGCCTCCCAACGTGGTCTTAAGCCTAAAGTCAGATGGATCTGGGTGTGGGAAGCCATAGGTTTTGTGGAGTACCCAGAGTGCTGACAAGTAATTAATGACAGATGAATAGGTAAACCTCTCAGCCATGAAAGCTAGGTACATGGTAACCAGATCCATTGAAGCAGGGAGGGGGGGTCTCATTCAGGACCCTACAGAAATCAAAATAATGGTTCCACTGGACGGTTCTTGTCCTAATGGTATTCTCAGACATCCAGGAGGCCTGATACGTCCTAGCCTTGCCCAACAGCTCCTGCCCTGCAACCAGAGAAAAAATTCAGCTCAGGAGGGGGGGACTTACCAGACAGCCTGGGGTCTGACACCCTAGACAGGAAGTCTGGTGCACGGTTATTGTGAGTTGATATGTGAACACTAGTAATCTTAAAGCTAAACACAAACGATAACCAGAAGAGTTCTCTGATCCAAGCCATACAGGTAGGAGAAGTACTCCTACCCGTGTTGAGCATACTGACCACCTGGGTGTTGTCGGACACCACCTGGACATGTTGACCGCCCCATGACGCCCCCCAGCGGATTGCAGAGGCCACCACTGGCCACAGTTCCAGGAGGTTGATGTCAGGGTCGTCCACCGACTGTAGTTCCGCCGGGGGTCCACACACCTTGTCAACACATTCTATTTGCATGTCAGAGTAATTGATAAAGCCAGGTTTCCAGCTGCCCAATATATAATCACCATGAGATGCAATGGCCCCAAAGCCAGACATCGAAGAGTCAGTCGCTATTTTCGTAGTAGGTGGACTGGGTAGAATGGTGGACCTGCCATTGAAAATGTCAACAAATGAGCACCACCACCTAATGTCATCATGAAACCATGCAGGGAGGGCCACATTTAAAGGGGAGTCAGGCAGATACTTGACCATATTTATGACACGCCGAGAGAAGGTTCTTCCCCCTTTTACCACTGTGGATGCATGAGCCAAATGCCCGGCCAATGATTGGATCTCTTTTTTTGTTGCCTCGGTGCGATCTGAAAAAAACGTGACTAACCCCTGGAGGCCAGCAAGTTTATCAGGTGGGAGTGACAGCTCCATGGTAGTACTGTCAATACATATACCCAAGTAGGTAACCCTCTGCGCTGGCATGACCATTTTCTCATACGCCAAATGAAACCCGAGGGACCTCAACAAAGCACACAACACATTGAGTGCCAATTGACACTCCCCTGCAGTCTCCCCCACCACGATAAAATCGTCTAGGTACCCAAAGGTGGCCATGAACCCCCTGCGCCGCATAGATCGAACCACAAAATCAGTTATCATTTGGAAGATAAATGCGCTGCAGCGGGCCCCAAAAGCCAGTCTATGGTCAATGTAGTAGTGCCGATCCCCATTTTTGGATGGCCACATTATACCCTGGTACCTGCTGTGGTCGGGAAATACCGACACCGACCTGTAGGCTGAAGAGATATCAACGACCCCCATGTACCCCCCTGGGGGGAGAACTGCACAGACATCATCAACATTTATGTAATGGAAACTTTCAGTGGTATCATTCATGTGGTTATTGACGCTGCGACCCAGCGGGCGCTTCATATCTACAATGGGGCGGAGCTTACCATTCTTTTTCTCAACTGCTCCCAAACTATGAACACATGTTGGGGTGGTGGAGGTGTGTGAGAGCTTGCCTTCAGTAAGTTCATCAACTACAATCTTGTCCATCTGGGACTTAAACTTACCCGAGCTAATGCTACGGTAATTTGAACGCTCATATTCTGCACTCACGTCATCATCCACCACCCTGAAACCCTCGAGGACTCCATTAAACACAAAGGAAGCATCTACGTCCTGACCCACCGGGTGCAGGTAGGCCTCCCTGTAAAAGGCACATGGATTCAGTTGGGAAGTGGCGCCCCCTACCCGGTGGCGGCAGGGACCCCGGCACATCCCGTATGGTGGCGCCCCCTGGTTGTGAGTGAAGTAACCACGAGAGAACAGGCCTGAAACCAGATCATAGTCATTAACATCATACAGTTTAGCCTCGAATGGTGACATTTTACAACACAGGGAGTAATCTACATCTAAAGGTACATGTCTAGACGAGTAACATAGCAAACTACAAGTGTCTTTTAGATCAAACCAACCTCCACCCATGGAGGCGGCAGCATAGTTACAATCATCAAAATCTATCTGAGAGAAATCCATGTCAAGATTTGATTCACTGGGAGCAAAACAACTCTCAGGGCACACTAATGCATTTTCTGAACTGGCATTTGAGTTAATGAGGTTATGGTCGACAAGCCCCATGTCCCCACCTCCCCCTACAGCACCTCCGCCATAAGCGGATGAGAGGCTGTTGTAACCCGGGAAGGAGGGAGGGGGGTGTTCATGTGCACCCGTAGTAACACGCAGAGCCTCCTCTGCGGTATGCTGGGGTGCAGTAACTTGGTAATCATCATTACCACACACATACAATTCGTCATACACTGTTGGTTCCGCATAGCTAGCAACACCCAAGTCAGGGGGGAGGTTGTCCCCCTGCCCAGGTGAAGACGGAAAATAAACAAAAGAGCTGAGTGCCTGAGCACTGACAGCAGACTCTGGTGATCCATTCGCCGCTAATGACCCCTGAGGCTGGGAGTGTTTAGCCTCACAGTCAGTGAAACCTGGGAGTGCCAGGCCGCAGCTGAGAAGATTGTTAGTTAGAGTGCAAACCTCGGTAGAACCAACAGTGTATGACCCCTATGCTTGACCTTGAGAGGGTTGGGCACCTGTGCAATCAGTGCTTTTATGGGGGCCAGAACATGAAGTGCATTGGTGTTTGTGAGGGCAGGGTGTGCGGCGACATGTCCTGCCGACATTCCATCGCCAACAAAAACCGGCAGGGAGGCCCCTGTCGGCTAAGTTAGACTTCTTGGACTTGCCCCGTTTGCCCCCGCCCTCATGGCCTAAAAAATCACTTTTTGGAAGAAGGTTCTCTACCCCTAGGTATCTCTTAATGAGTTCATCATCCCCATAACCCAGGGTGTAGGCTCCTGTGAATTCCGCCTTCTCTCTGACGGCCAAGTCATAGTGAGCCAGGGCAGCTGGCTTATAAACCCTAGCCTTCTCGGTGAGGTACCGTGAATGCTTCACCAACCCGTCACATGGGGTCCCCACACTAATCAAATGATCAACCAGACCCAGGTTGGCGCCTATTATGTCATCGATAGTGCGCTCTTGTTCAGATTTATGATAACAAAAGTAAGGTTCATTATCTAAATACTTTAACTTACGTCTGCGCATGTCATTCGGATTTGCTTGCTGAACATAGATGACATTGGGTGCCTGAACACCAGCATTGCCAACATTACCAATGTGAAGAGGGCCGTGAATGCCCCCATTCCCTAATGGTGGGTAGTGGTAGAAGGGGTTGTCTGGTGCTGGCGCCGTGCCCGGCACCGTGCCACGTGGTGGGTCTGGGGGAGCAGGCTGAGTGGTGGCAGTAGTGCCACCGGCAGAAAGGCCGGCAAACTTACTAAGTAGTGAGTTAATCTGGAGGCGCTGAGCCTCAATAACATCCAAAAGGGAATCAGTGTCATTGTTATCTAACTGCAACTTCCCAAGGCCCTCTGTGTCACTACCAGATTTCTCAAAGTTCTGCCCCTCCATAATCTGCGGTAAAAACTCACCCACATCGTCCTTAGACTTGCCAGACTTGACGGCTGCCTCCACTGCCAACCTGTAGTAAGCACATAGGGATCCTCCTGGGCGTGCATGGCGGTAACCACAACCCTTACAGTTGATAAAAGCAGCACCGGTGGGCGAAGCTATAGACATTGCAACCTGTAGTAGGAGATTCGGCGTGAAGGCAGCCCCGGCAGGACGGTGAGTGAGGCCGGGTGCCGGGCGTCCAGCGGTTATATAGTCAGGAGGCTGGTGCGCTGGCCCATACCACCAATAGGCTGGTCCCCTGTCCCAATCTAGGACTGAGGGACAGGTAAGTCATTTCACTGCTTTACTTGTATAAACGTCCTGGGAGTTCTTATTATACCTCCTATATTCAACAATTATTGATCAAATATGTACATTTGGTTATATAGCAGCCATGAATATTGAATTCAAGCGAGCTTTAGTGCAATAGAATCATTCAAATAAAACGGAAAAAGATAAAGCAATAAATGAATTCAATCATTAAGCTTACATTCAACTGAGAAGCAGAGTCAAAGATAAAGAATGAATCTTGTATTTCTCTCAGTAGATATAGCAGCTCAGTGGCAATAAAACTGCTCCTTATTAGCTCACTGTCATGACAGTGGTGCAAACGGCCTATTAACTCACCCTTCTACAACGGGAAGTGGTCCTATTAGAAGAAAAAGAGAACATGGGGGGAAGAGGACACCAGCAAATTACATTCGACACCAAGTTTGTTTTTCCTTAGGTCTTCGAAGCCAATTATCTACAAATAATTGCTATGCTGCTCTGAGTGTCATTTTAAGAATTGTGAGTGTGCCAGTATTTGCACCTGAACCTCGGTCAAATCTTGTACCCTTACCATTATAAAATCCCAATGGGTTACGTTTTCCTTAGATATGGGGTTATTTCTCTTAAGGCAGTAATAGTACATCTGACTACCTCCAGCATTCACTATTTCAAATCTCTAAACGTTGGATGTTGTAACTGACAAGTGAGTGACTTCAGTTAAAACCCCTGAAATTAAAGGTTTTACTTAATTAATGTTGGCCATCTCTGTTCATTAATAATTAATACATGTGTGAGAGGCGTAAGAAGCAAATCGTCATCGAAGGGGCCCAGGGGGCCCACCCTAACATTGTAGTATTATGTCATATATACACACTTGTATTGGAGTCATATAAAAACCCGTTTTGAGTCCCCTTGAGTCCCCTTTAGTCCCAAACATATTCAGGTCCCCTCTCCTCCGTGATTGGGGGGCCCGGCCCCCTTGCACCCTTCTTTTACTACGCTACTGTGTGTGCTTCAAAATATGATTTAAAGTTTGCCAAGAGCATCATAAAGGTTAATCTTACAGCTCATCAATTAGATGGCATTGTATCTCATTCAGAGCTGTCTCATGTGACGGAGAAGAGGCTGAGAATGGATGAAGGGTAGGACACCTAAACCGTCTTTAGTATAATACCGAGATTAAAGTAAGCCCCTCAACCGTACATGTGTTGTTATAACCCGGTTTCTATAGGGGACATGAATAATCGGCCGAATAACCTGAAGGTTTCTCACAATGGATCATGGAAATGATATATATTTAAGGGTGTAAGCTATATCTATTGAGTTCTGCCCCCAGATCGAGAATATCGAGAGCTGGGTTGATTTAATGTATTTTCCTTGCTTAGTAAATTTGATATTTTTCACCTTCTGACATAAACTTGCAGATTACACCAAAGCTAAGTGGACATCTCATGTGATTCCTTAATTAATGTTGGCCATCTCTGTTCATTAATAATTAATACATGTGTGAGAGGCGTAAGAAGCAAATTGTCATCGAAGGGGCCCAGGGGGGCCCACCCTAACATTGTAGTATTATGTCATATATACACACTTGTATTGGAGTCATATAAAAACCCGTTTTGAGTCCCCTTTAGTTCTGATTGGGGGGCCCAAACATATTCAGGTCCCCTCTCCTCCGTGATTGGGGGGCCCGGCCCCCTCGCACCCTTCTTTTACTACGCTACTGTGTGTGCTTCAAATTATGATTTAAAGTTTGCCAAGAGCATCATAAAGGTTAATCTTACAGCTCATCAATAAGTTGGCATTGTATCTCGTTCAGAGCTGTCTCATGTGACGGAGAAGAGGCTGAGAATGGATGAAGGGTAGCACACCTAAACCGTCTTTAGTATAATACCGAGATTAAAGTAAGCCCCTCAACCGTACATGTGTTGTTATAACCCGGTTTCTATAGGGGACATGAATAATCGGCCGAATAACCTGAAGGTTTCTCACAATGGATCATGGAAATGATATATATTTAAGGGTGTAAGCTATATATATTGAGTTCTGCCCCCAGATCTTGAATATCGAGAGCTGGGTTGATTTAATGTATTTTCCTTGCTTAGTAAATTTGATATTTTTCACTTTCTGACATAAACTTGCAGATTACACCAAAGCTAAGTGGACATCTCATGTGATTCCTTAATTAATGTTGGCCATCTCTGTTCATTAATAATTAATACATGTGTGAGAGGCGTAAGAAGCAAATCGTCATCGAAGGGGCCCAGGGGGGCCCACCCTAACATTGTAGTATTATGTCATATATACACACTTGTATTGGAGTCATATAAAAACCCGTTTTGAGTCCCCTTTAGTTCTCATTGGGGGGCCCAAACATATTCAGGTCCCCTCTCCTCCGTGATTGGGGGGCCCGGCCCCCTTGCACCCTTCTTTTACTACGCTACTGTGTGTGCTTCAAAATATGATTTAAAGTTTGCCAAGAGCATCATAAAGGTTAATCTTACAGCTCATCAATTAGATGGCATTGTATCTCGTTCAGAGCTGTCTCATGTGACGGAGAAGAGGCTGAGAATGGATGAAGGGTAGCACACCTAAACCGTCTTTAGTATAATACCGAGATTAAAGTAAGCCCCTCAACCGTACATGTGTTGTTATAACCCGGTTTCTATAGGGGACATGAATAATCGGCCGAATAACCTGAAGGGTTTCTCACAATGGATCATGGAAATGATATATATTTAAGGGTGTAAGCTATATATATTGGGTTCTGCCCCCAGATCGAAAATATCGAGAGCTGGGTTGATTTAATGAATTTTCCTTGCCTAGTAAATTTGATATTTTTCCCCTTCTGACATAAACTTGCAGATTACACCAAAGCTAAGTGGACATCTCATGTGATTCCTATGCCGACATACTCAATAATGTATGCTGTGGTTATGATTAATAAAAACAAAGTATTAGGGGAGATAGCACACATTATGAACCATAAATTAAACATTCAACCAGAAAAGAAAGGCCTGGCTATCCAAACGGGATTTGATTTAATAAATCTCGTACCCTACAAATTAGATATCTTTTTCAGGATGCCCAGTAAATGTATTACCATATTTCCGTTCTAAATGAATAAAGTAGCCTACATTCTGAGTCAAGTTCAATTAGTCAGCTGTGGCTTAATATACAATGAATAACTGGGTGTAAATGAGGGGGAGGGGGCACCGTGATCCCAACAAAACTCGTGGCAAGAATTGACAAAAGGTGGATCATGTAAATTATTGATTTTGAGAATGTGTTGCTTTTCCAACATACTGAAGAGTCACAAAGTAAGAGGTGCTATCTTGGGAAACCGACTTTATCATTAATTTTCTATTCTTCACCATTATAATCTCTCTATGATGCCTGTGTCTCCTATATCCATTTTAGCATTCCAGAAATTTCATTATTAAATCATTGCCAATGTATGCCCTTGATACATAATAATATGTTGGTAATGTCCCACTTTTCCATGTGTTAACCTCAAAAGATTTGTATTCTATCGATTTATCTGACCTTCATCCAAACTGCACAGACTGCTTCTTTCGGAAATATTATTTTAAAGACCATAAAAGCAGCCTAGGCCAATAGATTATAGGTTGTAATACAGAAATATAACCGTATGACACGTATATATATCAAAGCTCGACCATGTACACATCCCCATTTCCCTTTTTGTATGTTAAAGTCTTGTGGCAAAGAATCTCGTGCTCTCTTTTTATATACATATCTCCCTCTATGCGTGCCTGTGTCTTTGTGTACCTCTCGCTGCTTGCCTCGTCTCTGCCTTTACCTATGTAGATCTCTCTGTCTCTGTCCCATGTCCACTCACCCTTTCTGCATCTCTTGTTTGTACACAGCATCACACTGTTTAGCTCCAAGTCTCTACACATCTACTGTCCACCATTCATTGATGACTGTAGTACAATGCCTTTTAACCATGTCCTTGTTAATCTTGTCACATACAGAGAGTGCTTTCCCCAAACCACCTGTCATTACTGTAGCTTGAGGATATGGAAGATTGTGATGTGAAAGCCTATTTCCTTTCTACATTAATCACAGTTCCATTCTCCACAGAGGCATTTGCCTGTCACAGAGAGGCTGTGGATGCTTCTCATGGGCAGTATTCTACACTACCTATTCTTTCTACCACTTGCCTTGGTATCTGTAACATCAGTAGCCTGCCATATTAGATTATAGTCCAGAAACAAGAAACAAACAAAGAAAAGCAAGATCCATAATGCAGATCTTCGTTTCAAAATGTAGGTACTATCGGAAAGAATCATCTGAAAGAGCAATCGGTTGGACAGAAAGGAATGGCCTCTGCTGCCTGGTGAGGGAGCTGTTCCTGGAGACCCGGCAGCAAGCATCCTCCAGGGTCTGATTCCTGATGGCCTGCTGCCTGTGAGTGCTGCCAGGCTCCTCCAGGTGGGCCCCGGAGAGCAGGAGGGTGCTGTGGGGAGGCGGGGTGAGGGGCGAAGGACCTGCTGATGGGACTGGGTGATGGGACGTGTTGTAGTCAATTGGTACCCAGTGGTCAGATTGTATGGAGGTAGATAGATTTGGGGATAGGGATGGGTGTTTGAAGGACACTATGACATACCTCAGACAGAAGGCGGGTTGTAATGGGTCATGTTGACATGCAGAAGGTGCAGGCCTGATATCTTGACATTTCACTAATTTACTGACGTCACTTTCAAGGTGAATTCTGGCAAGTATCGTATGTTAAATACTAATTCTTCGTTACTGTCAGAAAACATTTCTATACTAATTTCTAACCACAGTCATACCAAAGTGGGCCATGTTTGTCTTACTGTCCACTGTCCCATATCTTTACCCCCAGGGATGAGCCCTTTCTAGTGGCACATACATGTAGTTTAGTGTATATTTTAGTTGTTTTCTGACCGCCAAAGCCTGAGAAATGGTCCAAAATGCATTTTCTATGGTTTGACTAATATTTGTTCTCAGAACCCTAGGAATAATTAAAGAACAGACATGTCAGTTTTCTTATCCCTATCCCCTTAGCACAGTACTGGAGCCCTGTCACTGTATAATCTCAATAAGGTCTGCACATGTTTTATATGTAGTTAACTTTAGTCAAACTTAAATCGATCTATTACTTATCTAAAACCTACCCTCATAGATAGTTCCTGAAGCCTGTCACTGTATACCCTTAGATATGACGTCACATGGGGTAGACGTTATGTTATTAGGCAGGTGTTTCAGTGATTCGTAGGACAATTATCACGTTACGAGTAAGGGGTAGTGATGCCTCTTTCAAATACTTTTGAAATCGATACTTTTGTGTACAAAAATGATGCAAATATCCTTTTACCATTGACGCCCTCGCCAATTGCAAATATTGCTCCATTGACGAAAATCTCATCATGACGACAGACAAATCTGTTTTCAAAATACTCCTGTAGCAGAACGGCGGAGGAATATATCTCCGCCAGAGGTTAGGGTCTACATTGTCACGTATCTTACCCCTAAAACAACAATTCTTGTTTGGACTATCACTTAATTATGCATCGGTACCAGGCCATAATGTTGCATGTACACATCTACAAGCCCATGTACAATGGTCCAGATGGTACCACACGTAACAGTATTATCACATACTCGACTTTGGCTGGTCACCATGGCAACGATTCGCATTTATAATGAAGAAAAATAGTACTAAGTGGTGTGCACCTTTATATATAACAAGGATATTATTCTAATACAACATGACCTTGGGGTGAGGCAGGTGACAAAGTTTGCCCGCTTTGGCGATTTATGAATATTATCATGATACTAACAGTTAATCGCCATCTTTATAAGGACACGTATATGAGGTAAATCAATGAGTCTCGTTAGAAGTATGTTGAAAGGATGTGCCTCAGGGAGTACCTCTGTGAGTTGACATGACCCTCCACTGGAGCTGCCCCTCTGTGTATTGACCCCCACCGTGTGTAGCTCAGAGTAGCTCCACCCCAGGCAGGCTGATACTAAGCAGACCTCATCATCACCACCCACTAACACCCACAGTACTGCTGATCTTAGCCAGACACATTAACACCCACTCACCTACACCATGTCCCCACCCACCCCTATACGTCCTGTCCCAACCCCCCATTCTTCCCGCGGCATTAACCCATAGGCACACTGACAGCGTTCCCCTGAAGCCATTCCCCTGCTGCATTTGAGACATTACAAACATGATTAATATACATAGATAACCAGGCAGGTAAATGGGAATACACCGGGGCCTGAGAGTTAAAGTTTGTCTCGATACATAAGGTAAATAAGCTCTCAACGCCTAACATGACTCCCAAGCTGCCAAGGGACTAGGACAAATATCTTACATTTAGAAGAATAGGGACTGCTAAATATTCACATTTTACGTAGAATTCTTCATAAAAGCAAATACATACAAACTCATTTCTATAATTTTGCCGATGGGACACCCTCTGGTGGCCAACACTGGTATCAAACATCCCTCATAGAGGTCGATTGTCACATGTTGTATACAGCTATGTGTTCTCAGAGACAAAGGGACGTGTGACACACATCTACACTACTACAGTTCTGACACAGTGCTGATCAAAGTGGAATATGTCTCTGTGCTGAGATCTGAGGATCAAAGGCAGCTCCGTCCCAGGCCTAATTGGGGTTACCTTGTAAGCCACTGCAGGCTATACACGGAAATAGATAAGTACATTGTCCAGAAATACATTTTACATACATACCAGTGTCATATTCACAATTATTGAGGGAATATAGAAACCCCCAAATTATTGAAAAACTACAAAATTGAGGTAGCCATCTGAAGGTGATGGTGGACTCTAGGTGAGGCTGCCTTAAGGTTAATTTCCTGGTTTATTCCGTGTACTATGTTGTTGTTCAATAACATGCGTCTTCATTTTCAAATGTCACTCAAGGGGTGCCTCCACCAACGACCGTCCATCCGTCCGTCCATAAAATCCGTCCAAAAAAGCAGGGAAATGGACAATTTTGATGGACTGACAGACAAAATCCGCTTCCACCAAGATCCGTCCGTCCATTCCGTCCATCAATCCGTCAATTCCGTCCATCACAGATGGGCCAACATGATCAGAAAATGGACGGATTCTGTACAAAAAAGTTTGATATTCCCGTCCGTCCATTCCGTCCATCAATCTGTCCATCAATCCGTCCAGTTTGTGGTAAAAAACTGGACGGATTGATGGACGGAATGGACGGACGGATTCCGTCCATCAATCCGTCCAGTTTTTTACCACAAACTGGACGGATTGATGGACGGAATGGACGGATGGTCCTTGGTGGAAGTGGGTTTTGTCTATCCGTCCATCAAATCCGTCCAGATACCTGCTATTTTGGACGGAATTCATGGACGGACAGATGGACGGTCGTTGGTGGAGGCACCCCTTCATTGAATTAACAATGATTAACTAATTGCGGGTGCAAGGCTATACATTGTTTATACCAGTATCGAGATAGTACAACAGTATGGAGATCTGCTTGATGGTATTATGTGTCACTACCCGATGGCCCGGATTATTAGGCTACCAGGTACCTACAATGACCTCCTGGAAGGATATAGCACTAAGGATGCAACCCTCAACCTTATAGTACCCAGCAGACATGCATGTCCCCCGGGGCCTGCCTATCCTGTCCCTGTTTTACACCCACATGTTAAGGCACGCACCCCGCAGTCACGCACTGCTATAGAAGGGCGGCTCTACTACTCAGGAACAGCTCACCCAGGTATACACACCCCCAGTCCTGTCCTGTAGACACGTCTACACATGTCTCCTGTAATCCCATCATGATGAATACATCATATCCCAACCTAAGGAATATCCGAGGGAGAGTAATTTGATACTTGGAATTTCAATTTCATTGGCGAAATTGTAGTAGGGTTGTAGTGGATATAGGAAGCAAATAATACTGAAACGTGTCTTAATACACGTCCATTTCTCGAAGTATATATGTTTCACAGCTTATCAAACACTCAACTCGGCCATCATTTCAAATGAGTTAAAGTCTATGAGTTAAAGTTGAAACATTTAGTTCCAACACTCATACTTAATTACACCTTCCTATACTGATTGTAAACCATCACTTCAAAATTTCGGCGACACCCAATATTGATGGCCTCCTGTTGACCTGTATGTTAATGGATGTTAGATAATCATATATCTGGGACATTAGATCAGACTATACAAAATCGTACAATCATTGTGATATTATTTCATATCGTAATGTTCTCCTCATTTGAATCGTCTGCATGGTATATTTGGAAAATCACCTTGTGAAAATAAAGATACTTTATTAATTCAAAAAATACTTCATCACCTAACTAATTGTACAAGATTTACCTATCATCTGCACCCCAATCTCATGACTGAATGTGTGCATTCAATTGCTGAACCATCTATATACATTGAGCATTTGTTCTCTAGCTTTCTATATCACATTTAATTTCCCCTTCCTATATCCCCTCTCTAGTCGACCCCCAGCCACCACCCGCCCCGTCTTACCCGCAGTCACCACGGCAGGCCTCCCCTGTGGGCTGACATTAAGTTAACTGCCCACCGGCCGATTGCAGAGCACCTTAGGAACAGATCAATGGGATGGCGGACAAATCGAATTAAGCAGAGACTATCCTGGAGGAGGTAGGGAGGAGGGGAATGTGGTGGGTGGTGATTGTGAGATGGGGATCTGGGGGTATGATGGTGCTACATGAGGGAAGAGTGTTTCTGTCTGTTGTGTATGTGTGTGGGGGGTGGGGGGGGGGGGTGATGAAGGGGACGGGTGATGTAGCATTGTCAGGGTGGCCACACCAATGCAATAAAACAGGATATAAAGGCCAAAGGCCAGGGTGAATACTACAGCGTGTATAAGGGCTAGTGGTGGCAGGTCTGAGGTCCATGGGGTAACCATGGACGTTAGATGTAAGGCACAGGGTAGGTACCTGAGGGGAGTTGGGCTGAAGGAGGCGGCTATGAGCAGGGCTGAAGGCAGGCGGTGAGCTATGTGCTGGAGGGCCGTGAGGGGTTAGGGAGGGCGGCGGCGGTAAGAACAGTAGCGCGGGGTGTGGGAGGAAGGAAGCGCCACGTGGTGGTGGGTGCAAGCCGCTGCTGCTGGAGGAGGACTGGAGGACGGAGGGAGGAGGCAGGACGCGCCAGGAGGTGGGCGGGCGGGGAGGCAGTTGGAGCCAGGCGGGAGTGGAGGCTACACGCGGCCACCCACCACCCGCTACACCCCATACTCCTCACACACCACAGGACTAACACTAAACACAGGCACCACAGCACGAGCAGCTCTAACACACACCTCACTGCAGCTCACTGAGCAATACAAGACAAGGCAGCTCAACCAGGAGCTGCTCGCAACTGCTCAAGGGTCCCTCACATCATTGTTGTCCCGACAGCGCCGTGAGCAACAGCTGGGGGCGGACTGGGAGGGACCCACGTGGGGGAGCAGCAATCACGGTGTAGGAGCAGGAGGAGCAGTCACAGCTCCTCCAGTAACCAGTGCACGTACAGTACTGGAGGACAGAGTTGCCGCACCTCAGTGACATACAACACAGGAGTATACAGGAGGCGCCCATCTCAGGTAGGTCACCCATGCAGCAGGAGCAGCTCAATAACGGCTCGTGTCGAGCTGCTCATCCCGCACAGCATCTCTGGTCCCAACCCACATGTGTTGGTGGTGCCGTATAGCACACGGCAGTATGTCAGTGTGGTCAGTGTATCATACAGTCACCATACTTATAACATTGGGAACGTTCGTAGATTACGTCACCGGAGGGGGTTAGGGGTTTGGGTTTAGTAGCGAAAACTTCACAAGGGTCATTAATTTGTATAAACCAATTTACACAACATTGTACAAGGGTGGGGTTCTTGAAAAGAGTATCAAAATAGTTAAATAGTCATTTGTGAACGTTCCCCATAGTATGAGTTTCATTTGTGGCCGACACAGGACCCAGATGATGGTTAGCAGGCCTTCCATGTCGCCCAGGATCACCCGCACACTGCCCAGAGCCATCTGCCATCGGCCTCCGTCATAATAGGCAGACTAATTCACTGGGCCAAACTGTAAGGTTGCGTTACTTTAAAAATAGTGTTAGCACTAACTAAACAATCAGGCTCTAGTTAATTAACAGCAAGTACAAATGAGTGTCAGCGTTGAATGTAATAGCTGCGTCCCAGCTTATAACACATGCCGCCGCCATAAACTACCATGTGTCCACATAATCCCTTACGAGTATTATTTTCTTGTATGATACATGTCGGCAGCTCGGAACTTAGTGCGTTAATACACTATACACTGATGGTCATAATGATTTTTGAGCATACAGGGCTGGCCAGTAACTCGCCAGTTATGTAACACAATACCATAGCAACCCTGTGGGATATATACACCCAAAGAGTGTATGATACATTCATGCATCGTGGCGACAAGGGGCATCCCTGCTATAGCACCACCCATATGAATTATGTCAAAAATATGTAAAACTGATGCCTTACTTGTCATTTTTATGTAATATCGATGTTATTTAGACGAGTGGTGCTAGCTGGAATAGCGCATTAAATCAGGCTGCGGTCAGGCTGCGGCCCTTAAAGGGCTGAGCGGTAGGGGAGCAGCTGTGGTGAAATTGAGCGGCCAGGTGCACGGTATAGAATCAATCTCAGCAGGAGGAAGGATATGATTATAGATTAAGGCGGCCCCTATGTATAGATATGTATATATAACCTCAGCCATCCATCAGCCGCACTTGGGATCAGCTCATATTGATAGGCGCTGCGACTTAAGGGCTGCTAATATAAAAGTGCAGACAACCTTGACAGCTTTAGCTTTAGCGACTATCCCCAATCTGCATCCACTCAGGCGCATATCTGTAAAGGCATAGCTCATGCTAGACTGCTCATGTGGTGTTGTACCGTATAAGCTGTGCTGCTCGTTAGTATATAACTTGTCCTATGCGAGACACTTCAGAATTGATTCTGCCACCTGAATAGCCTTGAAAGAGACCACCTCGTCAGGTAATTGCCAGCGCAGTGAATAGAATATAACGTTTATGGTGCAGACATATGATAACTCCCCAATACAAGGTGCATGTTGACAAGCCCTCCCCCTGCCTCCTTAACGTGTGCCCCTCCTGTGGCACCAAACCCTTGTCATTAAGGCCTCCTGTACCCGTGGTTGTGTACAGCACGTTATGAGGCTGCGATGACACCTTGCCCCTCAGGTGTTAGGACGGCAGATGAGTACTGAGACAGTCAGACACACACTAGTGTGTAGCAGCTGCAGTCAAGTCCTGCCTCCCTTAAGGCCTATTGACGGTGGTGGGAGGTGATGGTATTGATGGCCGTTATAGCCCGTTGTAGTAGGGGCAGTGATGGATGGAGGCTTTGCCGTACAAGCCCGACTTAGTGCTTGTGGCAGGAGGCGTAATGCAGTCAGTCTAAACAGATTTGTCAGCCGGTGCTCAGTGGCTAAAACCCGATATGACAAAGTATTCAAACAAGCTGCCAACTACCGGTGATTGATGGAGCTGTCTTCGTTAGTCCTCATTGTGTAGGACTCTAGCTGGTTAGCTAAGGTAGGTAGCCATTACCCCACCCCCCCCCCTCCCCAACCCCTCCTTCGCACCGGTTACATTGGATATTCTCCACATATTCATGCTGTGCGAGGAAAATGCAATTTAGGATGTAGGTATTTCATCAACGTTCGCAGGCAAGCATAGTGCAGTGAGTTCTTCAAATGCAATAGAGGCAGTTTTCGATTATCAAGCAAATTCCCGTTCAATACCGGGCCGGGGAGTGGAGAATCAGGCAATTCCCCGCAAGAATCAGCCAGGCGCTCACCCTAGTGTCAGACAAAGCTGGCTGAACCTGAAAACGCTGCGCCTTCCTGCAGAAGAACTACAGAAGATGCCAGCTATACGTTTACAACACAATACACTTTACATATCCTTATGCTATTGCTATCATGGCACTACAACCCATTACATCCCTGTACCACATGGACATGGGGAGGGGGAGGTGCCAGGATGGATAGACAGCCCCCTGGCCAAAGCCACTTTTCAGGAGGAGTATTTTGAAGTTATTGCTGGGAGGCAATATGGATAATTGTCACCTCTGTAAAGCCACTGCCATTCACAAAAGCTAAAGACAAAGTAGGTGTATGGTACCCTCCCGCCAATCCCCCTCCCTGTGGTAAATGCCTTTATTTTTCCTATGTGAAATGCTTATTCTATTGGGAATCTGATCCCCCGGAACTACTATCTAGAAGAATAGTTCAAAGATTCTACATTACATGTACATCTACCCTTGAGATGTATACCATTCGTAGGTCGATTGATAAAAATGTTAAGATCTAAACACAGCAGCAGGCCTAAATATCAAGGTCCCCCCACCACTCAAAAAGACAAGACATGTATGACTTAATACGATAACAGATATGCCCACAATTGCCCATTTTCATTGTGATTTCTTTTTCACAGAAAAACATGATAAAGATTTGCAAAGGCAATAGAGGAAGATGAGTTTAATGAAGTGCGCGGTGATGCGAAAGAACATCTTATGTTTGGATTGGCCTTATATAGTGTACATCATCAAGTTGGAATTAGGCATTTGTTTGAAAGAGATAGGGTCAGTGCTGATAAAACGGTAGATGCTATCAGAAGGTTTAGAAGTGAGACCTTAAGCTATATTATACTGGCGTGACAAGAGATTGATCCATAATGCATAAATCCATACCTCACCGAGAAATTATTTGCCCTCCTTTTCACATGGATTCTTTTTTTAATGGCATCAGGGTGGAATGTGTACTATACTGTTGTGTTGTAACAAGGTTGAAGTGTTACCTCAGTAAGACAAACCAACCACATAAAGAACTGCACGGCTTTCCACCAACTCTGTACCACAACGTAACATTTTAGTTTTTATCACATTCTTTTAATGACCTTTGCCACGAAGCCACTTACTGAAAACTCATGAAACTCGAAATCCTTTAAATGTGGTGTTCACCAAAAACCTGCTTTTCTTGAAGACTCCTCCAAAAGCAAAGGCTGTGGTCTGCACTGGCGGCGGCCACAGTGACGTGAAAGGAGGCCGGCCGCTCCAACCGCCGCCCACGGTCGATGCTCTAAGGCAAGAACACCGCTCACCACCGCCAGTGTTTAGCATCACTTCATAGGAACCAATCGCTGAAAGCCACTGCTCAAAGCTACTTAATCTTCAGAATGGGGGCTGATCACATAGTCCCTTTGTGGCTTTGTAATGCTGAGAACCCCCGCACTTACAGAGGCTGTGGCGACAGGAGACGACCAGCCCCGCACCAGTCAATACCTCAATACATCCACCTGTGCAGCCCTATTATATACCTGTGGTGTCCATGTCCCACCTGCAGCAGCCTCTATAGCCTGCTACACACCTACCTACCCTGGTCTCTACCAACTCACCTCTCGGTGCAACTTCCTTGTAACTCTAACACAAACAAATACGTCAATTTATTTCAGTCGATAGGTGGCTAGGTACATTTATGCATGTCACTGTCCACATCTGGCCAAGTTTAAGGGTCAGTTGAAAATGCCAACTTGGCACTTGCGAGAAAGACACACAGAAAATAAAGCCATTGGTTATTGGATACACAATGATGTTTCCTTCTATTTAATATAATATTGGTTTTAGAATAGAAATCAAATACATCAACTTGGGCTTCATAGATGGAGTATGTATGTTCGTAATAAAAGCCAGAAGAAGGAGCCCAGAGTGAGTGCAATGCTTTAGTCCTTGGAGACTATATCACTCACACAACCGGACAGGTAATCATTGACAGGACGCAGCAGTCAGTGCCATCTCCTCCTGTTCTCACGAGGCCACACGAGACAATACGAGACAGGGCCTTGATCGAAGAAGTGCTGAGTCACGTAATGAGAAGCAGTCAAGTTACCACCATGACCCCATGACCTACAGGGGGTCGTGGATCCGAGACGTCAAGATCTGTTAACCCATATGTGACGTCATCGAATGAGGTGTATTGCCAAAGCAGAGCGTGTTACTCGGGTTCATCAGGTGTAGTGGTGCCAATGACATAGCTCAACTACAGGCTATCCTTGGGGGTAGTCTATGCTGCTCAGTGACCTGTATATGTCTATAGGATGTAATGGATGTTATTGGATCGTCTGAATTTATATTCAAATGCTATATATATGTCTTGATTTATTTATAGCAAAGGCAAGTTTTAGTGGATCGTTTTGAAGGCTCACATAAGGCCCATAAAGGAGTTTATCTTAATGTAGACTGTCAGAACTCTATGCTGCCCAGTTGCCGGTGTATGGAGGCCCCGGATGGGGTGGTGGGGCGCAGAGGGCGGAGAGGTCTGCGTCCCTGTCGGGGTTAAGAAGTAGGTCTTGTCACTTGTCGCCTACGCCCATGTCGCTTGTCGGTTAAGGTTAAAGAAGGTCTTGTCACCTTGTCGAATCAAGCGGTCGTGGACCCTACATGGATGTGAAAGGTTCATGGCAGCATTACGACTAATAATCAACATTTATCAACAATGTACCTTTACCGGAAGGCTGTTGACTTCGAGCGCCACAATTTAAATAGTCAGTTCTGTACTGAAGTGTTATATATGGAGTGGTTTAGGTGTTACGTTTTGATGTAAAACTTCCCAGTACTGATGATTGTGCCACCGTACAGTTCCATATTGCTAGTTATTATCGTTACAACCAAGACAAGACGCCAACAGGACTCAGGTCCCGGCAGTTGGCTACAGATAAGAGGTCTATACCGGGCTCTATATCCCCCGGTGGTAATTTCCGGAACCTCGGTGCTTAAGCCTTCCGCTGGTCCCCATGTGCAGGTCGTGTCCTGGCTGTTACACCCAAAGGTTAAGGCAACACACCTGCCGGCAACAAGCGAAAAGGTCAATCGTTATTTTTTAGTCGTAGCAGACGACATTTTGCCCGCCCCTTCCCAGGCAGCTAATTGAACCTTGTAGGTCAGGAGCGTAAGGTGCAGTGGTATTTATAAACAAACCAGCCTAATTAGATACCGCGAGTATTAATTGCTTTCCTTGATCCCGAGTACAGTGGCCCAGAAGGGCCAAAAAATAGAAAAGTGAAAAGTGGAAAGTGAAAATCAAAAAGTGAAAAGTGAAAATCAAAAAGTGAAAAGTGCAAATCAAAAAGTGAAAAGTGCAAATCAAAAAGTGAAAAGTGCAAATCAAAAAGTGAAAAGTGCAAACCTAAAAGTGAAAAGTGCAAACCTAAAAGTGAAAAGTGAAAATCAAAAAGTGAAAAGTGAAAATCAAAAAGTGAAAACCAAAAAGTAAATAGTGGTTTGAGGTTTGAGGTTTGAGGTTTCCACTTTCAGTGTCACGCTGTCAATCTGTCAACAGGTTGTGACAGGTATCTTTTAGCATTGGGTCAGAATTTCCAAAAATGTGATTTTCGGGAAATTGGCAGAAATAGCGAGAAAAAAGGTCAGAAACGAAAAAAGTCAATTTTTTCCGGGAAAATGTCCAATTGGGTGAGAAAAATGGTCAGAATTTCCAAAAATGTGATTTTCGAGAAATTGGCAGAAATGGCGAGAAAAAAGGTCAGAAACGAAAAAAGTCAATTTTTTCCGGGAAAATGTCCAATTGGGTGAGAAAAGTGGTCAGAATTACCAAAAATGTGATTTTCGAGAAATTGGCAGAAATGGCGAGAAAAACGGTCAGAAACGAAAAAAGTCAATTTTTTCCGGGAAAATGTCCAATTGGGTGAGAAAAATGGTCAGAATTTCCAAAAATGTGATTTTCGAGAAATTGGCAGAAATGGCGAGAAAAAAGGTCAGAAACGAAAAAAGTCAATTTTTTTCCGGGAAAATGTCCAATTGGGTGAGAAAAATGGTCAGAATTTCCAAAAATGTGATTTTCGAGAAATTGGCAGAAATGGCGAGAAAAAAGGTCAGAAATGAAAAAAGTCAATTTTTTCCGGGAAAATGTCCAATTGGGTGAGAAAAATGGTCAGAATTTCCAAAAATGTGATTTTCGAGAAATTGGCAGAAATGGCGAGAAAAAAGGTCAGAAACGAAAAAAGTCAATTTTTTCCGGGAAAATGTCCAATTGGGTGAGAAAAATGGTCAGAATTTCCAAAAATGTGATTTTCGAGAAATTGGCAGAAATGGCGAGAAAAAAGGTCAGAAATGAAAAAAGTCAATTTTTTCCGGGAAAATGTCCAATTGGGCGAGAAAAATGGTCAGAATTGCCAAAAATGTGATCTTCGGGAAATTGGCAGAAATGGCAAGAAAAAAGGTCAGAAATGAAAAAGGTCTATTTTTTCCAGGAAAATTTCCAATTGGGCGAGATAAAAAGTGGGAGAGAATTTCCCAAAATGTGATTCTCGGGAAATTGGCAGAAATGGTGAGAAAAAAGGTCAGAAATGTAAAAAAGTCAAGTACACTTTTTTGGTACCTTTTTTCTGGGCCATTTCCCAGGGCCTTTAATTCAGAAATCGCTTGGGTTGAGGATGTGTCCTTCTCTGAACTGGTTCCATGGGTTACTGGCATGAGGCAAATGTAATATCAAAGTGTATAATATAGAATTTCCCATTTTGCTATGTGGTCAAACTTGGGAAATACACCTTTCCCTTTGAGCATGAAGGCAGGTTCAGAGAGTTCTCCCACCAGTATTTGTCATTACAATTAGGCCATAATTGATTTTCTGTGTCTATATAACTATGTCAATAGGCATATGTGTTACCATAAGTAAACCAAGATTATTTAGGGAAATATGACTGTCTGAAAATGACACAGAAATAGAATTGGCACTTTTGACCCCCAAATATAGCCATGTGGGATAGGTGAACCCAAACCAGAATATGATATAATTTGAAAGAGCTATATCTCCCCCTCACATTGATGTAAGAAAAAAGCTGGGTTCTCATTTCCTTCATAATGTTGTAATCCAATGAAAAACACTGATTTTCCTTGAAATTGACAATGAGGACATGTTTAGGTAGCTCTCCTATCAAAAGTAGTTTTCATGAAGTGTGCCTATTTTGGTTTCTGTATCTACCTCAAATTGTCCAAAGGCATGCGCAATACTATCAGTGAAATATGCTTCATTCAGAAAATATTACTGACTGAAAATGGCTGAGATGTGAAATTGACACTTTTGAAAAATTAGTGGGAAATTGGCAGAAATGGCGAGAAAAAAGGTCAGTCAAGTTTTAGGAAATTGCCCAGGAAAGGACTTCTTTTTTTGGAAAAACGAAACCTTTTTAAGCGTACTCTTTTCCAGAATCCACCCGCTATAAGGATACCACATTTTGGATGATGTACGCACAATAGTTACTATAGAAAAGATGGGGCATAGACCCCCCCCCCAGGAATAGGGTAAAGGATTTTCATCTGCTGGTGTATTTGAAAAGTATCCCCCTTTCAGCCAAATGGCAGATCATCTGTGGATAAGTGTTGCCCAAAAGACTGAATAAACAGCAAATTACAAGGCAATTCAATTATAAAGCCTAGTTAAATCAGGTCTTTGACATTCATCCCTTCATATTAACCAAGAATGTACTCAATAATTGATATTTTTAAAACAATAAAACACACCTTAATCACATTTCATAGGGATTTCTGATGAGGCCAGCATGTGAGGCTACGAGTCACTAATAAATAAACCCCTGTTCACAAACATCACAGAGACACTTGGAGTACAGAGAAGCACAATACCAATATACCTGTCGACAGGCAATATGTCCTTCTATAATTATATTGAAGTAGAAATCAAAAGTATTTTATTGGCTTCCAGTCTGTAGAGAAATTTGGAAGGTTGCAGAGCAAAACGATACACTCCTCCCTGAACCTTACAGAAAGTTGCACAATATCCCCCATTTTCCTAAAGATAGAAAATAAGTTCTTAAAAACAAGAGTAGATACAGGAAAAATATATGATCATCACCCCTAATCTCTCCTCTACACATTATGACTTCATGGCGTAGCAAAATATAACGGGAGTTGAGAAGAAATGTTGAATTTAAGCCCTGTATTATATAAAAATAAGTGTGTGACTCGTAGTCTCACTGAGAATCTAGTGTATTGACTTGGAAACTTTGGATGGTTAGCATAGGTACAGTTTTAGGCTTTAACTGTTCCAACTTTGTACACTGTTGGGCAAAGACCTCTACTTTATATAGGCAAAAGGAATTTTATCTGAGGGTATATTTGAAAATCATCCCTCTGAGGCTCCTCCCAAGGCCAAATGTCAACGATTCATTAGAACCACCCAGAAATGAAAGAGTCTATAACCTTTTTTTCTCGCCAAATGTATGCATATTTCCTGGAAATCTCATTTTTTGAGGTTTTGACCATTTTTTCCTGCCCAATTGGACATTTTCCCGGAAAAAATTGACTTTTTTCATTTCTGACCTTTTTTCTCGCCATTTATAAATGCCAATTTCCCGAAAAATCTCATTTTTGGAAATTCTGACCCAATGCTATAAGATACCTGTCACAACCTGTTGACAGATTGACAGCGTGACACTGAAAGTGGAAACCTCACACCTCAAACCTTAAACCTCAAACAACTTTTTGGTTGTCACTTTTTGATTTGCACTTTTCACTTTTTGATTTGCACTTTTCACTATTTCGGTGTCATTTTCAGACAGTCATATTTCCCTAAATAATCTTGGTTTACTTATGGTAACACATATGTCTATTGACATAGTTATTATAGACACATAAAGTTAATTATGGCCCAATTGTAATGACAAGTACTGGTGGGAGAACTCTCTGAACCTGCCTTCATGCTCAAAGGGAAAGGTGTATTTCCCAAGTTTGACCACATAGCAAAATAGGAAATTCTATATTATACACTTTGATATTACATTTGCCTCATGCCAGTAACCCATAGAACCAGTTCAGAGAAGGACACATCCTCAATCCAAGCGATTTCTGAATTATAGGCCCTGGGAAATGGCCCAGAAATAAGGTACCAAAAAAGTGTACTTGACTTTTTTTCGTTTCTGACCTTTTTTCTCGCCATTTCTGCCAATTTCCCGAAAAATCACATTTTTTGGAAATTCTGACCCAATGCTATAAGATACAGGTCTGTCACAACCTGTTGACAGATTGACAGCGTGACACTGAAAGTGGAAACCTCAAACCTCAAACCTCAAACCTCAAACCTCAAACAACTTTTTGGTTGTCACTTTTTGATTTGCACTTTTCACTTTTTGATTTGCACTTTTCACTATTTCGGTGTCATTTTCAGACAGTCATATTTCCCTAAATAATCTTGGTTTACTTATGGTAACACATATGCCTATTAACATAGTTATATAGACACCGAAAATTAATTATTGCCCAATTGTAATGACAAATACTGGTGGGAGAACTCTCTGAACCTGCCTTCATGCTCAAAGGGAAAGGTGTATTTCCCAAGTTTGACCACATAGCAAAGTAGGAAATTCTATATTATACACTTTGATATTACATTTGCCTCATGCCAGTAACCCATGGAACCAGTTCAGAGAAGGACACATCCTCAACCCAAGCGATTTTTGAATTATAGGCCCTGGGAAATGGCCCAGAAATAAGGTACCAAAAAAGTGTACTTGACTTTTTTTCCTTTCTGACCTTTTTTTTCGCCATTTCTGCCAATTTCCCGAAAATCACATTTTTGGCAATTCTAACAATTTATCTCGCCCAATTGGAAATTTTCCCGGAAAAAATGAGACTTTTTACGTTTCTGACCTTTTTTCTTGCCATTTCTGCCAATTTCCCGAAAATCACATTTTTGGAAATTCTGACCATTTTTCTCGCCCAATTGGACATTTTCCAGGAAAAAATTGACTTTTTTCGTTTCTGACCTTTTTTCTCGCCATTTCTGCCAATTTCCTGAAAATCAAATTTTTGGCAATTCTAACAATTTTTCTCGCCCAATTGGACATTTTCCCGGAAAAAATGAGACTTTTTTCGTTTCTGACCTTTTTTCTCGCAATTTCTGCCAATTTCCCGAAAATCACATTTCTGGAAATTCTGACCATTTTTCTCGCCCAATTGGACATTTTCCCGGAAAAAATTGACTTTTTTCGTTTCTGACCTTTTTTCTCGCCATTTCTGCCAATTTCCCGAAAATCTCATTTTTGGAAATTCTGACCCAATGCTAAAAGATACCTGTCACAACCTGTTGACAGATTGACAGCGTGACACTGAAAGTGGAAACCTCAAACCTCAAACCTCAAACCACTTTTTACTTTTTGGTTTTCACTTTTTGATTTTCACTTTTCACTTTTAGGTTTGCACTTTTCACTTTTAGGTTTGCACTTTTCACTTTTAGGTTTGCACTTTTCACTTTTTGATTTGCACTTTTCACTTTTTGATTTTCACTTTTCACTTTTTGATTTTCACTTTTCACTTTTTGATTTTCACTTTTCACTTTTTGATTTTCACTTTCCACTTTTCACTTTTCTATTTTTTGGCCCTTCTGGGCCACTGTACCCGAGTAATTATCAAACCGCACATTTGTTGCTATAAATACATTATATCTCCCCCGGCTCTCCCCAATGCACGTCGCACCGTCATCTTGCTCCTTATCCACCATCGACTACCGAACACGCTTTAAAGGCTTCACTTGGCAATGTTGGTTTTAATGGCAGACCTCTGCTGGAAAGTAATAGGATATGTACTCTGGTATGTAAACAATAGGGCAGACGTGGGGAATCCATGCACCCCGGCCGGTATAGCTATCATTGCTATCAGTAAGCCAAGAAGTGATCTTTGTCAGGTTGCCATAGCAACGGAATGTAATTGGATTTGCCTTAAAATATGAAGGGTATTCAGAATATGAGCAGACAGAGTGTTTGTCGGAAATACAACCTACATCTTGGCACCTCTCAGTCTAGTATGTTTCATATTTTAGATCGGTATTGAATTTATCTGAAGCCCACTCACTGGAATTAATATTGGGTGGTAACAAGCAGTGTAGTTATCAAAGGACAAAACAAATGTGGATCAACTAGGGAAAAGGGACCTCCGCGGGGGATTTTTAGTACCAACTTTGGCCACCAGGGGGCTCCATATAGCCAAAAAGGACCAAGATATAGCAAAAACCTGTCTATGCTACTTTTTTATGTAGAATATGATAGGCCACGTTAGAAGATTCCATTTTTGGTGAAAACATTCCATATTTGGAATGGAAAAGAACGTTTTTGGGCCTAAATTGGTGTTTTTGCACACATTGGTTGCCATGGAAACATGATTTTCATTCTTTATCGAAAATTTAAAAAAAAATGAATGAAAGAAGGCCCCAAAACAATTTCTATGCTGAAAACAAAATGTAAATACCATTATCAAAAGCTGTGACCAATTGTTTGAAAAAGTTTGGATATTTGTTTATTAGCATAATTATGCTAATAAGTTAGGAATATCTCTAAAACACAGGAAGATAGAGCTTATGTGTGTGTGTATGGATGTATGTATACTTATGCAACTATTGGGGGAATTTGGCTATGCGCTACACAGCTCATTCTATAGGTAGTATGGTCGTGACAGTCATCTCAAGGCATGTCAGAGTATACAGGGATGAACCTATTCAGCAGGTTTCTTTGAAGTATGTAGCGATGAACCTGTTCATCAGGCATATCAGTAGTATATGGAGACGGACCTATTCAGCAAGTTCCTCAGTAGTATGGATATGGACCTATTCAGCAAGCATGTAAGCAGTATATAAAATTGAACCTATACATCGGGTATGTACTTAGTAAGTAGTATATGGAGATGGACCTATTCACCAGGCATGTGACCAGACATGTAAGTAGTATAGGGATGGACCTATTCACCAGGCATGTAACCAGGCATGTAAGTAGTATATGGGGATGGACCTATTCACCAGGCATGTAACCAGGCATGTATGTAGTATATGGCGATGGATCTATTCACCAGGCATGTGACCAGACATGTAAGTAGTATATGGGGATGGACCTATTCACCAGGCATGTAACCAGGCATGTAAGTAGTATATGGGGATGGACCTATTCACCAGGCATGTAACCAGGCATGTAAGTAGTATATGGGGATGGACCTATTCACCAGGCATATATAAAAGTGTTTATAGAGTCTGAAGTAGAGCATTTAGGTTGTCTACACGTAGGCTACTATCAGCGTGTGCACTTTAGGGAGTGTTCATTTATTAATTACAGGGGGGGGTGGTGAGATTTCGTGCAGAGGGGCGAAATTTCTTTACGCCCCCCCTCGAGAGCATGTGGAACGTTTCGCACCCCCCCTCGGTGAAGCCCCCCCCAACCCACCACCCCCCCTGTAACTAATAAATGAACACTCCCTTAATGAAGGATACATGTTTACATGGTTTAACGGTACAGGTACATTCATGAACCACACACTAATGTATGCAATTCATTATTTACAGTTTTAATGATGAAGTGATGGCAATCTGGCTGATAACAATATTTATTGGTGCTCAATTCTAATTTACGAGATTCTTTCATATGGCAATACAGATTTATCCAATCTCAATACGACACCAAGGATGAGGCCGATCAGCGGCACTTTATGGCAAGCTATATTCTGTTGCGTACCCTATAGAATAGATGGCCTAAGGGTTGTGACCTGCGTATAGACCATTGGGAGTTTACAGCTGTAAGCTAAGTGACATAACCCACGCAGACTCGGGCTGACTAGGCCGCCCCTTAGGGTGTGAGGCCGCTGGTGGCACTGGAGGAGTAGGGGAGGGGGTGCTCCCACCCACACGTCCGGCAGCCCCGCTAATAGATTGATCCCTCCCCCGGCGGCGGACCGGGCGGCGGGCAAACGCCGGGGGAAATTAGCTTACAGGACGATTAGGGCTCTCTGTAGGGGTGAGGGGCCTGCCTAGGGGGAGGTTGGACTTGCGAAAGGAATCAACAATTGGTTCTCTATGGTGCTGGAGTGTTCAGCCCAAGGAAAGTGATATTTCAATAGAGAATGGCCTCAAAAAGGCTACTACGCAGTCTGCCCTGCCCTGGTCGGCCCTATTGTAACCTACTTCAGCCTAGTCCCCTAACTTTGTAATTTCTCCCGGTCTGTGTCCTCAATCGCCAGCTTGCCGTACATATACCTTTACCCTCGTCTCTACTTTCCTCCCATTTCCTTTATGTTAATGTATATGTTATTTCATTTTAGAATGAGTAGAGAAAGTTTCTCTTCAATATTGAGATTAAATTTACTCATGTGTGTAATGAATTTCGTTTGGGCCCCCCAATCGATGAGCTATCCAAATCCCATAAGCAACCCTTGCACATATTGCAGATCTGAGAATATCACAGCACAAAACTAAACATGGTTATCCCGTGAAGCAGTTATTATATCAGGTGCATGGCGGCAATGTAACTTGAGATGGCCCAGTAAATAGATAAAGTAATATGATATTATCTGAGAGGAAACAAATCCACATGAGTTCAGCTACCCTTACAGAGACTGGTTGTTGGATGCGTGGCACCATACAGAACCTTTTCAATAGGTGTGAGCTGCTGCGGGTCAGTTGGCGAGACTCTGTGTGAGTTGCTGGCCTGATGTATGACCTGGGGGTGGGGTGAGGGGTGAGGAGGGGCGGGGTGTAGTGTGGTGCAGGTGTGGGCATTGACAGGCTGCCAGTCAGCTCCCCCCAGGCCACAACGTACCCAGAGATGTTCACACCCAGACACACACTAGAGCCCTCAGGGAACACAATCACTGTGTGCCGACATTGTACTCAACTGCTCCCTTGGCCTAGTGTAGATCAAGTTGTGGTTATTATTGCAGTGTACTCGGCTTCTCCTTGGCGTGTGTGTAAATCAGGTTGGGCTTGGATAATGCACTAAACTGAGCTTCCCCTTCTTCACTGTGGAACTATACTGATAGTAACTGTGGACCTGGAAATCTCATTAGATATGACAAAGTATGTTTCTCAGTATTCTCTGTACTAGCGTATAAAAATGAGAGACATTCATAGATGATGAACTTATAGTCTTTGGAAAACTACAGGCAGTCTATGCAGAGAATATCATGAAGGCGTAAAGGAATATAGCTTTATGGTAATTACCCGGTTTGCCTACAAAGTAGCCACTATAGGACCAAAGGGCCCATCCCTTACCGAGCTACCCTCTGAGTGCACACTTATAGCACGCGGGGTGCTGACAGGGGGTTAACCAGCAGGTGTATATTGATCCCCATATCCCTCCTCTAAGCCTCACAACCTCACCTCACACATCAAAGAACAGGGAACCCCAAACCCTATGGATTACCGTGTGTTAATATAGTACAGTATCGATCGAGGCCTTAGACACTGTTTTAGGGCCAGGTTCTGGGTATAGCACAGACCGGGGTTGGTCATGTATATGAGTGCATGCCATGTTGATGTAGCTTATCAGGCTCATGGCCGACATTGATGATGAGTGGTGTTGAGATGGCTTGTTTGCCCTGTCATTTATTGGGTAGCTTTAAGATATAGGTCTACCTGAATAGACATGGTGGGCAGTGCTATACATACCCATATGTGGGTTGAAACCTGAAATACAGCGATACTTTACCAGGTTATATGCATGCACGAATATTGAGTTTTTACAATGAATTAAAAGGATATCAATTGTAGACATAGTCTTCAAAGGCGATGGAGTATACAGATACCCAGATGCATAGATCAGACATCAATGCACTGGAACATACATTTCCTATCTAAAGACTGGCCATAAAGTAGGGTTTTGCTTAACAATGAGGCCACTGTAAGCTCTGGTGGAGGTGGAGGGACTAGTTGGCTTTGCCACGTGATCCATATCACATACATCATTAAGTAAAGCCTCCTGTGCTGGGTAATGGTTTGTGTGCTGCCCATGGATCAGTTTTACATAAACTAAATACATATTTAGTCTGTGTATATGTGACGTATATATACAGACCTAAGCAAGAATGTGACATGACATATTAGAACCAATGAGCTATTGGCTGTAGGCAAACCTGACCAATACCCACAGCCCTCTGGTAGCTAGAAGGCAACCAGTTCATGGATGTGGCTGGAGTTATAAAGGTCAGACTGAACAATATATAGCATATTTCAAATGCAGCTGCAAACATCCTAGCAGAGAGTAGAGAGAAATGTTCAAATAATACATTTCTCAACCGATTTAGTTATTACTCCCATCATCCTGAACTGCCACCCTGAACGAGGACCCTTGGACAGTTGTTGGAAGCACGCATTATAATATGCTATGGTAGAACTTAAGGCTGACACGAGATGACCAGTGCCAGAACTATGATATAATGCTTTGTATCGGCTAATGGTAGCTGGGGGTCTCACTAAGTAATTACCATCATCTCCACAATGCCCATGTATAGGACAAATGGGGCCTGGTCATGGGGCCTGCAGCCATCCACAAAGGTACCTCGTTTGGCTGCAGCTGACTCAATGCTTCATACATACGTGATGGAGCCATGTCAACTGGTTCCTTTTGACTTGGTATTGTGTCTATTTGGTCTGACCCCGTATATAATTATCTTGTACCATCGCGACCCAACTGACCTGTAAATGCTACAATTTCAGAGAAGGTCGCTTAGCAATAAAGCAATATATCAGAGTAGCACATCCGTATATATACAACATTTTCGTTGTATAATCAGTATTAACAAAAGCAAAGAATCACTTTGGGTGGTCAATGCATTCGTTATCGCCATAGATTTCTAGATGGGATCTAACCGCATTATGTAAACTTTACATACTGTATAGCATCCTTTAAAACATATTCATAGCTTTACCTAAATAGACATCCAAACAGGTTATCTATTGAATATGTCAGCAGGGGGTGCCTACCACCAAAGGTATCCGTATCCAGGCCCGGCGTATCCACATTAGGGACACAATCCTGACACAATCCCCTGGAAAATAGAAACATAAATAGCGATCAATGGAGGGCATTAGCAACACAGTGGCCTTGTATTATAAGCCATGATGGAATACAGGAACTGTGTATGAGCTAGTACTGACTGAGAACTCTGGCATATGTTCCTGCCTTGAATAATAAATACGTGCAATGTGTTCGGCCAATTAGGTTTACACAATGCACCCTCTTACCCGAGGCGGGCGGCAGTTTTTCTGCCGTTCTCATGCGATGTAATTGTCAAGAGGCGCTTGAAAGCTTAATCATGGCCGATAAGGCTTTTTGAGTGTACATTAAAAATGGATAGTTGTGTTTTTCCTTTGCAGGGAGATGTGTTCAGTCTGGGAAATAACATCCGCCAGATGAAAGGAGAGCCGGCCGCCTGGGAGGCTCTTTAAAGTGGGCTCATTAATTAACATTGGGTGCTTACTTGCTTCCTCCAGTACCTACACCCCCACACTGAGGCTGGTTTGTAAACTCCAGTACTACTACCTGCACCACATGTCTGTTTGTCTGCGGCACATCTCGTCTTCTTCTCATTACAACTGCTGTCCATGCCAGATGGAGCCTCAGTTTGTCCTCCCGCCCCGCCCCCCACTCGGTACGTGTCCTGATGGTCCTGCCGCCATGTAGATACAAAGTATCAATGTGACCCAGTGGGGTTGCGGGACACCAGCTAGGATTGAAAAGCATCACGAGACAAGGGAATCATACACTGATGTCGCTCTGGTAGGCAACTTCTACCAAAATGTCTCCATTCCAAGCTAGGCCCCACACGTGCCTCACTGGCAGTGGTGTAGCTGGGGGTGGCTGACTGACTGATGGACCAGGCCTCAGCCGCTCTCATTATTACATGGCATGCACGTGCTGAGCCTGAGTACGTTGTCTGTGCCCGAGGAAAGACTGTGCATCTAAAATTACAAGATTATTTATTCGCTTTATTGTTGAGGTTGTTATGTTTAAGACTGATCATTCAAACAAGCCGGCGGTGTAAATGTTTCTTTTATGACATTTCTTTTATGATAATGCTATTTACAACTGATATGGCTGGTCTAGGACCTTGTACTTGAGTATAAGACAACATTGAACAGTGACAGTATTGACTGACAAACAATATACTTACAAAATGCCCTTGCAAAATGATATGTATAGGACTGCATCATATTTCAATGCACCCCTAAGAAATACATTCCTCAGTGTGACAAGAGATATAACCTACATCTGGCTCTATTACATTGGACCTGGTTACCACAGGTTGCAGTAGCATTGGTGGTGACAGTGATACATTGACAGTGACACTTGTCCTGCTGTCAGTGTGACAGGCAGTTACGTGTGAGGGGCGCGTGGGAGGAGGACGAGATTAAACATTGATGTCTGGGTATCAGCTTTCTACCTCCCAGCGATGAAAGGGAATCACAGACCAGCCCTTCCGGTTGGCTTGTGTGTGTGTGTGTGTGTGTGTGTGTGTGTGTGTGTTGAGGGCTGGGTGGGATGCTTTCCAGTCACCCAATGCCTTATCCAGGTAGACCGCACCCAGCAAGTGCCGTACCCATATCTCTTCCAAACCAGGAAGTGGCAGGGACGTAGGCAGCAGTTCTATTGCCTCAAATAACTCAATATCAACAATCAACGTTGAAACCACGTCCATTCAACGTCATTGAGTTCACATTAAGTAAGGTATCAAAGTTATTTCAACACTGGCCGGGCATATCGTCCCAATGTCATTGTAGATATGATGGGAAACAGGATGCTACAGCCATAATTGCTTACCCCTTGCCTGTTCCCATTCTCCAACCTTAGGGCAGATTAGCAGCATGGAGGAGGGGGCAGGGCTCCCCACAGTAACCTGAGCTGGGTGTGGTGGGGGCAGACTCACCTGTACCACCCTCACCCCCACCTGCTCTATATAGAACCCTGTAAGGACCGCAGCGTACCTCAACCCTCCACGGTCATGTGTCATCACGATACACTGACGCAGGGCTGGTGAGGAACTCAGCGGCGCTGCTTTGGTGCATCATATTAGGCCTTTGGGAAGGTATCAACCACGGCGGGTTGGTATGATACATCATTTACTTACAAAGACTGTTCCTGCATGATGCGGCCAGAAGGGTTCTATAAGGGCTACACCACTATTGGCAGGCTGCCTAAACGCTGGCGTGCTACCCTATACCATATACACAGCATGCTTGGAATTGAGGTAAAGTCTATGCCACATGAGGTAATGTTACTTGGAGATTTTCTCAAAGAGAAGTTAATTTTAGTATCAGAACTATTTGTAATGGCAGCAATTGATTCTAGAGTTAACATAAAGCATAGTGCATGCAAGTGGGTGTTGTAGAAATAAGAAAGCAAACATTCGGTGAGATGTTAGGCTGTGTGATGTGCGGAAACCCCTCTAAGGATAAAAGATATGCAACAACACATTCCACTGTGACCATCATTTAAAAATATCCCTATTCCTTCTTTTACGCAACTATAAGCTGGATACTGCTCGTACAGATTTGTGAGTAATTAAAAATTCAAGTCAACGCGTTCCTTGATAATATCTGGACTGTGGGAGGGTATCTAGATGTATATTTATTCATAATCCCCTGCCCGCCGCCATTCAAGGATGTTTAATGATAGGCCTACTTATCATTTCCAATAAAATAAAGATTAGTTTAAATTGAATACCCCGTTTAAGTCCTGTATCCTGAGTTTTAATATTATAGGAGTACGGAACCACCAGCTAACATGACGCTGTATACACAATGGTGATGGAATGGAGCTACAGCGAAATATAGAAGGGGACTGAGATCATGTCAAAGCTGATAGATGATGGAAGCGGCCAGACAAAATCACTTTACAATTCAGAGTAGTTTGAGGCAGAACTCAGACAGGTGCATCACAAGAGGTAGTATGGTAAAGGGTACAGAACTGGCTACTGGCGAAGCCACGCAGATCAAAAAAGAATAGGTGGCTTCCAGGTTTAGACCCCCCCCCACCACCAACACACGCATAGAAAAACGCCATCTTGGCCTACTATAACAAGATTGAAATTGCATCATATCGATTGCATGTTTAGCAGTCTGTACATTAGTCTGTATACATTAGTAGTAGTATTGGTAACATAATATGGTCCAGCCTGGGACACTGTCCATGGTAATGACCATGGTAGACCATGTGTGTGAGCAGATCCAGCTGTATGATGAACCGTGGTGAAGTATTTCTGACACACGTGACACGCATTGCATTTGTAATAAGCATGGTTGGATTTGGTGACGTATATATAGTTACTCAATCTGTTGGGTGGGGGGGGGGGGGGGTCTTCATTCCCTTTTTATCATCAATATTATGACATCCCCGGTCAGATGCAAGCAGCTTCCCAATGGAAGGGCATTTATTAAAGTCTCTTTATATGATCTGCAATAGAAATTAGATGTTTGTGCGAAGTTAATTGCAGTTATTAGTTTCTACTCCACATTGAAAGGCCTCTATTGATTCGTCCGTAATTAGTATAGATCTATTCCATAGGCCCTCTGTTTCTGTATTCTCTTCATTAATTCTTTCCTGATTGTTTTCGATTTGAGGTAGAAGCTTACTCCTTATCTACTATCCCAGCTGCTTAGCATCTGACCCAGACGTTCTAAACAACACTTATTTAACATTGGGACGATTCTGTAGTACAGCTCAATCTATGATTGCCACTCTCATTCAGGACATCCTTCAGATCTTTTGATGACTCTGTGTGTGTATAGGAGGGGGTGGAGGAATGTATTTGTAGATCTGTGTATCAGGTAAAAAAGAGAGGTAAATGATAATCAATATATATTATTGATCATGGTGAGGTGAGGCCTGCTGAGGTTAGCGGTGTGGCAGAGGACGACAGACACCAGTAGTAAGGCGCTGTTAACTACTCCCACCAAGTCCTCCACTATGAGCTCTTTAAGATGGCCATTTCCCAGATAATCAATAATAGATCAGGCCCATAATTCAAGACCATCTAAGGGGGAAATCATGATGCAACTAGGACTTACATATAATATATGTAGCTTGGGCCATCTATGACAGAAATATGCAGATTTAGTTCATTTGATATTTTAGAAAATGAAAACGAAATTCAACCCATCATGATGAATCAGATGATTTCAAGGAGAAATAGTTATAGATTTCAGTCCATTGCAGTCCATTTCAATTGTAACTACGGAATCATAAAGCTTTATAGTAGTGTCTCTGTCAGTCTTGTCGGGGACAATCTGCATTAAATCCAAAACAATTCATAGAAACATAAATATCTTTGGTGTGATTCTACTTTTCTATAAGAGAAACATGGATACTATGTTATCTAGTTCACACTATACAAGTTTACATTATACAGTGGCATAACACACTCTAGAAATAAAATATTTATGCATTTCTTCTAATGTGCGATATGTATAGTCACTAGCTGTACATACTTTACAGATAAATGCAAACTTTTAACGGACAATTTAAGAATGGATACGATATCTATGGGCACTATTGACAGATAATGAATATTTGGCGAATTATCTCTTTCCAGTCAGACATTCAATTACAGACAGTGCAATCAAAAGACTGTATATACCTACCTACAGAGACATTGATTATATAGTGTAGATCTGGGTTAGACTCACTGACTCACCATTCAAAATTAGATTCAACAATGCAACCATGATGACAAAGTAAATGTCGATGCCAATAGATGGATTGATGTCACCCTCCGTCTTAGTTGTCAAAAGAGTGAGCACTAGGAAATCAAGGAAACATAGATACACTTTAAAAAAAGAAAAGAAATTGCTATAGCTTTCATGTCGGTGTCTTCCTGTGAAGTTTGTAATGGCTGAGAGATGGGATGAAACGCTTATAGATTACAGCTTGGGGCCTTGCCTATGACAAGGATTATCTTCAATCCCCGAGGTATCCTAGTCCTGAGGCTGTAACTTCAAGACACATAGATAGGTCAGGAGACGTGTGTCAGAGACGTGTGTCAGAGACATGTGTCAGAGACTACACACTGTACATAGAGCAGTTATATAGAAGGGTTAGCGTGTGCTATTATCTAAAGGTAGGCTGTCGGTATAAAATAACGTCAGGGGAATATTCACAAATGACGTCACCTATTTCGGGGCCCTTTTAAGGACCTCCGCCCACCTCCTGTCACCTTCTGTCACCGGCCGCCAAGACCCCCCCTATAGCAAGATGTCACTAAATTTACTCCTAGTGTAGTGATATTAAGTTTGATTAAAGTTATTATCTAGCTGAAACTATGAACAAAATAGTAAACAAAACACTGTTCCATGTGTACACCATTAGGTTGATTCATGTCTTAATAATTAAGGACTGAAGGAGCTCCAATGGCTCTGTGGCAGTAAGTATTAGGTTACATGTTATAATTTATATGGTTACCACTGCCCACCCGATGAATGTATGTAACACGTGTGGCATGGTACACTGGGAAGCCACAGTTTGTTGAAGCTGCAGGCCCAGTCTAGACCTGGTCTCTCTAAGACACAGTCTGGTGCCACCTCTTCTACCCACCCCCAGGGTTCTGACCTCTGGAAGGCAGCTTTCCATTTAGCAGTTTTAAAAGGACATATTGAGCTGCAATCAGATTGTATATATCCACTGAGATTTAGCGCTGGCCTGCATGTTGGGTTGGTGAGTGGTGAGTTGTGGCAGGAACGCTGATGGGGTGCTTGTGGAGGTGCCGACCTCAGAGCCCCATGATCGTTGAGGTATGTGGTTGGGGGCGGTGGGATTGGACGGAGATTTCCTTTTGAATTGCCAATGCTAGAGACGACTTGACAAAGCCGTCATATTGCTTGCATCATATATATTTGAGTGAAGGAAGGTATTCTTAATGTCTACATATTCACAGTACACAACTATTTCAGCAATTAGCTTGATTCGACGTGCTATCAGATACATGCAATTCATCTCTATGGGGTATGTTTTCCAATGTATCACATATAGGGGAATCCAAATTAAACGCATGCATGATACATAGAGAACATTGCATTACGTCGTCCCCATTTGGAAGAAGTAGAATCACTCAAAATGGCACTGACTTGCTGAATTAAGAAGGCTCGACTATGTGTGCATCGCTTCATTCATTCCGCCTTATTACTTTCAACTTGAGAACTCAAAATATTGTTATTCGTATTAAGATCACAGCTGCTGCATGCACAGAGGATCTTTAACCTAGACGTACTGGGAAGACCTTCATCTACAGAATCTCAGACAGATCAACCTGTAATTGCCACTCCTGTTCAGGGCATCCTTCAAAGGGGGTTGGAGGGGGGGGGGACACATCGTCACTATGTGGGTGTATTTGTAGGTCTGTGTATCAGGTAAAAACAGGGCTAAATCATAATCAATACTCAGGTCTGGTGGAGTTATCGGGGTAGTTGAGATTAGATTGTAAAATGGATTTCCTCCAAATAATAATTGCAAGGAAACGAGGACTACCCTTTAAAATTTCTCATCATTCCAAAACCTGAATCAAATCTGATCTTCAAACTTGGTCTAATAATGAACCGTTACATTATTGTATTTAAATTCCCTTTTCAAACACATTAACTCCACAGCTACTCATTTAGGGTTAAAAGGTTTTCCTGTCACAAATATAGGCCGTCACAGAATTAAATATCTTGGTTTGCTCATGCGGAATCCTTTTTAGATGGCCAATCTGGAAAAGGCCAACCAACTGCTGTTATGTTTTTAAGTCAAGTAACGTAGATCTGTGTGTGACCAACTGACTCAATGTTTGAAGTGGGATTTAATAATGCAGACATAATCCAAGCAGTTCCCAATAACAACATATAATAGACATGTCGATGCTACGTATTGGATCAATGTCACCCTCCATCTTGGTTATCAAAGGCATTGGGACACTAAGAAAGCAATAAACTGAAAAAAATAAACAAAAATAAGAAGGGGAATTGATCCGGCTTTCATGTCGGTGCATTCTTGTGAAGTTCAAATGACTGGGACACGGGAGGGAGTAGATTATAGCTTGGGACCTTGCCTACAGCAGAGATTATCTCTGGGAGTCTAGCTCCGAAGCTGTAACTACCCGACACACGTAAACAGGCCAGTCAACATTAGGGTGATGGATGCTGAGGATGTAGGGAAGATGTCGTACCATTAGGTATGATGGTGATCAAGCGGTATCGTAGCTGTGTTGATTATACATTTGAAATCTTCTACATTTATTAAATGTATCAGTATTAAGATACGCCGACACATGCAAAGTATATGTAAAACTACATACCCCTGTTTTAGTGATCACTATTCGATATATTATCAGCTATCGATCAGTATATCAACTGTTCCCTAAACATATTAGAGTCAAACAGTCATGTAAAATAATATGTATGGTTTCTATAGAAATCAGTTCCTTGCATAAAGGGTGGGTATGGCTGCAGCACCAGCTTGACCTATATACATGTAAAACATTGAGTAAAGAGCATATAATCATGACAGTGTTAGTGGCTGTGTCTGAGTTCTCTATCACTTCTGTATGTGTAGAAATGATGCAACATGTGCGTCTAATCCCCACCCGCAGGCCTTAACTCCTACTAGAGAGAGAGAAGGACATACATCCATAGCACATAAGGTGTGTGTCCGACAAGGGAAATGAAATATTTCCGTTATTTGTCGTCCAGCAATGTGTGTGTATTTGAAAAATTATTTCCTTGATATCTTCCACTTTAAATGCAGGTAGGCTGTGTCCACTAGGCGTTATAAATTGCTGCCCAGACTGCCCAGGGCATACATGGATGAGGCATTATAATAGAATAAAGAGCATATCGTCCAATTTCCCCCACAAAAATCAAACATGTTAGATATTTTAACGTCCACTTTTGACGTCCACTTTTGACGTCCATCACTAAATTCACGTTTTGAAGGACGACAAACGGCCTGACATATTCTAGTGGACACAGGCCTATTGACATAGAGACATAAAAGCATAGACATAGGGACATAGACGGAAGTCAGGGAGAGGAAAAACCTCCTTTGAAACGCATAGTACAAAACATACCGTATAGAGAAGAGGGGCTCATGACCACAATTGGGCTGGGTCCTCTGCTGAGGGAGGGAGAGCTAGGGCAGTAGAGCAGTAAAGCCAGTGATCCCGCCGTTAGGGGGTCTAGAAACAGTATGGCTATCGGCTACTGATATGGGGAGGTAGGGGTGGAGGGTAGATGCAGGGTAGGGTTAGAAACGAGAGATAAGGGACTTAGGGAGGGTATAGCAGGCATGATGGACGACAGGCCCTGTGTATAAGGGCTGCAGTCAGGACACGTGTGGGTGAGGGTCCCTGCCACTACAGGGCCGTGTAGACAACAGGCGGCAGGCCACAAGACGCAGTAACAAGCAGCAAGGAGACAATAGTGTTCTGTATTCCGTGTTTCTAGTCATTCTGGCAAGGTTGAGAAATCCTTATGTTTTGCAGTAGGCCTAACAGTGTTCCACCTTGGCTTCAGTCATTGCTGCTGCTATATCAGGATGGTTTTGAGTGACAATGTCTTGTTTTTCTTGCATTTATCATGAGACGGAAGCATAGCATTTGGCTCTTTATGTTTTGTTTTTGCCGCAGTAACCAACTACACCTATACACTTTAGCTGCACGCTTTCTAATTGTATTTTTTAACGATTCAATAGACTGGAACATCTTGCAAACATCTGAAAAACAATACAGCGCAATATGAATAAAGCATGTCCCACATCGGCGTATGGGAGGATGCTGGCACAGGAACTCCGAGCTGGCAGCAAGTTGGCAGCTGCGGGAAGCGTTTACTTCAAAAGCATGCCAATGTCAAGGATAGACTTTATTTGTACTTATTGAAAGCGAATAGGCCTGAAGACCGATTGAGGGTAATTGTATTCGTCAAATAATTCCCGCCTTGATCCCCAAGTTTTCATAGATAGGAGTATACCTGTGTATACATGCAGCAGACCAAGCAGGGGTAGCGGGGGCTGAGCTTTGTACCTTTTCCTTGAACATTGTGAGCTGCCAGAATTTGCGCAGATCATGTTTCATGTTTGAGAGTGCAGGTGATATCTGAACCTGCTACAACACTTAAAGGACCTCATGGCACAGATTTTGATGCAAGTCTTTAAATTACTCAAATTACTCAAACCCAATAATGAAATAATTAAGTGTCCACTCTGGAGGATTTAGAGCAGGTAACGGTTAATCGGATCTAATGAATCATTAATGACCAGCAGCAACATGATTTACCGTTACCAAGTCCTATATCTCACTCCGACATAGGCGGGGAGGAGACAGATGATAAGGCCGTATATTCAATCTTATATTCTCTTCCGAAAATTTGACACAGACAAATTGAGACTCGCTATCACATTGACAAATCATTACGTCTGCCTCATAAAACTATCGGGTCTGTCTGAGTTGGTTATTACCTTCGGCCAGGGGTGTCACCGGGCCATTCCATCATCCAACCCCCTCCCCCCTCCACATTGATATGCCTATCGGCAGCCATTTCCGGGCCTGCCCGGAATAGACTATTTCTAGTCCTGAAAGGCCTGTTTAGGTTGAGAATGTCTCGATTCTAACGCACTACAACCCTAGTTACACATTTAAAATGGATATGAATTGGAATAGTGTCCGGTGGAAGGTTAAATAGTGTTGATAACTTTCTATAGAAGCACAAAATTCTAACCATTCTGGACCATCTGTTTAAAGTTGATTTCAAAGTTGTCAATGTTTAGCAATTTCATGCTGACTACGTCATAACACGATTCCAAGATCTGCTATATTTGCATTATTACATTGCCACCTCACAAAGCTGTAACGTCAGGAGGGATGTAATGGTAATGTGCTACTCATGTGCCACCTTCATAGCCCTACTACAATGAGTAATGACAACAGGGTCCGGGCCACAGTGCACAATGTAACGTTAAAATGATGAAATCTAGATAGGATATCTGCCCTTTAACATCAAGGTCGTAAATTGTAATAGTATGGACGCCGTGGTTGGGTTGATGTATTCTGAGGTTTCACAGGCACACGCAGCATCTAGTGTATTTATGAGGCAACATGCCCAGCTTCACTTTATCATGAGTTGTACATTAAGGCACTGGGATTGGAATTACTGTTCAAAGGAGTTAATCAACCACCATAAGTAGTTCTTAGGGCTGGTTCTTCCCTTTTAATTAACATCTAATTTTGCAGGTATGTACTGTCATTACACTCTTGTGCAATTTATTAAATTGATTATTAGTACTTAGATCTTTTAAGGGGACAAACTAGCTATCGTTCCAGAATAACGTCCCTGAAGAAGTTATGGGGTAAAGCATGGACCTAAATTCCACCTTTTGAACCTTTTTATATTTACGAATAAATATGAAATATTCTACCAATTCTGTAGAGAAGCAGGTTCCTGGTTATGCACTACAGGACCAATATTAAAGCTTTCCCCTACCATTGTCTTGCACAACCCCACATTGCAGTCATGTACACTAATAATCACTGTGAATATGGGGTCCCTTGGAGCTGTGCTAACGTTCATGTCTGCACTACACTGTTTGTTTAAACAGAGGAACCCGGCAGAAAGCCTGACCTGCCTCTCATAATCACATCAATGACAGCCTTCTTCTCCCCACATGGTACCCTCCCTACGGCCCAGGGTCTCTATGGTATGTGGGGGAACCCTTCAATGGCTGTATTCGCACGACACATGTCATCATTCAGGGAGCTGAGGGGGGCACACACATAATTTGATGGGGACAGGCAGACAGAGGCAGAGATAGAGAATGTACGAAACGTCCCAAAAGGTAGGAAGACAGGGATGGGGCAGCATGGGATGCACAGCGGGGAGGGGCGGCCATGCTGACAGGGGGAGTGCATGTTGGGAGGGCGTTGGACATGATCACAGGGGCAGTGGTGGGGACAAGGACTTGACAGGTCTGTGAGCTGAGAACCCTGCTGGTGGAGGAGCCGGTGGGAGCAGCTCGACGTGTAATGCCTGTGTGGAGCCTGCAGCATATACAGGGGATGTCTGAAGGAGAAGAGGATAGAGTGGAGGAGAACTGCAGTGAAACCCCACAAGCTATGAATAATATAACATGCATTTGGTGTAGAGAAACAGAAAGGGCCATGGTAGCCCAAAGAAAACACGACTGTGGTGAGCAAAAGATTTATCCTTAAATTGGTGGACTATTGTGTGGCCTCCCTTTATGGCTTTTGTCTCCACTTGCTTTTATGACGGTAGTTTCCCTTAATAGGTACTGAATATGGCATCGTATCCAATTAGTGTCAAGCTGCTTTTTAGTTCAGAGACAAAAATGGGCTGAGTATGTGTTTGCATGTTAGAACAGTATTCGTTATGATTATGGCCGGAGGAAGCCCTTTTTCATTAAGGGATGGAGACTCTGGATTCTGAGGAGTTGTTTTTCTTTTTTCCCAGACGCCAGTGATTCTGATACTGATCCATCATGTGCTGTTTGTTAAATACATGCACTAACAAAACACTCATTGTATCACCACAAACCACGTGGTTAGAGAGCAATCCATGCACCCACCCAAAAGCAATCTAGAAGGTTGTAGGTAACTGCATGTCTCTCTAACCTCAGCATGTACTATTCTAGGTTCATGAACCTACCCGTGCAGCAGCCCTGTCATAAAATGCACATAGTGTATCCTAACATGGTGCTCAGCTGTTGCAGATGTTGACCCACACACAAGCCTGGCATGTGGCATGGGGATTTTGTGCATGCTATAGGCGGGAATGTATGGAAGGTATGCACATGGTATGAATGGGTGCACAACTGCTAGCATCAATACCAGAAACCACGCTCAAACCCGGCACGACACAACATATCACTACAAAGAGAGATGGCACAGTGCACCTCCACCAATGCTGGTCTACAATTAACATATTCGGTTTATCTAACAAATGTGCAATTTATATGGTGAAAAGGAAGAGGTGAATTACTTCAGTATAATATGTTCAATCAGAAGGTGAGATTACGACAACTTTATTATGTTAAACTACTGGGAAGCAACATCTGATACCACAATAGAATCCCTTTCATCAACTGATATTTATAGTAGTTAGAACCAAACACACAGAAGTGTAGACCGCAGCAGCGATAATGACCCACGTCCATCCTGGGGGAATCCCTACTCATTTCAAGGCAAGATAGATGTGACACTAGCGTGCCTGCTACCAACTGCCAGGATTACAGAATGGTGGGAGATGAGCAGGCAGTGTTGGACGGGTACCACAGTCTACCTGTTGTAGCTCAACACTGATACATCTAGGGTTGGCACAGACACTAACCAAAGACTGGAATGAAAGCCTGTTTACTACAAATTATTTATAGTAAAAGTAGATGAACGTGGAGTTATTTATTAAACTGGTGCATGTTATCTGATGCCACACTGGAACACATATTCTGAATAAAAAGAATTTGTTCCCTTCTCCTTTACATTTGGTTGTCTTTAGCTGTATATTTCACCCACGCAAAACTCTCTAAAAATAACATAAAGTGGAGTTTACTACGTGATTTATTAAGGTCAATCTGTTGAGGGTCTCTTTGTAAGCATAGCACTATGCCAAACGTTGTTTCATGCCTTGTGCTTGCAGGCAGCTTTATGACAGCCGTTCCCAACACGTAGATGCAGCGTTAGGACTAAGGTGTAGCCTGCCCCACCACAGTCCCTACTACAATGAGTAATACGGATTAATGATTAATAACAACTGCTCTTTAATACTAAGGGATGTAATTATAATAGTATGAGTGCAGTGGCCAGTATCTTATGTCGTCTAAAGTTTTATGGCACACGCACAATTTAGTGTTTTAGTGAGGCAACATGCCCAGCTTCCCTTTATCAAGAGCTGTAGATTAAGGAACCGCAATTGGATTTACCCTTCAAAGGATGTAATCAAGCATCAGAGGTATTTCTCAGAAACTGTTCTGCCCTTTACTTTAGTGTCTAGTCATAGCTATATACAAGGACTACACGAATATATGTCTTACCTATACCTATATGGAGATCTTTCCTCTGTGTATCCGGAAATGTATGTTCTCTGTATGGCAGAATGTCCTTATGACTGTTATGAGGAAAGGCAAGGAATTCAAAATTCAGAAACCTTCATACTTGAAATATTTAACATCTCATGCCGCAAAATTCTCGTGCCCATCAAGAGAAAAACAAATTCCTTGCGTACAATATAGGGTCTTATCATAGCCCCCATCCCTCTCTCCCCCAACTCTGCAGTCATGTACACTTATAATCACCATGGATTTGGGGTCCCTTGTAGCTGTGTGTGCTGTCGTTCATGGCCGCACTACACTCTTTGTTTAACCAGGGGAACCCGGCAGAAAGCCTGACCTGCCTCTCATAATCACATCAATGACAGCCTTCTTCCTCCGCCCCTAATCACCCAAACGGCCCACCTCCACGACCCAGGGTCTCTGTGGTATGTGAGCCTTCTCTGGCTCAGCTCCCACGGCGGGAGAGGAGGGGGGCAGGGGGAACATAGTCAGAGTTGGGGGAGGGGTTATAGATGTGGAGGAAGGGGTGATAAGGGAGTGGCTGGAAAAATAAAGGTGGGTGAAGGGAACTAAGGTGGGAGGAGTGGGGTAGGGGAGGGAAGGAAGAGGGGGAGTATGGGAATGGAGAGGGATATAAAAAGGGTAGAAGAATCGAATGAGATATGTGAGTGTGTGAAGGGGGTCGGGGAGAAGGAAGAAGTGGCACGACAACAGGCGTAGTGGAGGGAACGGTGTGTGTAGGGGGTAGGGGTAAGGCATGATCACAGAAGACAGAGGTGAGGGGAGGACGACAAGTTGACAGGTCTGTGACGTCTTATTCCCACTGGTTGACGAGCTGGTTGGAGCAGTGGATGTGTGGACGTGCCTATAGCATATACAGATGGGGAGCAGAATAGGGCGGGGAGGGGGAGACCATATATATACTATGTTCAGGAGCAATGCTAATGTACTACATAAGTTGGATATGCCTAGGGCTTTGAGTTGAGTTTGAGTTTGATTAGCCTCTAGTTTCACATTTCAATATAGCAGATACATTTTGTCGATCATATTCAATGTCTAGAAAATTCAGGCAGGCTTTCTTGGTTATCAGTGAACCTTCACCACAAAACATTATTGAACATGGCACTTAACGTATGAGTAGAAAGAAGAATATTATGAAAACTGTGCTTTTAATCATTGAGGTGTAAAAGTCAACAACGTTCAGGTGAAAATCATTTATGGAACTTCTAGGAATCGAACCAAGGACGCCCTATCCGGAGTCAGGAATGCTAAACACTACACTACAGTTATGTCCCTACCAACAGAACGCTGCCTACGTTACTGGGTTAGTATTGGTACAGAGAGGGAGCTGGATTACCCTAGTGTTGGGTCCCTGCAGGCTCACCATCAAGGCACTAGTAATCCGACCGCTACAAAAGCATGCAATACATACGACCGATAACACATGATTAGACGATATGGTCTAGGGACACCTGTACACATGTCTAATTGTTTTTAATACAGTACTTCTAGGGTTCCTACAGTGAAGGTCTAACATAATGGTAAGGCTTTTAAAAATGTAGTAATGGAACGTGGAGATGGAAAAACACACACACGAAAGGCTTGTAAATGAGCATCTCAGCTCTGACCGTGAGTTGCTAGGAGCCTTCTGCTAATGGGGTACGCTTTGACTCGTCCTCGTCCACGGCTATCTGACCCATAACCTCTCACCACACCGAGAGTACAGACTTTTGGGAAGCCCCTCCCATGCACCAACCTTTGAACTCTGCCCTGTGGTCATGATTGGCTAAAGCTCGATCACCTGACCTATACCCGACCCCTGATTGGTTAATCTCTGACCTCTGTCTTCTCACTGATGGCCACGCTCTGATCCCCCTGACTCCTGTTCAGAAGGTAATATCCCTGTTGGGTCGCTGGTGCACAGATGTGGGGGAGGGGGCAAAGGTGCGGGAGGGAATGAAGAGAGGCAATATGGCAATTTTGAGGGAATGTAAACAGGAGTTGGGGAGAGAAGGATACTTTAACTCCTGTGTGTGGGTGGGGAGGGAGGGAGTTGGGATCAGGGTGTGGGAGAAGGGATATGATGACAGGGGTAGTGAAGGGAGAGTGTGTGGGGGTGATCACTCAAGGCAGAGATGAGAACAGAACCTTGACAGGTCTGTAACGTCACATAGTGGGAACCATGAATGTACTTGTAATAGTCTTGTAGATGTGCCTGTAGCAGGCTATATATGTAGGGTGTCTGATGGAAAGAAGAATAGGGCGGGGAGGGGAGTGTTATGCCCTCATCCTACAAAATTGCCCTCATCCTACAAAACCTATATCAGGTAGGTTTTGTTATATAAGGGCTCGCACCCAAGCCCTTATCCTACAAAATTGCCCATATCCTACTATATAATATAAAACAAGCATTTTCTGGGTGTAGTGGATTTATTAGGCCCTTATCTTAGAAATCCTCCCTTATATAGGTTTTGTAGGATAAGGGCTTGACTGATTGCCCTAATCCTACAAAAATAGTATAGGTTTTGTAGGATAAGAGCAATTTTGTAGGATAAGGGCCTGATTGACAGCCCTTATCCTACAAAACTATATATTTTTGTAGGATAAAGGCAATTTTGTAGGATAAGGGCTTAACAGGTGTTTTGTAGGATAAGGGCAAATTTTGTAGGATAAGGGCATGACTGACAGCCGTTATACTACAAAGCTATATGATTTTGTAGGATAAGGGCACATTTGTAGGATAAGGGCTTAACAGGGATACCTTATAATGTGGAATGCACTGTAGGGACAACATGCTAGGCTACCAGTAAATCATTGTAGTCATATTTAACAGCAAAGTGTTATGTATCCCAGCTCTCTAAATCAAAATTAAAGATGATTGCACTTCAGCCAGCACTAATGGTATTAACTAAATGTATAATCAATATGACCAATATCAGAGCATGAACACATCTGACTACAGAGTCTTTATGTAATAAGAACTGGCCGTACAAACATTAACAATTGAAAATTAGGAAAGGAATGACATTTCAATGAGAATCTGCAAATAGGAATTTTTTTTGAAGAAGAACTACAAAGAACATAAAGATCACATGAAAGTGAACTTATCATGATAGTTTTCTTTCACCCTATTTGTCAGAAAGTAATATGATATATAGGCCCACACATTATCCTTTCAGTCATAGTACCGCGATCGTCACATTTATCTGAATGTAACCTAGAGGGTTGTGGGTCATTTCTAACCAGAGGATGAACTATTTTAGGTAAGAAAGAGACCGTGGTGTGGCTATAGAGAGGCAACGTGGTTCTTTAGGTCGTATGGTTATTGGCTCACCCACAACCCTGTCATGCAACCCGGAGATCCAGTATATATGTGTACCATGCAAGAGAGTGAAGGGAACAATACTTATATCACTATCAGAAACAACTTTACCTTAAACCTAATTATTTTATCACACAATTATTACTATAAACAAACAATATTGTACAATACAAACATTGCACCCACATCGAACCATTATATCCATGTGAGATCCTGATCATAATATCATTCTGCTGTCCCTATAACACATATTGTAGAAAAGCACCGTGATTAAAGTATACTGGTACTTATCTGTATTCATTAAAAAGATATTTTATAAATCTTCGCTCACAAAGTATTAAGTGATATTATTGAAAATAGCCCTCACTGACTGATACTGGTGGCACGTTTTGTTCCACAGCATTGTTGGCAAGGTATGTAACGACCACGTCGTCAGCAGTTGATACACAAAATGCCACAGAAGTATTTCCTTCTAAGTGATAAAGACCTGTCATAGTTAGAATGAGACAGACGGTATTGTACACTATCAGGCTACAATCATAATAATGCCTATCCATCCAGGGAGAAGTTCCCTTTCTTTGAAGGCGCAACAGATGTGAAACTAGCGTGTCTTGTACCAAACGTCAGAATTAAAGACTGGTGAGAAATGAACAGGCAGTGTAGGTGGGGTACTACGGCATACCTGTTGTATTTCTTGCTGATAAATTTAGGGTTGGCACAAACACTATTCACAGACAAAACTGGTTCTTTGTAGTCCGGGAATGAAATGTTTGTTGATATAAAAATGATCGTCTATTTATGAAACTAACACATGTTAGCTGTTCTTATACTAGAATAAAGTCTATATTTATAAGGTTTGCCATCAGTAATCCCCTTGTTTTCAGCATTATGTTATAAAAGGGACTATAGTGAACAATTAACGACAGTATTTCAAAATTGCACTTAATCTGGCAGGTTGAAATGTCAGGTTGGAACGGGTCTATATTATAGGCAAAACAACTGACACATCTGTGTACAAGTATGTATGTGATGTAGGAATTACAGAGAAAACATGTTTTTTTCAACTTATATTCAACATGTTATATTCTAAAATGACTCATCCTTTACTGTTTCTGTTCTAAAATATCGGTAAAGAAGTACGTGTATGATAGAGATGAGATGTATCCACAGATGTAATAATCGTAACATGGGCCTAGCTGTGCCTTATTGAATGTCTAATACAAAAGACATAGAACTTACTGAGAGTCACCTGAGAAGGCCGTATAACTGTAGCTCTCATGTACAAAGACGTAAGTGACACGGAGGGTCACATTACTCTGAAATCACAATTAACGGATAACCTTGTCGAGAGGACAGCTTTAACCTTTCAGTCTTTTTGATTTGATAATCCTAAGCCTTTAATTTGGACATGGATACAAAGGAAACCGACTAGAATAAAGGAGAGACGATTTGACATTTCATCCATATAAATGTAGAATGCTCATCACTCTAGGCATAGAACCACCTCGGATTTGAGCCTTTTATCCATCAATACAAGAGAGTTTCCCAGTTGTGTGCCCATTATAATGTGCCCATCGGTGTACACCCAGTCCGTAAATCTGTCCTCCCATCCAGTTCTTACAAGGAGGAGTGCCTGTAGTTGGGACACTATAAGAATATGCCTATATTCACCAAAAGTGCTGAGAAGTTCAGAGTCTCGCTCCTACTGCTATAGTCGAACCCCTGTACCACAGCGGTGACTTCACAGAGGAGTTTAATGTGCCACGTGTATCTAGCTGATGGGGGCGGCCACATTAGCCGTGGGAGGTGAGGTGCAATACAGCAAGGCTGTACATTATCTCTCTCAGAAGGAATCCGAATAAAGGAGAATACAGGAGTTCCATTTGCAAGTCAGCAATTGTGTTTCATTGTGCCAGCACTGTTGCATATTCTGCTCTCTTACTAGAGAATTACTACGCAACTTATGAATAATGAGTACAGAAAGCGCAAAAAGCTTGCTGGCTTCTCTGAAGTCTTGTTTTATTACAGTCATAATCTTTGAGGAATTGAACCCGGCTCATTCACTAAAAGGTAAATATTCTTTTCATGTTATATCAATCCTCCTTTCATCATGGTTTTAGCTTCTCAAACTTTATAATTGAATTCTAAGTTTCAAGGCTAAGAGCATATTTTCTATGACATTCCGACTGGGAATGACGTCTGATGTTTCGCCCCCACGTCTTTGAGAGAGAAAGCTGAGCTTCAGCTGATAATTAGTACTTCTCTTTATCATTGAATAGGGAGTAGCGCAGTGAGTCTGTGATAGTGGTTTAAAAACTGCCAACCTAGTCAGACATGAATAGCCATTGGGTGCTCGACGCGCAGATGAAATGAAATGGGACTGGATTCGATTGTGTGGATTGGTGGAAGTGGGATTGAGGATCCCCAGTATAACCGTGCACTGTATCTGGGTAGAGATAGCATGTGTATGAGAGTAGGGGGGTATTTTCCATTCCTGTAAAAGGAATAGGAAGTAGCTATATCATATTGTTGCATTAGTAATCAGATAAAGACCCATTCAACTATGTGAATAGAGGTGTATGTAGATAATGACCGTGACAGGGAAGCAACGTCATATTGACATAAGTGGCTGATTGAGTTTTAAGAATGTATACTGATAAGTTTGTCAGATTTAAGTCACCAAGGCTGTAGTTATACACGGGCATTGAATGGGCATTTCGCCTTACATATTGCGGGTCCAATAAAAATGAGCATATACACTATGCACTATGCATGTATTTATCTTATGTGGAATATAGAAGGAAATAGAAGGTATGGAGAAGAGTGTTGCTCACTTAACTGTGCTCCATGCCTTGTTGGTTTAAGTAGGCTATTGACACCAGCCTCTTTATCAGGATACAGTTACCCCTGCACCTCAAGTCCCGCCCAAACTCACATCCATCTCCTAATTGTAATTGGGACGATTTCCAATTAAGATAACCCAGAAATCATATCCTAATTGACCACTTTGGCCAATTAATGGCTCCTCTCCTTCCGGCATTTTTAGCAGCTTTGTGTTTGACGCTGAAATGAATTCTCACCACTTCATCATACTTCATCCATACAGACTGGAAAGGGGAAGGACAGCAATATTCATGTGATTCAGATCGATGAGGCTAGGATTCTACCAAAATATTGATTAAACTATAGATTATCCTGACTGACTAGTCCACGCTATTGTCAGGCTCAGTTATTTTTGTGGTGCACAATATTGGAATTTCGATCCGCTACTAGTAGAGCTATGGAAACCCCACACGCGCTTTTCAAAGTTTCCCATTCAGTCAAGTTAGGTGTTTCAATTTGTCCGTTCTCTTTTTATTAATCCAGCATGGATTAAAATGGCACGCCCATCGAGACGCCTGCTCTAGCATGTGTTGTATGTAGTTGAGACACGTCTAGAGTAAGGAAACATCGAGACTACAAGGCTTTGAAGTAAGCTTCAATAGTTAAATAGTGTGTAGTGCGGCCATGGTCATGCAGCATTCCATCCACATTGTCCTGTTAGAGACACATATTGTGATTTAAGGTTGATCGCTACTCATTGAATATGGACCACTGCGCAGGTCTCTGCGCATCTAACTTAAATGTATCAGATTGGGCTAATATTATAAAACTAGATACATATACATGCTTACAAAGTCATATTAAAAGATGAGCTAATTCTGAGCAGAATTGAGCATTTTATTTGACTTTGAATATTTGATACATTTATAGCCAATAATATTTGCTATTTTTAATATAAGTTAGAATATTGGACTTATCAATCAATAAATCATTATCTAGATTGATATAGATCTCATCAGGTTCTTTAGAATAACCAAGGGTTGGATATACAACCATTTTATACCCCGATTTTTGCCATTTTACCCATTATTTTAGGCTTTGAATATGAAATTTTGTCCAGTTTTGCATTATTTTTTAACTTCAAAGGCCCAAAACCATGAAAATATGCCCGGGACCACCTATCAAAATTCCTTTAAAATGTTAGCTATTGATCTAAACAATTTTTTGAAAAAATAAAAAAAAAAGTTCATGGATTTTTTTCAGTGATATTTAGATATTGCTGAAGAATTATGCATTAAATTTGAATAATCGTCATGAAACCATCATGTTTTTTCATACAAAAGTACATTTTTGGACCATGATTTTATTTTTCCCATTAAAGGACATAACCTAGGATTATTCATGTGCAATACAAAATTAATGTGGGCATTGGTTCACTAAGAAAAAAAATCATGAAAAGTTCCCATTTTTTTGTATTTTTTTGGCAAAAATAGAGAATACTTTTTTTTTTCAAAAATCTGTAATAAAAAAAGTAGCTCGGGACCCCCCATTTTTTTTTTACATTTTCCATTTCAAAATGATATAAGCTACCTTTGGGGGAAAAAACAGGACATTTCATGGATACAAAGTTAAGAGTAGCGATCAACCTTAAATGATAAACAGGAACCACAGATTAATTTTATCAAGAAAACGATTTTGCTTTGAAAACAAATACCAGCCTTGTTAAAGCCTTCCTACTATGAAATTCATAGGGACAGAAGCTTTACCATTAATGAGTACCAGTACTAAAATGCTTTCTAACGAGGTAAACATGTGTAACAGTAGCGGAAAAGTCATCTGGAGAAAGCGGGATTCGAACCCACGACCTCCTGACTCTGGAGCCAGTGCTCTACCACTGAGCTACTTCCTCCATCCGTGTAGGGGTGTAGGATTACCCAAGTGATACCTCCCTGCGTATTTATCACCAAGGGGCGAGTAATCCGTGCCCCTACACATGTAACACGAAGAGGGGAGTACTACAGGAAAAAACCGTTTTGAGGTGCTTGTAAAACAGCCTGCCAGCCCTGGCCCTCAGTTTGGGGCCTTCTAGCCTGAAGGAAGGGGTTCTGCCTAGTCGCTGCCTATTCTGACTAAACAAGATTCACCACACCGACCTCAACTCACCAACCTTTGAACTTTCCCCGGTGGTCTTTGCCCATGCCATGATTGGCTAAAGCTCGATCATCTGACCTTTACCCGGACCCTGATTGGTTAATCTCTAACCTCTGTCCTCTCTCTGATTGGCCAGACTCTGATCCTTAACCTCTGACCCCTTTTGAGAAGGTAATACGCCTGTCGCGTTGCTGGCTCACAGCAGTGGGCCCTAATTTACATAAATGGTTTAAACTATAGATAAAATGGAAAATAATCTGAACCGAAGCAGCATCAACTACCATGTCCTACTTACTGGAATACTATAGTATTGGCAAAGAGCATATCTTCAGAATTGTAATTTGTAGGCAATCTACAAATCTAGCATGTAGGGTAAATCTACTCCGTCCATCTTCTCTCCTTAACTGTACACCCTTACTCATCTTGTCTAAATTGATATTACCATGTAAGTTATTAATTTAATCACAAAGCATCATATGCTTGAGTTTCGATGAAATCGGGATATTGGTAGATGACTCAATGACATTTGCAAAATATGTAACAGAGGTCGTTTTCCCCCATATGTGTCTTACCAGACGCGCCCAAACTGTGTGACTATTAATAGGGAGCTCTATAATCCATCCTCAGGGCTCATGCTATCTGTCCACAAAGCATCAGTCATGGACAAAGACTACAGCCAGGACCTGTCTGCTATATACAGCTGCAGGTTACAGTGGGGCCTTATTGCCTCATTTCTGGTTAGGGAACTGATACAAGACAGGCTCACCCTGGTCAGCTCCTGTGTCAATATGCCTGTGTTTTATCTGTTATACCAACCAGGGCCCCTATATATAGCAGGCCCTACCCTGGTGGTACGAGGCAGGAATACGCCAGTCCTTTCACCCTCCCCCATCCACACACACAGGCTTTTGCCACACATGTTGGGTCCAATTGTACCACCTAAATTTGTGTTCCGAGGTATATAACTTATCAATACTATATCTATAGTTATCACAACAAAAATGATTATAAATAAGGGTTATGCAATATACCATTATAATTTAAGGCAATGCAGCCCAGAGTGAGACTTTCAATGTTTCCTTTCCTCCCATCATATATTTAGTGAGACATTTTGATCCAGTCTAATATCTTCACATTGCAGAAGACCAATGCATTGATTACCTGTATGGGATTGACTCTACATCACCAGCCCAAAGGCCATTGTAGTCGATGCCACCTGGTACATTGGGTATCCCCTCTGAGGTTGGCCTCTACCAAGCCATGATTGTAATTGGCTACAGTGGAATCTACACTTTGGGATTATTTCACAGCTATACACAGCTAAAATAGTAGTGAAATTTAATCCCTAAACATACATTGTAAGGCATCTAAAACACGCTGAAACATCAGATCTCTTCACCCCCTCACCACTGAAGCAGCCCGTCACCCCCTGCCCTCCCCACCCCCGCTCCCTCCTCCCCCGCTACTAACCCGGTACAGGAGGGCTGCGGCCGGGACGGCAAGCTGGGTGCTGGTTGGATGCCTGTATAAATCACGTGATCAATGACACACAACGCCCCCTATATTACATCCCCTATAAACTGCCCCCTAGCGGCGATATTTGATCAGTCTGAATTAGCCCCCGGGGCAATCGTATAGGTGGGTGCAGTGGGAGGGGGGCTCCACAGGCCTGTATGGGTGGGGCCCCGACCCCACAGGACCAGTGTTTGGGCGGGCAACAACGGGCAGGCAATCTGCGCCCTTAGAGGGCCTGGGAGGTATCGATTGGCCATGAATACACCATTTGTGTGCACGTCCTCTGACCATCCCCTCTATACCCCTTTAAGGACCGCATAGTGCTGTAACCATGTGTTTTGTCGTCATGGTGCATGAACGCAGACGTGCCCAACCTACGGGGTTGGAACACCACTGACGGGTGGGCATGATGCCCTGGTGAGAGGACTAGCCCGGGCTACATTCATGCATCATGGCGCCGTATGAGGACAGACCGCATTGTGCGGCCAGGGCTACATAAGGTGTCCACCTGGCGGCACAGGGGGCCGACAATGCCCGGTCTGGTGGCTCAATCAGACGGCGGCAGGAGGGGTAATGTGGGGGTAATGGGGGAGCACTGTGGGCTCCTCCAGGAGGGGTAATGTGGGGGTAATGTGGGGGGGGGGGGTGCACTGTGGGCTCCTACAGGGGGATCAGCATCTCAGGTCTCCTTGTTACAGCCATGGGTTATCTGCAGCCATGGGGCCTTGCTCATAAAGCCGCACGCTGCTCTGATAGTATACTCATTTTCTGCTGATAGAATCTGCTCTTTCATGGTAATACAGGGAAGGATGTATTCCACATCTAAAAGCCATTCTCATGGAAAATGTCCGTGGTATACAGCGGGGTAATGGTTATGTTGCCTTTCCTATTGAGGCAAATCTATACTTCTAGATGAAACCACGACGGTAGTACTACGTACCCCCATGGCGTACCCCTTGAGAAAACCCTCCTTTTATGATTCAGTACCAGTGAGTTCCGTTAGGTGGCTATAAAATATCATCCCTTGTACCTGAGTAGGGATAAGGCAATTCCCATCAATATACGTCTAATTTGTTGTGTTGTATCTATTTCTACATATACCCGACAAACAGTACATATTGGGGCACCCCAATTCCCCCTGTTTCCATTTACATAGGAAAATATGCCTAGTATTATCAATACTAGGCTCAATAGATTCTAATGAGTATGGAATTGTTATAATTTTAAAGCTGGCAATTTACACAGTAATAATGTCAGTAGATATATTATATTTATTGAGCGGGAAGTACTACTTTGTTCGGCTATATATGAACGAGTATATGCGATACATATTGGGGCCATTGTTTATCAGGATATCCTCCTCTACCCCCTCCCAGTGTCTATATGCTGTATAATACTGGTGGCACAAGATCTGGATGAGCACTATGATCCCCTCCGCCTCCAGCAGAGCACTGTGGACCAGCCCGCTGCTGACATTCCATACCGAGGTAAACACTATGAGGTAATTAATTCAATCGACTGGAAGCACATACGTGACTAGTGTTCTGCTGAATAGCAGAATGAGCAGAACGACGAGTGCTTTGCGTTACGGCCTTCACTAGACTACTCTCACTTACATCAAGTCACCTTCCAACGTATCTCCTGAATTGACATTGTTACAATTCATGCAGACCCCTCTGAAATACGGTTGACATTATCAATACGGACACCTTTTGCTTTGCCTCTTCATATTTCAAATTAAACTGTAGCCATGTGTGCCAAATCTGTCTGTCCATGGTTTGCCCCTTTGTCTACTCTTATTTTCCATTGCATGGCCTTCCCTCTCTTCATATTTCATTATACAGTGGGAAAACACGCACATTTTCGAATCTGACAATGAATTTGCAAAAAAAATCTCTGGTGGTCAAAGTAGTTGTATTCACCATGCCCACTGTCCAACCAAACAGAGATCAACTTGCAGCCAAATAATAATACATCCACCACCATGCTCACACCAAATGTATCTTCATCGGACTCATTTCTAACACGTCTGATAAAATACTTGTATTCGGACTCTTATCAGGGCCACATGATGCCAGGAGCTTACGGCTTCGTGTTGCACCAATGCCATGTTGGGGAGTGACTCGCCGGTGATCTGTTTACGACTTGTCGGGAGTGTATTAACCGCGTAGAGTTAACATGATGCAAAGCCAGGGAGTTACCTACCAGGGCTGCATTCATGCACCATACCAGCAATAGTGCCACATCAAATCGCTATGCCCCCCCATGAAGGGTTAGGATAAATCAGAATGGTGATACAACAGGCAGGTCCCACCCGACCCTGTACACGTGTGCCTGTCCCAACTGCTGCAGTCCTCCAGGGCAGAGTTGCTCCTCACCCTATATGCACACACCCCTCCAGGGACGCTATGACCCACCCACCACAAATGCAATAAATGCAGCCGAGGCAATCACAATCCATATCGCAAGGTCCTTGCCTTTGAATAATTCCTGAGACAATCAGATGTATTTATGGAGTGAGTCCCAGAACTTGACGTCGGCATAAGACGCTTCCAACTGGGGGTCGGCCAAATGGGAGTTGGGGATGGGGTACTTGCTAACTCAGAGGGAACGTGAGAAAATGACCGCGGGGTTATGGCACGGTGGTTAAGGAATCAATACTACCAGCTATCAAGTCATATGGTATTAGATTATATTTTGAATACAACAAAATTGCTAAAATTGTGGGGAAATCGCAAGTCTTCCCAAACACATTTTGGGTGGAATAGTACATAGGGGCTCATATTATGCAAAGCGTTGGGGGGGATCTTTTGGTGCATGCAACGGTTGAAGTCCCCAAGAGATAGAACTAGGACTGGCACTAGCTCTAGAACCGACTCTATGTGTGTGGTATGGAGAAAAAAACAAGCTCGGCAAACAAGGGGTGGATCTGGCCTCCTCCACACATGATAAAGGCCTGTGCTGCCTGGAGAGGCTATAGATTCTACCAATTAGGTGCCTCACCCCACCTCGTCATCCTTCATTACCTAAACCCCCTCGGCGTGACAAGTGCCTAATTAGGGGATCCTTGTCCTGGAGGAGCAGCTGAGTGGTTGATCGCCGCCAGGGCAGATAAATGAGCTACTCACTGTATGCATTAATAACTCCAGACCAGCCCATTCCCACACTCGTGCCGTATCATTGGCCCGCTGAGCGATTGGTTCTGTAGGGCAGTAGCCCAGCCAATTTTTAAATCAATTTCTTTCCTCCAAAGGGATGAGGCACAGTGAGGTGTGGTTCCTACTCCAGCCTCCAGTCCTCCCCTGGAGGGGCTGCCACCCTGGAGAAATGCACTGGCGCCTTCCCCACATTGAGGTCTGATTAGAGTGCGTGAATCGCTCGTCGACTCGCTAAGGAGTTATAGTATTCCCGACTCGCCCCACTTATTATCTATTGATTAAAGTGTAATGACTCTCTCCTGTGGATAATGATATCTTGCAATATTAAAAGGCAATTGCCACACGGGGCGGTACTGGCCTGGCTGTCTTTGTGTGGTTTAAGTGGTCTGGAAGTATAGACCTCCTATTTGAAGCCAGAGCAATTATTTCTCTCCAAGTCAATCCATCGGAAATAACCATGGAGTATTGGGGTTGTAATGCATAATAATTGATCCTTACTATGCTATATCTATCACAGGTTGGCTAACATCTAATAATTATTACGGCCTGGTCATTATAATGCAATTTGTAGTCTTGTCATTCCGCATTGTGGTTGTGAGTGAAATCCTGATTTAAACCTCCGATACGGGGTTTACTTCTAAAATTAAAAAAAAATCTAAACTATAATAGATACCTAGAACTTAATGGTTCCATATCCTGATATAGGCCTAGTAGTACCTCAAGATTATTAAACAGGTCTTAACTCAGGAAAGCTGTAATATAACTGTGACCTGGCTGAATTAACATAACGCAGTATCCCTTGATTGCAGATACCCTTACTCTTCTGGCTCTATAGAATAAAGAAGAAAGAAACACCATAAAGTAGGAAGTGGGTAATTGAATCGGGGAGTGACTGTGTGATAGTGGTTTCCTGGCTGGCCAGTGAGCAGTTGTCTCACTTCATTATTCAACACAGACCTGCCTTTTCAGCGGCCTCCTACTAATGTTTCCCAGTCTCTAAGGAGACCATTATGTTGAGGTTTATTGTTGGTTGGATGCTTGGCGGAGTTGGCCTTTAGTGGACCACCCCTATCAATGAGAGTCCACTGTTCTTTTTGTGCACTGGGTAGATAGGTACAGAATGTCAGACACGCAGTGGATAGTAACTAACACGACCGGGCCAGAGATCAGCTTACAAAGCAGCCAAAAGAGCAGCTCGCCACAAAAAAATGGTATAGCTACCAGAGAACTGCACCTCTGCAGCAGTGCTTGGAAGCCACACGCAGTGTGCCTGAATAGAAGGACTTGAAGTTAATGTTCAACCAGGATTCCAGCCAAATGTAATAGTATAGCTGGTAGTGTTCGTGTCAGTTGAGAATATATCAAAGGAAACAAGTAATAAAATGGCTGAAGTGCTAGTTGGAGAAATGTTCCCAAAACATCCACTAAACAGCCCACACACAGAGCAACTCCCAGAGTAGCTCACAGAACAACTCTTGTGTGTGACATCAAAAGGTGGCGCTGGAACCACAAACGAGCAACTCCGTGCTTGGATCAGACAAACCCTGAGATTGGTGGGGCAGCTCCGGCCCCTACAACAGCTAACTACCAGCCACACATCACGCAGCCACTGAGCAGCTCACTGCCGGCCTGTCGGTCAGAGACTGACTCCTACCGGGAGTCAGTCAGAGAGCAGCTCACTGCCGGCCTGTCGGTCAGAGACTGACTCCTACTGGGAGTCAGTCAGACGGCAGCCTACTCCTACTGGGAGTCAGTCAGACAGCAGCCTACTCCTACTGGGAGTCAGTCAGAGAGCAGCCTACTCCTACTTGGAGTCAGTCAGAGAGCAGCCTACTCCTACTGGGAGTCAGTCAGACAGCAGCCTACTCCTACTGGGAGTCAGTCAGAGAGCAGCCTACTCCTACTGGAAGTCAGTCAGAGAGCAGCCTACTCCTACTGAGAGTCAGTCAGAGAGCAAGGAGGCTGATTCAGAACGACTGCCGTATCTGTCAGGCCATCAAATATTTTGGCGATAGTGAATTTTCACATTGAGGAGAGCTCTCAATGCATAGTAAGTGGTCTTCAAAATCATCGTCAAACCTAACATTTTTTGGCAGTATACCCCCCGACAGATACGGCAGTCGTTCTGAATCAACCCCCCCCCCCCCAGGTCAGTCCTACTTGGAGCCAATCAAAGAGCAGCTTACGCCAATTTGTAGTTAGTCAGGGCATTATCTTACATCTTACTCCCCGAACTAGAGACGAATATAGCTACTGCTTCTAACATACTTCTAATAAACCAAAACATGGCGTTTCACAGCAAATGTGAACAGCTCAAATATACGCATTTATATTACGATTATGGTGAAAGGAGCAAGCGTAATCATGTTATGCTACCACTGCTGCTTAATCATGTACAGCACCTCATAGGAGTATGCCTGACATGTCCCATGGTGGTAACGCTGCTTCTGTATGCACTATTGAGTTCACTCTACTGCCAGCACAGGCGCGTCGCCGGCCGCGGGCCACATGTGTTCTGCAATACAATTGGTCCCCAGACACTCATTGAACCATGGACAATGGGATTTTATCACTAACTTCATCAGCAAAATCTCTCAAGACAATACCTTCACATCAGTAGCTATCGTGCACTTTACTCTTCAATATGCCAACGTCCCACGCCATTTTTACATTATTAGATTGTAGCGCCGGTGTATGGTGCCTGTCCTATCCACCTGAGTCAGTATGCATTTATATATATATGCGCTCTAGTTGGCTACCCTTATTCTGTATATATTTCAGCTCTCGTGTTATTTTCTTATGGTTGTTTGAGTCTATCTGTCTCTGTCCCTCTTTATCTGATTCTGTCTGTCTCTGTCTGTCTCTGTCTGTTTCTGTCTGTCTGTCTGTCTCTTTATATTTTTCTGTCCTGTCTTTCTGTCCCCCTATCCCACATCCACCGGTACTTCATCATCCAACCTCCTCTTCCTACTCGTTCCTCCTTGCAACTCCCTTCCTCCTGTTCGGTCCCTGTGCCTTTTCTGTCTCCGTTTTTCCCTGTTTATGACACTCATTGACCGTGCATGGATCTCTCATGAGGTTTCTCTATACACCCTGTATCATGAACAATAATGATGGAGAGCCCACTGAGATCAAAGCGATGTGCAAAGTGGCTGGTGGACTCACGGCATGTGGAGGGTGATAACAAGTAGCCAAACTACAGCAAATATACATGAGCTGCAGGAATACCTTATCAGAGTACCAGTTATGATGGATAGTCCCTCCACCTAGCTCCCAATGTATGTTACACGTATACATACACCCTGATAGACAACCTACCCACAGCCATTTATATGTCAGTTTTCATCTCTCTCCCTAAACAATGCCATTTTGTTTTCTTTGTAGCTTTCCTCAACTTGACACTTAGGGTAGACCGCCCATGAGATGACTACTAGTAGGTGCTCTATTGGTACCATGAGTTGACCACAGATGCTGCCGTTATACAGTGTGTTATAGGGCATTTACAGATGTGTGATGATGCAGATATGTTACAAAGTGTAATAATGTATCACATGCAGCAGTCAGATCTTTAAAATATCATTTCTGGTATCTCATACAATGGATCCAACTTGACATGTCCTATGTGCATTTGTTTCTCTTTACAGTGCAGGTTTCTAGAAAATATACTTTTTACAACCCTTTATTTACATGTGTTTTAAACCTACTAATGTAACATAGCATTATTTCATGACAAGTAGACTATCCCACACATGATGTGATTTTCATTGTTATAAATTTATAAATGTTAATGCCATTTTTTACCAAATCATGGTGAACAGTACAGTGGTACCATAGAAAACCACCACTGGACCATGAGGCAACTACTGAGTCATATGCTGTCAGTCATGGCTGTCAATACGTTCTGAAGATGTAGATAACCATGATTTATCTCATGTTATAATAGTGATGGAAATGATACATAATTCATTATTTAATTTGCAATGGGAGGGGGGTAAAGTTTCTCTTTTAATTCTTGTTTATTGCGTTTCAAGTAAAAGCATCTAAAACAGACCACCCAGTAGAACAAGGGTTCGTACCTGCAACACTATAGTTCTCAGGCGAATGACACACTGCCTGAGCTAACCAGGCTGACAGTAACTATGCACTGCTATTGGGTAGTGTTGTACATCTTGGTTGGGTCATGGTACAGGGTGGTTAGCTCATGGTACCACATCTACCAGAACAGGTCTACAATTTTCAACAAGATCATTCAAAGAATACATAGTCTAAATCAATAATCAAATCTAATTCATCAAAATCTCACATATCTCTGGAATAGAATGAGATCATGATAGTGGAAAGTAACATTTTTTCCCATAAAATATACCTCCTCAAAGTCTAGGTCGCAGAGTATGCAGGCTAAATTGGTCATCTCATGGGCGGTCTACCCTAAATCTACTCCCTATCCTATGAGTTTCAGCTCCCTCTCCGTTTTCTTTACTTTGCTATATCCCGTCCTCTTGGCCCTTTAAACGTGGCCCTACATTCCTCTATGGCAAAGCGTGGATGTGGCTGATAAAGTGTCTTAATTTGCCTCAGTGTCTAAGATCCGGCCTGAGACGGGTGGGGCCTCCTCTAGCCTGACCCCGCCTATTTCCTGGTGGTTTAATCTTGCCGCTGTGTTTAAGTAAAAAGCCGCCCCTAATGGTGTATGTTCGTGGCAGGCCCCATCCGTCTAGCAGACACACGCCGCGGCCAGCCCTCCTCCAGGCCCCAACTTAACGCCGCTCGTTACGTGGCCCGATTAGCCCTTAAGGGCCGCACAGGGCTGTAATGTGCCATGTCCTTTGTTGTCATGATGCATGAATGCAGCCATAGCGAGTCTACTAGCCAGGGATGCATCCATGCATCATGACGACCTTTCAAGAGTATGTATATCAACCCCGTTGGGTCGGCAAGCCGAATACATCACTGAGGAATTATTTGCCAAGGCTGCCTTTATGCATCATGACGCCCAAGGGTTTGCGTATTAAAGCACTATACCCGCCCCTTAAGGGGTTAGATACACGGCAAAATGCTGTACCCCACCCCACCACTTCAATTTTACATCCACTCCCCGCCCCTCCAACCACGCCAGCTGAAGAAGTTTGGCGTTCCCGGACTGGGACCAATTTGTGAAACACAGCAGATGAAAAATGAAAGAGAAGGGGAGTGGAGGAAGGGAGAAGAGGCATGTCACTAAATTGTGGATGTTCGTGAGAGAGCCATGTTGAAGGGTCTCTGAGCCAGAGGGGGAGGGCGTGAAGGAAATAGTCAGGCTTGGGATGAGGTGAGGGAATTCGGAGGGGGAAACCCCCACAAACTTCCAATGAATATAGAATAGTGTCATGCCTAAAATTGAGATAAAACACACCGGGTCTATAAAATAAACAACGTAGCTCTATTGGGATCCGATTCTGGACATTACACGCAGTATATGGCTCCCCAATTGCAAACCAAGCACCGCCCCCATGGTGGAACATATGGAGAGAGGGCCTATGTCTGGGGAGCAGATCGCCTGCATATTTAATAACATATCCAAATAGTGACGACAGCATCACTCTTAGCTATTTCCCCAGAGGCAGGCGGGTTAGTCACCTATGCCGGCTACATGAGAGCCGGGCCTTTATCCTCTTAGCGCTGTGTAAGTGACGACCACCCAGGACACATCTATACAGGGGATATAGGCAGAAGTGATGCACGGTGGGAGGGGGGCAGGCCTCAGTTAGAATAGAGATAGGGGTATATTAATAAAATGGCGTATACATAGAGAGAGAGAGATATTTAATGTGTCAGAGCCGCAGAATGTGGCACAATCGTAAGGGAAGGGGAACGCGACGCCACCGACCCAGTCCAAAAGCCCATAGGGTAGATTCACCCAGAGAAGGACACACACCTTAAGTCGCTTTTAGTCCTATATTATCCTAACAATGCATATGTCTATGTATGTGTATGAATGGGGAGGTAAGATCCAAGTGTTCCTCTTAAAGATTAAAGTGAAACCAAGTATCCAAACATGATATATACATGTATCATAATGATACCTTCAAAGGGCCCTGTTTTGCATTGAGAAGCTGGTGGGCAATGTCTGGATTACTATGACATCACATGTGGGACATCATTGCTATCATGTTATATTATGAGGAGTATAGATATCTAGGCTGTCTATATAAGCCCTAGGCAAAAGCCATATATATTCTGGATTCTATGATAGAAAATACATAGGAATATCTACAAGAAATAAATATATGAGACCCTTTAAAAGAGGTGCTACAATTCCACCTAAGGTCGGACACCATTTTCCAATTCTTCATCCTACAGGTAATGGAGTAATAAGATTTATGACTTTAATACAATATATTTATCAAATATTATTAATCTTATCTGGAGGCTCATTCAGAGCAGACTCGTCAGTCGTCATAATTGGATTTTCGTCAAAGGGTCTCACTTGTGTAATATTTTGTGTTGGCGACCATGGTAAATGTGTGGATCCTGAGTGGTAATCAAATGAATATTGGGGCCATTTCATAAACTATAATATACACTATAATATACACTGTAGAAAAATGGCAAATATGTCCATTCCTATTTTCTGACGATTTCATCTTGTGAAAGAAAATTTACTAGTGGTCTTCAAACAGGTTTCGTCACGTCACCAGTTCCCTACGACCACGTCAGTTGTTCTGAATGAGAATCCTGGCATTCTACCATGGAAATATGATAATGTACTGTTCCATTATTTTGTAAAGTGAGAATATACAATTTTCTGGTATAAGTTAGGTTGGAGGTAGTTAAGCACACATTTTCTATGGAAACATCTTATATATCTTTAATTAGAATCGTACCCTTGGACTATTGGATCATCCGTGTCCAATTAATTAGGTGTTCTTTATCTCCTTACAAAAAGAAAAGAAAACTAAAGTGTCCAACTTCAGGTGAAATTAGCCTTTCTAATTCTAGGTTTTTGAGTGACAATGTTTGGGTAGAAAATACGTTAAAACCTTTATTCTATACATAGGTCATGAAGTGTAACCCCTCCCCTATCCATAGGTATTACACAATCAATTGTAGGTGAAATAGGGTCTTGCCTATACTCAATGTAAAAAGTGATTGCATTGGCCAGTGTTGGCAGTGACAACGAGCGTCCGAAAGTGGTGAATCTATCCTAATGGTAGAAGTTTAGGAAAATGGGGCTTTGTCGATGGGACTCTGCAGTGGTGTTTACGTGATTCCATGAGTCGCCCAGTAGTTATTACAAAAACACTGAAGGTACACACTACTGCCACTTGTGGACTTCTTTTCCAAATGGCAGATATATAGATATGTCAACCAAACCCACATACTTTACTTGCTCAAACTATGGGATTTAAACGTTTCTAAGTTGGAATTATGAACACCAGTCATTCATGCAGAGCTTAGCAGATAACACCAACAATGAATACCCATGAATCATTATATATTTTTCAAATCTATATGCCCCTTAAATCATTATGCGACAACCCTCCCCCTGTAGTCAGTATGGGAGTCCATCTATAGGAGCAGGAGATACCTATCAGTCCCGTCCTTAAGACGAGCAGTCCCACCTGCTCGGGCCGGGAGCTGCTCGCTCAGGGTAAGTAAGGCTTGACCCTCATAGACGACGAGCAGCTCAGACAAATTAAGCCGTACAGTGGACAGGGCGGAGGCGGCCCGTGGTGGGGAGCAGGAGGAGGGGTAGACGAGCTGAGGTAGGCGGCAACGAGTTGATGTAGGACGGCTGGCTGCTAAGGGTAGGGGCCCGGGCTTAATTAAAATACCGTCAGAGTAGATGGATTGGGTAAGAAGAGGATCGGATCAGTAGATTCATTTGTACGGATCTGTGCTACCTGGTGTGCGTCCAATACATCAGTGTATACAATGTCATGTAGGGGGAGCAGGAGACTATATTATACTATCAGGGGGAACAGAACATTAGGATCTAAACTTATAGTGTTCTGTTCCCCCTTATATATGAGGGGCTATGGATAGAAGGGCAAGATGACTTGGGCAGACCTGCTTCACTTTTTCATAATAACATTGCGTTTCAAAACTATCTTTTTATCATATCATCCTCCACATCCTATCCGTGGTATAGGGTGATATATCAAGTTCCTTGTTGATTCTGGTCATCAATGCAGTCCCTGCTGAGATACAGACCAAGAAACCTTACAGAACGACATGACCACCCTCAAGGCGTCATGTTCATTGTCGCCTTGATGCATCAATTGCAAGAAGGCAGCGCCGGCGAGTAACTCACCACCACTGTATTGCTGCACTGCATCATGACGACGTGCATCAACGTCATAATGCCAGGCATGAATGCAGTACCGGCGAGTGCTGTACTGATACGTAAAGACATAGCAGGAAGAGAGTGTACTAAAGCAGTGTGCGGCCGTTAAAGGGTTGGTGTGGTTATGAGGGCAGGGGTGAGGGGTGGGGAAGAGGCCCTCTGTGAACACGAGAAGCTGACATGAGACGGCACCAGTTATGAGGTACAGGAGGAGATCTGTGCATGCGCACTGGGCATTAGGTCATGTGACTTGGTGTAGTCATGGCAGGGTCAGTCCGTGTTTACCAGGAGCAGAGCACTGTATTAAAGCCAAGGGCTGTAAGGCTTTACTCACAGATACTCGGACGTACCAGTATAACAGTACACTATGTACTAGTAGTACAGGCACTCACAGGTGTTGGCCTTGGCCATGACATGGTTTGTTGACTATAAATTAGAATATACCAAGGATATAACTTAGAAACCATACATTATGGTCTGGGATAGGGTTGTGTGGTTTGAAACACATAGACCTCATATACCAAAATAAAGAATGCTTAAGGTTACACGGTTGGGAATCTGGGTAGCTATGGCCTATTGAAAAGCAATAGGCCTCCTATTTTACCAAGGAAAAACATGTGAAAGGGAATGAGAAAATTGCCCACAGTATAAAGGCATTGTCCTTGAGAAGGGATACAATAATAAATAACACAAGCAAAAATGAAATAAACTCACCCTCCTGTAATGGCATAGTCCTTGAAAGTGATATCAGTTACAACAAAAAGTCAACTCAAGTTTGGCTTTGAGTTTATTTTTCTTCCCACACCTACCGGCCATTTTTCCATTTGTGCAACCAAATCTTACCAGTGTCACAAACAGGATGCTCAAACTCAAAAATCACAAACCTTGTCAAATAAAAATGGAATCAAGAATAAACACACGGCTTTAAAACCTACGGATCAATGAAAGGTGAAAAAGTGTGCCTTTTCAGGAATCTGGCATGTAAATATTAGTAGGCGGGAAAAAAAGTCCCAACTCATCTCAGCTGGAGACCAGGCTGGCGGTGGTTGTTCCCAGGGGAAATAATGATAAGTGACATCACTAATTACACAGCCCGGAGCCAATTGAAAGCAAAGACAGATGGAAACTCAATAATTAATTTACAGCTTCTGAATGAGGCCCTATCGCCTTGCTTTATTTTGTGGAACTTGGAAATGAAATATCTGTTTGGGAATTTAGAACAATGATATTATTAATCAGAACAGCGGTAAGTAGATATTACATAGTGGAGGGATGTCATTCTGTTCAAAGACTGACAGAGATCTACTCAGTAATGTAAAACAACACTTGTGTCCACCCATACTTAAATCTATTTGACTGTGTAGTAGCTGTGTCTTCTATTAGATGTTTCCAGGGACAAGATAACTGTGTAAATGAGTAATTAAACTGGGAGGATAGCAGATTGGGTATACATGCAATCAACCCTGGAGTCAACCCGATAGTGGATTTGATTAATCAACCAGGGACTGGAAGTGACTGCATCTAAGTACACCAGTGACTCTGAGCCAAACACTGATTTAAACTCACTCACAGTGGACAGCTGGTGGAGTTCAATATAGGTTATATTATTACCACTATGAACGCATGGATATAATTACATGCATCACGTGTATGAAGGGCCTGCTTCGAATCCGAAAAGCATAACTTTGTACAAATGAGGAGACCGTTGTGTCCATACTTCATGCCGATTAAACCATCCAACCAACTGCTGCCATTTTGGTGAGTAATGGTGCCGCAGGTTAGAGGTGCAGGCTGTGGTTCCATGGGAGCTGACCCAGACACTACCGCCATGCAACCCACCACTGCCGATTTACTGCAACCCCCGCTCCCCACCACTCCACGTCCCTTCTCCATCCCCTTATGCCCCCTGCCCCTCCCCCACCTGTCCCCCCCCCCACATGTCCCCCTGTCCCCTCCCCACCCTCCCTGCCCCCCTGCCCCCCTTCTCCATCCCTCCCTATGCCCCCTGCCCCCCCCCCCCCCCCACCAAGCTGTCCCCCTGTCCCCTCCCCCACCCTCCCCTGTCCCCCTGCCTCCTTCTCCTTCCCTCCCTATGCCACCTGCCCACCCCCCCCCACCTAGCTGTCCCCCTGTCCCCTCCCCCACCCTCCCCTGTCCCCCTGCCTCCTTCTCCTTCCCTCCCTATGCCCCCTGCCCCCCCACCTAGCTGTCCCCCTGTCCCCTCCCCTACCCTCCCCTGTCCCCCTGCCTCCTTCTCCTTCCCTCCCTATGCCCCCTGCCCCCCACCTAGCTGTCCCCCTGTCCCCTCCCCCACCCTCCCCTGTCCCCCTGCCTCCTTCTCCTTCCCTCCCTATGCCCCCTGCCCCCCCCCCCCACCTAGCTGTCCCCCTGTCCCCTCCCCACCCTCCCCTGTCCCCCTGCCCCCTTCTCCATCCCTTCCCTATGCCCCCTGCCCCCCCCCCACCTAGCTGTCCCCCTGTCCCCCTCCCCCACCCTCCCCTGTCCCCCTGCCTCCTTCTCCTTCCCTCCCTATGCCCCCTGCCCACCCCCCCTCACCTAGCTGTCCCCCTGTCCCCTCCCCACCCTCCCTGCCCCCTGCCCCCCTTCTCCATCCCTCCCTATGCTCCCTGCCCCCCCCCCCCACCTAGCTGTCCCCCTGTCCCCTCTCCCACCCTCCCCTGTCCCCTGCCTCCTTCTCCATCCCTCCCTATGCCCCCTGCCCCTCCCCCAACTTGTCCGCTGTCCCCTCACCCACCATCCTCTGTCCCCCTGGCCCCTTATCCATGCTCCCTATGCCCCCTGTCCCCTCCCCCACCTGTCCCCCCCTGTCCCCCTGTCCCCCTGTCCCCTCCCCCACCTGTCCCCCTGTCCCCTCCCCCACATGTCCCCCTGTCCCCACCCCCACCTGCCCCCCTGTCCCCCTCCCCACCCTCCCCCTGTCCCCCTATCGCATCCCCCATCCCTCCCTATGCCCCCCTCCCCCACCTGTCCCCCTAACCGATCCCCCCACCTCTCCCTATGCCCCCCTCGCCCCACCTCTCCCCCTGCCCCACTATCTGTTGACCAGGGAGGCGGGGGTTAACAGGGGTCAGAGGGCAGACCGAGACGTCCGGCCACCGACTAATTAGATTAGCGTCGTCGGCTGCCGATTCACTTCTTCCGGCGTCGTGGGTGGTACAGACTGGAGGATGGGAGGAGGAATATGTCCCTAGCTTTTAAAGGCAGCATAATGCTTTAATGTACTATATCGATATGCCATTTATCAAGATGCATGGATGCAGCCCTGCCGATTAATTCGCCAGGCCTGTATTGATGTACCATACAGACCCTACGGGAGTGATACACTCAATAACTACATAAAGGTCGGCATGATGCGTCAATGCAGCGGTCTTTATGTAATGTGCCGTACTTAAAGGATGTAAGTGGAGGTGGGCAGCTGAAGGGCATTCCTCCTATTGTGTTGTTTGTAGCCGTGGAGGCAATGTCATCTCTCCATGACGCTAATGTCAGCCCATGTCACTGTGCATCCTAGTAATGGCGCTGGTATAGAATGAGTTAAAGTGGGCTCACATTGACCCTGACCCCAAGTTGACGTGGTTGAACTGGTGGAACTGTGAGAGGTTGCATTATAATGGCGACCTACTTAACCAACCATAATCTCTTTGGGCTATTTCAACACCAATGGCCCATAAACTCTTTAAAAGTATCATTTCTGGCTAAAAGCTCGGTGATCACGGCATATTTACACAGTTCTGGCCTCGGCTACCATTCCCGTCATACACGGACGCATTGTCCTGACTACAGGCGCATTTTGTATAGGGCACATTAATATTTCTACACCACAGTTCTAGCCTATGATTGGTGGACAGATGCCCCAATGTGCAATTCTTTTCTTCAGTTGTCATTTCTACAGTTGTCAATTTCTACTCTGCAGCTCGGTTCTGTTAGCATTACACCAGAGACGACTGTGGGCATATAGCCGAGAAATTTTGGCTGAGTTCTCGAATTATCCTTCCAATATTCCAATAACAAACGATGAAATCTATGTCCTTGCATATATCACACCAGTAGATCTCCCATACGATCGCAATAACTAAATAACGGTGGAAGAAACGAGGAAAAATGTCTGTTCAAAACATTCACTGGCAAGAAATCCTTAACGATGTATTCTTTATTCATATAGTGTTTGCCAGAAGGGACTCACTGTTATTGCAGTGGCAAAGAGTATGCAGGAAAATTATGCCGTTCTCTGTCTATGTATGAGGGGACGGGACACATGAGATGGGAATTGGATCAGAGTGGCACTTATAGCAGCAGTGATTTCAGGCTCGGCCAGCACGGATCCTACAACAGGGGGTAGTCTGGGAGCACCTGCATGGTATCTTGAGGCACAATAAATTCGAGTAGCCATTGGGAAGATCATTCTGCTCTTAATGATAACCGAAGAAGTCCACACAAAGCAACCCCTATCTGCGTGGATACCGAATACACAAAGGTTGTTTTTTTAGTTGCTGTTTATCCCAATTATACATCTTCATACTGGACTGGATTACGGACAAGGTGAAGGCCATGACCTTTCTTCGACGATTATCGATCCTCCAGTCACAAGTTGGCCTATATTATTGTTACGAGTGTATTGATGACTAAGAAGGAGCAGAATTGTGTGTATGTGGAAAGGCAGAGTGGGGGGGGGGGGGGGTGATGGTGGTGTGGGCAGGGCTCCTGTCGGCTCAGATAGTGAAAGTATAGCCTGGGATTGGTGATTGAAAAATGCCTCTGTGCACCACTGTGGGCCAGACCGATAGTGAGAGCATCAGGCTGTTAGCCCGAGACTGCATTGTTTTAGACCAAACAATGTGCCGCCAATACAGGCACCAGCCTTATAGTATAACTTATACAACAGCAACGTTCATTATCCGAAATATGCAACCTTGTTAGAGCTCCTAATGTGAACAGAGTGAGTCCAAAGCTAAAGTCCGTGGTTGATTCTAACAATGTCTGTCTGCAAACCGTAATACATGTAACATAGATCACTGAGTATGGCTGTATCAGCTATTGTTTGTACGTAATGTATGGGGGAAGGAGTAAGTTAATGAGGTATTACATTCTTACTACCTTAGTACCATCCTCTACAGTATGGGCTGTTAACATTATGATATACAGATAGGTATTGTGCTAGTTATTGTTAAACAGTATGGTGATGATAGTGTGGGCCATGACGTGACGGTGGTTGTGGTGAGCAGGTTAGGGTTAAGATCTACATCGACATGATCTCAACCATAGCTGGGAACGAGGCGCAATGATACATCCACATGCAGGGACATAACAATGAAATCCTATTTGATAATAGTTCTTTTACTTCTACGTCAAGTGTATGATGTATGTGGATGAAGAATGTATTACCCTTGTTTTGTTCAGCATTGTCTTGTGTCTATGTTGAATGATGTTATGAATTGAGAGACGTTATCTAACTGTGTGGGTGATGGGCATTTGCGCTGGAGGGTGAGGAAGGTATCTGCTATCTACCCTGGAGGAGCTGCTACTGGTGGTGATGGTGATAGGTGGTGATTGTGATTGGAGGTGTGGGTGCTGGTGTTACTAGTGATTGTACCTAGGGCTGGCTGGCAGACCGAGTGCAGAAACCCGACCACAGAACCACAGACAGCAAGCACCGCACGCACCCAAGTGCTTGGCACTCAATTCATACCCCCTCCTCCTATCACCCCACTCATCCTCCAGGCCCCCACATTACTCCAGTTCCGCCCTGGAGGAGCGGTGGTGGGGCGGTCTACCTGTCAGGTATTGATAATCGAATATTGATCCACCTCCTTGACACGGCGGGTGTTTTCAAGGTCAACCAACAGCTTAAGCAACAACAGCTAAGGCAGTGTTTACACCTTATAGCGCCTAGGCCGACAGGCACTGGAGGAATAGGTAGGGCACTATTGGGGCTGATGGGTTAGGGGTTCTACTCTTACTGTACAGCCCACTGTACAGACACTCATACTATGTTACATCAAAAGGTTAGGAGCCTATAATTAAATGAGTGTACCTGAAACAACCCTAGATCATGTAGCCCCTTCATCCATCTACAATATCTTATTGGGAAAGCATGAATCTTTTAAAGAGCGAAATGACGTTTACAGTTCAATATGAAAGTTTCAATTAATAATGTTTTCCTTGTTGTGTAATCACCTTCAGTTTAAGATGAATCAAAGTGAATATTTCATATTCCAATCAGACTTTTAAAAACTGAGTGTTCATAAAAAAGGCAGAGACCTTTAAGCTCATTTATTTGTATTCCCCGATGACATCTCTGTGCAGACGTTCACACAAACAATGCCCATCCAACACGAGTTTCCTGCCCATCTGATTACTACACTTTTTACTGGCGTGGAGAGTATTTTCTTCGTCATAATATTTATTGTTATGTATCTGTCCGGAAGCTGAAGTTGTTGAGGAAAAGCAGCTTTTATTTCAAATGACTGATAAATAAATCATTGGGTGCTTTCATTAATTTTAGCTAGAAGTTAATAAATAAAAGAGTCAAATACCATGAACTCAGAATTCAATTTTGATTTTAACTATAATCCCTCTTTTCATTTTGTTACAGGTTTCTGGTTGTCGGGTCATTGCCACTGAGCAGGGGAGTGTTGCCGACACCCCTCCCAACACACGAGCAGTATGCGCCATGCAAGCCGCACTGGCACCGGACATGACGTCACACGGGAAGTAACCATGACTCGGAGTAGGTGATCTCCGAATTACCGCACGACGCGCCACCTACCGACTGGATGCTGTACTACATGGGATGCAGGATTACTACGTCATGATCACGTGACCGCGGCACGTCGCTGACAACACAACATGAGTCCGCGCAGACGGATCTGCCCCTGAGGGGCGCTATACGTCGTCGTCGTCGTCGGCCGTACTCGACTCCGGCGACGGCGGAAGTGGAGGCCTTACTACCTACTGTGAGTGTCTCCAGGACGGCGTGGTGGCGGGTGACGCCGCCAACACCACCGCCGGAAGTCGTCATCTGGACGACGGACATCCACTTCCGGTTTGGATCTCGTCGACGTCGCGGAGAAGACCTGCGATGCCGCACCCGATGCCGCAGGGCGCGGCCAACCACTCGGCGCCGGCCAGTGACCGCTTTGCCGACTCGCTGCTCGCCTCCCTGCAGAGCGTGCCCTCCCACCAGGGGGCGGCCTGGACTCTCACCTCCGACACCCACTTCCGGGTGGCCATCTTGGTGTGCTCGTCGGTGCTGGCGGTGATGCTGGTGCTGCGGCTGCTGTACCTCCGTAAGAGGGCGCGGGAGGGCCGGCTGTACCACCGGCTGGACACGGAGCGCGGCGCCCCTGACGGCGGCAAGGACCGCGAGCTGCTGCTCCAGGCCCGACCCATAGACTTCCTGGAGGAGGAGGACTTTTACGAACCCAGCCTGCTGGGTATGGACGTGCCGCTGCTGCACGAGGTGAGGGCTGCAGCCATCGTCCCCCCCCCCCCCCGTGTACCCTCCCCCTTTAACCCTTTGAGGGCGGTGTAATGCCGTGATGCATTATGTCATTTGCCGTCACGATGCATGAATGCAGCCCTGGCGAGTAACTGTATTCAAGCACCATGCCGACCCTACAGGGCTAAGACACTCCCGAAGGGTCGGCATGATGCACCAATGCAGCCCCGGCGAGTCACTCGCCAGGGCTGCGTTGGTGCATCATGACGACTAATGACATCTTTCAGTGACTTTTCGTCCTCAAAGGGTTAACTACTCCTTCCTTGTTATGACTGTGTTGATAATTATCACTGAAACAAAATAAGTAATATGTGGTGATTTAAAACATACACAGCTAGAGTCCAACATGGGTTTTAGTTGATCATTGAACCGGCATGATGTTCTTCATTAATATTGCTGAAGCAGAATGAGGAGGGAAACAGTTCTATTATGTCTATATGGGACCCCGCCATATTGGTCTACTTATTGCTGCTAGGGCCTTAGTTAGCTTCGACGTCGCGGTAGGTCTCTTTACAAATAAAGGTGACTTTAAAAACGTCTACTCCAATACCACAGCCAAACCAAGCATATCAAAGACCCCGGACAGCCCCCGCTGATTATGAGCTAGTTGCTTATATTTATAGGCTGGGCGAGAAAAGGTCAACTCGGTAGGTCCCCACCATAACCCTTTATGGGCCGCATATCACTTCAATGTTAATGTCCTAGGCCCTTTGTGACCACGATGCATGCATTCATATCGGCCATTTGGGAGTGCATCAACTGTGGGTGGGCACGATGCATGCTTATTTAATGCATGACGACAATGAACACAATGCATTAAAGCATTAAGTGGTCCTTACAGGGTTATGGAAGGAACATAACGAGTCGACCTTCTTTACCTGGTTGTGTGAGTCATTCTATTAGTGAGCTACTAGTGAGTGGCTCTGAGTTAATCCCCTGAGACTCTGCTGATAAAAAGGTAAAACAAAAGTGCCTCCCTCAGACGTCTCACACTGCGTAAGCCATTAACACACCCGATGCAGATCAATCTAATTTGGCTCCTCCAGAAATACTTCTGGCTTAGCTACTATAATGGGCACCCACGGAGAAAGGATGCTCCGGTTGGGGGATCACAGATGATTCTTCCTGCTTGGCTGTCCACACTGGGAACAAGAGGGGATTCATTGCAGGGCGGTGTGTGGAGTCGCTCAGCGCCCCGCGCGCCGCATCCTTTCCCCCTGGCTGCTCACAGCTGGCCGTGTTGTTTCACCTGCCCTGTGGGTCGTTGTGGCACCCACCACGTGTATGCCACATCGTCAGGGCTAAAATTAGATTGCTTTTATTTTAGCAAGAGTTTATTTCGGGATATTTCCTTTTGACATGTGCTTTTTTCAAAATGTTGCTTTATTTTGAGTTGTTATGGTACTTGGCCACAAACAATGTAGGCCGATTTATAAATGGATATGAAAAGTAAATAAAATCGGAACTCAAAGAACTCTTGTTTGTTCCGCTGCTGTATACGGCTCTGTGTGGCTCTCTTAATGAAGCTTAAAGGTGGCAGACCACTGTTCAATGACCATGCGTATGGTTGATCTGACAAGTGCCTATTGGAAACGCGTTGGAGTCCAATTATATTTGTGTGAAGCCGGGGTGTGAGGCGGGATCTGCCATGAGCTGATTTCCCATGTGACGCCATCGCTGACTCTAAACATGTATCATGTGCCACCAAGTGTGCTCGAGAGAGTCCAAATAGAGTTAGGGCAATGTTGGAATGATCAGGAGAGTTATATTGTATGTATGTAAATTCTTTTATTTATACTGAAAACATATAGGCATAAATGATTGCCTGTAATTATTCTGTATCCAGTATTGTGTTGTTGTCCTCTTAATATGAGCGGATTTTAATCAGGGTAATAGATACTCCCCCAGCTAAGGGAGTGATCATTTCTGAACAACAGGTGGGATTATGAAGGGTTGGGGGTTGGCTGACCAAAGTAGACCACATTTGTATAAAACAACTGGTTTTAGTATAAAGAAAATATAAGTCTCTGCCTTACCCTACTAACCATTTTCGACCTTTACCAACACTACATGAATGTTTGCATTTAAGCAAAAACAAGGTGCCTTCCCAGTGCGCACAAGACTTGAATTAACATTGACAGATGGTTATCAATGTTGATTCAACGTTGATTCAACGGGTTAAAGGAACACTTTCAGTGGCTTAAAAATAAATATATATGCAATGCAACGGATGATTTATGAGATACAGCTTTCACTGCAGCCTTATTATTGATGTACTTGTTGTCGACCATGATCAAACCTATACAGGTTATCTAGGCCGTTTACTCTAAGTTAATAATTTTATTCTGGTATGTTGTTAACATGTATAATTGTTTTTCTGAGGCCTAATATAGTTTAGTAGTAGAAGTTGGAAATTTAGGCTTTCCCACCACTTTTCAACGGTCTATTACACTGACTAGCTCCATCAAGTATATTCGTATCAACCAAACGCATCGCCACCAATACAAGAAAGAGCAGCTTAAACATATTTTATATTACTATTTATTTCATTAGATATGATACAATTAAGTTCAGAGTAAGATCCAACTTTAAATACCAAGACATATACTGTATTGACAGTTCTCAAAAAGCTCATAACATACGCTAATGACGTAGTACAGGAACTCTAATTTGGACACTACTTTTATTATCCTGTGAGCATATCTAACCACTCAGGTCTAGACCTGGGTGTCTATTATTAACACCTTGAGCTACTCACCTAATTACAGCTTAATGTTTGACCTTTTCAGCAGTTCTGCGAGATGGAGCCGCGACCACAGTTTCTTCTGCGTAAGCCGATGCAAATAACGCGGATTTAGCAGGAGGAGAGGATAGTGTATAACGGAGTAGATGTGGAGTGGACATTCTAAAGCTAGGGTTCACGTCACAGCCCTGCAGCTGACTGTGGATATGATGTTGATATACCCCTAACCTGTTCTACTCCATGCCAGTACTTCCACACGGCTGTTCACGTGTCCATACAGGAGTCAGAGGGAGATGGATTCTAGAGTGCACATCATGATGTCGGTCTACACTCGGTATGAATGGGAGGCATTCACAGGACGAGTACTTCCATGGTCACCTAATCTTTTGACAAAGTTACATAACCCTTGTGTCTCGGCTTGGTAACCTCATTAATGTTATGTTTTTATTAGAAAAAAACCCATCAATCAACCCATAATTATTTAAACTAAATACGGAGCTCTAGTATTGTTATAATGGTGCTTTTACGCATACTGCACTTAGCCATCATGGTGCATGAATGAAACACTGGGGAGGCTACTCATCAGGACTATATGAATGTATCACGCAACATGTATGTAGACCCTAAAGGGCTGATACACTCCAAAGGGGTCTACATGATGGATGAATGCATTACTTGCTAGTAGACTCACCAGGGCTAAATCCATGTATCATATCAACAGAGTACCATGCGGCCCTTAAGGGACAATTCACAACTCACCTTACCTGGGTAACTCTACACCAGCAGACAACTGACACCAGTCAATCCTGCACCCGAACCAAGACATTGGACTGAGTGAATATTTAAAGCACCACAAACAGAAGCCAAGTGTGTCAAATCAAGACACAAGTGTATCATGTAAACGTGGCCAAAGATGAAATAGCAGACCAAGGCACCTTTCAGAGAAATAGAAGCAGTTGGTCAGCAGCCTGTATGTGAGGTGTTTGTATCAAGTACAGGTTTCTACGGGGAGTGTATGTGTACATAAGATATATGATGCTATTTTATAATGTTTTACTAATAAAATATTTTCGTCAAGTTGATGTTTTGTGTTGATATACTAAGGTCGTAACAGTGGCAAACAATAAAACATATCTGTGTGTCTGCGGGGTTACAATAGATACATTTAGTTGTCAATTACAAATTCATGCATCAGTTCAAATGAACGTTATCACATGTTATTGAATAATATGATGGGTACAGGTCAGCGGATAATGATTTTGACTTTAGCTGTATCTACCCATGACCTAGCTATCAATGGTCCTAGTTGAAAAGAGTAATACTTTAAATAACCGTTGTCTGACCAAGAGCATCCATGCTGGAAATATTCACGTTTAATACTCCGTTTTTATTTTCCATTCTTTTTACTAGTGAGTCAGCATTACGCACCTTTCGCAGTTTTGTAGGATTAAAAAAGCTGTTGGGGTCAACTGTTTATTTCAAATTAAGATTATTTAACTGATGAAACCCATTTCAATTTGTCCAAATTAGTTGCCTGAGAGATGATGGAGTCCAAGGGGCCCACAGAGGGGCCTCCTCATTTGTTCATTCCCAGGGTAATCCATGACAGTTCCACTCTGGGTAATTGTTATCTTTGGTTGAATGCCCATTCCAGCTCTCAGCTCTGCACAAAGCAATGGGGCACTGACTGGAAACAAAGGATTCAATTTTAATTTTCCATACCATTTTAATAGCAAACGCTTGAACGTTGACATCCTGATTATTCAGGATATAAAATGTTTTATTGGACCATCAAAAATGCATGCTTCAATTCACAAAGCATGTGCATGAGTGACCGGAACTGCAGTGGTTTCCTTGTCCATTTGAAGTCAACAAGCTTTAGTGAAAATCTACGATGTATAATTTCAGAACATAAGGGGCTATTTGTGTTTCACTGTCCCTAACAACTATTCCCTATACGTGTATACCACAACTGCCCCAGATATGTCCATCTGTAGATATTCTGTCATAATTATCCTTGTAACCTCATTAAACACAACTAGGCTTACATCTGCAGGCTTTCTGGAGGTCTCCTTTGGGACTGAACATATTTTCCCAAACTACTTCTACCCGTCCACTTATTCATTTCGATCAGTACTTTTACAGATCAGTGATTATTGACGACATATTGTGTGGACTTATAAATAGTGTAGTTATTAGTTCCAATAATATGCACAGGGCCAGCCCTTTAACGGGCTCCTACGGTATACATGACACATATTCTATATAGTTAGACGTTTGCGTTGCATTTGGTTTGTACCCCCCCCCCCCCCCACACACACACACACACACACACATATATATATATATATATATATATATATATATATATATATATATATATATATATATATATCTATATATATATATAAACTTGACCACTGACCATCTCTTTCACCACCTATTTTAGTTCATACATAATATACAACCAATGATGATAATATCATTAAATAGCCAGATTTATTTGATTATTCACACATTCTAAATGATTCTTTGAATTCTAACACGTGTGTCTTCATAAGGGATTTAACTCTAAAGATGCAGACCCCCATACAAGGAGATCAGATGGGTCCAACTAGTATAAAAGAAAGCCTAGTGTTTTCTGAACCTTTGATGACACCTTGATTGGGGCTTTTGGGCTTCAAATATATAATTCTAAAGACAAAATTCACAGTGATTGGTCTAGCATATTATGAAATAAACAGTGAATTCTATCTTGAAGAAGTACAACAAATGTGAATTATCCACTCCACTTGATGTTGATTTGAAACACAATCATGGTGATGCTTGGACAAGAGGAGAAGTTCTGATGAAGCAAACTGTCAGTAACCGGATGTTTTTATGTTCACGATTTCCCTCCAGACTTTAGAATGATGACAGCTGTCACAGTCAGTGTTCATCACCGGGTTTTGTAAGGCCGTCATCACAGAGGCCATCCCGAGCTGTTTCCTATGAGGAATAGTATTAAAGCACAGTGGAAAAGGTGACATGGGATCAAGGACAAAAGTTCACAGCGCCTCTGAATATTGAAAAGGAAACGTACAGAGACAAACAAAACATACCAATGTATACATGTGTGTGTTTCCCCCCCCCCCCTTTTTGGGGGAGGGGTTCTGTTTTGTTTTTGTTTTTGTCTTCCTCATTTTAATGTTTATGTATGTCTGTTATCATTATCATAGTCAGTAACAATTGAGTAAGCATCTCACGGTTTCTCCTTTACCCCACAGCTATGTACGATCAGCTGGGAAAACGATGACATGATATTTTGAGAGATATAAATGTGAAATTGTTGCAATGTAACCATCTCAATCAAGCTGTTGATAACAGGTCCACAGGTATGAGGTAGGATACCGAACACCAGGAGGTCCTGTGGAGTAAGGAGCACGTCCTGTGATACAGGAGCTCACCACGATAGTAAGGTCATCACCAGGGCAAGCTGCTCATTCCTAGTCTGCTCTGCTGGAGGTGCTCGTCCGCCGGAAACACGATTAAATCAGGCACGGTTCCGGTTCCTGTTTATTGACAATGTGCCCTACAGCTCTATAGCTTGTTGTATTTGGTAGTCTGGTAAACTCTTCGTATAGGTGGTTGCCTAAGATAGTACTATCACTACCATCCCAGACAACTATCGATTGTCTATTTATTTTTGAGGATGGCAGGATTTCGCCCTATTATTATCTCAATCAGACATCTTTATTTGTTGCAACACAACAATTTCTATACCTGTTCCGTAAAATAGTGTAACGGAGCCCAGTAGTAGGCCTATAGCTGTGTATAGGAATTGTGAATCACAGAGCTATAACGATTTCTAGGTGCCCAGAAGACAGGAAGGGGCACTTCATCATGAATCAAACTAGTAGTGCAAATGGGATTCTATGAAGTGACACTCATCCTGTAGATGGCAGTGAGGGCTGACTAACCAGTTGGGAAGAGAATGGCAGCAGCTTGTAATAGTGGGTCAAATGAAGAGGGTTTGTGGGTGATCAAATGGTAGGTGGTTAAAACAAAAGAGACCTGATATAGTATAGTAGTTATCTAGGTTGACAAGTTGAGTCACTCAAGTCAAAGACGGCTTCTGACGGCTGCCCCAGTAAATAAAAAACGTTATACATTATATAACATTTCTCTATGGTTCTTTGTTGTGGCAAAACTTTATATAACGTTAAAACGCTATTTTGACGTGTTTTTGTTTCTGAGGCCAGTGGTTTATGGCATCTGAGGCATTTATGAAAAATAAAGTGTCCCAGAAAAAGGAGAGAACTACTGTGGCTGACTGGGAACATGAAGGGTATTAAACTGGACATGATGACGGTGTGAAGGTTAGGTCCTTAGGACATGGAGTGTCTTGAACTCCACATGATGATAGCGATAGGAAGGCAGATGCCCTGAGGCAACACCAGCAGTTGCGGGTTAGATTTCTCAGCGGCCGATGAGGCCACAGCATATTGTGCATACTTAGCAATACTATATCCCAATGTTGCCGCCCAACATTGGCGCCATATACCTGTTCTATAGTTTCCTGTTATTGAGAGGTGTGTAGGCATTTTAGGCCTAACCGTTTATCTAAAGTTATAATTCTTTAACTGTTGATTCCCATTTCAAGTTGGCCAAAAGATTTTCTTGGAAAAGGAGAGTGTCCAAGATACCAACAGAAGGGATCCTCAGTTGTTTGTTCCCAGGGAAATCTATGATGATCCTACTCCTGGTAATTGCTGCATCTGGTTGAATACTTACTACTGCACAGGGAATTTGTGTTCTGAATTTGGTCAAAGGATCTAAAATCTTATATCTCATCTGAAGAGCAAGTGATTTGACAATTTTATTCTGGCAATTCGGAAAAAAATAACTTATCATATAGCTGGATATGCATTCCTCAATTCTAAAAGTTGACAATCCTCTCTGAGATCCTTAGAAAAAAAGAGGATAGCTTTTTAGTTCAACATCACATTCAGCTAATCTATTGCTATTACAACCGTGCTGGACCTTCCCTTGGGGAATGGACAAATAGTCTAGGTGGAGCATTATCCTATAGTGAGGTAGATTCATGTACTAAAAAGCAAAATACTTTTGTTGTTTCTAAGAACCGTGTATTTGAATTAGAAAACAACTGATCCCCCCTTTCTAATCCATAACGTTTCTGTCATCCTTGACACTTCATGAGTCCCCACTAGGCTTCCACTTTAGGGCTTTCAGTTATTTTCAAATATATAAATGTCCAATCTGGCTGTGTTTGGTCTGGAGCTACACGCTCATGCCCCGTATCTCTTAGAAAGGCTAAGACAATTAGAAAGTACTTATATATCTATACACACACGAGATGCGACAAAAATAATAAATCTGTCTACCATACACAATAGGGCAATTCCAGACTAAAAACAATTTCTTCAACCAACTCTGTATAATGCTCTAAAAGAGAATATTTCTTTGCAATTAACAGTTTTCCTATCTTTACTAAGGTTGGGATATCACACAAAACCAAGACACAATCGTATAAAGTATAGTTGACTTTTTATTAGCTGAGAAATACAAGGTGTTGGAAAGTTGCTTAGTAAGCATGTAGGATGAATCAACGTTTCAACCAAATTAATTGGTCTTCTTCAGGATTCAGTTTTCCTATCTATTTGAATGAAGATTTTCCACATTTAATACTCTAGGAAATTCCCTTTCCCTTCATATCCATCTGTGCGGCATGAAGAGCATCTCTTGTTGTAAGGGAGTCATCACTAACTGGGGTCCCCCTCAGGGTGAGCTGCTCCTTCACTGTCTGCTCTGCTGGAGACGCTCCTCCGCCAGGAACAGGATTAAATCAGGCTCGCTTCTGGTTCCTGTTGGTCCAGGAGGTAGCTTAAATATCGTTTTTATTGGTCATACTGAAGGTCACCTAGCTAGGGACATTTCTGATTCTCATAGGCCACTGCAGGACTTCCGATAGTAGCCTACCCACAGATTGGTGGGAGACCTAATTCATAGATCATGGCGTTCCAGAGTTTGGATCTATTTTTTTAGAACAATGGCTTGCCATCAGCTAATGTCTAGCATGTTTGCTGCAACTACGGTGCTGCGAGATACATCGCTATAAAGCAATGATGATGGGCAACACCAACCATTGTTAGGGCTGTGCTCAGCAGCTAGGAATCATGCAGTGACTGTTATCTATAAGTCCAGAGGGGCAGAGGTGTCTCTGCATGGATGAAACTTTTAGAACTGCAAATGGGGTTTCGTGCAGTGACGCTAATCTCAGCTGACAGAGGCCGGGTCTGGAGAATAGGGAAGGGGCTGTGGGGGAGGTAGGTCTCAGCTTGACAGGGTCAGTCAAGGGAGGTGTACGGCAAAGGGTGCTTAAAAGTGTACAAAATATCTTCAGGAAAGCCTTTGGGATGGGGTCGGCCTATGTAAACCGATTTGATATTATGTGATGGCTCTGGACTTTGTACCAGAGAGAAGGGGATAGCTTTTTATTTGTAATGTGAGTCTTGTACCTATTTTTTATGGCTCTATGGATCTTTCAATAGCTATAGCCCAATCTAGGGGATGATATTGTATGACCAGAAGGCATGCACAGCGGGAGCAGTTATGTGATTACGTTATCTTTTAGTTAAAAAGAGCAACACATCGTGTCGTGGTGCAGTTGATTTACAGTGTTTGTACTATGACAAACCATTAATAGTTATAGGATTGGTCTTTTATTTCTTTTATTAAAAAGTGATCTAAAATGATTGGAAAATTATGAATAGTATTTTTATGCTTGACAACCCTATAGGATGCAGTTGGACTTCACCATAGCCTCACCATAGCAGTACCATGGCCACTAAGGGCACATCATATATTGAAGTACCTTGTGGTACTTGAAAAGCAATTTGCATAACTCACCGTGGTAACCCTATACAAGGAGAAAACCAGGCTGAAACAATGCTGCACCTGAACCTAAGCATAGGGAACAGAAGACCCAGCTGGAGTATAGAAAGTAAATGTTGAGTCAAGCCAAAGGGTTTCAAACTGAAACACAAGTTTATTATGTAAATGTCACCAAAGATGAAGCACATGTAGTAGAATATTAGGAAGATGCAGTTGGCCAGCATCCTTTATGTAGCATGTTTGTATTGAGAATAGATTGTGGTTATGTAGGTTATATGATGCTATTTGATGCTGCTTAAAAATGAATTAACTTTAAAGACACTTTATTCAACAAATGTGATGAGGTAAGTATGCTATTTATTTATATCTAGCTTTTGGGCAATGAGCGAGGTCCTTTTCTGTCCACTTAACATTGTCTAGAAGTTATTATTTCAATGAATCATCATCAATGAATGTATACAATTATGCAAGCAATATGTCCAAGTTTAAGATTGAGAAATATGAAGAATATAATGTTTCGACACAGCATAATAGCTATGAACGATTTCCTTTTTTAGAGGGGTAATTTTGAATGCAGAATTTTCCATATTTTGTTACGGGAAAATAGGAATAAAAAGCAATATGTGGCCCCTTTAACTGATGCAAGTGGTGTCGAAAGCGGACAATACTTGTCAAATGGGTGCTTGATGTTACAACGGTTTACTAATGATATTATAAGGTTGTGACTGGAGAAAACGTGAGTGCGACTTTGTACATAACATGAATATGAGGTTGCTTGTACACGACCCCGCAAGAGCCCAGCTTGGGTTCTAATACATTAGCACGTGTCTGAATCGGATCCAGTGCCCTGTTTGAAATATTTATATTAAATGCTCAGTTCTTAGCCATTTCAATAAAGGTAGGTGACCGAGGTAGTGTTTCCCGTGGGACCACAACTACAAAAGTGCCCTAGGACCTAGGTTGATGCATATGTTTACCTGCTGGACTTTTTTTTGAAATTTCCCTTTTTTTAAAATGTCCCTCCCTTTCTCCCATTGATTACTCATGTGGTCAGTTGGTCTCAACAAATTATATTAGAATAAATGTAGGGAAATCAAAATACAACTTACAGGTTAGGGTTTCTGGGTATTATATAATCTAAAGGCAATATTCACAATGATTGGTCTAGCATATTACAAAACAAACAGTTCATTCTCTGTTGAAGATATACAACAAAATCACTCCGCTTAGAAACGATTAAAAAACGTCATGAATCATGATGATGATTTGACAAAGATCATAAGTTCTGATAAAGAAAGCTTTGTCAGAAACCAGGTGTTCAAACTGTTTTTGTGTTCACGAACTCCCTCCAGACTTTATTATGATGACAGCTGTCAGACCCACTTATGCAAGAAGAGCAAAATCACAGAGCCCATTAGGTATCATTTTGTATGGGAAGGATTATTATTAAATCACAACGAATATTGGGGAAATAAAGGGGAAATTGGGACAATTGGGTGTGGTTATAGGACCTCAGAATTTGGAAAAGAGCCAAAGGATAGACATGAAATCTATGTATAGCAATGGTGATTGTCTATGTGTTTGGTGTGGGGGTCCGTTTCTATACTGTCTGTTTAATTCTTTAAGTCTCACTTTCTTGTTTATACATCTCATCTGTTGCCATTTTCACACAGTGTGATAAGTGAATAAAGCTTTCAATATTTCTCATTTTCGCAAAGGTCACCTGCATACAATCAACTGGGAAGATGATGACAGAACATATTTAGTTCAATATTGGAAAGGGCGTATGAAATGAGAAACTGAGACAGAATTCAACAACAAGTGATTCAATTTCTGTAACGTAACCTTTCCCAACATGCTTCAGGTACACAGGTATGAGGTAGGATTACCTAATACCAGGAAGCCGAGTAAGGAGCAGCCCCTGTGTGTAACCACCTAATGAGGGCACCACCAGGCCAAGCTGCTCATTATCAGTCTACACTGTTGGGGACGCTTGTCTGCCGGAAACTAGATTGACTCGGGCTTGTTTCCGGTTCCTGTTCCATGGCTCCGTCATGTTGTCCACTGACAGATATACAATTGGTCACCATAGACAAGACTATCACTTCCATCACTGACCGGTATCTCTTTATGAGGGGAGACTTAACCCTATTCTTATTACTATCAGACCATTTTGTTTACACACAATTATCTACAGTTACTGTACCAGTTTATATTGTACAGACAGTGACATGCAACAGAGCCCATTATCATAGCTCTGTATAGAACTGCCAATTGCAGAGTGATCCCTATTCCGGGTGCCTAAGTGAAGGGTCACATCATGAACAACACTTTTAGTAGTCTAAATGCTGCTCTGTGGTTTGACACTAATCGGGGAAGATGCAAGTCTGACCTGAGTGGCCGGAGGGTGGAGCTAAGTAGCAGCTTGAACATGTGCTGGGGTGGGTAGGTGTTTATTAGGATATGAGGTTATAACAGATTTAACCGTCTGGTGAAAAGAATTAATATAAATATCTGACTGGAGACAGGGGGCAGGGAATATAGTGCTGCCTTACCCTAGACCTGACCTGGACAGGAAGGCGATTCTAAAAAGTTGAGACCAGGAAAAAGCCAGCTTCAGAACCTGGTGTATGGGGGGGGGGGTATTCCTGAAGCCTGCGAGTGGAGGGTGTTTAACTCTGCATGGTGATGATAGACGATAAAGGATCTTAGGACGCAAACTGTAAGCTGTACATAATGGTGATGCCAGAACATATTATGAATACATGACAATGACTGCCACCAATTATATAAATCATGGCATCTTGGCTGGATGACAGGACGTATTTATATAGTTCATGTGTACCCGTTACACGCATTAGGACTTAGGTATATTAAGATAGTGTCAAATAACAGCTGTGCAGGTTACTAGCATTCCAGAACATTTAGTGCGTTCCAAATTCTTATTTGTTCACTGCTCAATGCCAATTTGATTGTCCAACATATTTCTCTGAAAAATCTCTAAGAAGTCCACAGAAGGGGTCATCATTTGACTTCTGTCAAGAACCCTGTATTAAACTGTGTTTGTTCATGAATTCAAGTAGCCCACATCTTCCATAATCCCTAAGGTTACTCCCACCCAAGAGCTCATCAGCATGACCGAGGTCACATATAACTTTAGCACTGCACTCTGTCATTACATCCAAAGTGATGATGAAATGTGACAAGGCCTGTTGTTGTAGTTTAAGCATAGCAACTAGGAACCATGCCGCGACCCTTATCCATAAGTCCAGAGAGAGCCAAATGGAACCAAACTTCCAGTACTGCAAATAGGGTTCGTGTGGTGACTCTAATCTCAGCCGACAGGGGCTGAGGCTGGGTGATATGGGAGGCTATGAGGGGGAGGTAGGTAACAGCTTGGAACTGAGTGGAGTGAGGGGAGAGGTGGATGAAAGGCTGAGTGGGTAGAAGAGCATGCTTGAGTTCTCCAGAGAAGTTTTCTGGGAGAGTTAAAGATACCGGCATAATGTTATGTGATGTATCTGAACAGAATATAATTGTATGGGATGGATTGGGATGATCTAGGGGATGAGGTGGGCCGGACATGCTAGAGGTTTGGCTGAGGCTTAGCAATGGCTAACCTAATAGCAGAGACCATTGTGTATTTGTGTAAGAGGTAGGTGTGGTGGGAATATAACCCTGATGTAGCAGGACACTTTTGATGGACTCAATGACTCACACAGTCCAAAGGCTACTTGGTCTGAAAGCTGTTTGACCAGGTCTATTTGGGAGATTGGTTTCAGATCTTTATGGCTTCTCATAGTGTCAGAATAAGGTGTTTAGGATAAAGGAGAGGTATGAAAGTGGCTGAATGAGACACGGAGGACATTGGACTCTGCATCATGGTGATAATAAGGTGGGGCTTCAGGCAAATCAGAACGACTAGTGGCAGCTATTGTCTGTTTCTCATATGTTGCTGAAACCAGAACAGTATTCATAGTTAATATTTACATGACCTTTGTTTCGAGGATAGCGTGCAATGAAAGAATCATTGATCATGTGTGACTTCCAGCAATCAATATCCAGAATAGGTCCTTTGAAATGACCTCTAAAATGTTTTGCCAACTCAAGAGGAATCCAATCTAGGTCAGAGAGTAAAAGGGGCCGGAGCCATGAAAATAAGTTCACAAGGGTCAAGGACATATCCAGGACGTTGATTGATACGAAACAGCTATGGGGAGAGGGAAATTGGGAGTGCAGTGGTGAAGAATCTTGATGAAATAGAAATGACTCATAAAAAGTGAGTGCATGCAATATAAGGAAGTATGTCCCGAGTCCAATGTAGATGTGGTAGGGGTGGAAATGCCAGGATCACTTACAGTAACGGCAGTATAAGGTACCGACTGTGGGAGACATATTGAAGGGCTTTGGCAAAATAGTAACTCTTTTCATTAAATGGGTTTCATATATCCTATTTCTGTTTGAAACGTGTCCTTTGAGTTTGCACTTGTATAATGCTTTCAGCAAAATTCTTATTTGATTGGCGCATATCATTGTGACGGCTATACTATATGTATAATAAAGACCTCTACTAGATAATAAGTAAAGTCAGCTGAAAATGTCCATGGCCGTCCATTAGTATCCTTATTCCTCATTGACATTTTCCATTACCTTTCATATCATGTTTCTATTTCAAGAGAGACTATTACCTGATTACAGTTACCCGGGAATTAAACCAGATACTTTTATAATGCGTTCCACAGACGACATAATGATCAGAATAACAGAAATTGCATTACAGAATATCATATTGTAGGCGTCTGGGGCCTAATATTATTCACTTAGAATACAATTTACATATCAAGTACGCAATACGCATAGTACAGATGGTAAACAGATACAGTCAAACCTGATATATCACCCCTTTGTCTTCAAGGACAACCAAATAAACCCGGATGAAAATATTCCAGGATCATTCAGACAATAGGACTGGAGCACCATATCTCCATTTGTATTCATCCAGTCCCTCGTTTGTTAAGAATAGCCAGCTAGAGTTCCCATCAGAGGGTCTTGATGACGGGAGGGACGGCCTTACCGCAGACAAACAACATGGGGGATACTGCCCCTCTATTCAGCCATATTCGCCCTATACCACTGCCCAACTAGCCTCTCATCCTCTCTAAATCCACCTAGTTCACTTAACAATCAACACCCCCAACTTACAGTAAACCTCCATCCTGACCAAACTGGTCCCCGTCCAAACCACCTTATTCCACCGTTATTAGGGGAATAATATTCAGCATCGTTAAATCATGCTTACGTCAATTAACTAACAATGTGCATGTGCAACCGAACTGCAGCACTTTCTTCCTGTCTTAGATAAAAATCGAATGCGTTCACTAATGGAAGACATGTGCAATGATGGTTAGAAAATTCTTCAATTACTTTTATTCAGAGAATGTCATGTTCGCAATAAAGGTATTTACCCGCAATTAGTGGTTGTCTTATTTACATTCACATCATCTCACATTTTATACACAGTCATTGCAATGCTATGTACAAATTAAAAATACCAATGAACAGCATAAACTAGATGAGTAAAATATGTTTATGTTTATAATCACCCTCTTTACTTTTTAATGATGATAGGAGCTTAAACGTTTAAGCTTTGGTATTATATTCACATGGTAAAACAGTACAAGATATCATTCCCAGACTAGAGGTCGGTCTTCGTGCATACGCCAACTGGTCGTCAAAAAATAAATTGACAATGAATGAAGCCAAAACTAAGTCAGTATATTTCTGTAGTAAAATCAAATATAAAAGGGTTAATTTATTAAATTATGAGATGTCTGTTAATGGTAAACGCTTGAAATATGTACCAACCTTTAAATATTTAGGGATAACTTTAGATTATGAATTAACTTTTAACAGTCATGTAAAAGAAATGAAAAAACAATTAGGCTTTAAATCGTGTTTATTAGGCAGGTTGAAAAGGTTCGTTCCTACAGAGCTACTATTGTTGATTTATAGAACATATGCTTTACCTGTTGTCGATTATACGGATGTAATTTATAATGGAGCAAATGCAGATTTATTATCTGAACTTCAGCGTATTCAAAATAGATGCTTAAAGCACTGCCTCAAGTTACCCGTTTTAAGTTCCACTACTTATGTACATCAAGAAGCCAAGCTGCCAACATTGGGGGAGCGTCGCCTTTTTCACGCTAGAATTTTGGGCTTTAAAAGATCTGAAATAGATAAATTTTGTAAGAAGGCATGTCGCTACACCAGGCAAAGCCAATTTGCACAGTTACATTATTTTGATATTAAATCTTCTGCTTATGAAAAATCATTAACTGTCTTTGTAGCCAAATCCTGGAACAATCTGGATAAGATGTATAAGAGTATTGATAATCTAGTACAATTTAAGATAAAAATGAAGGAGCTCTTAATGAGTTCGATTCCGAAAAACCAAAAAAATGTTTATGAAAATGTCAGATTTTAGATGTAAGAGATAGACATGACATGGACCTATTTGTCATTATTTGTCATTGTTTGACGTTGAGCAAATCAAAATATATTACATATGATCACTATACGTTTGGTGGTACGGTATGTAAATTTTGAAATGATTTATGTGAAAAGTATTTTATAAAAGTACTTATATCTGATTTAATTGTTACTAAAACTTTGGATTAATATGTGTTTTTATTACTAAAAAGGGGTGGAATATAACATCAGCCACGCTGAAATTCCGTCCTTACTTGTTTGGCGGAGTACAAAAGAAAATGTTTCCAACATGTGTATACAGAGAATTTTAAAGCCACTTACCGGTACTCATACTTTATGTGAATATTGTTAATTTCCAAAAACTACAATTATTTAATATGTAATTCAATAGCTTAATGCATATCTCATATTGAATCAAGGATGAGTGTATGGATACCCGATTTATTATATCGAAGAAATTTATGTAAATGTGGATTTAAAAAAGCGCCAAATAAAGTTAAATTGTTCTAAAAAAAAACGTTTTCCAAAGGTTCGCAATCGTTTGGAAAACGTATGGATATAAACGTGTTCTATAGGTTTGTATGAAAAAAGTTTTCCTTCAAAATGTTTGCAAACGTTTGGGAAACGTTTTTTGTTACCCCGGTAGCTGGATTGACACTTCTTTTGATTTGTACCTATATACTGCGGACACTTAATGATGTCAACTGCCAGAATGAGAGAAATAAATACTAAATTCAGTGATGACAGCTTGGGGTAATAGACGCAGTATTTTTAGTACTATGTGGAGTATACCTTTTTTTTTTTTACACAAGCAGTTGCAGTTAAAGTAGATGAACACAGTACTTAACTTGTTTGTCTGCCCTTAGTTGCTGTCTTTACTGCATTTGCAGCCACCATGGTGTTGTTGTCGGCCAGGACAGCCCCATATGCAACTATGATGTTTGGCAGCACCCTTTGTTATGTATTATAGACATTAGAAACTGCGCAGCGTCCTCCAGCCCTGATCCAGAGGAGGCGGACTAGTCCCCAAGTGAATCAAACTTTAATACTGCAAATGGGGTTTTGTATGGCGATACTAATCTCATTAAGCTGTGGCTGTGACCGCAGGCCAGGGGAGGGAGGTGCTAGCAGCTCTGAACCAAGGGGGCTAAGGGGATACCTGCATGGGTATAGACTAGATGGCTTGTATACAAGTGGTCAACGGCTTGGAGAAGTGGAGAAGACGTGGAGCTTCCAGTAGTTCTTTGCAGAAGAGCATTTGGAGAGGGGGAGGGTCCTACTGTAATATAATGCCGTGTGACGGATGAGGAGTTATGGTAGGGGAGAGATGAGGGGAAATAGCTCTAATGGTATTCTGCCTAGGGATGTATTATGGTGATAGACACTTATATCAATGGGTCTATAGGCCTTGGGCATGGGTCAATGGACATTAACAGCAGGTGCAGGCAAAACTGGTTGTTTCTAGAGGAACATCGGCAACAAGTATACATATGCAATCAAGAGTGGGAGAGGAGGTTCTAATGAGAATTTGGACTAAGTAAGCCCCGGTAATGACTAAGGTATTGTCACGGGAGAGGAGGCATCTGGTGTGTGTGTGTGTGTGTGTGTGTGTGTGTGTGTGTGCGCATGTGAGAGCAGGCAGGGAGTAAAACCATGATTTAGCGTGGCATTTATGATTGGCACATTGCATCGCAGGCCAAAGGCGGCATGGTCTAGAAAATGCCCAACCAGGTCTATTTGGGAGATTGGTTTCAGTCTTTTATGAGTTCTCAGGGAGTCAGAAGAAGGTGGTTACGATAAAGTAGAGGTCCGAATGGTGACATGAAGCATATTGAGCTCTGAGGAAGGTCGAAGGCCTCACGAAAATCAGGATGAACATTGGGGGTAAAGTTAGTTTCTGAAAGCCTGTTGAGACCAGAACATTATTAAGAATATCTGCCATAGGGGGGACTTTTTGTGATGTCAACTAGATGGGAGGAATAGTGAACAGCTTTGTTGCTCTATGTGCAATGCGATAGTATAAATAATTAGCTTCATCTTTCTTACACTCCATGTATGTGACCTAATGTGTCGCAGCGTGTCACGTCTATTTTGAAACTAATAAGAAGAATCGCGTGTCAGTACTATCTAGCTACAATTAATGCCAATGGGTTTATTAGCCAACAATGGGTTTATTAGCCAACAATGGGTTTACTGAATTAAATAATTTCTATTTTCATATAGTGTTCTTGAATCGGGACTAACAATGAATGATGTTTTGTTTCAAGCTCAGTTTATAGAAAAGTTTCTTGGGAATTGACTGTCTGAAATGACCAAGGCAACAAGAAAATAACCCATGATGTATCGGCCAGCTTATTTGGAACCCAATTTAGTTGAAACCGGTAGAGGGTAAAAGGAGTGGGGGCAATAAAAAGAAACCAGAGGTCATGGGGGTCCAGACATATCCAGGGCTTTGATTGATATGCAGTGCGGCAATGGGGAGGCGGAAATTGGGGGTGCAGCCCTGGAGAATCTTGATGAAATAAAGAATAATCATAAAAAGGGGGTGCATGCCATATAAGGAAGTATGATCCAATGTGGAGGCGGGAGAGGTGAGGAGCGCAGGGTCAGGATGACTAAGGACAGCAGGGGTACTGACTGTAGGAGGGAGGTGACAGGCATATAGAGGGGCCTCCCCCTTATGTATAGGAAGCAATACATAACACACTTTATAGTCCGCTATATTCATGGTATGGAAATGAAGAAAGTCTGGGTCACATTATGAATCTATATAATGTAATCAGCACCTGCAAAGGGGAGTCCTTCACAAAGCAGTAGCTCTTTTCACGAAACTGAGTTGTAGATATGCTCTTTGCCACCGGGAACTAGTCCTTTGCAATGTGCTTCTCGTATTATGACTTCATATAATAGACTTCATTACCTTCGTACCTCTGTAGTAGGGAGATATCCTTTATCAAGGAAATACAGTTCACACGTTGGGGCCCTCTACTGTACACAATTAACGTCAGTATATGTGACACGATATGAAAAAAGGGACCTTAGTGCAGGGTGAATTAAGGTCCCTTTTCCCAGTGCATGTCACAAATTATGTTCACGGTGGTTAAATGGTATATAGGTTCCATTTTAACTATTTCCCTTTTATTTCTCATCAGTAAGTTGATGCTAAACAACATCAACCCTCTTATCATTAGAATGAAGAAACACTACAATATGCGATTCGAATGTACAAATCCATTGTACCATATAATATAGTACTATGCGGCATATAGACATGACAAGCACCTCAGTGAGATCCGCTTCTGATTCTAATCCATCTAGGAATAAATGCATCAAGGTCATAATGTAACTGTACAATAGTGTACAAGATAACAGAAACTCCCAACAACCTTTTCATCATTTAAGGACCTAAGGCTTACGTGGTCAGGTTCAGACCACTCAATTGTGATAAGAATTGTACACTTCTTTCATATCATGTATCGACTTCAAAATATGCAGGTAAATTGAAACATTCGTCTTGTAAAAAGTATCCCAACTAGATAGCATTAGTCAGATTGATTATTTGTACAGTTTGTAGAAATGAATTAAAATACTGACCATATATGGATTAATACTCTAGTCATGCTACAACCAAACGGGATTGCCGCAGTATAAGAGGCAGGTTCACGGTGTAGCTACACCCCATGTGTAGTACAGACAGTAAGCAGTATACAAGGCAGGTTCACGGTGTAGCTACACCCCATGTGTAGTACAGACAGTAAGCAGTATACGGGGCAGGTTCACGGTGTAGCTACACCCCATGTGTAGTACAGACAGTAAGCAGTATACAAGGCAGGTTCACGGTGTAGCTACACCCCATGTGTAGTACAGACAGTAAGCAGTATACGGGGCAGGTTCACGGTGTAGCTACACCCCATGTGTAGTACAGACAGTAAGCAGTATACGAGGCAGGTTCACGGTGTAGCTACACCCCATGTGTAGTACAGACAGTAAGCAGTATACGGGGCAGGTTCACGGTGTAGCTACACCCCATGTGTAGTACAGACAGTAAGCAGTATACAAGGCAGGTTCACGGTGTAGCTACACCCCATGTGTAGTACAGACAGTAAGCAGTGTACGAGGCAGGTTCACGGTGTAAACACACCCCATGTGTAGTACAGACAGTAAGCAGTATACAAGGCAGGTTCACGGTGTAGCTACACCCCATGTGTAGTACAGACAGTAAGCAGTGTACAAGGCAGGTTCACGGTGTAGCTACACCCCATGTGTAGTACAGACAGTAAGCAGTATACAAGGCAGGTCCACAGTGTAAACACACCCCATGTGTAGTACAGACAGTAAGCAGATGCAGCCAAATATGATATATGACGCCATTGTCTGCTGCGGGGAACTAAACAAATCCGGATGAAAACCTTCCAAGATCTCCCAGACAAAGCACTGGAGCACCTCATCTCCATTTGTATTCATTTGTGTCTCGTTTGTTAAGAATAGCCAGCTCGTGTTGCCACCAGAGGGCCCTGACGGCGGGACGGGGCGGCAGGGCCGCAGACAACGAGGGGGAGGCCGGTAAATCGGTCTTTAGGGAAAACACCAAATGGGGAACCATAATAGCAACGTCGGCTCAATCAGTGCCCGTCACTTGCCGCCCCCATACCCCTCTTGTCTTCCATATCATCCCTGCCCCCCTACCTAACCAATCTAGCTCTTACCTTCTCCAATCTGCCCATTTCACCCTACAACCCCCAACCCACCTTAATTCCAGCCCAACTGCACCCCCTCCATGCTGCCTTATTCCTCCTACTCTCACCAACCCGATCTAATCCCCAATCCAGCTGCACCTCTTCGCCCTTTGATACAACCTTCATTCTAGTTATTGACACTTTACAGCCAAACCGTCAAGATGACATGCTCCTTCCCCCAGTCCCAGTCCAACATCAAACATAATTTTATTCCCAAACACTATCATTATCATTTATTGTCTTCAGGGGATCAATCCTGACATTTTATACATTATACTGACCAAACAAATATCCACATTCTATCACCACAAATAACATCCAATGATTTTGTCCTTTATCATTTCAATAAAACACAGTGCCACTGCCATGAGCATCATAGCACCACCGTCACAGCCAGTACCGGTAGCTGGTGCTAGTACCTCACCATTTGGGGAATGAGTGAGGAGTAACACAACATCACCAGATCACACAATACAGTGTTAGCCTCTGGTGGGTCACATGGCGGATCCGAGTTACCAATGTGAGGCTAACACATCCGAGGGTTTATTCATCCAATAAACCCATGATAATCAGCTTTATTTTACATTGTAAATTCTACTGCTTAGAGAATGTAATCAAATAGCTGCAGTCATTTGACAAGTTGACAAAAGTGTCACAAACTGGCACCACCTCGATCTGTGTCCCAGAGCCTCATCGCTGACACCTAAACCTCTTGGTGGAAGTAGTTTCAGCACGCTGGGTGCCGTAATATCATAAATCTAGACAGATACCGTGGAAGGACCCCCCCAATATACGGGGCAGGTTACGCGGTTATATATGGCTGCTCGAATACCAGCGATGTTGCTCGGACGCGTCCGGGGAGGAGCTAGGGCCAGCTTGAGGAGTGCCTTAAGGTAAAGTTGTCGGTGCTTAAAATGGCTAACCGTTGTGTAAGTTAGGCTATCGGCCTCTGCTCCAGTCCTTTACAAGCCTCCAGGTCAGCTCAGGGGTTAATGGCTTCGTCCAGGAGATAAGGGTCGGTGGCAGTCAGCACGTGGCAAATGCTGATAGCGACAACTGCCGGCAGAGAACACAACCCTCCTTACCCCCTCCCCTTCATTACCCCACCACAAACATCCCGACAGCCACACCCCTGGACGCTTCTCCTACGTTCTCCACATAATCTCCACCTTTCTCCCATAATCTCTTCACTACCCTCTCTTATTAATTCTTCACCTTTAACTGCTTCACCACTACTTTATCATAACTGCTTCTATACCTAATTATAATTATCTGCTCCTCCACTTTTCCTTTTAAAACTGATTTTCCCACTCCCTTACAAAAACTGTTTTTCCACTTTTCTCTTCCTTAAAGTTCTTCGCCTTCATTACTCTTTTCAATAACCGATTCTTCACACCTCCTATAACTTAATAATTCCCCATTTAACTCCTATCCATATCCTTTTACGGTCCATTGAACTATCCTCATTTTGCTCTCCGATTGAGTCGTTCTTTGCTTCCCGCTTTAGAAAGTGCTTGTCGACTGATCTATACAGTCTGAAAGAGTCTTTCACTATATTTCATACAATTTTGCTGAATGTCATCAAGCGCCGTATAATCCTCAACGGAATATAATACACAATTCTAGAATCAGAACTAACCCAGCAATCTCTGTGAATCCATAGCTTGCCTCCAGTGGCCCATCTTGCCTGGAGGGGAGGCAGTGCATTTACGTCTTTCCTCCAGGAGCTCTCCTGTAACACAATAGTCATGTCAGGCACTCCAGGCCCCGGGCTAGAGGCCCTGCTGCATCTTATCTGTTTAGTTTAATCGGATCAGGCACTCAGACATTATGTAAATGTGAGAAGGGTTGACATAATCAGGTGGGGAGAGGCTGGTGTCCTTAAGTGTAGTGTCACAAGGGGTTGGACGTGTCTAATGGGGGTAGGAGCAGCTCAGAGAGGCAGGAAGGAGGCAGGAGCTACTTATCAATTACTCATACCTGTCAGTCCGATATCCATATTGAACATGACATGCACAGACCATGCCACACTCACGTCGATATAGGCATATACAAGAGAACAGCGAAGCAAATGACTGTAGCAATAATATACAGATTTTGAAATGATATATGCTATGTAACTTAGAAAGTTATTAGAACAACCACCATACACATCCTTATAACAAGAACAGTAGGGTGTTTCACAAGGAAAAAAAAAAGTTTCACATTGCAAGGTGTGTCACATCTCAACATTATATCCATACACTTACAGATTTTCCTATTCTCCAGGAATGCACCTTTAGAATGGCATATTAAATGCTATAATATTCCTATTATGTATAATTATTCTTCTCATTCCAGATTGGGTGGTGAGCCCTTTTCTCATTGGAAATCGTTGGTAAAATAGGTTTTTACGAATAAAGAAAGACAATCATAGCTCAATAGATATGCTCGTTTTCCTAGATGAGACATAGTAATATGTTAAAAATACAATCATAATTATCACACAAAGTTGCTCGCTACCACAGTATTCTTAAATTAACACATTTATCTGGTCGCTTCTAAACAGAAAAATGCTCCTTGTCCCATTACTCGCAACTTCTTATATCAGTCATAACAATCAGTTGGTTGTGAAACACCCTGCCGGAAATGCATGAAAGAGTCAACTATCTTGGCATTTTGTATAAATGCCCTGTACTGTAAAACAAGACATTGGCCAGGGACAGAAACAGAGCTTTGACCTTTGTAATAGTACAATGTCGAGGAAGTTTAATGCCAAGCATTGCTAGGCTTCACATATCACATATTTAGACTTGCTCGCTGTAAGTTTCATGGCTATACAGAATAATGCTGGCCAAGGCAGTGGTGAATGTTATCGTAATCTTCATCACATTATTGGTTCATTATCTATTAGTACAATATAGAAAATTGAAGATAAAATGGTGGGAAGGTTGACATGGCCGAGTCTCGAACCTTGGACCTTTAGGGTACAAGGACACTGTGATGACCACTAGACTACCATGTGGATACGAGGTTGTGATAGCTAAGGAACCTATATGTATTGTAAATTGGAATGTTTTATCCTTTTGTTCCTAGCATTGCCCTCACACAAGCCTGCATCGTGTGCTAGCCCTAGCCAACTCTCCACCATGTTGCCCAAATCCAGGCTTGATGGCCGGGACTGTGTGGCACTGTGGATGAGTTGCGACAGGGGCTTGCAGTAGCATAATGAAGGCCCTTATGCAGCTGTAATGCGAGTTCTCCCAGTTGCCCCTTGTTTTAAGAACAATAGACCAGTGAGATTTTGTGGACAATTGTAAAGTTAGGTTTGTAAAAATAGACAACTAAAGATAAAATGGTGGGTAGGTTGGCATGGCCGCATGTCGGACCCTGGACCTTTCACATACAAAGCAACAGTGATAACCACTATACTATCGGATCTGTGTTGGGTGGCCATATAAAGGAACCTCTGACAATTATCAACCATGACAATACACAAACTACTACTAACAACTTGTGTGCATGCTTGGGTGACCTTGGGTAAGGTGGTGTGTCAGCACACAGACCAGAGGGTCACCCTCAGTGTGGGTTAGGGCAGAGGAGGCTAGAGGCACAACCCAGGAAACTGGGGTGAGGCTAGAGCATGCTAGTGCCAGCTAGCGCGAACTACTTTTGTGCCTAGCTCAAGGGGTGAGGTAGTGTGAGCTTTGGGTGAGGTGCCCTAGCCCTTCCACATGCCCACCCAATCCCACCCAGTGGCTAGCTGGTGGTGGGGGAACTTGGGTGAGAGGTGGGTGAGGGCTTGCACAAGGTGTGGGGTTGTCCAGTGTGCAGTATATATCAGTTACTTATGGCACTGTGGAAGAGTTACAACAGGGGCTTGCAGTAGCATAAGGAAAGCCCTTATGCAGCTGTGATGTGAGTTCTCCCAGTTACCCCTTGTTTTAAGAACAATAGACCAGTGACATGTATTTTGTGGACAATTGTAAAGTTACATTAGTAAAAATAAGAAAAAAATGGTGGATAGGTTGACATGGCCGAGTCTTGAACCCTGGACCTTTCACATACAAAGCGCCAGTGATGACCACTATACTATCGGATCTGTGTTGGGTGGCCATATAAAGGAACCTCTATTTATCCACCATGGCAATACACAACCTACTAAATACTGGTGTGCATGCTTGGGGGACCTTGGGTAAGGTGGTGTGCCAGCACACAGACCAGAGGGTCACCCTCAGTGTGGGTTAGGGCAGAGGAGGCTATAGGCACAAGGCTTGCCCAGTCTAGCACATAGGGTGAGCTTCTACACACAGGGCTCACCCTACCTTGCTCTATGGGCAATGCTCGCACTAGTCTCACCCTTCCTCACCCCAGTTTCCTGGGAAGGCTTGCCCAGTCTAGCACATAGGGTGAGCTTCTTCACACAGGGCTCACCCTACCTTGATCTATGGGCATGCTCGCGGAAGTCTCGCCCTCCCTCACCCTAGTTTGCTGGGGACTATATCTGAGTCATTCCGGCCATTTTCATCAAATTCAGAGAATAATCCCCACTTGACCTCCTCAGATTTGAATGTGCTTCCTTCCTAATGTAGACACATATAATGAATAGAGCTGTGCAAAATACTTTTTCTTTACCTTATTTCTGGGCCATTTCCAAGGGCCTATACTTCAAAAATCGCCTGGTTTGAGGATGTGTCATTCTCTGAACTGGTTCTATGGGTTACTGACATAAGGCAAATGTTGGAGTTCAGAGTGTTCTAGGCCTTGTTTATGTCCACATGTTGGGAAGGTTGTTATTGTCTCAGTGATGCCTCTGTGTCATGGGACTGCTGGTGGCCCTGGTTGAGAACCCTTTGATGTGTGTATAGATGAAGGGTGGAGGACAGAACATGGCCTTCTGGCAGACTGTGGGAGATCAGAGGCCATAAGTATAAGGTCTGTTCTAAAGACTCCCTGCAGCGAGACTCATTAGCCAGAGAAATCAATACAAATTGTCTTAATCACTTTGATATTCCTGGGACCATAGGGCTAAATGCTATTATAGGGCATGTATTAGCTGTTTATTATGTTATTACTCTCATAAGGCTAGAAGTTTAAATCCGATCATATACATGGGTCCTATAACTTAAGATCGAATTATGAGTAGCTGTTTTATCATGTTAGTTGCACTGGGCTTTAAAATCTAATATCATTCAAGGATGGAGGGCATATTCATGAAATGTACTTCTTTACTGCATCTCTGTTTAATTCATTATTAAACTTACTCCTGCCTCGATTGAAGGAAGGCCTCTATTTGAGTTCTCCATTTCCATGATTCCGAAAGATCTATCTATAAACCCCTACCCCAGGTTGCTTAATGATGATGGGTCAGGTCTATCAGTCAGTCTATATATAGCTTTCATTACCAAGGATGTATGAGGTTGATAAGATATACATCTTCATAACCATACAAGGTTTGTCAATCGAAACTGCTGTAAAAAGAATAATTATTATTTAGGCCTGAATTGAATTGAATTATATTTATTGGCTGAAAAATCTTCATGGAGTACATTGAGTTTTTCATTTAGCAGCCAAGTCGCCTCCTGGAAAAGAAGGGTCGGATAGAAAAGAGTTCATGTTAAGTCTAGAGTTATTCACAAGTTCTTTGACATAGAGAATGTAAGAGTTTCAGTATTCGGTATTTCCGCTACACTATAAGGCACTTAGGAATTTACGACTGTCTTTCAGTTTCTGGGTCTCTGGGGGTAGTCTGTTCCAGTCCTCCATCCCGCGTAGGAGTGGGCTCTTGTCGTAGACATCACTCCAGGATCTCATGCATTTTAGTTTCACTTTAGCGTTGGCTCGTAGAGCTCTCGTAGGCATCACTATGTTGTTCACATCCTTCGAGGCCTTGTGGAGATAGCTCAGTAGCTGCTTGCGTCTAGCGATTTCCAGCATTGGTACACCGTTGCGAGTATGGAGTTGGTCGATGTTGACACCACGGGGATCCCTTATCTTCTCGCAGATCCTCAGGGCATCGTTTTGAAGAGTTTGCAGCTTTCGTATAGCCCAAACTGGGCCACCACCATACGTGAAGCTGCAGTATTCCATGGTGGCCTTGATCATTGTGGTGTAGACTAACACAGCAGTTTGCTGATTGGTGCCAGCTCATATGCGCCGCAGGCCTGGTAGTTTTGACTGCACCATGCCGATCACCTTTTTTAAGTGTTGGGACATGCAGAGAAACCTGTCTATTTTCACACCCAGGTAATTGAAGACCGTAACCACTTCCAATTTGGCACGATTCAAGTAGAGGTCTATTCCATCTAGATTGGGGGTGGAGCATTGTGAGTATGACCATAACACTTGGGTCTTGGTAGTGTTCACGGTTAGCTTGTTCTCATAGCACCATTCACTGATGTTGTCTAAGTCCTCTTGTACTAGGGCACGGATCCGCTCTACGTCCTTGCCCTTGGCCTAATGATTATAGAAAATGAATTGCATTGAATTCTACAATATTCCCTTAAAGATCTTACGGTAACACATGATAATGTGCAATCATCTTATGTGCATATTACATGACCACATGTGCCATTAATCAGAGCCCCACATAGATAATCTATGACCAACCCTGATAACGAACCTCCCTATCTCTATCCTTTTCCTACTGTTACCTGTTATAACTTCTTATGTTGACATACCATAACAAGAATAAAGCCCACTTTCTAACCCCATTATCAAACTGATCCATAGTTTTTTTACCACTATCCCGACGAGCAACGTTCATCTACTATGAAAGCATATATAGGGCCTGTCTCTTTCAGCCTAAAGAGGACAACAATTCTCCGGCCACCGTAGGCGTTAGATAAACTGTGCGCCCCTTGGATAACAGTAAATACATGGCATCTCCCCCCTTCCATATACCCAGTAGAACGTGATCCAAATAGGTATTACTTACTGAAATGATAATTCCGTATTAATTAATTCCAATGATGATCAGAATGAATGAAGTAACATCCAGGGTATAACTTCCATTGCTTTAACCAGCAAACTGTGGAATAAGTTCAGGTCAATAACATTCATGGACAGCTTCACCATAATGTTCCCTGTGTCCTTCTTAATCCAAGTGTTATCCATTATCTAGTCTTACGCATGACACGTGAAAACGGAAGTATGTACACTGCCATATTGCAAAAAAAGTTTAAATGCAACTTGCCCTCCGGACGTTAAACTAACTAACAATAAAGTTTTGTCTCACAAAGTACATTGTTGTCGGTAACATATCAATAAATCACCCTATGCACATAACGTCGTCACACATCATATGGTAAACTGATTGATGTCGTCTCTTTTTAATCAGTTGAATTCAAGTGGATTAGAAATTAGGATGGACCAAAGCTCAATATCATGACAATAATTCACAACAGAGAACTATCTCTCCCCCTTCTGTCATTATAATTATTAGTAGCCAAATCTCTCTTGCTGCCATAGCTTTATTTTCCCTATCCTACAAATCGATAAGCAATATACTTCTTTCTAAATACCTTTTTACAGGTAATAATTACAACAACAACATATACGGCTGCCTTCACCAAATCATATTCTAGTTAAGCATGTAGTGTGCATCAGTTCATCTTTTCCATATATTACTAGTCAATGTAGTTGACCTAAATAAGAGGTGAAGCTAAGGACTGTTTGGCATTGAAGATTTGTTTAATGTGCACTATTGCAAATGGTAAAGCAATTTTTCCGAGCTTGGCCAATAAACTATTTAACAGCCTCAAGCACACTTTCTATTCAAGGACAATTATTCTCATGAGTCATTCCAAGCAGATGAAATAGAATAGGTGTTTAAGCCTGTCATTATATCTGTACATGCAAGTAGGTAAGGAATAGTTCTCTGTTGTAAAATGTTGTCATGATATAGAGCTTTAGTCCATGCTGAATTCTAATCCATCAACAAGTCAAGGCCCTTTTAATGCAGCTCAGATATGACCCTGTGCTAAGTGCAGTGACAGTCTCTTGATGGTTTAACGTGCCTTGTTGTTCATAAGGTAAGAGCCTTTATGTGCCCTGCATTCATGGCCTATGGCAAGGGCAAGGGCAACTCTGGCAAAATGATCTGCACAACAACTATTCCCTGAGACACCCTACAGGAACCGGAAGTTTACTTCGTTACATATTGTCAGGGGACAGAGCAGCCCCATTTTGTTCTCTGGATGCTATGTATTTATGGCTCGCTCAGTGTACTAACTTAATGTCTGGGGTCTGACATTGCTATTAGTACCTGCTTTAAATATCACCCTAAAGTATAGAAGTATGGAAAGCCCTCTGTATGGTATGATACCTTTATATACAGGCGCCAAAAAGAGCCACATTTAAAGAATAACTAAAAGAACATGCGAAGTATTTTTTTCACACTTGATGATACAATGAAAGAAAAATGCAAATGACGAAAGGAACAGGTAATTTCATTTGCTGTCACAACTGTCAACACATGCAACACATGAGAGGGAATCAGGTATAAGGTATGGGAATCAAGTATATGGTACGTTCTAAGGTCTCTCTGCAGTGAGACTCATTGTTGGATTGGTCGACGTACTATTTGTAAGATTTATGTGCTCATGCTGACCACCTACTTTGGCTTAATTTGAAAGACTATACTTGTATAGAAATTATGACCAAATAAAAAATTACTAAACTCAAAAACTCAAAACTCATTAAAGAGATGGAAATTTGTACAAATTGCTCTGATATTTCTCAGAACATCAGGCTTAATCTGATTATAAGATAATATTATGACATTCACCAGCTGATCATCATACTGAGTGTGGGATCTTTCAATCCAATTACATGTATATGGGTGCTTTCGATAACTATGTAACTATCACTAACAGTTTTATGTCATTTTCGAAGTCTCCAATCGCTGAAAGGTTAATTGATGGAGGTAATATTCATGTTAGATTCTTTGTCTTAATTTGCTTCATCTCTGTTTTATTAGTTTTTGTCATGCTATGAATGAACTGTTGAAGACAGGCTATACATTGTTACTATCAAAGTCCAACATGCATGCGCACCTAGGAACTAGAGCCCCAAGCATTAGGGCCCTCTGGAAATTGAGCCCTTAGAACTTGGGCCATCATTTCTAAATCAGCAGCCGCCAGGGTGCTACATCTTATTCAAAACCGGGATATCCGAGGGCCCCAGTTCAAGTCATTCCGTTACATAGCGCCATGCATGTATGTAAACGAGAGGTAGTACGTCGTGAAACAGATAATCCAGAACAGGTGCCTTGTCTCACACCTGTAGAAAACCAAATAAGCTGAATGGGCTGAATTACCAAAACAGGCCACAATGAGCGGACTCCTTGTGGTAGCACTTCTGGCTTTTGCCATCCCCGCCTTGGCGGCACGTGTGGCCCCACAGATTATTGGAGGTGAAAATTGCAACTAGGTTATTTTCTGGTTACCAATTATAGGTGAATAATTGAGTCATCACATACAGTAGGTTTAGATGATAGACAAGGGGTAATGGGTGAAGGTCAGATCTGTATAGGTATAGAATTATGATAGAAACATGATATATCAAATATGCCCTTTATCATATCCTCCATAGGGTTTCCTGCTGTTTTATGTTATCTATTTTCTCTAAGTAATGGTATCACCTAATCCCAGTTATCTACATTGTTTACAATGACACTGAGTGAGTGTCTATACAAGTGCTCCTCATAAGAAAAGCTACCATTTTGCATGTTGCTATGACCTCAAGTACTGTGAGAGTAACGCTGAATGCAACAAGCAGCGATTGAATCTAACATTCCGTTTACTTCCCTATAACCTGAGAAATCACTTGCTTTCATGTTAACCATTAGTGCTGCCAGGGGAAAGTATGCTGAATGTTAAGTGTAGTAATTCAAGGATGAATATCAAACTGAAATACTAAATACATTTTGTAATCTGCAGGCCGTAATGCCAGGATTGGGGAGTTCCCATGGCAGGGGTCCCTGCAGCGTATGGGGGCGCGTATGAATGATGTGGATCCTTACCCAGGCCATGGTTGTGGCTGTGTTCTCATCTCCGACACCTGGCTTCTCAGCGCCTCCCACTGTTTTGGCCAGCAACCGTGAGTATCATTATAAGGAGGCTTTTTCGCCTCAAATGGCAAGCGTTTGTGGACCAGTACCAATCCAAAATGTGTTATGGGTGCCGCAAATGTTTTGTGGAGGGGAGCCAAACAGCATAATTATAAAGACTTTCAGGCACCCATAAAAACGCATTTCTCATTAGATGTGAAACAGCATCCAGTCCAAAACTACTATTAACCATAAATTACTGTGACACTTCATGTCACTTCACAGACACACATCACATTCCCTAAAACCGGTATAAACCTGATGTGGTACACCTAGAAAAAGATTGTCATATTAGTCATATGTCTTATATCGCACTCAACTTTTTATAAACCCACACTGAAGTGGCTTCAAGTGGCGTTTAGCTCAGCAATGCCATGTATATATCCGGAAAGGTCACAACGGTGTTTAAGTGGCTTGAGGTGGCGTTTCCTCGAATTGAATGTGCTTAAAGTGCTACTTTAAACATATCCAGTTTACTTAAATGCAAACATTCATGCAGTGCCAGTATCATACTGTAATGGTCTTCACCACACTGCCACCGATGACCTTAATATGCAGGCTTGGCCTTCTGCCCATAAGTAAGTTCTCTTTGTAAATAGATGGGAAGAATGATATAAAGAAAGAAGTTAAATTCAGAAAGTATATTGGCTTTTGCATTGTTCTTCAGCTTGTATATTGTGCTTGGTCTCCAGATGAGCGGTAATCCCACTATCGGAGCTCCAACTGGATACTACATCCAAGATCTCATCATTGTAAGTGTGTACTAACTTGGCCACACAAATACCTCAACACAGCTTAAAACCAATTGGAACTCATCATGACATATCGTTATTACCTTATCAGCTTATCGAACATTATTGCCATCCATCGGTATAATTGTTTTCCTACATATACATGTACTCGTACACCTTGGAAGGTACAATATTAGACTCAGAGAGTGGCAAATGATAACATAATTATATTTCCTTTGTACCAGTACCCATGATTCAACCAATATATATCACTGATCACCTTAATTTTACTCTAACCTATGCTTTATTGAATAGTAAGGAAAAGGTGCCCCTGTACTAAGGTCCTATTCATAATTCATGTCACTTCTATTTCTAGCACCCAGCCTGGAACCCGCAGACCTTTACAGGTGACGTTGCCCTTATCAGGATTCAGGGCCGAGTTCAGTTTAACCAGTTTGTGAGGCCCATTGAGATGCATGCTCCTGGGACCAACCTGGACGGTGCTGCCTGCACCATCTCCGGATGGGGAGTCCGGATTCCGGGTAAGGGACCATTCACTAATCCCCGAAGGGTCATCTGTCCTCATGATGATTACAGTATGAATAATACATCTTATCATTGTTCTAACTGACTTTTAACCTTAGTTTGGTATGTATCTGAACAAGTCATTATGATTGTAAAAATCCTTACATTATGGAAGTGGAAGTCTATACTATTGAGTATCCTCATTTATAGTATGATTTACTAAACACCAAGTTAAATCTTCCAGGACAAAGAGAGAGTGCCATCATCCTGCAGGCCGCTGACGTTAGAGCTGTCTCTGTGGCCGAGTGCCAGCAGTTCCTGAGGAGGGCCACAGAGGGCAACATCTGTGTCTTTGTGCCCATGAGAAGTGGTGCCTGCTACGTAAGTACACTGCTATCTATCTATCTATCTATCTATCTATCTATCTATCTATCTATCTATCTATCTATCTATCTATCTATCTATCTATCTATCTATACATATACCATATATGCTGGGCTACTCCCTGAAACCAGTCACAATATCATCCAATCCTACCAGGGCTGCATAAAATTCTGATGTGCTCTGACCTGTGTCGGCATTATACATGATTGCAAGTCGACTCATCAGGGCTGCATTGGAGAGTATTTGTCTTGTAGAGTCAACATGATGCTCTAATGCATTGGTGAGTTACAAGCCATGCATTCCTGCATCACGATGAAAAAATATTTATGACATCATAATGCATTGAATCATTTTGTTGCCAAGGGTTAACTCAACTGATTGATAGCATTTATTTGATCATTTGAATTTAGTACTGCACGAATATCGAATGGAATTCGAAAGAATTAGATTATGGCTGTCAAGAAGACTATAGCCTCTTTTTTTTCATCTTACTGCTCAATGTCCTAGTGTCATGTAGGAAAACCTGGAATAATATGTATAGTTACCGAAGAAATTGATCTCTATTGCAGGGAGACTCTGGTGGCCCATGTGTGTGTAAGGGCAAGCTGGCTGGTATTAGCTCCTTCGGACAGCCTGGCTGCTTCCCTGACAAGCCCTCTGCGTACAGCAGGGTCTCCTTCTTCCGTGAATGGATCCGGCAGGTATCTGGAGTATAAACTGGTATCTGGAGTGAGAACTTTGCAATAAAATATAGTATGATTTTATGATTTTATGATTCTGTGTACCTTTCTACTATATAACCCAAGAAAAGAGAATTTTCATTTACACCAGCAACCAAGCTGTACTAAGCAATATTCCATTAAATATAATTTTCCATTAAATATAATTTTTTTTAAACTCATTATTAGCTCAAATAAGCTTATAATCATTAAAGGAACTTTCACAGGCATTTCATTACCAAATGCAGCGGCTTGAATAAGCCCTTCTGCGCTTACCGATTTTGACGATACCATTTGCCTTACCCTTATACAAGACTTGTGCTTATTCAAGTTTCAGAAATCGGTGTAGTTTTCCTTTAGCAACACTGTATTAACTAAATCGTTTGGGGGCTAATTGAAACTATATTGGCAAATACATCATGTAATAACTGTCATCAAAACGTATAGTTTTGAACTACACCAAACACATATTTTAATCAACTAACAAGCCACTTAATAAATGGAAATATATATCAAAGTATACATATCTATCACTGGGGATGGTTGTCTCAATCAGATTTACATTTTTAACGAATTATTTCAGTGTGGGCTGACATTTGGATGCCCCTTAAACTGACCCATTAGAAATAAACCTTTTCATCATTAAAACGACCATATTTAAAACGGTTTTCTTGTGGTAGTTATGCTAGTGCAAAATCGTTTCCTGTTCTGCAGAGCACATCTGAAAGCCCTGTGCTAATTCAAGCCACCACGGTACATCTAAAACACCAACACTTTATTGACCAGGTCCTCACTTGACTCAGTCATACTTTCTCATTGTCCCATTTAAATGGCCAGGCAAAGAATATGTATTTCAAAGCGCATTACTCTTTCCACAATCTGCTAAGCTACAGTTAAAATTTGACATCTGGGAAGTGTTGCAAATAGAGTTCTCTGAAAAGGCAGAGGTAAAGGGCATGCACATTTATTAGTTTTAGCACATAATTTCACTTTCATTGCAATGATATTGCTGTCTACCTATTTTGACAATTTTGTAATTTTCTCGATGAAACACGCAAAATTAGAAGTAGCCAGTCCCTACTTATAAATCTTCTGAGATTTCCATAGCGTGCATATAGTGGTCTATCCTGCAGGTGAATTTACCCCCTTCAGGAGTTGTTCTCCTGAAACACAATAGTCATGTGAGCCTTGCAAGCCCCGGTTTAAGGCCCTGCTGCATCTTATCTGTTTAGTTTAATCGGATCAGGCACTCAGACATTATGTAAATGTGAGAAGGGTTGACATAATCAGGTGGGGAGAGGCTGGTGTCCTTAAGTGTAGTGTCACAAGGGGTTGGACGTGTCTAATGGGGGTAGGAGCAGCTCAGAGAGGCAGGAAGGAGGCAGGAGCTACTTATCAATTACGCATACCTGTCAGTCCGATATCCATATTGAACATGACATGCACACTCCCTTGGATATACACGGATATAGCCATATGCAAGAGAACCACTAAACCCCTTAACCAAGGTTGAAAAATATTGTATTATCAGGCAGATTCCACGGACATTTACTTGCTGGCCGCAGATTAATATCTAGATGCATGCAAACAATATGTTTTAGATAGCTGTCAATTATTTAGTGAGAAATTAAACTGACCAAAATACACATAAAGCAGAATTGACTTTAATTTCAAATAAATACTGACAGAATGAAGGGGATAGTTTCGGGTTCTAAACTATTGTCATGATATAGAGCTTTACGCTGTGCCAAATTCCAATCCATCAAAAATGCAAGGCCCTTTCAAGGCTACTCAGATATGACCCTGCTCTAAGTGCAGTGACAGTCTCATAATGGTTTTCCACGCTGTGTGGTATATAAACTAAAAGCTTTTATGTGACCGGAGCACATTGCCTACGGCAAGAGCAAAAGCAGCTCTGGCCAAATGGTCTCTTCAACAATTACGCCGTGCGACACCTTACCGGAATTGGAAGTTTCACTTCATCACAGACTGTCAAGGGACTGGGCAGCACCACTTTGTTTGCAGGTACCTATATATGTTCCTGCCAGGTACACTGGGCTAGCCTAATGTCTGAGATATGACATCCCTATTAACACAGACCTTGTCATAAATCAGTCTGAAGTCTAAGTATGGAGAACACCATGCAGTGGTAAATGATAGCAAAGTTGATATTGCAGGCTGATATGTTCCCATTTTGTAAATTGAAACAACTCTTACAATACATGCAAAGATTACTTTGATGTGGAGCATTTTCTTGACACAATGACTACTGTTAAACAAAGCTCTCTTAACACCACAAGATTCAGCCACATCCCCATATAAAAGTAAAGGAGGTAAGTACTATATTGGCAGTGCTACCTCTATGTCATGAGACTGCTTTTGGCCCTGGTTGAGAACCCTTTGATGTGTGTATAGATGAGGGGAGTGGGGACAGAGGCATGATAACATGGCCTTCTGGCGGACTGTGGGAGAGGGAATTAGGATTAACAGAGGCCATAAGTATATGGTCTGCTCTAAGGTATCCCTGCAGTGGGAGTCATTAGAGAGAGGAATCAATACAAGTTATCTTAATTGCTTTGATATTTCCGAGACCGTAGGGTCTAATGCGATTATATGACATTCATCATTTATAAACATGAGACTATGCCTATCCAATTACATATATGCCTCATCTAACCTTAGGAGTAATTATGAGGAGCTGTTTTGTGTCAGTTCTGCGTGTGCAGGTTTCCGATTGTTCAATTATTAATTCCATGAAGAAGGGATGTGGTGGGGGAGATTCATGTACTCTGTCTTAATTTACGTCAGGTATTTTTCAATTTTACATCAATTTTGACTCTGCCTTGCTAGAAGCCAGGCTGTTGTGGTTATGCCTGTGCATGCACTATTCAACATTATGATGTTGTTTGGGAGTAAAGCTAAACATGGTATATTTCCTCTAAATCAGTTTCAGTTTCATTTATTGCACTTCTAGTCCCACAGGACTTTTTTCAGCGCACACGTGAGTGAATTTACAATTTTCCAGATTCAAAACTGCGTGGATCTTAACTACTAGGTCAGAGATGTATTCCCGTGTCTCTAGCGAACTAAGTGGATAGCCTATGCTTTACACCTTAGTAATTAATTGGTGCTTTATCAGCACTTCATCAATAAATCAGAGGACATCAAAATAAGGGGCTCTAGTTATTGGACCAAACCAATGCAGAATTATGTCGGCCTATCTAGAACGTTGCTCCACTGCATGGCCATGCAGCTCACACCAGTTCACACCAATTTCCACGCTACACGCAGAACACCTAGGGGCGGTATGTTTCCTTAAAGCAACATTTGTCAGCGAGATGCACCAATGCAGTACATTGTACCAGAAGGTAACTCGCCAGCCGGTTCGCCAGTGCTGCATTAGTACATTATGCAAACCCTTCAGAAGTGTATTCGCCATGTATAGGGTCGGGATCGGCGTCATGCGAGGATGCAGCCCTGGCAAGTGATTGTATACATACTCTTTTCCATCTTATAATATGCTATGAATATACTATGCTGTGTAGGAATGAGTCTTATCATAAACAACGCGGGGTTTCAAATTCAACTATTCCCTACTTTCTCAGTGTTTGGTGTGAAGGGAGTTTTTTTTAGTATCGGTTGCAAACTTCAGATCAGCAGTACTAATCTGCAGCCAGGAAAGCCACACCCTCAGAAAGCACTCTCACCTAAAAACCAAGCAGTGCCTTACTTTCAGGTGAGGGTGCTTTTGGCGACAGTGACGCTCACTTTTCACTTTCACTGTTGTACAAACTGAACACTAGCATCTATTGTCTGATGTGGGACTACAGACAGCACAGGGGGTAATCAAGTGCTGGATACTTTGTTAGAAGAACTTATCATAATAATTGTAATTAGCCTGGGTAAAATTCACAAAAGATGCCACTAATACACTCCAACAAGGGGACTGGACTGTCTATGAATACGCAGAACCCATTAAATTTCTATATATAGACTTCCCAAGAACTTATTTCCAACTTTCACATCGCCGCTATAACATGAACTCCAGGTGGCGTTATAGGCATAACTAAATCCTTATGATGTAGGTAATAGTGCAGGCCTGCCATGGCTCTGAGTCACAGATCTGGGCCGGTGCTGCTATGACAAACGGTTTTAATCACAGTGCAATGCAGACACACCACACGTATACGGGATCACCTTATCTCTATCCCTTTCCCAGAACCCACTGTGCCTTGTAATTACTTCTCCTGCTGACATATCACGACTAAAGGGAAGGCCACTTCCCAGCCTCCTCTCAGACCAGGGCCTTGGTGACTCATTACATGCTGCCACACAGGCACCTTTGTATTTAGGTATGACGTCCTCGGCTGTCTGACATGGCCTCACCTGAACACCTAGAAGATGCTCTCATCTTTGGGAGCATGATGGCGGCTGGGGATACATTTACACCTGAACAATGAACAGGTAACGATTCCCTTGCCATAATGTATGCGGGTCCCTCTGGTCGGAAAGTTGTTGAAATGAAGGGCCTCAGGTCCCAAAAGTCTCACCAGGGCATATAAAGTATTGTTCCAGGTCAGAAGCCGCCTAGAGAACAGCCCATGTCGCCAGGTCGCCTTTGACCCATCTGCAGCCACAAGTAGACATGCATGCATGAAGCGTGCTAAACCTAAAATAGAGGTAGATAAAAGAAAGGTGTGATTGTCTATGTTTTAGATTCAAGCGACAGGAAATTGAACAAATGACAGGTTTATAATTTCCAGAATGATTGACTCTGATTAAGATACACTGTAGTCTTAATCAATATGATATTAGATATGGGGGGTGGGGGGGGGGGGGGGCAGGTCTATCATCTACAGGTCCGTGCGGATCTTCATTTCTACTTGCAAAATTGGCTGCTCACAGATTCTATTATCTATGGCTTTTTAATCATACATATTCCCAAGAACAGAGAAAGGGTGAGACAGAGACGTGGATGAAGGGAAGCGGCGAGTCACAGAGGCGCACAGCCACGTGCCGCACAGAGACATAGTTAAGGCTGGGAGATTAGATGTAACATTGGCTGTGACATCAAGAAGTTGTGCATGCACCTTCTGCAATTCAGGCCCCGGAAGTCTCGTCTTGCACGTGATTCGGCGAGACAGGAGGGGACACGCCAGCTATTCTGGCAGCTCGGTACCACTGAGGCGCCAGCGACGACGGGATTCATCAATTAAGTAGAAAAAGAGGAAGCAATTTGTAGCCCAGGCCGTATCATTATCCCCGCCCGCCCGTCGGCCTTTTTGCGTGGCACAGCGGCTAAAATCGATAAACATAGTCAATTTACAGGCGCTTTCCTTTTGTAAAGTTTCGAATTACAATGCTTCCCATTCCGGCGTTGCTTTCGGGAGGGAGCCTGGAGGGAGGTGTCTATTCTATGTGATATCCCTTCGTATTACAGACGGACACAGGCCGCGTTGGCATTTCGTACTCTGCAAACCCAATTATTTAGTTCTCCCTTTTTCCCCCTTTGGACCTGAAGTATTCTACAAAACATGCTACTAGCAGGGCACATTAAAAGTTTTCCACTGCAGCGAGCAGGCTCAATTTACTCCACCCCACACATAATAAACACGAACCCAACTGGGGAGTAACCTTTCATTAGGCCTCCTAAAATACCTTTTTTACATTTTCGTGTTTAGAAATCCCACACCCACCCTAAAGCACTGCGCCATACGGTACCGTCCCTGCAGGCTTTCTGACAAGAGTTTATATTAAAAACCGCGAAAATCCGCTACGCTATTCATTTCCATGTCTATATGTATGAGGCTGGGATTAGAGCATAACTAGATACAGTGCTTTTCCCATCACATCTCATTTACTATAAAGCCAGCCCCAGACTAATGCAGACAAGCATAAACGGTGCAGTTATCAGGGTCCCTCAGGCTGCCCACATGCATACTGAACAGCCTTACTGGGCCTCTAGTCTCAAGACCTTATAACTGGTCTTCCAGTGTGGGCAACCCTCTTGTCTTATCGTTACATGACTTGATCTTAGATTCAAAAATGTCAGCCCCGAATGACGTTTTGTATTGATTGTATTTTAAGGCATATCATGGAATTATAAAGAGGCGCAACTGAGGCCCATTACAATGTAGAGCAATATGCATTAAACCAGTTTGGTGTAACAAGGACATGTGAGAGGACATGACGACACTATTCATGTAGTAGAACTCTGCAACACAATTACAATGTCATTTGAATTGGGCATGAAATTATAAGCCATGGAAATTCTATTTCCGAAATATAATGAAGTAACTCTCTGATCTATGGTAACTTTTAAAACAGTTACTCCTCTCTGCTACCTTTACTTCACTCTTCTGCCATTGTGGACTAAGGCGCTGCGGTCTACATGTTACAGTCCTGTACACACGTGGACTTGATGGGGAGACACCAGCAATCGGACAGAGATAAGAGAGATAGTCTGGCCTTGATCCCCTATACATCCTCTGTGTGTTGGGCCCGAGCTTCCTCCAGGACATGCCTAGTTGACCGCCTGGTAGTACCCTACTTAATGTAGGGGAGACAGCATAGAGCACTGGGTGTCCCAGTATACATGTGAGCAGGCACGCGGAAAGGGTCATCCGCGACCCAACACATGAAGCATCCATCCTGCGTGGCTGCCCACACATGCCGTAATCTGTTAGCATCAGTCCATCTTTCTACATCTCCATCTGTCTTATAGCGCCCTCCCTATGACTAGTCATTTCGTCGTGCCGTTCCTCTTAACAAGATACAAGGTTGTAACTATTGAATGGTAAACGATATTGATAGGACCCCTTACTGCAAGAGGCATCGGATGGCGCTCGGTCATATGCTATAGAGCCAGCTCGTGTGGATAAAAGGGTGCCTTGTCAGGAAATCTCCTGTCCAGTTTTAGTTGCGTTTACTATCATTCATGATCCTGAGTCTTTGCAATATGATTCAACTTCAATGATTCAAAATATATTATGTTATAGCTTAATATAGCGTTTTATAACGGATATAGCCATGCCAGTGCTGAGATGTGGTGCACTGCCAACAACAACAACCCCTCTCCCCACCTATGACAGCATGGGGTGGCTTAACTTTCTCAATTTCGGTAATAATTCATGAATCATTGTAGGGTGGCCACCCTCCCACCTTAAGCCCTCCTTGTCTCCCTAATCCCTACTTTATATTCTACTTCACAAAGCAGACTTCCTTTTGTGGGAAGGTTTTCCTGTGAGACAGTAGCAGAGTTCAAGTCATTGGCAAAGATCCAAGACTCTGGGAAGAAAAGTATCAATTTGTCGGCAGAGTGAGTGGCCATGCCAGGTGGGGGGTGGCGGCGAGATCCTCCCCCAGGCTTTAGATCTATTTCCTCCCCCCACCCCCCCCCCTGCCAACTACTCAATGCGTTTCTCCTCAGTCCACATACATACATCTTCCAGTGGGTTAGCCAATACATGGACTGCTGGTACAGATGCAGTGTCCTTGAGTGCAACAGGACACATGATTCGCCTCCTAGGGGAGCTGCCATATTGAATCTCGTCTCGCGTCTTGCGAGACCCAGAGAGAGCTCTATTGACAATGTGTTGGACGGCAGGGTGTGTATGGGATACATAGCACGTGGCTATAAAAGAGGACTATATTGGAGATGATTTGTACTGGGAGCCGGTGTATCGGGGGTAGGGTAGTGGGGGAGTGGTGGGGAGGGGGATGCACTTGTCTGACTCAGCAGAGCTTCTTTTCCCTTGGTGGTGTCTGGTGGCTGTGGCCAGGTCCCTTATGAAGGCTCCTTATTAACCCTTAAAAGCCACATAGTACGTTAATACCCTATACATGTATCTTTTATCGTCATGATGTATCAATGCAGCACTGGCAATTCATTTCATGCATCATGCTCATCTTTCGGGAGTGTATCAACCCTGTATTATCGGCATGATGGCATGATGCAGCACTGCCGAGTCACTGATGACGATGCATGACTTTATGTACTGAAGTACTAGGCATCCCTTAAAGGGTTAACTATCCCTCGGCAAAGGGAGGCTATCAGCGGGTTCTATTCTAAAGGCCTGATTGTCTTGGCTGCCACTGGACCGGGCTAGCTCCCCTGCTGATTACTGCCCACAGGAGGCCGGCTGCAGGCTGCTGCACCCCAGCACACAGCCTGCAGCCGGCCACCTGGCACCTGTTTCATAACCACATATACCGATTAATCTTGATTGGAGCAAATCTTTACATAGATCTGTGACATATGCCATGCCATGTTCTCATGTACAACACAAAACAATCGGAAGCTCTAATCACTCCCAGGAATGAGATGCCTGGTCTGCGTGGTCAGAGCATCAAAGATGGCGGATGGTAGGTTGAATGGAGGCTTGTTTTTGCTAGTTTTAAGGGTGTTATGGGGGGTGACAGGTCATACAACTCAGTAGGTATGGCTTAAATATCAATACAAACAATCTGGATAGTATTTACACTGCAATAGGAGGCTAAATTTACTGTATTGGGCATCCTAGAATTGATCAGTGATGCCCTTGCCACATATCAAAATATTTGTTGTGATGCCCGTAACACATTTCTATGATGCCCTGTCCATGGGAGCATGAACAGATGAGTCTGGCTCATGGTTATGATTCGGAACAGCCCTTCTCTTGAATCAATGAATGTAATTGTCTTCTCATCAATATTTATGATGCACTTGCAGCCCATATTGATTTTTCTCTGCATATCTTTGAGGCTCACCTCCATGACAAAAATCTCAATTTTCCATGACATTCATAACATTCTTGTGGAAGTCGGGGGGCTTGGTTCCCCTCCCCCCCCAAAAAAAGTTCCCCAAAGACAGTCCGAGCCCTTACGATCTACTGATTATGACAAACAAGATGTATGAATAGGTGACCGCAACTTCTCATACCATACTGTTGTGTATAAGCGCCCCTGCAACTTGCGGTTATATCAGAACGGCCATTTTGAACAGGTGTATAGTGAGTTCTGAAATAATCAATTTCAGGCATACAATTATCTGCACTATACTACTAGCTACCTAGAAATTATATGAGGCTACCTTAGTTTAGTAGTTTAAAGTGATTGTATAAAGGAATCTATTTGCATTTCCCTTATCTTACATAATTATTGTATACAAATCAATAGGAATAGTATGGAGGCAAAAAACACAGAAATCTGATTTTTGGACCAATTTCAGTAACACTTACATACATGTATATACACCAAAAGAACTGTGGTACGGAGCATCACTCTCACGCACTGACTATGTGTTACGGGCATCAGTAGCAGTGTGTTACGGGCATCACCATGAAATTACAAAATCCATATTTCTCACTAATCTGTGGGGTTTACATTGAACAATGAATGGTTACAGCCTTGTTAATTGCTTACGATGATCATCTGTAAGTTTAAGCATTCACAAGTCACTAGAAATAAGGCAATCTTGCCTTCTCTGTTGGAGCAATAATAACAACTCCACCATCTATGATGCTCTGACCACGCAGACCGGGCATCTCATTCTTGGGAGTGTAATGTATTCGTGAATTATACATGATTTGGTGCATCATAGGTCTGGGGTCTCTTTTATAACTACTGCCGTACCCGTGGGATAAATAGTCACGGGTTTGATGATCATAATAAGGACTGTCTTTCAAAAGAAATCACATTATAATGCATAGAAATATGTACCTGAGGGCTACTTGCATTACTGTCCCACTCCTATGGGTCAGCTCTATCAGGAAAAAGTGTTGTTCTGCAACCCCAACCTACACATCCCTCCCAATGATATCCTCATCCTATACATTCTCTTAAACTTCAAACACTGAGGCCAAAAGAAAGGTGTGTTTCAGGTTACACAGTCTGAAAATCGCTTTTTTTTAAACTTACAACAGCGTAGACTCATAGACTATCGATTTCACTCTGAAATAGCCCAAAAAATATTTGAAATATAAATATTTTTTTTAAATTGGATAACAATTTCTAGTGTCGGCCCTTATTTGCTCGGCAGGGTTAAAAATCTACTCTCAAACTTCAGCGCGGATTCGCCGACAACCGTATTGACACTCAGACTATCAAATTGACTCTGAAATAGACCAAAGATTACTTGAATTTTTTTTTTTTTACAAATTTGGATAAACATTTCTATGGTCGGCCCTGTAACCTGAAACACACCTTTCTTTTGGCCTAACTTACTATTCGTGTAACATACATGCAATAGATATGATAAAGATATTAAGGAAACCTTTTTTCTATGTTCTTTGTCATTTTTAAAATCATTGTATTTTCATAGCATGTATAAGACACTATGTTGGCCTTAACACATAGTATTATTATAGAGCGGTTACCAACTGGCGAAATCAGGGAGGATTCACATAGTGCTAACATATAGAGTAACCCGATGTTAAGGCTTCCTACTCAATATACAAAGTATGCGGATTAAATCTCTCAACGTATACAAGCTACTCAACATCTTTAATATAATATTCATGGCACATATTGAAAGTGAAAATGTTTTACCGAGCAGTGGTGCTTTAGCACATTTTTCCTGATTACGGAAAAGGCGGAGGAAACGAGAGAACCAACGGTACGATGGAGCACTTGGCTCTTAATTAGTGTACTTGTGGGTGATGAGGGGAGGACTGAGGGGGTGATTAGAACACCTCTACTAGGCTCTAGTGCTGTGATTGTAGAAGGTGCTGCTATACTGTGATGATGTGCCGCTGTACATGTGCTACGTGGGTCCGTTACCCTGATTAAACAGGAGCCTAGTCACATTAGCAGTTTAGTCGCTCACTAAAACACATTACCTATGTTCGCTGGTGGAGAAATATGGCACTTATAGCAACTACATTCTCACCTCTGCATCTGCTGGAAATTGTCACACATTGGCTGTACAGCACTTCTGACTTGTTAAGGTATGGCACCACCTGTTATTACACAACAGAACCATTTGGTTAGACAAGGACAGTTTCACCCTCTTTGTAGAGTTTACCTTGAATACTTCTCACAGTATACATAGGCATTCTGGCATGTTTCACTGAATACCCCTACAGCTTGGTAAAAGGCCAATAACTTATTTATACCACTAGCTGTATGCAGTATACAAGAAGTGTGAAATGCTTTGTTCTCCGTACCCGCTGTGGTATAAAAGCTGAAACAAGTGGTGTCAAACTTGTGTCGCTCTCGAAGCAGGACAACAAAGTTCTGTACAGCTCTGTGTGGGGAGTCGGTGAACTATCACTTAGTGGACTCCAGGAGCCTCTATGGAAACTACCTCACACCCATGTAGCCCTTATCTCCCCTCAGATAAGACTATCTGCTTCTAGATAAGATTGATAAGCTGACCAATTTGCCAGTGAGATCTCATGGAATCCCGTTGAAGGCATAAGAGTTGAGGTGACAGTTAGTGTCCTACCAACCTGGCTACCCGTACATAAGGCTCCAATCGCAGCACCGGTTCATGACAACCAAGGTAGTTTTAGCCAATGCTTTCTGGGCTAGTTACCTACCTTCTTGTGAATTTAATCGTTTCGTTTTTTGGGGCGGTTGATATCATCCTACTTTGACAATTGCTCTTTCACGAGCGAATCATTACCCATTCCTTAATCGGTTGAAATAGCAAATAATAGTTTATGATTAAATAATACATATATGAGCTCATTCAACTGACAGAAAAAGAAATCTAAACATCAGATTTCACTCGGTCTAGTGGAAGAGTGGCTTTTATACTTGTGTTTGCCAGATGAGGAGGCCTGCTGAGTAGGTGGTGTGTTGCCGATAACTTCAACACGTCAGACAAGGACAGCGTGAAGGCCTCACCACCAGTAGCTCCGTGATTAAACGGCCTTCACGCCCCGTGTCGTGTACCACGCATGCACAGACCATTTGTCCCCCACAATGCTTTGCAGGCTGATTAGTAGCATCTCCAGAGTCCCCTAGCGGATGCTGTGTTAACTAGTCCCCCCCCCCCTCCCAGTCCCGTCTCCCTTGCTGCTCCACTTGGGGGTCAGCTTCAATAGACAGGAAAGGGTAAAGACAGTAGCAGCATCATCATTCCAATGAGATACTATCACTGTCAGACACTGCATAGTCTTAATATGCATATACGGCATAGTCTTAATAGGTATATACCTCGTAGCTTTGATTCAACTCTCTGCCTGCAACACAATCTGTGAGGTTTGGGGGCAGAGGTCCTCTTCTGCTACGCATGAAGTGCGGGTGCGCGTGGCGTCCTAGTTTTCCATCTTTAGCCAGTCTTTTCTGTCCTTTGCTATTTCCCATGAATTGTCTATTGTCAATCCCAAATGTTTGAGATTTTCTCCAGGATCTTTATGCAGATTGTTTTCTCTCCTCCTATCAGCCTTTTCACGTTTCTAGTAGCTTCGGCCAGTGCTTGTTGTGCTGGAGTGTCGCGTGTCCGATATATAGCAACTATTGGGAGGGATTGTGTCGCCATCTAGAGGGACAGAGGAGCCTTAAGACTACGAAGTATGTAAGACTATGCAATATAATATATATATAATAATTTTAAGACTACCCAGTATATGTTTTTTGTCAAGGCACTGTTTTCAGAGTCTCAGAGTGCCTATCAGACGGAGTTGAAGGAAACCAGAAAACATTTCGCCGCAGGTTACATGACGTCACATAAAACGGTGTATCATAATTGTTGACGGAAATCCGTTTTTAAGAGAAATACAGCTCAAAGCTTTGTATGGCAGTTTCATGAGAATTTTCTAATTGTGGTTCAACAAGCATTCATAAGATGTTTGCTCTATCAGAGTATACTTGTGAATCTAAAATTATATTGTTGACGTTTTTGCTATTGTGTTTCGATGTAAGCATCAATGTCCAGCATAGTGCTAGCTCACGTAGCAACGGTAAAGTCGGATTATCCCTGTGAGACACTACATGATATACATGATGAGAGTGTTAGTATAGTGCTGAAACTGGTATCAATCATCTTAACTTGACTCTGAGACAAGGGGACTCCCTGAAGAAACACACCAGCACCTCACCAGCTGCACTGCATGACTGTTAGCATTTAGACAAAGTTTGGACTGGGGTGAGACTGAGGCCCTCCCCAACCCAGCGTACACACCTGGTTGGGATGAGACTGTGCAGGTCCCCTCCCTGGTGAGGTGTGGACCATACCTCACAGCTCCTGGGGGGCACACCGCTGTGTGTGCTGCCTCTGGTGGTAATTAATGTTATCACTTACCGGAGCCGCTGGTGACCGGTGGTGGCCGCTCAGCACTAACACCTAAACCAATTACTGCCGGAACCAGCGGGCCGTGGCAGGCTGGTGTGGGGTTGTTTGTGCTTGCTGTATGTGTATGGATGATCTATTGTTTGTATCAGTTGTATGAATACTGGTACACTTAGGGTGCATCCCGATGGACATGTAGAGTGCACAGACACTCAGTCTGCAAACTGTAGGACACTTAGTTTTTTTTAGCATTGCAATAATATCATGTAGAAATGCTTAAGTCTTTCTCAGACGTATTGTAGCGGAGATGCAGTGTGGTGTGGTACGTGTGGTATGGCAGCAGTTCCTTCAGGACTCACCAGGGGGCGCGACAGATGGTGTGTCCTTTAGAGGGCGCGTACCTTACCACGGCGGCCAGTTGGTCTCAGCTCAATCATAGCGTCAGACGTGCCACCGCTGTGCTCTAGTACCACAACTTCACTAGCTCTGCTTCTTCACTTCCACTCCGCTATCATTCCACCTCCTGATATTATTTGAAATTGATGTACCTTGATTTATGTCAAAAGAGATTTATTGTGAATCATAACTGTCTGGGTTGTATTGTCTCTTATCTAAGCTCTTAGCGTCATCTGAACCAGGTTTTTGACCAATACAATTCCCATCCTTTCCTACCTGTTCTATTTAGGCTTGTCACCTATAATTTGGCTAAATTTGATCTTAAAGTGGCTATATCCAATTCTTTTCTCAGATTTTAAATCTTACTTAAATGGGTTACAACCACTGTAATAGTATAGTATTTAGGGGTATCGGGGAATCGGAGATGACTTCATTCCAAAATAACCATATATTGGGTAATGAAATCAAATTGCAGCAAGATCGGAGAATGCAGTGGCATGGAATAGATAGGAGGCGAAGTATGTTATTTGCAAACTCATTTTTCGGGAAATTTATATCTAAGACCCAATATCTATGTGGTCCTCTTATTTAATAAGCCTAAAACTATGCATTGGAATATCCAAAGAATTGCAACGGAATGATAATGTTTTTGAAACTTTATGTATGCATAAACAAATAATTATATATACTTGTTTAATCGGTATAAGTACTACATTTCAAAGCACGGAGGTTTCTACTAACTTATATGCCCGTCTTCCTCCTGCTTTACCCCCTACATACCAACACAATAACAACGGATTTAGAACCTGACCAACAAAAGTAGAGTCATACTGGGGACGTATCCTGAATAATAGCAGTAGGGAGGTGGGTGGTGCTTATAAGGGGGGCCATCACCTAAATACACAGACTTCCCAGCGGCTACAATGGTTGGCACCCATTTAGGTTTCTCCAGTAGACGTTATTGTGCGGCCATCGTGTTGAATACCGCCCGATGGTGGGAGGGGTGCCTTACCTCTGCTGAGCCCCGTGTGGGGGTGACACCGGCGGGCGAGGCTTAGAGTTGATTGACGCTGCATTAGGTGGCAGCTGCTCTGGGAGCTGCTCTCCTGTCCCAGTTACAGCCTCAAACCAGAGCCATATTGGCGGGGCTACCGCCCACCATTGTCACCTTGTGGGTGGATGGGAAGAGGGGGATGTGGGTCAAAAGGGAGATGGGGTAGCTGCTCTAGCGGTGGACTCATCATAATAGGTGGAGTGGTAAGGGGCCATAGGGCTGGGTGTGGTATGGTGTATGGAGGGGCAGTAGAGGATGGGAGACATCTATCTGCGACATGAATCATAGGACCGGAACAATAATTAATGATTAATACATGCATTATGATATTACGTGAAAATGATAATACTTTTGACTTTGGTTTATTCATAGCAGTATGATGCTTGACAGTATCACAGAGGGCATGGCATATGCTGCGTTGGTGTGCATCTGCAAATACATCAAAATACCAAATTACTGTCAGAAGTGATTAGAGCTAATGAATCACAAAGAACTCGTACTTACAAATATAAAGGGACCAAATAGACATGACAACAATATCATTGGGTAGCACAGAGATTAGGACATCCAACGCTAGTAAAACATGGAGATAGCACCAAATCACAGGAATGGTTTGAAGAAACTCACTATTCGCTATTCTAATCACAATAATGGTTCGCAGAAACTCACTTTTCGCTATTCTCAATAAGAATGTACTCCTAGTGTATCCACTTGCATTAAGCATCATGACGACCATTTTGACAGTGTATCACCCTCACCCTGTGATGAGCCTTTCTTATTGGAGAGCCAAACAGTTGAGGGGCCCAGAGTACACCTACCTACTGCTACAGCGGGGTGCCACAAAAGGCAGTATCCGTTGGCATGAACATCACAGGTTTCTACGGGGGCAAGGTGTTGGTACGAGTTACAACAGGATGTCACAACAGGAGTGCTTGTCACCCACAGTAAGCCTTTTATTAAGGACTGCGTCCAAACATTGATGACACTCAAGTGAACCTAACACTTGGTGCAACGGTTTGTAGTACAGCACTCACCGTCAATCATATACTACTTGTATTAGATGTGAGTAGTATACTAGATCTGGGGTTTGGATCAGTTTTTACTGTTCGCCTGATTAAACAAGTGTAAGCACTTCGTTGAAGAACACATCTTCAGATTTCTATCCAGTTTTATGAATCTGGATTTGTAAGTTCTTAGTTTAGAATTGAGAACATAGTTCCATAATTATATCGTGCAGTAGGCATCCATATCAGTATAAAAAAAACATGATATCTTCAGTATGTATTGTTCAACAGCCAAAAAGATGCAGTTAACTTACTGTTCAGTCATTAGAGACTCTAACGTGTAGATGCAGACCTGCTGACTGCTTACATTGGAAATGCAGCATGTATAAAACCCTTTCTGAATGGTACCTAATGTAGGATATTGTGCGGATCTGCATTAATCCACTCAATAGCTAAAGGTTAGAGGATGATGTTTACATTTTATTATCCTATCCGCATTCATAATTGGCTATCATTTCAAGTAACTAAATTATCAAGGCATTCTATATGGAGTCATAAACACCATGCATCCAACTTGCAAAGCCAGACTACTTTCGCACCATGCGTCCCTTATAGGGTTACCGACGTCACCTCCCCTTTCCTTATAACCCCCTAGCTACATCCCTCTCAGACCTACTATTGCATGCACCCCATACCTGATGCCCATAATATAGCACATAACTCACCTTAAATAAGCAATGACGGCGTCGGCAACGGCTGTTGGTGGAATTAGCAGCGACTAGGACAAATTGATGGCGGACAGGCAGGAAGCGGCAGCCCATCTCAACCTACATTTACACACAGCCAATGGCTTTCGATTTCCTTTCAGGATAAAACAGTATATGAGAGGTGGGGAGGGGCAGGGTGCTGGGGGTGTGAGCAGGGTAATCCTATTGGTGGCCGAGGCTGACCAGCAATGGTGATAGGTGTCCAGCATATTAAATGACACAAGTGACCATTTGGGGATTTTCGTGTAGATTGCCTCATTGGTTAGAGGAGACCGCTAATCATACTTCACAGACACTTTATTGCTCTAGGATGGCAACAAACTAATATGAAATTTGGAATCTAGATATTTGGATGAAGTCTGATTCTAATAATATGTAGCAGCTTAAAACATTTAAGGCACCATGGCGCTTTATGCTATTCCCTTTGTTCTGCATTCATTCAGCCATGACGAGTAACTTGCCAGATGGCATGTATGCATCAAACCAGCCTACGGTCGGATTGCGTTGGTGCATCATGAGGAAAATGTTGCCAACATTAGAACGAGATTGATAAGGGCTATTAAAGTTTGCAGAAACTTCTATTTTCTGCTCATCGCAGGCCACCCTGTCTGTTTTCCTTATTAGGGAATTTAGCTAATCGGCAAAACTTCCCCTAGTCCCGGCCCCTAGTGCAGCGTGGGTATCTTAGGCGTAGTATGTCTATGGTAACTACGGTAGGGCTAGAAGGGGTAGAACAGGCCCATGTGCTGGACAGGATGTGTGGTGTTGTTAGGATTAGGAGGAGACTTAAAGCAGCAGGGTACCCCAGGGTGACGGGGAGGACATCTGCCTGCAGTGTATAGTAACATCCATCTTGGACTGTCATGATGAAGCCACGTCCAGACGATGTGTGCTGTTAGATAAGGCATCAGAGGATTACAGAAAAGGTCACTACCCTAGGGTGGTAACCAACTGTGATGTTAACAGGCACACTGCACTTGTACACTGTGCAGTCAGTAGCACCAGTAGGGGCAGCGTGTGGGCGACAACTAGCAGGTATGTAGGGCTGCAGTCAGTAAGGACATAGATGGGAATAGAGCAACAACAGTGGAACCAAACACAACAACAAAACACCGGATGTGGATAGACCCCACCATGATGCTGAGCGACTACCAGATGGCACCACTGACATCCATCAACGGAAAAGAGGCTAACTTCCGGTGTGACCTGAATAGCGGAAGCCCGTAAAGACGCACAGGAGAAATCCCACATGGGCCTTTTTACTTGCAATGTGGATAGGAGTCGGGGAGAAAGGTGTCTGCAGCTGGTGAAGAGGTAGGGCATCTATTTTTGGAGACGAAGTCTGGTAGTGGAGGGAGAGGAGTAAGTGGGGTGGACAATGTATCACATCTTAGCATCGCTAGACTGTATATAGAGTATGTATACATGGAAAATGGCATTTAAATACAATCTGAAACACTTCAACATCAGCAACTTCTATCTGTCAATAAATAAACAATAAGGACAGTGATAGGGCAGTGACAATGTCCGTTACTATTGGTCTATGGGCTGTTATCTTGGGTTGTCAGTGACTGTGATTCATAATATCTCTACCTTCTGTTGTCCAGCAGTGCGAACTTAGTCGGGTTGTATGTATGTTGTATTCTTTACTTGTTCGTACCGGTACTTATTATAATACCTGGATGCTGCGTCATCCCGTTCAAGTGATTACCTTGGCTCTCATCGAAAGACGCTACTTGTTAGTGGATTTGTTGCCAATAAAAATGATTAAACTCAAAAACTCATAACCCAAAGTCTACTAGGATCGTGTGTTATGACATGATAATTTGTTAATATCGATTTCACTCAATTATTGCTGCATAATAAAACTCATTACAATGCAATTGTTGCATGAATTCCCGGATGAATTATGGATACAGACTTCCCTTTGGTTACAACCCTCCCCTTATTGGATACAAACTTCTAAGGCATGTTTAAGTGTTGCATGTTTAAGTTGGAATCGGATATAAAGGCGTAGGAGGACATGTAGCGGTGGCCGAACTTAAGAGCACTTCTTATCATGGGACCATGTAGACCAACGTGGTGCAGCGTCCCTATATTGAAATACATGAATCAATAGGTGTAGCTGTAACAGTGATAGCCATATAATTATGATTAATATCGGAGTAAATCTCTAAGAAACACATACAGTAATTCACACTTTATGAACTAAGGAAACTGTCGTGGCTTGCAAAATAATGGTCCATTCTCTGTGCTTCTCTGAAGTGCTGTTATCCTTTTCTTAGCACTAGCCTCCCCGGTCTGTTCTCCAGAGTAGAGTTTCGGAACCTCTTATCTGTAAAAATCTGAGTTACATAATCGCCTGACACATGAAGCTGACAGAGTTCTGCTTTTATGTCCCCCTAAAACCTCCCCTTTGTATCGATCCACTCTGCTGTAACGTATTTGTGTAGATATTGATTGATTCAACAAAGTTTCTTCCCCGCAGCATAACTGTTATAGATAATATCAGGGTGGGCGTAAAAGTGCCGCCTCCCCATTAGTGAAATGAACCGGAGAAACTGCAAAGAAAATCTGACAAAAAGACCTCCAGGGGGTGGAGTGTTAGAGTGGGTGAATAGTCTCACTCTAAGCCTCCAGCATCTTCCTACTCCCCACCTGTAAGGGGACTACTTTTGTCCACACCATTACCCTAATTGAAGCCAATCCAGAATAGTGAGAGGGGCTGGAGTAGTATGCATAGGTAGGGTGGTGGTGAGAGGGGTGGTAATCACGTGGAGGAAGAGAAGGTGTTAATAGCTTATCAGCAACAGCCTGGAAGATGAGTGGCTACCAACTGGTAGAGTGATAAGGCAAGATGGCGGTTGTTTAAAGCTTTAAGTGGTGGGAACTGGTATAGAGTCACAGAGCCTTGTATACTAAATGTACCATAAAGTCACACGTACAGGCCTCAGGATGCACGCAGAACACATCCCAGGTGCGTTTTATAGCAAAAGGAAAAGTCATAAGTGTGGGTTATACAAGGTCGTTTAGAAGTGTACTACAGTTCTAAAGTACCCCAAATAAGACTTCAGCTGAGGGATATACCATTTTCTCAAAGTCTAGATAGAGGTTATGCAGGAGGTGCTGGTTGTACTTTGCGAACCCCTGTAATGTGAAGCGATTTAAAGCACCATAATTAGACGATATAGAACAAAGGTGAATCACTAAATCTGTGACTCATAGATTATGGTTAACGCTCAATCAATGTATCCTTACAATGGTATATGGGGGAGTTTACCATTCATTGGCACACCGTCCAATGCCTATAGGGGGTTTGACTCGTCTCATGTGAAAGGCTTGATGAGGAAAGGTTAAAAATCTACAGAAATGCTGACTGTTCTTAATAAGGATATCCAGCGAGCCAGGTGGTCTCATGTAATTAGCCTCCCCCTGACCTTCTTTACTCTCAAATTACCTGAAGGCCCACCACACACTACTGACCTATATGAGTCAATCCCTTTCTTGTCTCCTAGAGTTCACGCCTGTTTTTGATCATCTCCACGGCCAAAGGTGATTACCTGTTGATTGTTTTACCTCAAAGAGAATTGAGTCAATTTATTTTAATTCCCTAAATCATACTAGAAAATTGAATGCTGGCTGGTTCAACCTGAGCTATATTTCCCGTTGATGGTGTGAATAATGTTTGCAATGATGTCATCAGCACATTTGTCCAATAGGAATCAATCTCTTAAAGCTTTCCCAACTAATAATTGCATTAGAAAAAATGGTTTGTAACTGCCTTGAACTTTCTATAGTACAACTAGTAATGAATGTGTATGCTAATGGTTATATACTTAGATAGTGAATAACATAGAAAGTGAACAATATTGGCAATGCATTACCCTCTGTGTGTATTTGATGGTACTAATATGCGCCCCCCCCCCGCCATATCCCCTTTATGTCTGCCCAGGTGTCACCCTATGTGTCATCCTATATATGCAAGATACATCGATTGCATCTGTTCCATTCCCTTCTTCTTATATATGAACTCTCAAATGAACTATCTTTACTTATGATTATTATCATTGCTTTTAAATTCTGATAGAGGTGTATACTCTCCAATGGTATGTCTCTGCTATATATATCATATGTTATGTTTTCACTCTTCCTTTCCCTTTATTTTCTCTTCTCCGCAGAGACCTTCCTCCTTCCATTCCCACATTCCTCCTGCCCACGCCTGCCTTGTTTTAAAGTTAATATGTTTAGTCATCTGTTAAGGTCGCTCCTCGCCTCGTGGATTAAACAGCAATTAAGCAGCTCATCCCCAGGCCTCCTGCTGTTGTCCGTTAATTGAAGCAATCAACATCAGACGCTCCTCCCAGTCCCATCCTAATCTCACTATAATCTTGTCAAGCTTAAATTCAAAGCCGGCATTTCTCGCCCTGCTGAGCAGGCTGTGTGAGCCTCCACATGGCACTGTCACTGGAAAAGTGTTTTTGTCATACTTATAGAAGTTAGACTATGTGTCTTGTCAATTAGCAGGGTTATTGGATAGATACACCAGTGTTCTCTATATAACAAGGGTATATTATTCATACCACTTTAGTATAACTTGTTATGATTTAATACATATTAGAAAAAAGGATGAGTAATGATGAACGAAAATGTGCGAGATAAAATGGCAATAATGTAGGCGTGGTACTATTTGTCGCAGTTTACATAAACATATTCATGCCTAAAATTAAAAGCCTTAGACAATTATGAAGTCTCAGGTGATATCTGAAAGACATTACCACGTACAATGAGCTAATATTTGATTGAATATGCAGATTATGACATTTAGTTTCAATTCCACTCATGTTAACTAAATCTGGAGGTTTAATTTGAAAAGGAGCCTGGAGCTTTCATCAGGTCCATGATTTACGAATTAGTAAATATTTTCCTTCATTCGGTTCTATTTTAGAAAAGGGATTGTGCCATTATGTAACTGTAGCATGGCACTTTCCAGGATTAATTATTTCCTCAGGCTCAGGGGCATATGACCCTTAATTGTCAATGATTTATTCACAAATATTCTTCTTATAAACCATTCCATCGATTATCTTTGTTTTTTCATACACTGACATATTTAACGATGTCAGAGGTATGATTATGGTATATGCAGGGTGGTTCTATGTGGTGTATAAAGTAGTTTATAGTTTGCAACATCGGCCCATTCCCAGTGTAAGCTGAGTTTGGCAATGTAAGATCAGCAGGGGTGTGGTGGCCAATACATGTGTCTACAGGTGAGACAGACTCTAAGCGGACACTCTGTGGCCAGGTAAAAATAGAAAGACGTAATAGTTCCCACCTGTGTTGGAGGAATAAGGGACAGCCGAAAGTGGTCTGCACTTGTTGGTGTTCTATGTCATCGTTTTAAATATTGCAGGCTACTGTTACAGACTGCCAATTGAATTTGAGGCCCTTTTATAGAGGGATGTTAAATACACGGGGACTAGTTGCCTTGGGGGATATGTATAATAAAGGCATTCATGAGTTTATTATTGACGACATGCAATACAATCACTATTATAGCATATACTGAAATATTAGATTCACAGCCTGTTTGGCTAAGAATAAACAATTATAGTTCACAAGAGTTTAGAGACAGGTATACTGTACGATCCATGTAAACAATATGGAGTGTCCTCGTGGATTATAACATAGGCACGTGTCAATACGTCTTTTTACATATGTATATTATCTTTTTTAGATACTAAAAGCAGTTAAATGGAAAAATGAGAACAGTGAGTAGCGAGAGAACTCGCTCATGCCACTCTTGATTCAATTTTTCACTTTGTACATGCACAAAGCTGGTTTCAGTGGTGGTCCCCAGGAGATGAGATGTGCCACAAAGGAATAGGCTTTTGTCTGCATCCAATTGCAACGCATCGGAGGCCATTTTCCTTTTGTTTAAAAGTATCTGGCATATTACTGCAGTGAGGGAGCCATGAATACAACAAGCGTATATTGCATCCAAAATAAATGAAAGAAGAGAAACTGTACATACTAGATAGATTATCTTGAAAAAATGCAAACTCTACTTACACATATATTGGATTAAGATGCTCACCGTAATACATCAATCGACTATATCACATAAGGTACTCCTGTATCATTCAGCCCCCCTCACCTGCTCCCACCACCATACCTGTATACATGTATACATGCATGAGGTAGGAGGTGACAATGAAACAAGCCCACCCCGGAGCCATCCTGCACGTAGGCATACATGCACTGTTAACAGTACTGACAAGTATGCCTACCTCTTACCATATCATGGGTCCCCCACACACAGAAAAGTAAAGGTGTCAACTGTGTCTCCCACGTGACTTTGGCAAATATGGAGTGTCAAACAGCTATTGACTCTGCCATTGACACTGATAGTAGAGAGTCAATTCAAGTTGACACTAATAGTAGAGAGTCAACTCAAGTTGACCCTTCATATAAGCAGAGTCATTAGCTGTTCGACTCTCTATTTTACCAGAGCCACGTGGGAGACACAGTTGACACCTTTACTTCTCTCTGTGCTTGTTTAGCTGATTTACATAGTTGTTCTGCTATCCAAGTTTTGCTGCTTGGACCAACTCTCCCTACAGTCCCCATGTTCTGTGTTGGTGTGTTTAGGAGGGTACTGGACCAATGCTACTGCCCTAACTATGACAATGTTACATAAGAATTTTGAATGTTCCATCATTTCCTCCCTACCCCCTTGCTGCACCTATCACCAAATCCCAACTCCAAATAATATCCTTGTTTCACATCACCAAGCCATGACAAATATGACGAGGGTGCTTTTTTTTTTTTTTTTTTTTTTTTTTGGTTGGGTACCAAATAGGTGGAGAAATGTGGAGCGTCGGCAAACTAAAGCCATATTTCAGTGATCAAGAAATTATCAATCAGCATAGCCTACTTTGTAAAATATGTATGTTTTCTCTAGCTCATTGCATTCGCGACAGTGTAAGCTTTAATTTGATACCAAATATGTCTGTATTTTCCATTTTTAATCATATTTCACTGAAAATTGCACAAAAAAAAGAAAAAAAAAAGAAAAAAAAGGAGGATTTTAGAGATGCGCGCGGTGATGAGAAACAAGGATATTATTTGGAGTGGCCTTAGGTTAGTTCTAACTGCTTCTCATCATACCTGGAGGGGGGGATGTTCTCAACTCCCGCCCAGCATTGTGCGATAACATAACATAACTATGTCTATTAGATATGGATAGATTAGCTGTCTCATTGATATTTCCTCTCGTTTCTAGGGAATTCTCACATAGAATGTCTGTTGCTAGGCAACCGCTTACCCTAGCAACCGCATGATGAGACCAGATACAAGCTCAACATTGATTTAGGGGGGGTAGGTAAAACTCAAATAGCCCTATGGGCAGCCAATGTGCACTTTTACAGCCGTATCCACTATTTTGAGGTGGTTGCCATGGAAACGGCCATTACGGGCAAACGAGGCCGTACCCCGTCAGGAACTTTTTTTGGGGAACTGAGGAAGTCATGTACTATAAGAATATTACATAATATCGTGGTCTAAAAACATGTCAAGTACTACCTGATTTCTAGGCCTCTTTTGAGGTAGCGCATTGTGGTCTATATAGTATCATGTATACCTCTATAGTTTTATGCTTACTGAGTCGACAGCATTAATGTGAATGCATGTTTTGAGATGTGTTTATTAAGCCAAGCTTCTGCCATCAGGTGCTCTGATTCACCTTTGATCAAATCTATAGCCGTTATTTGTTTTTCTACATGTGTATAACGTTTTCTGTATTCACAATAGGGCTTATCCTTTCCTAACTTGTTGTACATAGAAGACGGCAAGCAGCTACATTGTCTCTGAAGCCACAGCTATACCATTTTCTGTGTGCGTGTCAGGGTGCCACAGAATCGATCAAAGCATTTTCAATATATTAATGTTCCATCATTTTCTCTCCAAACCCTCCCATCACCCAACGCCTGCTCCCATCCTCCTTCATTCATCATTACCGGAGCTGACCTCCTATCAATAGGTCACCCCTGACTGCCTTCCCATTGTACCTGAAGGCAGACGGCTGGGGGCCTGGCCGAGTGTGATATGGAGGCAGTGTCTCTGACATAAGAACATGGTCTGCCCGCATCCGTCTGATGTTCCCTCATTATCCCCTGATGACTGCAGGCAGCATATGGATTTACATGGCTGTAGAACATTGATATCATTGTATGAATTAATCTGATTGAAATAAATACACTTAGGACATGTCTCTCCTCAATGAGCAGAGAAATGAGAAGAGACAAAATTCTCATTATTACAGGAGATAATCATCAATTACTGCAGGACATTGACCTGGTGAGTCTGATTGTTACAGACAGATGAGGTGGTTCCTCCTGCTGGTGACTTCCATTTCAGTTATCCTGCATGATGTGACAGGTGCTAATACGGTTCTATATTAACAGGTATTGCTTCAGTAGAGGTTTACTCAGATGTGTAGCACATGGCTTCACACACTTAATAACCAGCGGTTAATAGCTTTTGATTACATTAATTAATGGGGTGTCTTGTTGAACATTATTATTATAATACTATCATTATGATATTCAAAAACTCAATTTATAGCACTATCCTGGGAGCAACTGTAATGCTATCCCACATGTAGTCCTGTCTGGAGTAAAGTCAATCATTATATAATGCGACAGTGGTGTAGGAGAAGGAGGGGGCCTGAATATGTGCGAGGGGGGGGGGCTGAATATGCCCCCCCCCCAAAAAAAAAATGTATATTTGAAATTACCATACAATATACTACACTGAATTCCCAAACCTTACCTCTCCTACATAAGGAAAAGTGAGGAAGAGGGGTCTGGGTCCGTTATCAGAATTAAATGGGGCTCAAACATTACATTTCTATACAATTCCAATAAAAGTAGGTACATGCACCATCACGCATAAAGTCCAACACTAAGATCTGGTTAGAGTGGGCCCCCACTTCGATGAAGATTTGCTTCCTACGCCTCTGGCCAGTGAGGTTGTTGTTTAGATGGTAGCTAGCAGAGGGTATCAGACTAATATCGTAAATGCAGGTTATAGCTTGTAGAGGCAGCATGCTGACAGAATATAGGCAGATAACCACAGACGATTGTGTGCTTAACTATGTTAGTATAGGTTTACCATAACATGGTGAGACAAGTTCACCTGTGTCAGCAAAAATGGGGAAATATATGTTGGAACCCAGCTGGGCCCCAATCTTTGACATAGTCCTTTACTGTTGGTACATGTATGTATTGTAGCAATCAGATAGCTGCAGTCAGCACTGGCTAACAGTAAAGGTAAACAGGAGTGACAACCAGAAGTGGATATGCACATCCATGATGCTGTCCTACCACCAGACATATCCTTTACTTTCAGCGCTAATCGGACAGAAAAAGGTGCATTAATAAATGACAGGCAGGGCCATTTTGGGTGGAATAGTGTGAGTTACTTATCATGGATACGTAGATGCTTTTGGGTTAACTCACGAGTGTTGCAACATAATGTACAAAGTTTTATGGGTACCGTCCACTGGGCTCTAATCAGCCAAAGTTATATGGGAAATGTATGGGATTAATCAGCCGATGTTAACCAGTGGATGGTGTCCATCAGATGTGATACATACTGCATAGATATATGTTATATAATGATCAGGGCTACCCGGTCATAGAGTTTTAACTCGTATTTTGGTCAATTTTATGAGACAGTCATATATTCCGCATTAGCGAGATACAGTGGCTCCACCTTTTGGACCACTGGTAACAATCATAACCCTTTGCTCTGCAAGGACCAGCTCAGCCAAATCTCGTGGCCGAGATTAGGGTACAAACAGGGCTCAGGTATTGTGAATAGGTTGTACCTGGACACTCCTAATGTCACCTGTGTCCAGTATAGTGTAGTGGTTAGCACTGTGGACTCATAATACTGGGAGCCCAAGTTCAAATCCCTACCAGGCCAAATAACACTATGTCCTTTAAATACATATTTCTAAATTTTCTTTAGTATTGTGAATAATGTATTCTGTTTCCAAAATTGCTATAATTATGAATTTGATTACCAGGCATTGCCTGGAACAGATTTGAACTCAGGTACTCTGCATCATGAGTCCACAGTGCTAACCGCTACACTATACTGGACACAGGTGACATTAGGAGTGTCTAGGTACAACCTACTCACAATACCTGAGCCCTGTTTGTACCCTAATCTCGGCCACGAGATTTGACCAAGCTGGTTGCTGTGAGTACTGGGAATAGACCTAGTACCAGTGGGAATGGCGCTATCCACTGATCATCTTGCTAAGGCCCTATACTACTAGGTGTGATACATAATACTGAATAAAGATATGTTGCAAATTTTCGGAGGTAGATAATTATCAGGTAAAAGCCACTGTGGCAAATGCCACACTTGCCTAAGATCCAGGATGAAAGAGGAGAAAATTTGGTATAATGGCACTGGTAGGAAGCAGTTATGACTTGAGTCAATCAAAGACTGGAGAGGTAAAGTTCCCTTTGATTATAACAAGATAATTGGGACAACTCCCTGTCATAGGATATAAAAGGTTGAGGCTTGCGTGTAGCACGGTCTTGTTAGAACATGACATGCAGTTGCGCGAGCACACATCTGTATGAGAAGTAGAAACCGTGTTAATTGGATAAACCCCGCTGAATGTGTTCTGTCCTCTGTCCTCTAGCCATCCTTTCCATGGTCCACACGTTTCCCCTCCTCCCCTATACCTCTCGGCTTTCTAGATTATTCCGCTCAACCCTTCCCTCCTTATGGCCATAACCCATTAGCCGATTTGGATGCATTATCGGCTGATAAATCCACAAAATTATACTACAAAGTACTACACTGGGCCTGATTGTTGAGGGTGTATCGGCCGATAATGCATGCAGGTCGGCTAATGGGGTATGGCCCTTACCTGTCCGTCAGCTTGTCTGCATGGCTGTCTGCCCAGCTGTCTGCTTTCATGCTTGCTCACCGTACTGGCCGCGCTGCACGCTCTTTTGCTTTTCTTTTTATAGATAAAATTAAGTGCAGCTACTCACAAAGGAAATGTATGACAACGACAACTTGAAAAGAGCGTGCAGTAAGTGTAGGTCGCCTTTTGCAAGTCGATTTCCTTCCCTACCTAAGGTAGATCCAAAAATGATGATTATAGACTATAGAGGCATGTTGGTAGGATGGTAAGAGTTGTGAGAGAGGTGGTAATCACCTGAAGTTAGAGAAAGTGTTAATAGCTTTTCAAATATCAGAGTTAGACCCGACAATGAAGCTGAATAAAGGTGAAAGAAAAGATGTATTTGCAGTTCAGGTTGAATCCTTACTGCTCTGCTGCCACGGGCCAAGTGGGAGAGCTGCCCAGTGGTGAATTACCAGCAAGGGATCTGTGAGTCCATGGATCTGATTGACCAGCTGGCCAGCCTAAACGGTCTCCTTAGTCCACACCAACAGTTGTGGTACAGCCCATTGGGTACAACATTCAGTTAAACATTGAATCAGTAATGAATCAACATTGACTTCCAGTCATCAATGTTGATTCAATGGTCTGTGTCCCACTGGGGGTGAGTGTACAAGTGTGTATGAAATGCACTTGTTGTTTGGGCCAGCTGTATTTATACCCGTTCCAATTATTTTCCTCATTAAATGTTTATGAGTTTTACCGCTATACAATTTATGTCTACAAATGGTTCAACCTAGTATCATATTACTATCCATATCACAGGCAGAAATGATTATCACCCTGATCTAGTCAAAATAGTATGTGTACAGAAATTCGGATATGATGATATCCGGACGATATGATTTCCAAACACAAATCCTGAATCCTACACACAGAGCTCTCTATCATGAACCATAGAAATTCAAAATCAAATGTCATATAAAAACAACAGGAAAATGAGCCTCCACTGCCGGGGATGATGTCAAGTAATGGTTTAGAATATCTTCTCTGTATCACATCATGCCTATATATATATATAGTCCTTAAGATATGCGGAGAGAGCTTACGAATTAATAAACAATACGCATGACCAAATAAGCTGATGACATTTGACATTTCTGTTAATGTTCTCAGACAGTACTGCTACCTGTACAGGATACAAAAACAACATGGGACTGATTCCTTCATCCCCACTCTGTACATTCCTTGCAGTCTGCACTGTGTAGCTTTCCATATATATGTTATTGTAGAATATCCCTCCACAGAGATCAGCCTGTGAAGTATGCACTTCAAAATGTATTTGGACATCAATGTTGTATGATATATACATGTTGTATCAGTTGTATCATGAATATTCATACTAGGTAAAATGCCTGTTTAACATTGTACTTTATGTATTTTCATTTTGAAAAGCACACACTGTTTCTACTTATTCACTAACTGGGCTCCAACAGCTAGTCTGGCTTTTTACATTGTTGTTACTCTCAATATCATACATAGCTTATTCTTTCTGACGGGGTGTGCAACCCTTATCTGCATCAACTAACGTTAACTACACTAATGCACATAGGGGCAGACCTACCAAACGTTATCTGCATCAAACCAACGTTATCTGCAGTAGCAGCTATTTGGAGAAGAATGTTGACTTTTTGAGGTCTAAAAGCACAATTTTTGAGGAAAATGCCACCATTTCATTCAACTATCCCCATTACTTAAATGGGCCAAAAACAATATGTACATGTGCACAAGCAAAGTTAATTCTTTGAAATATGTGCCATAGGTATATTGTACTTGTAAAATGCACGGATCTTATATGAAAAAAAGTACATATATATATATATATATATATATATATATATATATATATATATATAATATATATATACATGTATACATTTGTATATATATGTTTAGTGACCAAGGTACACCTGTATGTCAATGGTAGGCCAGGAGAGCAGGGTAGGCCACATGTGGAAGGATAACTCTGATGAAGAGTGAAATTGATGCAGTTAAAGGTTGTTGATGCAGATATGGGTTGATGGGAAAACATTATCTGCAGTAGCAACCTCACAGAAGCATTAATTCTATTATAACCAATTCAATGGACCCTTTTCTTAAAGATTTCACCTTGTTTTACACTTTCCCCGGCATATTGGCCATCTCTAGAAAATCTAATTAATCATTATCAGTTTATTTGACATTTTCTTGCCAAACTGGCCATTTAAAAGAATTAGACTACTTCGCCATTTTTGACTCTCTTCTCAGCAAATTGGCAATTTGTAAAAAGAAATTGACTCTTTTTTTTCAACATTTGACACTTTTCTTCCCCAATTTGGCCAATTAAAAAAATCGACTCTCGGTGATTATAGTCATTTTTCTCGTCAAAATGGCCATATTCTCAATTTTTGACACTTTTCTTGTCATACTGGCCATTTCAAGGAAATTTAAATTTTTGAGATTTTTTACCCTCTCCTCAGCAAAATGACTACTGTAAATTCCCTCGTATAACCCGCATCTCGCGTATAACTCGCACCCCTAACTTAGGAGAATCCTATAACCCGTTTCTGGATCTGAAAATGTATATTTTAGTTCTGTTCTATAATAATAAAAACCCTTGTATAACCCACACCCTTTATAGGAATGTTTGGTATCAAAGGAAAGCTGTGTTTGGTTCGCGCACAACCCGCGGGTAGTACGCGGGACTTTACAGTATTTTCCAAAAATTTAACTCATTTTGTGATTTTTAATATTTTTCTAGCTAAATGGGCCATTTTAGGGAAAGTTCTTCAAATTCTGGAAAACAAAAGCATCAGGGAGAAGTTGACTTCCATTGATGCAGATAACGGCTTTTTGATACATACATATTGATGCAGGTAACGTTGCTTTGATGCAGATATCGTTTGGTTGGTCTGCCGTTATGTGCATAAGTGCAGTTAACGTTACTTGATGCAGATAACGGTTGCACACGGGGTATGGCTTCCCCGTTTTCCAATATGCTATCTCACACTATTGTTCTCTTTTCCTTTCCTCCTCTCAGCAGCAGACATCCTAATTTCATTCCTTCATTCCTCCTGGTCCCACTTGCTCTGTTTTAAAGCTAATACATTTAGTTGTCTGTTAAGACCGCTTGTTGCCTGGCAGATTAAAGAACAATTAGGTAACTCATATCCGGGCCTCCTCCTGTTGTCCAATAATTGAAGCAATCCCCACACAGCGCTCTTCCCAGTCTTGTCCTAATCTCGCCATAATGTTGTCAAGCTCCACCACAAAGGCAGCACTTCTCACCCTGCTGCACAATCTGCACAGTTCTGTCACTGCTAAACCGTTCTTTTATATTATATATTATGGGCAACGGTAAACGTGTGTTTATCATGTACCAGATGGTATTTCACAATTTGCAAGTACCTGTACTTTAGTAACAGATGATTATATTGCTTACCACTCTGATTTCGCCCATCTCAGCAATTGTCATGGATTTCTGGTTTGGAAATGTTTTTATTGTCTGTTACAATATATAATCAGAGTGATTGTAGACAAATATCAATAACAAATTAAATACTTAATCATGAATTTACCAAAATCAATATTTCATCAGAATCAAGTTCAGGGCATCAAATCACTGTGAGGTGTGAATATGTATATGTGCATTATAACTAACTGATAGCCTAGTCACCTGTAGAGTCATTAGGAAATGACAAGACATTTGCCATATAGCCTGTGTATGCAAAGCTTCGAATCGAGCAAGACATACCACATGTTCCAGTTATTTCGTACAGTTCTGTGTATAAAACTTTTTCATTATCTGCATTTTAGACTTCAATATCCCCACTCTGCACTTGCCTGTCACCTGTCAATGCCACATGACAGTGAATGAGACAAAACCCAGGGCTGACTCAAGTGAAACCTCACAAATAATACGTGAACCACAGGCGAAGGCACAAAAACATATGATGACAATTGCGAAAACAAAAGGCAACTGCTACAAGGAGGAATGAGTCATGATCAAATAAGTATATAGAGATTATACTTTGCCAAAAGTGCTGACTATTCATAAGAGGATATCACTCAGGACAGTTGGTCTCATGTAATTGACTGTCTTTGACCTTATTACTCTCAATAGTACTCCCAGGGCAGAGGTTGCGGTCCACCACTCGACCTATATGGATCACACCTTTTATAGTTCTATCTTAGAGTTCAGGACTGACTTAATGCCTCGCTTTATATCAGTTATGGCTAGATATGATCAGCTGTAATGGTGATCGGGTCTATTCTCTCGATTCTCTAAATTACATTCAAATGCTATTGAAATGTGTACACAACACTAGTGCAGTATGATAGTTGGAGTGTGCAGTCCACTGAAGTAAAATCTGTATTAGGAGCTTAGATGGGGCCCCCTTGGGCCTATAGGGCAGCAGCAGACCCTCCAAAAGAGCCTTATTTTAGGAGTTTAATGCATGGAAATACTGATGGCTAAAAACTTTTTTTTTGTGTTTGGGAATGTCTCTGGATACAGAAAAGTGAACTTGTGCTATCAAATTCATGTACCGTTTTTGCAGAATTAACGCTTTTTTACCACTACCTCTTCAAATCCAGGCTCTTTTTCTGCGGTCTCAGAAAGTAGATGAATTGACTTATCCTGACATGAATATTGACTGTAGGAAGACTTCAATGACACCTACCCCCCCTAAATCAGACCCAAGGAATCCATTGGTGCTATTATCTCATTGCTAGGATAATTGGTTGCTTAGCAACGGCTGTTTTTCATAGCAATCGACCCGATCAGAGATTAGATTATTGGTCAATTATAATCCCAGAGGAATTCCATGATCATACTGATGGCTAAAAACTTTTTTTGTGTGTTTGGGAATGTCTCTGGATACAGAAAAGTGGACTTGTGCTATCAAATTCATGTACTGTTTTTGCAGCATTAACGCTTTTCTACGACTACCTCTTCTAATCCAGGCTCTTTTTCTGGGGTCTCCAAAAGTAGATAAATCAATTTCTGACATGAATATTGACTGTAGGAAGATTTCAATGACACCTAGCCCCCCTAAATCAGACCCAAGGAATCCATTGGTGCTATTATCTCATTGCTAGGACAATTGGTTGCCTAGCAACGCCTGTTTTTCATAGCAATCAACCCGATCGGCGATTAGATTATTGGTCAATTATAATCCCAGAGGAATTCCATGACCATTTTAGTTTCACTACTGGAATCCATGCTTTAAAAGGTTCTGAATAATGCAGTATAACTGTTCTAATGTAAATTTCAGTTGATGCCATTTCTATGTAAATAAATATTAATACCCTAGCAAATCATTATAGTTAATGGGCTGTGGCTTCACAGGAAATAGAGGTATCAAAATTCTAATGATACCAATCCCCCTTAAATTGGATCCAATGAATCCTTTAATAAGAATTGGTTTTCTGTGTGCCCAATGGTTGCCTAGCGATATCCTCAGTTTGCTACTCTTGCATAGCAACCATATCTATTTTGTATAGCAACCATAGTAAATATGCATGGTAGTTTAACGGATGAAACAAAGACATATAATTCATATTTAACAAGTCGTTTCAGGATTTTCTAGTCATAATACTTTAATTTTGCAGAAATAACCTAGCAGCAGACATTCTCTCTCTCAAGAAACCTCATGTTTATTGCACAATAATCAGGTCTAGATTGGTGCCTGTCCTATCCATGTTATTCACACCCCAATACGTCCCCAGCTGAACACCAATATAATGACAGATAGTGAACATATCAGAAAACTGGAGTACCAAGCCAGAGTACTTTTCACTGTGCTTCTCATGATCCATCTAATTGTTCATATTGTTCACCTTCAGAGACCTCTCCTGCAGTTCTACCTTCTTTTTTCACCCTTTATGGGTAAATGTCACTAAAAGATGACATTTGTTGTCATGATGCACCAATGCAACCCTGGTGAGTAACTTGCTAGTGCTGCATTGGTGCATCATGCCGACCGTTCAGGAATGTCAGAACTCTGTAGGGTCAGGTTGATGCTTGCCAGAGCTGCATTTATACATCATGATGACTAAGGACATGATGCATTAAGGCATTATGTCGTCCTTAAAGGGGTAAATAATTACCCTCAAAGCCAAGTACCATCATATTACTTACTCATACTCCTTCACCTTGTAAAACCTCCAAGAGACATAATCATACACTCTTACTTACCTCTAGTGCTTGCCTTTGGTGAACAACCTCCCAGTGTCATGTTCTGTCCTCTGAACTGCCCCTTCTGCCTCCCCTTCTGTAGGGTGAGTAGGAGATTTCTACTCACCTTATTGCCTGCTCTACATCCAAAATCTCCCACCATGGCCTCCCACAGACATGGTATGGTTAGTGCTATGGTGTATACACAGTATTGTTATATGTTTATCCTTGTTGATATATCGAGAGCTGTACATAGGATACTAACTTCTCAATTAGGATCATAAATACCTGATAACGGAGATCCTCTAGAGGCGTGTGTCCTGTGCAGGTCCCCTGTTCTCTTACTAGAGAACTCCAAACCTCTCCTCATATCAGGGAGGAGGAGGTGAGCAATGTGGAGGGGTTGCAACAGCCACTGACTGTCAGGAAAGGCTAACATCACATAACATAGCCCTTTTTCTGGAACTCTACACTGTACTAACATTCTCATTAGGTTTTGATGGTCTACAGATTGATTATCTCCCAGAGACATCTTCTTTTGCCTCCAGATATGTGCATAACCTTGCTGAAACATCTTCTACTCACCTCTACTGCCTTGATGTAGATTTACAACCTCCCAAAAACATTTCTTTCCCTCCTAATATATGATAACAGGGAAGGGAACTACCACAACAACTACAGGAGGATTATACAGCCATATTTTGCCCCCCCAATACCTACTCTTATACTTCAAATAAAATACATTTGTATATCCTGCCGGAGCCTCATACCTATTGCATTGTTATGGGTTTGAGAGGTGCTGTAGAATGTATTGCCATTTTTGTGTTGTCATTTTACAATAAGCAATACATGTAGCACTGGAGGATGCAAGAGAAGCTCGGTGGAAGGTGTCAGTGGAAAGCCTACTGGTGTCACGCCACAAAACCCCTTATTATACCTTCATCAATTGTATTACATCATATTACGTCATAATTATGATTTATAATTATTAATATTCATATTTACTATTATTTGTAATACGCACAATACTTTATACATGTTTTCAATCCATATGTCCATCGAAGTACACCTAGACGTCAGACATACCTATTACTCATTAAGCCAAGCCAAACTTGCCCCCATACATAATTAATCCATAGATCACAAGCAGACCCTTATCCCATGGACAATAGGTAACGGTCAGCCCCCCAGACGACGAGGCACCGACCGGTCACCTATACACAAACAAGTGAACTATATGTTGACCCCAAGGATTAACTGTCAACACATAAACAATGCTATAACCTGGACACCCTTAATCAGTACGGCACGGCCAGGCCACTTAAGTCGGCTGGAGGCCACCTGGAGGTGGGCGACAAAGCCCCCACGTGTGCATGCTACCTATTATGTAATCTATTACCCATAGTGCACTGGACCCAGGCTCCCCACCCGCGGTCCAGCGCACGCCACATGTTAAAGCCATGAATATATAATTATCTAATCAAATGTCAAATGTATATTATCCAATGAAAACCACTGTTACATCTACTTCCGGTCACATGGGCACCCCCTCCACCTGCCGGGCACCTGTACTTATACCCCGGTCAGATGGAGGAGGAGATCACTTATCATCCTGCAACCATCAGTAACTTATATACTGAGCCCTAGTGACTGGTACTCTGATATTAATATTATTATTAATAAAAGATACCAAGTACTGTAACTGACGTCTCATCTCTCATCTTAACGCCCTCATTGATGTGGAAGAGATTTTCCCAGCCACACTGGGGTATATCCCGGGTTTACCACTAGTTGTAGCTTTAACATCTCACCTATAGCCATAACCCCTTGCCCGACAGCTACAGCACACACACATGGACATAAATATGACCAGTCATGACATTGCCTAATGAAACAATGGGGATGGACAACTAAATTCTGCATGCCCCTTTTATCCAGGGCCCAAAGTTTCGGAGAGGTTGCCTGGGATAGTAGCAGTACATCCAGGATACTGGTAGTTGGAGGAGGGGGCGGTGTTATAACTATTGACATTTGACTACCTCTAATACAGCCACCTCGCTAATGTCGCTATTTCTCATTTATAAGTCCCAAGAGTGCCCATTAACTAGAAAGTTGACTGTACAAATGATTTAAGTAGTAAGTTAAGTTTAGGATCTTGTACCAATTGTTGTTATTCTGTAGCATGGGTTTATTACTTGATATTCTTATCAGAGTATTCCTCCGTCATCATTTTCTTAATACTCTTGCAGCAGTTAGACTATCTTTAATGTAAAATACACGAAATGTAATAATTTGCTAGATATACATTTGATGTCTTTGTTTCATCTGTGACACTACCATGCATATTTGCTGTTGTTGCTATGTAAAAGTTATGGTTGCTAGGCAAAATAAAAACATTGTTATGCAATCATTGTCCATAGGGGAAACCTATTGGTACTGCAGGATTCCTTAGACTGGCTTAGAGAGGCTGGCTAGGTATTGACATTTTGACACCTCTATTTCATGTGAAACTAGAGTTCCATTGTTTGCTATAATGATTATTTCCATTTTCCTAGAAATAACCTGAAATGTGGAATTGTAATCAGAGCAGTGTGACTTTCTTATTTATGACCCTTTAAAGTATGGAATCTAGTTGTAAAACTGAGATGATTACGGTATCCCAAGGGATTATAATTGGCCTATAATCTGTTCTCCGATGGGGCCGGTTGCTATCAAAAACAGGTGTTGCTAGGCAACCAATTGTCCTAGCAATGAGATAATAGCACCTATAGATTCCTTGGGTCTGATTTAGGTGGGGGGGGGGGTAGGTATCATTGAAGTCTTCCTACAGTCAATATTCATGTCAGGATAAGTCAATTCATCTACTTTCTGAGACCGCAGAAAAAGAGCCTGGATTTGAAGAGGTAGTGGTAAAAAAGCGTTAATTCTGCAAAAACAGTACATGAATTTGATAACACAAGTTCACTTTTCTGTATCCAGAGACATTCCCAAACACAAAAAAAAAGTTTTTAGTCATCAGTATGATCATGGAATTCCTCTGGGATTATAATTGACCAATAATCTAATCTCTGATCGGGTCGATTGCTATGAAAAACAGCCGTTGCTAAGCAACCAATTGTCCTATCAATGAGATAATGGCACCAATGGATTCCTTGGGTCTGATTTAGGGGGGGTAGGTGTCATTGAAATCGTCCTACAGTCAATATTCATGTCAGGATAAGTCAATTCATCTACTTTTTGAGACCCCAGAAAAAGAGCCTGGACTAGAAGAGGTAGTCGTAAAAAAGCGTTAATTCTGCAAAAATGGTACATGAATTTGATAGCACAAGTTCACTTTTCTGTATCCAGAGACATTCCCAAACACAAAAAAAAAGTTTTTAGCCATCAGTATTTCCGTGCATTAAGTCACTCCTGAGGGCCCCCCTCGCTGCTCCCCTTACTAGTAATCGTCTTTTAAACTAAAATAATTAAAGTGTATTTTAATGGCTAACATGATATAAAGTGTACACTCCAAAAGTAGCACATTGAAGATTAATCTTCCAGTTAGATCAAATAATAGCTTTAATCATGTATCTAGCAAGGATTCCAGTACATTTTAATCATTGGACATAGCCTACTCATGCTCATATACCCTGATAGCATCGAAAAGGGGAATTCAATGTCTTCCGATTATCCGGGATAGGGAGACCGACTCTGACAGGATACCTGGTTTACACTTTCTGTGGACAACCTGTTAGAGAAGCACCATCTGTTTGAAATGATGTACACAGGATGGGCTCCATTATGAAATGCACACAGTCAATATTGAATGAATTATAGATAGGAAACAAATTGCTTCCACTGATGATGTTATGTTGAGTAGTTTCCAGTCTGTATACATACAGTCTAAGGGATGCAGTGACGTCCCTCCATGTGTATGCAAGGGGAATTTAATGACAAAGTGTATGTGTGGCAAAATAAACAGATCACATTTGACATTTCTGATAGTACTGCTACATTACAGTAAGTCAAAACAACAGCCCTCTGATTCCTTTCTCCCCACTCTGCTCGTCTGACATTGCAGTCTGCAATGTGCAGTTTTTGCTGAGTGTGACTTGATGTAATTCCCTACCTGTCATGTCTCCAGAGGAACCCTTTGTAAGGTGGACACTTCAATATCTATTTGAACATCGATGGCACATATTTCTCTGTATACAATTTCTATATTCGTACAAAGTAAAATGGTCTGGCATAAACTGTTTACTTTAACTTCTACATTCATTGCCTTTTTTTAACATTGAGGACGAACAATAATAGGTGTATGTTTGGCACATCACTTACTAGGAAAGAATACATTACTAGTGCATTATAAATATGCATCATTATCTACGAGGATCAATCGATCCTATATAAACATATTGGTGCTGATGGAGGTGTAGTCTCCAACACGCATACAGAGCCTATCGTTATGCTGACAGTGTCTGCCTCCTCCACGTTTAATGTTTACAGCTACTATCACTAACATGCTTTTTTACCTCATTCCCTTTCTCTGATTTTCTCTTTCCTCGACGAACATCTTAATTCTATCCACGGGCTCGTCCTGTCTACACTTGTTCTGTGTTAAGGCTAATATGTTTAGTACTCTGTTATGGTCGCTTGTGGCCTGGCAGATTAAACGACAATTAGGCAGATCATCTCTGGTCCTCCCCTTGTTATCTGCTAATTGAAGCAATCCCCACCTAGCACTTTTCCCAGTCTTGCTCAAATCTCCCAGTAATCTTGTCAAGCACCACCACAAAGCCAGCGCCCCCATGCCCTGCAGAGCATTTAAGTGAGTACCTTGTGCATGTAAAGGGTAAGAGTGTTGTAAGGTTATAAAACTAGCTAGATATAGACTGATATAACAAATATGATATCGAACTATGATTTGAGATGATACAATGTCAAAGCCATGTAAAGAATTACCATATTAATATATGCATCTAAATGATATATATTGAATTGACAACTTCTTGGTTTCAATCGGTTTGTTAACATACAGGTCAGATTTCCCTTCCAAAGATGTTGGCCTACACAATTTAAAGGGAGACATGAGGAGGTGAGGAAACACAGTCTTGCCAACTGCTGATTCAATTTATCCAACTGCGCATGCACAAAGTCGGTTTCATTCAAGATCGTCAAAAGGAAAAGAATACCACAAAGCAATGATTTTTTGCAAGATCCCAAAGCAACAGGTTGAATATGCTTCTTTAAAACTCTTTCTTTCATCCATATTGTTTGGGGAGCTGACAAGGGAATTCCATGAATTTCGGATCTGGAATAATTTTAACAAGACAGCCCATGGACAATGTTCAACGTATTTAGCACAAGGTTTCACAGAGATTGTCTGCTGATGACATCCCTTGAATAGAGTTCTGGATATGGAAGCACATTGTAATCCTCAGACAGGTTCCGGCTTATAATTCTTTGCTAACGAGTATTTCTATTTACTGCCGATCTGGCAAAATGTCTACTAAATCATATCATGTATACATCCTTTTTTATTGGGTATGACATGGTTTGATTGTTAATTAAAGTTTTTATGTTTCATTATTCTTTGGGGCAGGAAGCCTATTCTGAGGTGCTGCCTGTTGTTGTGTGATAACACTACATGGCTAGCAGAGTCTAGAGTATAAAAAGAATGGATCTGCTCATACTTATCTGATCCTCCCTGATTATCACGTACTGCTTGTTGGCAGCACACAGATCTACCCACCTTCAGAACATTGACATATTTGTACTAATTAATTTGACAGCCATAAATGCACTCGTGACATGTCTCTCTGATGAGCAGATAAATTAGAAAGACAAAACTCTCATTATTACTAGGCAGCTTCACCTATTCAAGATACTGTGCTGCTGAGTCTGAATTTGACAGGCAGATGACAAGGAAGAACTAACTCAAACTATGTATGACGCATGACTGTTTCTTCATTCACAGCATTAGGGGATCAGAACCACAGGGGAGGGATAGATACTGATCTACGCAGGGTAGCTAGTTATACTGCTATTGCCTTCAAGGAATTCCCATGGCCATTGCCCCACTACCCCCGGGGAGGACAGAGTCTGTGGGAGTCGCAATCCGTTCCGCTTCCCTTCTCGCTGACGATGCCCCTGGGACGCCTCCCACAGATGTCTGACCCAAGGCCCAACATACAAGGGTAATTAATTAAGGGGAGTTCCAGTTAGAAAACACTGATGGCTGGCTATCCCCCTCTGCAATGTTCTTTCACTTGGTTGAATTCACATAGTAAACCTGGTAAAGCTTAGTGAAGATTGATGATGAAAGTGATCAGTAAAAGCAGACTTTATAATGTATGTATGAGAGGTGTATAAAGTCCTTGCATGCAGACAGAAACAAACTAAAGCATAGCCAAACAATAGTTCAACATTAAACACAGGTTACAAGCTGAAATCAATTTGATGATTCCTATGTCGTGTTTTGTGAAGAGGTTTTAGGTCTTATTGTAAATGTTAATACTGTGTGATGGCCCCTACACTGGCTCCAGAAGATGGTTAGTACTGGCTAACAAATCAGTCAATAGTACATAACCTAGCCATTTTCTTGCTCTCTATTCGACCAACCTAGGTTAGTTAATAATGTCAGGGTGGTTAGTACTGACCAACTCACCTTAGTCTTCTCAATGAGTAAGGCATCAGTCATATGTTGCTTTGACTCAGTAACTTTTGAAAAGCACGTGGTCATGCCTGACCACGGTCACTATAATTAACCTGGGATAGCCACTACAGACTATGGACTAGAACATTTAGATTTTCTGGGTACCCTAGCCCCACCCCGTCCAGAATGTATCCTGAAAATGCAAGGGCACTTTCTATAGAACTTGAATTCAATGTTAATACAGTTTGATGTCTCCTAGTCGTCGTGAGGCTACTATGCAGACCTACGACCAGGCTGCATGACTCATATCCTTCTAAGACCATGATAATGTTGGCCCCACCTTTCTTCCCACCCCTTCTGATCTGGTGGAGTATGTTTGTAATACCCAGGAGCCATCATATCCCGTGGTTAGACCCATTTAATTCTTCAATTAATTGAAGTGTGCAGCATTTCTTAAGACTTTTTATTCAAAAATGCTTTTTGGAGCAATTCACAAGTCATATATAACCAAAATTTGTCACATCAATTTTGTCTCAAACATATTGGAAGTGTACAAAAGTGTAGTGAACTCACTTTTCCTGTGAATAGTTATCATTTAGATTAGCTATGAGATAAAAGAACAAGATTGACACAGTTCGATTACAGTGTACAGGTTGCAAAATATCTTTTATTTGGCTGAACCTAATAGAGTCAGAACTAATCACTTTGGACCCGATGCGAGTCCGGTCCCAATAGCAGGTAGGTTGGCTCTTGGTCTAGCCGTTCAAGTGAGTAGTGGAGTAGGTTGCACACACTAACTAATCAGGTTATCCAGATATCGGCTTATATAGGCAGCCAGCCTGCGTGTGCACATGCAAACTGAAAGCATATAGCGAGACCCCTACCCATACCCCAAGGCCGAGACAGGTGCTTCCACCTACCGTCGGACTGGAGGGTTCGGACAGGACTCGCAACATGACGTCCAACTGAACCTGTAACCATATAAATAATACCGGCCCCTACAAAAGCATATTGGCAGAGGACGTCATGTTGTATGGCTCTGGCTTTCATCTAGAATTTGATCTTCTTGCCAATCCATATCGCTCAAGCTAAACAGAACAATGCTGATATTTCCTCTCTGCCCCATAACATCATACTTCGTATAGACCTAGTTTCTGTCTAACCCACTAGCTGGACAGAAGTCTACAGTATGTGTGGAACAAAGGGCAATACAAATTGGCTGTGGCTCATAAATATTGGCAGTGGCAGTGGCAGTGGCAGAGAATACATACAGTTTTCTGGTTATTATCAAAAAGAAATAGCAGGGATTCTGTCTACCCTGAGCAGTTTGTGTTTACTGAGGCATGTCTCCAGTTGTTACGGCTGGGTGGTCTTGCTCAGCCATTGTCAGCACAGATCGTGGCAGACTATAAATCTGTTCCATTTAACAACCTGCTTGGTGCTATTGCATTCAATGCTGAGTACCAGACTTGCCATGATGCTGACGCGGAACGCATATGAAAGGGCACACGGAATGAGCACCATGACAGGACCTAACTGGGAGATCTAATCTGACAGAGAATTCAGTCTAGACTATACCCAGCTGATGCTTGTGGCTGAAATAAATTCCTTACACAATAGATATAATACCTAAATGTGGGAGATCTTTGCCGATTTTGTCTCATATAATCAATAATAATAAATAGATAATCGGCAGTACAGATTGTCAGACAATCTACTGGAAATGTAAGATGAAGCCCATCCAACACTAACCAGTTCAAATCAATTCTAATAGATGGTCAAAAGATATTTGCTTGAATTGCAGATAATCGCCCAAGACATATCACCAGTAAATATTACATTTGCTCTGCACCAGAATAAAAGGAAATAGTAACCCAACCTGCTCCCATGGACTTATCGCGATCGTATGCAGTTTACTATCAACATATGAATGAGTTCCACCTTGTTTGACCTTGCTGTCCAAACTACACCACACCTTCAGCCCGCCATGATTGTGACCTGTTCGTGGACATGATCACAAGGGTGGCCATTGACCTGCTCACAGAGCAACTCGCAAGTCACTAGGACCGGACATTGAGCCACTCACTAAGGCTAACATTGCCTGCTGAGTGGATTTTGATGTCAACACTAAGCCCAAGTAGCAGCAGGTAGAGTGGGAATGGAAGGAGTGGCATTCGGTGTGGTCTATAAGGTGCCAGAAGATGTTTATGGATGAAGTCTGAGAGGTAGCAGATTCATTCATAAATAAGGAGAGGTAATCTTATAGGAAATCAGATTTCCAAGGGTATTTAATTCGAATCCCTAGATGCTGTGCTTGTTCAGTGGGATATTAAATGACCAATGCATTATAATCAGGAAGGAAAGCGTAATGGTTGGGGTTTGACTAGGAAAAAATATCTAGCGCATTGTACGGTTATAAATTTATATAAGATTATCGACCCTTCAACATCAAATTATGTAGAGGCTGTGTCTCATGAGATGGGGCCAATGTGATAGTGTTTGATCGAGTGCCATCTTTGACCGGGTGCCATCTTTGACCTGGTACCATCTTTGACCGGATTGATAGAAAAGGTTGTATTTTTTTTAATCTGCTCTAAATGAACCGTTTTCTATCAAGCCGGTCAAAGATGGCACCCAGTGGTCCAAAGGGAAGCAACAAAATCCTCGTGCTCACATACAAAGATTGCACCCAGTCAAAGACTATTACATTGGCCCAATCTCATGAGACGCAGCCTATAGTTGAAAGTTTATACCTATGTATTAAATGGAGTATAGGCTGGTTTGGCACAGGAAGCTGGTGAATATATATATATATATATATATATATATATATATATATATATATATATATATATATGTATATATATATGTATATATATATATATATATATATATATATATATATATATATATGTATATATATATATATATATATAGAATATATATATATATATATACCCATACTCCTATAGATATATGGCTATGTATGTTTATGCATGTTTAATATCCATGTGGGTTGTCCCTTCAACCAAATATAGTCACGTTCTAATTTGATTGTCTACATGTATGTCAAGTGCCGTGATTCGCTTCTCTAAAGAAAACCAGAAGCAAGCATTTAAAGTGAAACATGAGAACTGGCCACAGTCAGTAGTGGGAGGTGAGGGAACACGCTCACGCCAACTGCTGATTCAATTTGTCTCCATGCACACGCACAAAGCTGGTTTATTGGCGGTTACCAGGAGAAGGAGAAGTGCCACTGTGAAACGACATGTTGGCAGCGACAGTGGCATATTGAATTTGCTTTTGTTTAAATTATTGTTTCTATCAGTAAGGTATATGGAGTTGCCAATGAAATTCTATTCCAGATGTAGAATTATTTAGAAACACATGTCAGCTTCAGACAGGCTTCATGAATAATACTCACAATGATAACTAAAACAGCGTGAAATGCAATAAAGCTTCAGGGAATTACTTAGGCCCTAATTCTCGACCCAACCCACACTGTCCACATTAGAAAAGTAAACTTACGTAAAATGGTAGTAAAATCTAGTTCTAATGGATGCTCACTCAAACACATCCTGACCTTCATCCAATGGGCCCTTTTATCATCCACCCCTCCCTGCCCATCCCTTCATCACATGTCAGGTCTCTTTGTACCTAGATCCACCTTCACCTGCTCCCTTTACATGTAGAGGGTAGGAGGCTACAGGTGTAACGACCCCACCCCTAGAGGACCTGCACGCTAACACAGCACTGTTAACGAGACTGCCTCCATACAGGGTGTGTATCCCTCATGCACCTACTTCCAGATTCTGTATGTAGTGTGCATGTCCTATGCCGTGTTATCTAACAGTGTTGCTGCAACCACAACTCATCATTCACCTAGTTATCATATTCATACATTTTTCTCTTCCTTGTATACGTATTTATTATTCCACTTTCTCAACATGGCCTTCATGGACATATGCATTTTCCCTACCATGCTAGATGTAAAACTAGTGGGGAAGTACTTAGTTGCATGTGCTTTCTTGCCGTATTAGCTGCCTACTGGAGCAAACTTCATGTACGTTGTCCTGTCTCTCCCAGTAGGCACAGAACATTGAATCCACATTGATAAATGATTGTCAATGTTGATCCAATGTTGATTTGACATTGACTCAACGTTGAACAGTATTTTGTGCCCACTGCGCTGGATCGTGCCACCGCCTCCAATACAGGAGAATCCATGTCGGTATTCTCGGCAGTCCATTGTATTTTCCACACCCCATCTTCTGATCCCATCCTTCTTCATTCATCATTACCTCCTATCAATGGGTCACTTCCGGGTGCCTTCCCATGGTGCCTTGGGGCAGGAAGCCTGTCCCCAGGTGCTGCCTGCTGTTGTGTGATAACACGACGGGGAGACAGTGTCTACAATCTACGGGGACTATGTGATCTAGGACTTATCTGATGGACCCTTATTATCGCCAACTGGCAGCATTACAGATTTCCCCTGCCAGAGGACATTGACATCTTGGTACTAATTAATTAGACAGCCATTAATCCACTCATGAATGGTCTCTTTGGACAGCAGGGAAATGAGAGGAGACAAAACTCTCGTTATAACAGGACAGAGTCATCAACTATTCAAGGACATCGACTTCCTCAGTCTCTTTATGACAGGAAGATGATGTGTCTCTCAGACTGATGTCTCCTAGTTCTGTCGGTGTGCGTTTGTTGCGAGGTATTAACGCGAGTTGATAGTTACTTCAGGGAAGACAAAACTATAAAGTTGTTTGATTGGTTTCAGGAGAGAGTAGAAGTGGTCCATAATCAGATATCAGGAGAAAATTGGGGGAATGGAGAGGGATGACCATAATTATATGAGAAGGATAGGGTGATTAGAAGAATCCCGATGCAATTTTGCATACATATACCCGTGGAGTGTAATACATATTGGATCTTTAATATGGTGATTCTTATCCTGTTTTATGTCCAAGGCCGGGTAGGATATTTATACAAAAACTAACTTCAGTGTGAATGTCCATACCATGTGACCCCCCACACGCTGGGGCCACTGTGCTGACCACACCCCTGAGCAGGCTTAACTCCGATCCTTCTGAGACCCTAGAGGGAAGGTGTTCCCCACCATGGCCTGCAAAAGGCCCAACCCTCTTGATGGCTTTCCACACCCCCTGGTCCTACAGTAATAATGTCTCCTGCTATCCTCCATTTCCCCTCAAATCCCCTTTTAACCTGCCCCTTCTGATCCTATCATACCGGTGCCTGTTTTTATTACCTAGAACCCATCACCTTCTCCTGCTTCCCGTCCCAACCTACCACCACCTACCCATCACCTACCACCTTTCTGCCATATACGCCCACCATAGACACCATAGAGGCTATAATTATGTACATTTTACAACATTTGAGTAGACGTCTATTGTAATATGCTATACTACTTACAATCCATACATTATGTAACTGCATGTACATGCATTGGGCGAAACATTTTCATGACCTTTTGACATACTCAAGGAAATACCTCACTCTCATATTTTGTTTTGTTGGTCCGATGTCACATCTTGATATCTTTAATGAAAGTATGTATAATGCATTGGATACAACATTTTACAAGTTACCCCTTTTAAAAAAAGCCTACGTTTTTTTTGGCATAGTTTACACTTTAACACTATCACCAATCACTGGGCAAGTCAAGTGTCTTTTTCTTTTTTTCTCCTCATATATATTGCAGTGTCATTTTATTTTCCAGTATCTCATTCTACACTCACTTATTCCACACCTCCAGCTCAACTAGAATCTGATTTTCTTAACTATCCATAACATTCTAGACACACACAGCCATGCTGATATTACATCCCCCTCTTGTCTTTAATGGATCACCCCACTCTTCTCTCCAGTCACTAAGCACACCCATGACCTGAGGCCCAACTGACCATTGGGCCTCCCCTATAGGACACTAACATCGTCCTTATATAATTTGTTTTATTTTTGAAAATTATGTTTGTGGAATATCTAGAGAGCAACCCCTCCCAATGGACACAACATCCGTCCATGGGGAGATAAAAGTAACACCTGGTGCTCTCTTGTTCCCGGGTTCTGGTGCCTTTCCAGGGATGTACACTGTCCTTGGAGACAAGCCAGACCCATATCAAGCTAGCAGACTATCATTTTCATACTCTGAAACACTAACAATATTATTGATTTATTTTTTACATGGTTTAACACCATATTACATTGCTATAAGTTTATACATTTGTCATATAAAAGCTCGACTGGAAGCTAAGTAATTACAGGCACACATATCTGCCTATAAGCCTTCAGTATAAATAAAAGAATTTACAATACAATACACAGAAACAGTTGGTTTCTCTCTGACCCATGATCTGAGTCGAAGCCGGTAGGGTGTGTGCAACAAAAAACAATACACTGTGGCTCATGAATAGTGGCAGTGGTTGAGAATAAATATATTTTTTGGGTTATAAGAATAGAGAAATAGCAGGGGTTCTGCTTAGCCTGAGCAGGTCTGTGTTCACTGAGGCGTGTCTCCAGTTGTTACAGCTGAGTGGTCCTGCTCAGCCATTGTCAGCACAGATCGTGGCTGAGGATAAATCTGTCCATTTCAGATTGACCTGCTCGGTGTCGCTGCTTTTTTAATGGAGAGTACAAGACTTGTTATCCCACAGAACATAATATCATAGATACTTATTTATAATGAACATCAGGACATGACCAAAAAGGAAGATCTTGAAAGATCTAGACTGACAGAGAACTGGTAAACACTATGTATGCCCCAAGCAAGTATATCTGTAGCAGATATAAGTGGCTTCTCTCCCCAGCCAATATAGTCACCTGTCTGGTTCTCCATGATACCTTTCACAAAGACGAGGTCCCAAGGCATTTAAAGTGAAACATGAGAACTGTCCACAGTCAGAAGCAGGGGGCGACACGAGGCACGCCAACTGCTGATTCAATTTGTCATTCTGTGCATGCACAAATCTGGTTTCATTGGTGCCTGCCAGAGGAATAAAGTGCCACAAAGGAATGAACTGGAGTGCACAAAGGCAGCTCCCAAAACAGAAATTAGGAATCCCTTTTGCTTTAAGCCGTTTGTTTTATACATATTTTTGGGGATCTGGTCGGAAGATTTCCTGAATTTCGGATCTAGAATAAGCATGGACCATGTTCTGGGAATAGGGTTTTATTCTGACTACGTGTCACGGGAAATGGAAAATCAATTCTGCTGAGTCTAGTAGAAGACATCCCTTGAATATAATTCTGGATAATGATATTATATAATTACATTGTGGTAGTTTGTATTTGCTTCATTTCTTTAATGTCTGGTATGTATTTGAAAAAGATTGCAAGCATATTTCCCATGGTGATAACTTCATGCAATGTTCCCACGTATTATTCAGCCACCATCCCCCCATCCTTTCACTACATGTGGGGTGCCTTTGTACTTAGATCCTCCCTCCTCACCTGCTCCCGCATGGCTACATGAAGAGGGAGGAGGTTACAGGTGTTTCCCTGCACGCAACTACATGAGCTGTTAGTAACACTGTTAGCACAACCGCCGTGTGTACCTGACTCCAATCATGACTTTTATCCCTTATATATAAATGCACCTGATTACAGATGACAGATTTCTCATTTACTGTGCATGTGATGAACTCTGATATCTAGCCAAGTCACAGTCATATTGCATGTGATGAACTCTGTTATCTAGCCAAGTCACAGTCATATTCCTAGCCATCATTCAGTATACTAATTGTGTACTAATCAATTACCTAATTCTTTTCAATATAACTTATTTCTATCATTCATAATATAGTACGTTTAAATCAAGACATTACCATGCAGGTGATAACTTGTTAATCTGTTGCACATGATGGAGAGTCAAGCATTGCCTGGCCCTCTTTCTGAAACGAGTCAAACACAGTTGGACTCTCTTTTTTACTTCAGCTATTTAGGGGGGTGGGAAGCGGAACCTGCACGGTTTGCCACACCCACACACTATCCTCCTCTGGGACTGGCGGGATTGGGGGGGGGGGTTGCCATGGGAACTTCTGAAAGACAACAGCAGTATAACTCTGTGTACACCCCCCTTCACATATATAGTAGTGGCAACATAGACTATAACGAAATAGTGCCCCATGCCATGTTTAACTAGCATATGGGGATTATGGGGGGGGGGGAGGGAGGGTATACACGTTTATAGGAAATTTATAAGAATATCTCTGATAAGCTGCTGGTGAAATGTCACAAGAGTGTTTCTTGGAAATCCAAAGGGATCCTTTTATAAATAGCCCTTGCATCCAATTTATGATTCTCATATGATGTTTTGTTTGAAAGTCCGGCAGGATATTTATGGATACTAATCCTTAACGCTGTAATTTTGTGTGATCCCTCAGCGCTGTTTACTACTGTGATACACTTTGCTGACCTCAGTGCTGACCAGCCTTAACTTCAATCCTTCTTAAACCCTGGAGAGGTTGATCCCCACCATGGCCTTCACCAAACCCACCTTCTTGATGGCAGCTCACACCCCTACCCCTTTTCCCCCATTTATCGCATTTTATCCCGGGCCCTTCTGATCCTAGCCACGCCCAAAACACTGGGGGAAGCCTCTTTCTATTACCCAGAACCCATCGTCGTCCACTGCTTCCTGCGTCGACTTACCACCACCCACCTATTATACCGTCCACAGCTCGTCTATAGCTGCCCCGCCACTCTCATGTCATAAATAAGAAATACGGCTTATATCCTTTAAAAAAGGTACAACACTTCTTAGAAAGGCAAGGGTAGACAGCAAAAGGACATCACAATCCTTACTTACTGTAATTCCTGATAACCCATACAAAATGCATAGATCTACAGGATGTAGAAGATGGAATCTCAGGTTTCAGGTAACCTTTATGAAATGTTTCTCAAGTGTAATTTTCCATGTCGGGAACCTGTATTGTGAGGCCTTTACTGTGGTTGCTACTGTGTTTTCCTTGGTTACTATTGCTGTGACCTCTATGTGGCTTTGGCTGTGGCTTGTTTCCATTGTGGGTTTTACACTGGCCTTGGCTGTGGATTGTGTCTAGTGTTGCTTCTACACAGTAATTTTCCATGGCTTCTACTGTGTAGAGCACTGGCTCCTGCTGCGACTTCTATTGTGGTAGTGATTTCTACTGTGGCCTCTACCTTGTGGCTTCTATGATGAGTTATACTGCGGCGACCTATGCAGCTTTTGTTGTGAATTCTACTGTGAATAGTCCCCGACATTGAGTTTCTCTTCCGTCAGCTTGATGCCCTTTCCTGCCTATGTCCGCTGGCGTTGTCTAATAGGGCCTTGTCGCTATAAAATATCCCTAATAACTCTAGCCTGCCTGTAATCGTATCGGCAACACGCTGATGGGTAGGTGCCAGGGGGCTACTTACCCCTTATTTACGTACCCTACCTCAGCCTCAGGGTGTTAACTTCACTACCAGGAGGTAGGCTGAGCTGTGGGATAGATGGTGCGGGCCGTTAGGTTTGGACATTAGGGTACGATATGAGGGGTGCCTTAAAGCCTCGACTGGTAGCACGGCTGAAATAGGCTGGGTAGAGGGGGTGGACAGCTGGGTAGAGTGCAGTCTAAGGATAACGGGATTCCAATACCATATCGCAACCTCGTTTCTCTTAATTTCTTTCTTTCTCTAAACCACTATTCCTTTCTGTTTCCTCTCTAGTTCTTAAAATTCAATATCAACCAATCATGCTCACAGTCCCCCTTTCTGCAATACCTGACCTCCTGCTCCATCCCCTCCTTCTACCCCTAATTCCCTATCTCTCTAGCTCTCTGTTAGTAGTCTAGATTAGTCTCCTCTAAGGATAGATACCCCTAACAAACTGGTTATAACCCTTTTTGTTTCAAACTTTCCAATTGATTTGTGTCCGGCGTGCTGTGGCTCGTAAGAGATTGAGTCGCTCGGGAAACTCAATCAGAACAGGGCTGACTTTTATTGGATCGGCGCCAGGCAACCCCATCTCCTTTAGTGAAGTAGAAAAGGATCCATTTGTGTTTGACAAATGCCCGTAGGAAATATTTGTCTTTTTCCTGGAGTAGAAAAGGGGAGAGAAGGAGGAAGAGGAGAAATGGATCTCGACGTGAGGTTCAAGAATTTGGCAGAGTTATTATCAGTATTATTAAAGGACAGTGAGAGCTCCGGTATTAGGTATCAATAACCATTATTTAATTAACACAACTTACAGCTGTGTTCATTCCCCACGCATGCAGTATTAGCCATGTTTTATTGGAGCGGGTTTCGTTATTATTGAGTGATGTTATCATGATAATTAAATATTATTCTTCAAATGACAATGTGTGCATGTGGTTGAAAAGGATGCTAGTGCATAAGGTAAAATTCGATGCATACATGCAGTAGGGATTTGATAAACAACTCCGTTACCCTAGAGATAATTTAAGGTTAATCACCCACCATACTTGAACTCTTACTGAGTTATATATACATATTATAGAAGAAATTATCCCACGATTCTGCCATTTTGCATACTGAAACTGGATATTTGGCGTGCTGATATGTTTGCATACAGCACGCATACGCTATTATATAAGCCTATTCACATAAATTATACGTATACCACACTTCGCCGTCAGAACAAACGAAATCCCCTGACTGCATATGAGTGTGATTATGACGTACAAAAGGTGTGAAAACACTTACCACAGTGTGTGGCATAAGTTAGTTAAACCACTCCAGACCCCTGTACTGAGGATAATGGCTTAGTCACGGCTGAGCACACTCGTCTGCGACTTGTCATCAGCCTTTACTGTCGCATTATCCTCAGTACAGCGGTCTGGCAGTGGTTTAACTACTACATAGCTACTACAGAGCTGGCTGGGGCGGGGAGGTAAGAAAAGCACTCCAACTCCGCACTGCAAGCTATTATAACTAAATTTTACATTTTACATTTTAAATTTCACATATTATGAGGAAATGGTAGGATAAAGGCATTGAGGGGTTGTTATTTGGGCACATGTGTGGGATAGTGGCGAGCTAACAGCACGAGCAGAAACGCGTGCCCAATAACAACCCATTAGTGCATACCAAACATGTGATTCTTATAAACACAGGGAGTATCACCTTAATTGAATTTCCCATTTCAGAACTCAGATTTTTGGGAAACAAATTCAGCACTTTGGAGTAAGATGTTCTCATCCCTCACGTTGGTATACAAATGCCAAATAAAACCAGAGATTTATTAATCCCTGGGCCACTGTCGCATTCATAATATCAACCAAACACAATATTGATGGTAATCGGGTATGATCAGGATGTGTAAACCCGTATTTGTTGGTATAGGTATCAGGTATAGGGTTAAGGACGCAGTGTGCACTGATTGATCCCAGGGCAGCTGTCTACATGAGGGGGTAGTCCCTTTGAAGAACACCTGGCAGGTAATCTGAGCTGCAGTTAGGTGAGAGATGCAGGTCAAGATAGCCTCAGGTGGCACAGGTGTGTGGGTAGGTGATGGTCCCCCATGAGTCCATATTGGGATTGTAGGTCAAAGGGCTTCTACTTATAAGGGATGTTCGCATGTTTCTTATCTTTAATAAATATTTAAGTTTCTATGCAATTTTGTGTATATAGTATAGATTCTAACTGTTTATTTGTTTATTGTTGTACATGCGGTATATATGCAAAGATTAAGAAAAAGCAGCGTACACAGGTGTATGCTGCTGTAGTGGTTCGGAATCTCAGAAAGAGAACAAGAACGTCAGTTTCCAAGTGCGAAGTAGAAAGCGTGTTTTATTCAACGTATCCCTATTACAATTGAATCTAGTCTTAACCCGAAGGGTAAGACGAAGCAGTCCTGGTTCAATCTAGCGATTGGGGTAGGGTAATGCGGGGAGTCAGCCGGGCCTGCACTGACTGGCGACTATACGAGGAGGGGAGGTTTATATACCCCCTTTGGATGTGAAATGGACATGGTCACGTGTCGGTTGGCTCCCGCCTGAAACGTGGTGCGCAGTACCCGAGAGAGGACAGTCGCCCCCTCTGGGATACCGCCCACACTAACGCCAGGCGGGAACAACCCGAACTTAATCCTCCTCGGTCACCTGGATATAAATGATTACCGTAGTAAACCCCTACACTACCCCCCCTAGACAACACTAGGTGTGGTAAAAACCTGAGTAGTAGACTCATAATAAAATAGTTTGACAACCAGAAGTAGTTTGTCTATACACTATACACAAAGGGTTTTACTACCATTAGTCATATGTAATATATGATGAACAATATTAATGGAATTAAGGCATTACACTGTCATAGAAACCTTATGATATGACTTTTACGTTAAGTAGTACCCGAAGTAGTTACTAACAGTTTGTAACTATCTTCTGATAGGAAATACATATATAGTCCTGATAAGGACCTTTAAAAATATAATCGGCAAGTGTACCAATTCCGAAGAATTATTACCAGTCCTAAAAAGGACTCACAAGCCTAAAAAAATTTACATAGGGATACATGATAACTTTTCTCCACACCAGAATCAAAATTTTCATCACCTCCGTTTTCCATAACAAAATATATATACAACTAGATATACATACTCTTATTTACACCCACCCGAAGTGGTTAACGTTTGAACACAGTTATGGTTTATACAGATCTTTGGTATTATCCTGAGTATCATAAACTATCGTAGTGTATCAGCACCATAAATATATATTAGTAACATGGACGAGAATGTACGTTTTAATAAATAATCTGGAACTGCAGTGGTATACTGCAGAACCTCCCAAAAAGTGCTATGTTGACTTAAGAAGTCGGATACTGGGCTGATCTCCGGATCTGCTTCGGGACGAGTACGTGAGGTGCTCTCCTCTTCATCTTGGACGACTGAGTGAGTTGCTCTCCTCTTCATCTTGGACGACTGAGTGAGGTGCTCTCCTCTTCATCTTGGACGACTGAGTGAGGTGCTCTCCTCTTCGGGTCTACCAGCAAATGGTAGACTCCTGTAGGTGCAATGTATGTTAAAACGTTTACATATGTGGAAATATTATTAACACTTGGTATGGATATCATTACCTCAGAACCTAAAGGTTCTTTTAATATGAAGGGATAGTCCCTTCATATTTACCTTCGGCTTCCGTAGCCGAAGAGTTCCTGAAACAACTACAGCTGTATTCAGTTATCCCGAAGGAGCTTTGTTTCAGCCTTCGGGTACCTCCTTCTTTTGGATGGCATCTTTCAGCTGATCCATGCTCCCATCCCAGTCCGAGAATTTCATCCCGAGGCAAATTTTAAATTTGGCCTTCATCTCCCGGATTTCTTCCTGGAGCTCTTTACACTCCTCTCGGACTGTAGCTTCCAGCACAGCGGCTTTGTCGCGCTGTGCTTCCAAGAACCTGGTCTTGGTAACTACCTCATCAGCAGTGTCCTTCTGAAGGCTCTCCTTTTCCTTCCGGTGACACTTCCTCACCCCTTCTATGAAGTGTTGTACCACCCTCTTGTGGTAACCCTCAGCCATCACCCGCTGTTCCTTCTGGAAGTCATCCAGAATCTCCTGTCCTATCTGATTGGACAGCGGAGCATCCTTAGGAAAGTAGGATGCTATCGGCGTTACATTAAGAGTGGCCGCAGGCTTCTCCTTCTTGGGTTTGACCTCCTGTGTTTTAACAGGAGGATCCACGGTTGGTTTCCCAACCTCAGTCGGCTTCCCTGGTGGTGGAGCCGGCTTATGGGGTGGTGTCACCGGAGCTGGTACTGGACCTTTCGGTGGCGGAGGAGGAGGTTTCATAGCCTCCCCATCCGGCCCAGTGATCCGGTGAGCAGGCTTGAATGCCTTGTGTGATGGCGGCTGTTGTTGGTGCCGCGAAGCATCCCTACTGGCATGCTTTAACACCTGCTGGTGTATCCCTGAAGGAGCGGATGGTTCCGTCCGTCCCGAAGCAGATGAAGGTCTGCATGTCGGGCCCCCTCGGTACCCGGCGTCGGGTAGGACACCCCCCTGGGCAGACGAGGTGGACGCCACATGTCGCACCAAGTCGTACCAGGACCGGGAGGGTTCCTCCCCAGGACTCCTGCGTCCCCGTCGGGCCAGCTCCCTATCAATCTCCCTCTGGCGAGCGAGTTCATTCTCGCGCCTTCGGGTGTCTTGGGGGGTCTGGCCGAGCGTCTGAGACTCCTGTCCAGGCGCCAAGTCCATCTCCGGATAGTCAGTATGTCTATCCGCAGATGCCTCATAGCTACGACCACTATGAGAAGACTCCGTGTAATAACGGGAGTCAATCTCCTCAAGGCTGAGGGTCCCTCCTCTTCTGACATGAGTAGCAGGGCTGGTGGACCGAGACCGTCCCCGATCACCTTTCGGCTGCTCCCCCCGACCCCGGTAGTAGTCCCTCGGGTCGGGTTCTCTCCCACCTCTCCCCCGGCCTCGATTGGCAGACCGACGGAACATCTCGGGTGGGTATTGGTCCGGATCCAAGTCAAACTTCCGTGAACCCGGGACCTTCGCAAACCTCGCTACTGTGAGCTTCGATTTGCTTTCTGCTACCTCGCAGAAATACGCCTTAGAAGAATTAAGGCTCTTCGGATCCTTCTTCAGGACATCTCTGAACGCGTCTATCACGCGTTCATGCAGGGCCATTACCTTGGCTCTGGCCTCACCACCTCCAATATTATGGAGCATGGTCATGTGCTTGATTAAGCGTCCACGCCTAGGATGCAGGTGACCCGAACAGGTAGTGGTACCTGCCCCCTCCGGATCGCACTGGTACACCAGATAGTGATGGGTGTGATTTTCCACTAAGTGGCGCAGGTACCTCGCCCTAGTGGTGAAGGATACCTGTAATTCCAGAGATGACTGGCATTTCTGGAATGGACACTCAAGGTGGTCCCTGTCCCAATGTCGGACAGCCCAGCGGATCTTTGCCTTCTGATCCCTGGTATAATAGGTCTCCGGGAAGAAATCTATTTTCTTAAGCCAGTCCTCGTAGAACTCGCTCACGAGAGGATCCCTTTGGGTGGCTCTGCACCAATCCTCATCGTCGGATCTCCCATTCAAATTGATTACGGGCGGGATGGAGAAACGCCCCGATCCTTTTGCGCATTCCCCCCAGTAGGAGGGAATGAATCCCTGAAATCCACCTCTGGCGTTATTCCAGATGTGTTTTTCCAGGGCAGTACCCGACTCGCTCCCCGAGCTGGCGTCGGACTGATGTCCAGCAGCCACCTTCGGGTCGGGCGTCGGGTCGGTTTGGGTGACTGTGGTCACTGGGTCCTTCGTCTGGGAAGGAGATTTTGGAGCCGCAATGTCCATATCGTCCTCCCCTGTAGCAGACTTCCCTTGGGAAGTACTGCTCGTATCAGATTTATCCGATACTGACCCATCGGTCACAATCCGCTGGGCGTCTGGTACTCTCTTTAACCGGGCTGCCTCATTCCTCAGGGCTTGGCGACCCCGAGGCTGGACAAAAGGGGATTCACCTTTTGTAACTACCACAGTCCGGATATCCTGACCGTGGGGACTGCTAGTGCGGGTTGCAGGGTCACCCCTTCGGATGTCCCTGCTGGCTTTAGCTGCAGCCTTCTCCTCTGCCTGAGTCAAACTCTTAGTCCGAGTCTTGACCATTTCCTCCACCGTCTCGACGATGGCTTCGTGACGGCTGAGGTCCTTCTCCGCCATGATTGTTTTCATGCGGTTATAGTCTATCTGATAGACCTCGTAGGATAAGTTGGACCGTATTAAGTCCCTATATCCTTCAACCGATCTCGGTTCCAACATCCCTACCGGGTTGTATCTGCGGTAGCAACCTACCGCGAGGGTAGTGGCGCCGAATGCCCCACACGAAGTGTCATCCGAGATGGGTGTCATCCGAGGCACACACATCCCGACGTCAGCCATCTCGGCATTGAACAAGCCCTTCCGAAGTGCTTTACACACCCGGAGGCCTTGCTGTAGATTTTCCCAGGTGGCAAACCACTCTGGGGGCATGATGCGGAGAGCTCCCGCATCAATAAATTCTTGCAACATATCCACTATGTCGTTAGGGATAGGTCTGGCTAGGCCTATCTCCGTGGCGCACATCACGTCTGGATGGAGATTCATCTCCCTTCCATCGTAGCAACTTTTACCAGTTGACTTCACCAGTCTAGCTGGCTTCTCATCCTTCGGGTGGTTATCCGGGTCGATGTTCGGATTACCACACATATCCCACGTATCCTTCAGATGTTGGGCCTCCTCCTTCTCTATTTTTAGAGCAAGAAGACGATCTTTTTCATGAAGACTCCTTCGTTCAGCCTCAGTGAGAGCTGATTCAGACGTGGATACATCCATGTCTTCCTCTTCGAGGAGTTGCTCCTCGGAGAGAGTAACAGGGCTGGCGGCACCAGCACTGTCTTCGTGGGGCAGATCAGCCATGTTGTGTGGCCGGTCCCCTCCGCCCAACTCGAGCTGCCGTGAGGCCATGCTGGGTTGGGCGCTCTTATTTATACTAAATAAGAGTCCTAACTATTACTACAGGTCTTTGTGGAGGACCTGTTCTCCTTTTGAAACGTATTCACCTACTTTTGACGCTTGAAATCGGTTCCTATTAGATCCTCCTCGTTGGCCAGCACACTGTGCCGGCGAAGATTCGAAATCTAATGAACCAAAACGACCTCTTTGCGCAGAGGTCACGCGCATCCACGCGCGTCTCGGGCCCTCCGCGAGACTGCCCTAACTAGGTCACTCATTGACCCAGTTCTTTTCCCGCGCCCGCAGGGCGCCGGTGCTTTTTATTATAAACAGGTGCTTCGGGTAGTAGCCGAACCATTCGCAACCAACAGCTCTGCTGGAGTATTAGTGAGGTTTTTATGGGAAGCATGCCCGCAAACCCACCGGATTATCCGCTCACCACCCACTGGTACCCTGCTGGGGGGTTTACACGCTCCATACCCGGTCACTCGTGTATATTCCAACATTTAACAGATGACAACACAAAACAATTTCTCGGAAAAAGAGGAAATAAATTTATAATTTTTCCCGCCAGGAATTTCTTCCCTCCCTCTCCTATTAAACATAGTACAGGACAACACACTCGTTGTGTACTAGCTTAGGTTACCGCAGCCCTTTCTATCAGGCGGGGACTGCGTCGGGTACCTCCCATGGGTATTTTCTTTGACCTAGCTCCCGAAGGCGCCTTTTCAGAGGCAGGGTTAGCCGTCCCCTTTCTCTTCCGCCTAGGTTTGCTTACAGCTAGCGAGACTTTTTCCTTCTTCTGCACCTTCGGATCACTGCCCCCCAACTTCCTAGGCCTTCCTCGGCCACGTTTCGGGGTTATTTGATCCATTTTCCTGCTCTTTACTTCTTGGAGTAATTCATCTACTCCTAACCCATACGTTTCTGTGGTCAGATCCCTCCCCTTCCAGGGACGGAGCCGAGCCACGTTGGATTTATAGATCCGCCCAATTAAGGATCTAATCATGACAGTACAGTCACTTACTACTCTAGTCACCACAAATGGACCATCCCAGTTGCTTGCCAATTTTAAATTGGATAGAGGTTCGTGTAGTCTTACTACTTGATCCCCTACCTTGAACAGACGGACTTTTAGTCCATGGTCATAACCAGTCTTCTGCCATTTCGCGTTCTTTTGTAACTCAGTTCTAACAAGTTCGTATGCGAATTTGAACTGGTCTCTTAGTGATTCTACAAACATCACGTGACAGGGTGCGTCGGGATTCAACCCGACCACTCCAAAAACAAGATCGGCAGGCATGATCATGTCCTCCCCGAACACTAATAAGTTTGGGGTGCAATTGGTGCTTTTATGAACAGTGCTGTTGTATGCATGGCATACATATTCACATTGTTCATCCCAATCAGTCATACTTTCATTCACCAAGGGTTTCAGAACCTGAATCAGCGTTCTGTTGAACCTTTCCACCATCCCATCACTCTGGGGTCGGTAAGGATTGGTTCGGGTCTTACAGATGGCTAACCTATGGCACATTTCCTGCCATAGATCCGACTCAAATTCCCGGCCTTGGTCACTATGCATCATCAGAGGCACTCCTAGGTGTAATACCCAACCTTTCACAAAGGCCTTCGCACAGGTCGCTGCTTTGTGATCGGGTAAGGGGAACACCCGCGTATACTTAGTATAGTAGTCAGTGACTACCATCATACACGTGTTACCATCAGGGGTTGTTTTAAAACCACTGATGATGTCGATTGCTATTCTCGCAAACCTAACTCCGAACAGTTCCTGGGACAAGGGCATTTTACCCATCCCAGGGCCGGGTTTATTTTTGCAGCAATCGGGACACGTGGCGATCCAACGTAATAAGTCAGTGCTCATTCCTGGCCAGTAGTATCTTCGGGACAGTCGTTCTAATGAACGTTTCTTCCCAAAGTGACCACTGGTCATATGACCGTGACAATAATACATCAAATCCCTCCTCATACCGGAGGGGATCACTACCTGTCTGATCCTTCCTCCCGAAGGATTGATCTTCCATCTATATAGAACACCTTCGGATACTTCCAGCTCTGTCCATTGAGCTAAAAATCTCCTCATCTCTCTATTTTCTAGCGAGATTTCAGGTCGAACAGGTTTGATCCCCTTAGGAATCAACCCGAGCAACCTCCCCACGTTCGGATCCTTCTCCTGGAACCTTCGGATAGTCTCCATAGACCATTGAAGGATACCAGTTCCCCTGGATTCCAGTGGCAACCGGACTCCAGCTAGGACCGCCCCGTGGGCTCCACAATCATCACATTTCTCATTTCCACAACTCCTGATGGGTCTGCGGGACAGTGCATCAGCATTTACATGCTTCACACCGGGTCGGTGTTGGATCTGCTTCTGTTCCAACCCGAACTCTGATAAGTGTGCTAACCACGGGCCTATCATACCTTCAGCATCCTTTAAATTAAGTAACCACCTCAAGGAGGAATGGTCAGTCCTCAGCGTGAAATCTGAGCCCCACAAAAAATGTTTATATTTCTTTGTGTAAACAATCACTGCCAAGAGTTCCCTCTTGGTGGTACAGTAATTCCTCTGTGACTTGTTCATGGTGTTGCTAGCAAAAGCAATGGGAACTTCCTTTCCGTCTTGGACCTGACTCAAAGCAGCTCCAATGCTCTCATTGCTGGCATCAGTATCCAGGATGAAATGACCGGCGGCTGTCGGATATTTCAACACTGGTGTTTCAACAAAGAGTCTTTTGATGGATTCAAAAGACTCGTCTTGCTCTTTTCCCCATGGAAAAACTTCCTTACGCCTACCAGGTGTCCAATGAGACAGTGACTGGATAGGATAGCTCACCTGGGCATAGCCTGGTAAGAAATCTCGATAATACGAGCAGAACCCAAGGAATGAACGGACATCCTTGGGACACCTGGGTTTTTCCCACTCCGTCACACTTCGGATCTTCTCCAGGTCTGCTTTCACTCCCTGTGTGGAAATGATTCTCCCCAGATAATTAATATCTTTCTTAAACAACTGACATTTCTTAGGTTTTAATTTCAACCCATTACTCATTATTCTCTGGAGGACTTCTTCCAGGTTGTCTAGACAACCTTGGAATGTTTTTCCGAAGATAATGACGTCATCTAGGTAAACTAGACATTTCTTCCATAGTAGATCGCTCAGTAATGTCTCCATCATGGCCTCGAAGGTGGCTGGCGCATTGCACAACCCGAAGGGCATGACGTTGTACTGGAACAATCCTACATGGCTAGAGAAGGCCGTCTTCTCCATGTCGGCAGGTTTCATCCCGACCTGCCAGTACCCAGACTGTAAGTCTATGGTACAGTACCATTCATTCCCTCCTAGTGAGTCAATGGTTTCATCAATCCTCGGCAGAGGATATGAGTTCTTCTTCGTCATCCCATTCAGTTTCCTGTAGTCAATACAGAACCGTATGGTCCCATCTTTTTTGGTGACCATACAGACTGGACTGCTCCAGGGGCTGGAACTGGGTACAATAACATGATCCTTAATCATCTTATTGATCTCAGTTTCTGCTACCTCCTTCTTCTTCAGAGGTAGCCGACGGTAAGGAATTTTAAAGGGGGAACTTTCCCCCACGTCAATTCCGTGTAGGACTTTATCAGTTCGTCCTAAGGGTTCTCCTGGGAACGCGAAGGCCCTTCGGCAACGTTTTAACATTACCCGAAGGTCCTTCTGCTCCTTCGGATCTAGTTCCGAAGCATCTAGAATTAGCTTTTCTAATTCCTCTTCAATTACGGCCGTACCCGGCGGCTCTTCGGATGGCAACCCCAGAAGGCTGCTGGTGACCGCCTCCGCGAGTACCACACTGCCTACTTTAGCGCCTTTCTGGAGATATACCATATGAACACCAGGATTGGAAATGGGGACAAGGGTCCATTGGGCATTTCCCACCAACGTATCAGCAGATTCCAACCCGAGGGATTGGAGATAAGCTACGTCGGGTTCCATGACCCCGGCCCTTCCTCTTAGTTCAGAGGAAGCGCTTATTAACACATCACATGTGGTTCCCGGTGGAAGTTTCACCGTCTGTGCGACACTTGCTACACTACTGATAACTCTCAGCACACATTGTGCTTTGATATTATAGGGACTCTGTATGGACAATTCACCTGTCTTCGGGTTCAACATCATCCCGAACAGGTCGGCAAAGTCCATCCCTATGATACCATCATCCTCGATCTCAGCAATGGTTGGGGAGAATACAAACTCCTTCCCCACCACCGAGATACACAGGAAAGTACGTCCAAACATCCGCAATCTGCTACCGTCGGCTGTGCACGCATTTACCCTCATTTTAAGGTCATCATTTGTGCCCAGCAGAAGAGTGTAGAACTTCCGAGAGATGATGGAGTGGCTTGCTCCAGTATCTATCAGAAATTCCCCGACTCTACCCTTCACAGAAGCGGCTAAATACCACCTTTTTCCTCCATTCAATGAAGGGTTACTAGTGAACTTCTGTAAGTCACTCTCAGTACCTAGATCTAATCCACGCCCTCTTATGTATTCCAGGCAAGGGTGATCTAGGGGGAGCCTGGTTCCACAAACCATTGCACTATACTCCTCCGCATCAGCACCGGGTTTCCCCGACTCACTTCCCGAATGTATGACTGGAATGCTGATGGCCCCGGCCCCAGGGTTCCCAAGCTGCGCCTGCTTGTCCCCCATTTGTCCGGGCGTCACTACTGAGTGTGAACTTACTCCTGTTCCGTCAGGAGTATCATGGCATATTTCCTTCGGGATCTCTGAGTCGCCTTCCTCAGGGATCCCCTTTAATTTTCCGAGTTCTTTCCGGAGAATCGCATCACAGGTTTCTCAGCTGTGCATGAGGAGGCATAATGCCCCTTCTCCTGACATCTGTAGCATGTTACAGTACTCAGTTCGGGTTTAACCCTCTTTTCCTCTTTCTTATCAAACATCGCCATCATACGCTGCATCATGGCTTCTACCAATCCGAGGGACTGGTCGGGTTCCAATTTCTTCGGAACATTGGGTTCTGGTGGACCCGAGGGAGGTTTGGAAGGGGTTTTTGAATTGTCCCCTGGAGTTTTCTCTGGCTTTTTGCTAGAGGATGATTTGTCAAAAGGTTTCCGCCTTTTGTTATCACCGGACTTTTTGTCCCGGCGCTTCCCACTGAAGGCTACCGCCCCAATGGTTTCCTCTCCTTCGGAATCCTCACCCGAGGATCCTCCGCTGCTACTATAGTCAACTACCGCTGACGTTCGGGATTGGCTGGGCACCAATCCGGCAAGAAGAATTTTCTTCTTCTCATAACCATCTATGGCTAAAAATAGATCGGCTAGGGAGGAATCGCTTTTCCAAGCTTTTCGGGTTAGTTCCTGATGATCAGGGTCACTCAGTCCGCTAATAAACCGGACAAAGAGAGTCTCGATATAGTAATCGGCGTCTCTAGCCCATTCGGGTCTTGCCTGATGCAGAATCCGTTGAAGCTCTAGACCATATATCTTTGGGGACTCTTTTGGTTTCTGGGTTCGTCCCTTGAAGACCAACCAGTGATCTACGGTCACCAGGTTCCCAAAGATATATACAGCAGTACTTTCGAGCTGATCATATGTACCCGAAGGGCCATATGTACTTCTCCATTGGGAGACTGCTGATTTACCTGGCCCATCATTTAGCCAGATTACGAAGGCTCCTAATGAGTCTTCTTTAGACCACCCATTGTATTTGCAGTCATCCACAAATATTTGGTATTCATCTTTCCAGGGTCCTTTCCCTTTGTAGGGTTTGGTGATCCTGGTGGTGCGTCGGGCACCCCTGGTGGCCCCTTCTATCAGCTGTTCTGATAGATTCCGGCTCCAGTCCATTATTTCAGTGGCATCTTGTCCCCGGCTATAGCTATCTAAGCCAAGGCTCTTGATACAAGGATCAGTATCATAAACCTGTCTCAATCCGGGGGCCATCGAGGTTCTTCGGGTCAATGGTCGGACTGGAGAGACTGGTTCGCACCCGGGAAACCGGGTGGGTCGAGGGCGAGAAGTGGTACCCGGATAAGGGGGAACACTCCCGATGGTTGTTTGGTCATGGGTTTGGGGTCTAGGCCGACTTCCCTGACCAGTTGTGGGTCTATCAGGACTATCAGTACGGGGGTACTGTCGGTTCTGATCCCTAGACCATCCAGCAGAAGGTCCTTCCCCCGCTCTCTTGCTTCGGGTTGCATGCCCCCGGGTTTGATTTCCCGGAGTTCTCCCTTCTCTGGTCTCTGCCTCCTGGTTATGATGAAAAATCAGGTCACCCCAATTATCATAACCATACCACCCCCCCTGTTGATCCTCATGGGTGGTGGTGTTCTTGTCCGTACCCGAAGGGGGTGGAACAGCTCCATACTGAGATGGACTATCCCCAGCGAAGGGGTTCAAGGTGTCATAACTATCGACTCCCGACGCACTTCCCGCAGGATATGCCGTCGGATCGATGGTTACCGAAGGTCCCGTCGGAGCAGGGGGAGCAGATGTATAGTAGACATCTTTCTCTACCTGTCCTCCGGAAGGGTATCGGGTGGTGGGTTTTAGAACTCCTTGGAGTGGAGGGTCCTCCACTCCTTCCCCAGGGGTGAGGGTCACCTCTGGGTCAGGTATCTTCTGGTTACCTAGGTAGAGTTCCAACTCTACTCGTCTAGCTTCCAGTATAGATACCGCCTTCATGCCCTCTAGTTTCCTCTGATCTAACTCTTCGTTTGCTTTTAGGATAGCGGTTCTTACTGCCTCATTGTCTTCCACCTGCTGGTTGCGAGCGTCCTTGGCGGCGTGCCATTCCCTAGAGTATCTTTCTAGGTCCGCCTGATACTGTTGTTGACAGGCATAAGACTTCCGGTTAGCTTGACCTAACTCGGATAATCTTTTCTTTTCCGCTTTCAGGGTTTCCTGATTTTTCTCCATCTGGTCTTGCACCAGTTGGTTGTCACGGGTCAACTGATCCGTTCTCCACTCCATATCCTGATGTACCTGTCTATTCTCTAGGATGTACCTATTCCTTTCAGAGATCAACGAAACCAATTCGTCGTGCAGAGCATCGTACTGCTTGTTCATTTCTTCCTTGTTCCGGTAATCGTTGTCCCGGTCCAAGGTGTCGTCCTGATTAAGATCAGGTTGGGTCCCGACGATGGGACCTCCTTCGGGTACGACCCGAAGGGGTTGTGGCGGTATTTCTAATACCGTCGGGTCCAGAAATGAGCCTTTCTGGTTCGCCCTTTTCTTTCCTCCGGGAAAGAAAACGGAGTCAGTCGTGTTGAACAAAGAACGCCCAGTGTTCAACATGATTTGGCCCTGAGTGGCAATGAAGTTCGGTGTGAACCCCCTCGCTTCCTCCGGTTCCATCTGGTCCACTCGGGTGGACTCCAGTTCTCCTTCTTCCAAAGTCGCTCCTGGATTTAAAGCTCCTTCGGTTTCACGCATGAAACCCTCGAAGCTGGTCGGAACAACTGGGTTGTTCCGCTCCGGGACGTTACCGTCCCCATACTCTCCTACTCCGGCCAGGTTCACCTGACTGCTACTCGAAACTGATCCTGGTCACGGCACCAGTGTAGTGGTTCGGAATCTCAGAAAGAGAACAAGAACGTCAGTTTCCAAGTGCGAAGTAGAAAGCGTGTTTTATTCAACGTATCCCTATTACAATTGAATCTAGTCTTAACCCGAAGGGTAAGACGAAGCAGTCCTGGTTCAATCTAGCGATTGGGGTAGGGTAATGCGGGGAGTCAGCCGGGCCTGCACTGACTGGCGACTATACGAGGAGGGGAGGTTTATATACCCCCTTTGGATGTGAAATGGACATGGTCACGTGTCGGTTGGCTCCCGCCTGAAACGTGGTGCGCAGTACCCGAGAGAGGACAGTCGCCCCCTCTGGGATACCGCCCACACTAACGCCAGGCGGGAACAACCCGAACTTAATCCTCCTTGGTCACCTGGATATAAATGATTACCGTAGTAAACCCCTACACTGCTTTTTCTTAATCTTTGTATCATTTTATATAATCATCTTTCGTAACTTTTGTTATCTGGCATTAAAGGCCCTTAAACCTTTAAAAATATCAGTCCTCTGGTGAACCAACCAACGTATAAATTCAGTTTGGAATTCAAGATTCCAACACAGGTCAAACCTTTCAGAAATACAAGTTTCAAAACAAATATAAAAAATTTCATTGTATAATAATTATCCCCCTAGATCACACCTGATGAGGCCATTAAATTAATAATTCCCTAGATCACACCTGATGAGGCCATCAAATGACTGAAACATCCCTGATACCAAACTAAGCATTGCCTAAACTTATACACATTGGCAGAGCAACACAACAACCACACCATGTGACCAATGACTAAGTCTGAGGAAACTTATTTAAAATTATAAAGTAGACCCAATTTAATATTGGAATCTGTAAGTCCAACATAAATGGGCAATTTTGAAATAAGAAACTCAATAGTGTGGAAAAAGTAAATTAATAATTGTGGTAGAATTGACCTGGTTCCCTCACAGCAGCCAATGAAATGCTTAGGATTAGATCACATGACCTGGCCCCACCTGAGGAGGGAAATTTGAACTTACCTTTGCTCATTAGGAATGTAGTGTTGGGATAATACACACCGCCACGTCCACCACACAGTCCATGATAATATATTACCAGAGTTCACATGACCAAAGAGGTCACATTTGATACTATAGACAGAGCTTGGTTACAGAGTTATAGTAATATTTGCATAAATTGGTCTGGCGTGTGAATATGCATCATTATTTTTAAACGGTTTGACGAAATATCAAGTCGGGTAGGCCTAAGCACTGAGCCTCGTATTTCGCTAAAGGTGAATAACCAGGCCCCGTATTTCCTCAAACCTCCGTATTTCCTCAAAACTTCACTTCCGGTCCAGCATAAGGATCAGTCCGCCAACTGAATACATCCCCCAAGTCCGTCCGAGATGGTAGAGTGGTTAGCGTCCTCGCCTCTCACGCGCCGGGCCCGGGTTCGGTTCCCGGACGAATCTGGCGTTTTTGACGTAGGCCTAACGAATTTTTTTTTTTTTTTTTTGCTTGTCCGATCTTTTTTGACTGGATTATTGTTTAATCGTCTTCCTTTTTGAGAAATTAACGTATTTGAATCGTAAATCAGGCCTAATTTGTACAATTAAAGATGATAGAGACGATAGGGAGGGGGGACTTTTTTTTGTGAAACCAAGTCACCCATTCGCCAATACCGGAAGTGAGGGCGAGCAAGGTGTCATGGCGGCCTCGGGATGTGTTGCGAGATGAAACAGGTTAATAAAATGTCTTTTTCTCCTTTAATATGTGACATCTACATTTAAAAATAAACACAGGATCAGTTTAAGTTCTGTATTTCCGCTCCAGATTGACATTTCAAGGCCCCGTATTTCGTTTCAACCCTTATGAAGGGTTTCAACGAAATACGGGGCCTTTCAATGTCAATCTGTCGGGGAAATACAGAACTTAAACAAATCCTGTATACTTATTTTTAAATGGTTTTACGAAATATCAAGTCTGGTAGGCTTAAGCACTGAGCCTCGTATTCCGCAAAAGCTGAATAACCGGACGTCGTATTTCCTCAAACCTCCGTATTTCGCGAAAACTTCACTTCCGGTTGCGCGTAAGGATACCTAATGTCAGCAGTTCAAAATCCCCAACAGAGTCTTCCAAAGCTAGCCTGTCCGAGATGGCAGAGTGGTTAGCGCTCTCGCCTTCCACTCCCGTGGCCCGGGTTCGATTCCCGGACCATGCGCGACGTTTTGGTTACGAATTCGTCGTTATGATACTTTTTTTTCATTGGCTTCGTTGTGGGGTTAAAATACATTATTTTTAATGAAAACAAGTCCTAAGCTCTACAAAACATCCCATATTTACACGTACAATAGCTGAATTAGGCCTTAGCCCCCCTAGAAAATTTGGTTGAGCCTCTCTAAGTTGATAGATTGGCGAAAAATTGAGACGATAAAAATGTGGCCGCCCGGCTTGCGCTTGACCGGGGCAGGGCGCGAGTGGTTTCTTTACATTCCCCCGAAAAATAAAATGGTCGTTTTTAGCTTTAAAATCGAGTTATATTGAAAGAAACATAGCGCATGGAAGAGAAAAGATCCTATATTTGGACGTACAATAGATGAATTAGGCCCTAGCCCCTCAGAAAATTTGGTTGAGGCTTGTTAACTTGATGGATCGGCGAAAAAATGGATCGTAAAATTTTCCCATAGACAAACAGTGGCGCCGAAATCTAGACTGGTGAGCAAAAAAGGGGACGGTGTCAACGAGCAATAATTTATTAATTTTTTATGAATTATTGTTTGATCGTCTTTCTTTTCAATAAATTAATGTTTTTTAATAGCGTATTAGGCCTAATTTCTAAAAATAACGACGATATATAGGCGATAGAAGGGGGGGACTATATTTTTGCAAACTATATCACGCACGCGCAGAGACCGGAAGTGAAGTCGAGCAAGGTGTCATGGAGGCGTTCGGACGTGATTGGGGACGATGCAGGTTAATAAATTGTCTTTTTCTCCTTTAATATGTGACAAATGCATTTAAAAATAAATACAGGATCAGTTTAAGTTGTGTATTTCCCCGACAGATTGACATCTCAAGCCCCCCTATTTCGCTTCAACCCTTATAAAGGGTTTCAACGAAATACGGGGGCTTTCGATGTCAATCTGTCGGGGAAATACACAACTTAAACAAATCCTGTATACTTATTCGCACCACCACGGCATGTGAATAGTGGTGCTTATTCCCACACCATATAGGGTGTGCATTACAGGTCTTATTGACACCCTACATAGGCCTATATTGGCCTGTGGAAGCATAGTTCTTCGCACCCCCATGGTGTTTGAATAATGATCCTTATTCCCACACCCAAAAGGGTGCAGGAAAAACTACATGTAAAAATCCCAGGCTTAGTCTTAGTAGGCTACAGAGTGTAGTGTGGGAATAATTTCTTTAATTCACACCCTTTACAGGGTGTGAATAACACCTCTAATCCACATCCTGTATACACTAGTTTCATCGAGCATTTCCACTGGAGGGCAGGTTGGGCATCCTTGGTGCTACAGGGGCAACCCTGTGTGCCAGCCAAAAGACCCCATAGGTTTACTATGGGAGAAAGGACACCTCTCATGCTCATGCCCTTTTCAGAAGGAAAGAATTGCCCCATCGCTTAGAAATCGCAGGGGTGTATAGGGAAATAGTGTATGTATCTACCATAGAAATATATATGAAACAAGTTTTATTAAAACATGATTTAGACTAACACAAACAACACAATTATGAGTGTCTTGTGGAGACTAGTTGAAAATAGAGGGGGTGGTGCAGCAGCCTCATTAAAATGTAATTAAAGCACATTATCCAGGGCTGGTAATGCTCATCACAGGGAGGCTGGACCCTACCAAATACCACAGGTGACCATCAGCATGATTAAAAAGCACCTAAATCCCTCTATCAGGGGGTGCTAACTGCTGTTAAAGACATTATCTTAAAACTGTGAATATGATAACAGAGACAACCTTAGATAGTTGATTGGGGGTTGAGCAGGGTCCTTACACATGCCCTCCCTGGGACGGAATCTTAGCCTGTCCTATGGTAACGCCACCTAGTGGAAATGGCTGATGAAATAAGTGTAAAGGGTGCCAATATCAAGTGTTATGCGCACCACACCCAACACTCAACAGCCAACACCAAACATACAGTTGTGGGTCTGGTGTGTGAATAAGAACCCTTATCCACACCTTGTGTAGGCTATAAATATGAATTCTTATTCACACACCAGACCAAAACTGTATGGTGTGTGAATAAGTACTCTTATTCACACCCCACACAATGTGGGAATAAGGATTCTAATTCACACACTATATAGGGTGTGAATAATGGCCCTAATTCACACCCAATTGCCACGCCATAGGCCTAGAAGTATAGGATAGGGTGCCAATAAGACATGTATTGCACACCCTATATGGTGTGGGAATAAGAAGTATTATACAGACCCTACCTAGTTTGGGAATAAGAGCTCTTATTCGCACCCTGTGGGCGTGCGAATATCGGCCGCTATTCCCACACCTGTGGCGTGCGCATAGCATCGGCTAATATTATGATAACTATTGGGTACAAAGGATGGTAACTGGTCATGACGGTACTGTGGGATGTATGTGGGATTTTCTTCCCTCGATATGTAAAAAACCTCTATTCCCCAAAAGTATCATGCTTAGCCAGCCACCCAAATACCCTCAGGATCACTGAGAAGGTGATAGGGCCTGCGGCTGACATGGACAAGCAGCAGCACACAGCACCTGTAGATACTCACATGTACATGTATGGGTCCTATACAACACGCAGGGAGCAAGCCAGACTATGGCGACCCCTAGTGTTTAACATGAAGAACAAAGACACTACTATGAATACACTAGGTGGCAGCAGGCCCTGACAGCAGCAGAAATCGACATCTGGGTGTTAATACCCAAGTCAATCTGGCCTCTGTCCCAGTGCCTACTATATAGCTATAGTAATCTGGGTGTAAGTAGTATAGTCAATCTGGTCTCTGTCTCAGTCCCTACTATAGTAATCTGGGTGTAAGTAGTATAGTCAATCTGGTTTCTGCTTCAATCCCTACTATAGTAATCTGGGTGTAAGTAGTATAGTCAATCTGGTCTCTGTCTTAGTCCCTACTATAGTAATCTGGGTGTGAGTAGTATAGCCAATCTGGTCTCTGTCTCAGTCCCTACTATTCACCTGATTAATTAATGTAACGTTTGCGCACACATTGCTAGAGATTGTACCACTGAGTTAAACTAGAGGACACTATTGATGTCTAACCAATATACGTAGCCATTAGCCTGGTTTAGATTGGTTGAAATATCTAGTTGGGGCACCGTAGGTCACTTTGCGTATTGGAAGGTGTGTGCACATAGGGCTAGTGTGCATGAAGTCACTTTCATGTATGGATTTTCTCATGTTAAAGGCGGCTGTTTGAGTGCTTCTATAAGGTATGCATGCACGCGAGGTGGGAGGGGGGGGGGTCATGAGTAAAAAAGGAATACAGATGTGTGCATTAGTACCGAGAGGTACTAATTCTATCATTCTAGCATGCCCTTGATGTATATGCACTGTTATTTTATAGTGGGACAAATCTGTCCTCTCCAATAGCTGCATAATGTGTATCTTTCCTAATGTATCTACAAAGTATTCAGAGCTTTTGAGGATCTGTCGTGGTACAAAAGTGAAGCTCCTAATGTTTTTGATAACAGGATAACAAGAGGCACCCATGAATATAACAGGAGGTGGGCTAGTTAGAATCTAGGTAGCAGCATTTACAGGGCAGATTGAGAAACTCCAAATTGGAACCAAGGCATAGCATACTCATGTTTAAACAACAAAGCAATTTGGTAATAGTGTTGTTACTACTTAGGCCAAAAAAAAGTGTGTTTCAGGCAATCCGACCCTAGATTCTAAAAAGGGCTGACCCTAGCATTTTTTCCCAAATTTTGGAGATTTATTTTATTTTAATTGTTTATTTTGTTAATTTTTCTCAATTTCTACAAATACTTTCAAGAAAAACAAGCTCCCAGTGACCACAGAGGCCTGAATAATTGATTAACTTAAGAAAATGGCTTTTTAAGAGGAATATGCAATAATTTTTTGATATTCCTAGTCAATAGAAGAATTATGTTATTGTCAAAAACATAATTCGAACTGGTACATTGTTACTTTTGAAAATAACTGTCATAGCCAATACATTTTCCTATTACCTGAATAGTTATTGTGGTTACAATGTTTTGGCAATTTACCAAGGGGTGCCCACTCCATCTATAGATACAATTGTGTATTTTTGATTCTTGATGAGGTACAATTCGTTTGGAAACTAACTAGTGTTAAACGCTACAACAATGACATATTGATGTTATCTTTACTATTCATTATACCACTTGAATTGTCAGCGTATCTGTAAATAGGTCCGGACACGGGTACCTCCGAGCTATATAAATAATATGTCTGGCCCATACCCTAGCATGATCAGAGAGTAAACACCTAAGTACCGTTTGGGACCAAAGGACCATGGCTTATGCGCCTATATATAACATAATTACATGACATATATCGACAAAAAGAAAAAGAAAAGTTGACCGGCTGCCAGGCTGGCAGCGAGCACAATTAATTATTTCCTTCTGGACAGGATGATCAAATGGAAATGGCATTTTTTCCTGCTCATAACCAAAATGAGATCTTATACAATCTTTATCTTTCGTTATTAGCCAGATTAGGGGTCAGTAGGTCTTTCTCTCTACACAATATTGAAAACACCGGTGGCCCCTTTGACAGCTGTGACCGCCTCTTTCCCTTGATGTTCTATTGTTTTAATCAATCCATTCATGGACAATACCTACAAGTCACAGGTGCAGACATGGGTAGCCTTGTAAACACATGGTCCCGGTAGCCAATGCTAACAACTATTACGCATATATTGGTGCTGCGTTCATATTGGCCTAAGTCCTTTAAAGGCTAAGACTTCTTAAACCAAATCGTAAAATCCTCTGGCAGGGTCGTTGAGTTTATATAACACCTCAGTTAAATTTAGAATCGCCCAAGCACAATCCCTGAGAACCAGGCATGTCCCAGCCCTGTAGGATCGTATTCCCTAGCAAAGTACCCCAAAAATAATGGCTCAGGCAACCAAGAAATAGGATGCTGGTTGTTCCCTTCCAGCAATTCACTGCTCTACGTAAGTTGCACTGGTGTGACCAGCAGTTAGAATATGCCAGTGGTAGTATACAATAATATTGATACCCACCAGTGTACTAACTGTCTAGACTACCACTTGTGTGTCCACAGAAAACGGTATACTACCCCTTGAATAGACCACATCCCATGGATTCGGTTAAAAATAAACACTTAAATACACAAAGATTCCTTTCTGCATTGTGTATCCCTAGAAGCCTAGTTCAATGATCAATTTAAGGAGGTCATGATAGCTTTATCCTGGTTTTATAGAATGTTTCATACCAAGTCAAGCCTGATTCATGGTCCCCCTACCAATTTCACCTGACAAAGCTGGGGCCACTGGTTCAAGGTAATTATAACAACAGGGGTGGCTAGTGATCTGTGCAGACCACTACTACTACATGAACTACATGATCCACTCTCCTCCACTCTCAGAGATCGGCCCCTTTAAGGGTCGCACAGTGATTTAGTATATTATTCCCTTTGTCATCGTGATGCACGAATACTGCCCTTCGTCCCAGTGCTGCATTCAAGAATATTGCCTACCTTACATACAGGATGACAGCAGGGTCAGCATGAAGCATGGATGCAGCTATGGCTGGTAAACACGCCACAGCTACACACTATGTAAACACCATCTTGTGAGGAACCCTTCATAAATAAGTCCCCACGTGGACTACGGACTCTTGTTTCAATAAATAATTCAAAACTGAACTCAATATAACGTACCTGAAAAAAACGGCCGCTTTTAGGACTTTAAAGTTTGAATCTCAAACGCCAACAATGTGAACACGGTACCACAGTGTCTCACCCCACCCTACCGGCACCTTTGGGAACCACGATATCCCCCGTGGGGAGGTAATGTTACTTTGACCGGCGAGTCTCCGGCGGCTTCTGCCAGAACTAAGGCCTCGATAGTAGTCTGTGAAAAGGGTAGTTTGCCACAGGCTGTACCTTACTCAGGGTCAGTATCCTAGTGTGTGGAGGCTAAACACTTATTTCTGTTATAGAACAACAGGAACAAGGTCACTTCATGCAGTTATGATTGAAAGCAGACATTAACCTATCCGAGAATTATACAATGGTGTTCAGCCCTTGGCAGTGATATCTATAGGGTTGGTACGTTTTGAAGCCCCAGACCGTGGAATGGAGGGAACAGGCACACAATGCCATTTATAGGCTGTGCCAAAAGATATATCCATATATGATTACTGTATGTACGGGGGTGCTCAAATCAAAACATTATAATACATGCATCATTATGGTGAGAGATAAGTACACAATAAGCGGATACCTCATTGTACAAACTGTCGGTTCACATACAATAGCCAGCTAACTGCTTATACTTAAGTTAGGTAATCATGATGCTATACTGACGTCATCAGATCACGTGGGCAGCCAGTTGGTTATGTGACGGGCTGTGGGGTGGTATCCTTAGACCCCGGCCGTCCTGGTGTCTCAGTAGACTGGTGGTGTGTCGATGCCACACCCGTGTGTCTTATCACAAATCACACCCGAGACGTTAGCTCCGAACCAGTAGGATTCCCACCTCAGGTACGTACCCTAATCATCTACGTATTACAACATACACTGTAAAAAAGATTCCGTTAAAATAACGGAGATTCACTGGCCACACTGGGTGCCGGACTTTCACCGTTATTTTTACGGTCACCGTTTTTTCCTAAGTCACCGTTATTTTTACGGAACTGTCACCGCTATTTTTAAACAAGAAATCTCCGTTATAATTTTTTTTAACAGTGATTCTCAGTACCGTTAAAAAAACAGTGATTCACTGGCAACACTGGGTGCCGGACTTTCACCGTTATTTTTACGGTCACCGTTTTTTCCTAAGTCACCGTTAATTTTACGGAACTGTCACCGCTATTTTTAAACAAGAAATCTCCGTTATAAATTTTTTTAACAGTGATTCTCAGTACCGTTAAAAAAACGGTGATTCACTGGCAACACTGGGTGCCGGACTTTCACCGTTATTTTTACGGTCACCGTTTTTTCCTAAGTCACCGTTATTTTTACGGAACTGTCACCGCTATTTTCAAACAAGAAATCTCCGTTATAAATTTTTTTAACAGTGATTCTCAGTACCGTTAAAAAAACGGTGATTCACTGGCAACACTGGGTGCCAGACTTTCACCGTTATTTTTACGGTCACCGTTTTTTCCTAAGTCACCGTTATTTTTACGGAACTGTCACCGCTATTTTTAAACAAGAAATCTCCGTTATAAATTTTTTTAACAGTGATTCTCAGTACCGTTAAAAAAACGGTGATTCACTGGCAACACTGGGTGCCGGACTTTCACCGTAATTGTCACGGTCACCGTTTTTCCCAAAGTCACCGTCATTTCTACGGAACTGTGAATCACCGTTATTTTAACAGAATACAAAATATCACTGTATTCTGATTCAGTGCCTAAACAATAATTGTAATGGTATTTTGTGTAATTTAACTGATTTGTCTCAGTGTTATTCAGTTCATTTATCCCCCTATACCTAACTCCATGCTCAATATGGTTCCAAACCCAATTTGGTTCCAATCAGCAATATCATCTTAGTGTCAATACTTCAGACCTAATCATTAGGAATTAGTCTATGAAAGCCTTATAGAATGCTTCATGACACTTTGTAATACCAGTCCATGAGCAGAAGTCACTCTAGGATGGCTACAGAGCAAACATTACAGCTGTATCTGTATATTTATTTCTTATCACCACAACAATGGTGTTCCTAGCATCCAGGAAAATCTCTTCATGAACCAAACTGCCACCTGGTGTGATAAAACTGAAATCAATTAAACGTAGCTTCACAGTAAAATAAACTGTGTTTCACTGTAAAAATAAACGGTGTTTCACTGTATTGGATTACGGATATTCAAAGTAAAATTGATTGATTTTACATTGCCTCACCGTAATCATATGTTATGATGAATCACCGTTAAATTTTACACTGATTCTCCGTATATTCAACAGAATTTTTTTACAGTGTACCTACCCTGTTATGGTCGTTACCCTGATCACAAACACAGTCAACTGTTACCAAGGAGGCTTTCTTTCAGAACGAGTCCTTATCTTACCATGGTGAGATTTCTTAGGTTATCTTGATTTTTTTTAATCTGGAAGAGAATAGCATCCTCAACACCCGTTTAAGGTTTTTAAGTGGACGCTCCCATGCATAGCTGACATCGATCTAACGACATGTAACTGTGAGCTTAGGTGTGTCAATGAAAGGCTCTGTGCTTGATCTATGATTCAGGAGGGAAATACCAGTTGGTAGAGTTCAAGATGGCGACGTCCCGAGGGATGAACAGCATTTCGCCTGCTCCGACACCTCGCTACAACCTTAAGAGTGCTGTGAGCGCCAGCTCCCTGGGAAGCTCCATGGGAATGGTGTTGGAAGACTTTGGGACGGATGACGCATTTAGACAGGTATGGTTATGACATTACGCATCAGGCGGAATAGGGGCAGATTAAGGCAGAATCTCCTTTTTAAGAGGCTGTGTCTGAACCCATAACTCGTGTGTGACATGCTATTGAGTTAATCGGGCAGATCAGTAGGGTTAAGCGGCGCAACCACTCGTATCCTCTTACCAAGGTGACGCAGTCCCTAATATGAATGTTGATGATGCGCTATAAATACGGGAGATACTCAGAGAAATTATCATATGTTTAATTTCTTCTCTGCTCTACTGTTGTCTAGGTGGGTAAGATGGTGCTGGTGGTCCTCATCCCTGTAGTGGCTCTGATCGCCAAGACAAGCGTCTCCTTTTCCGAGTCACTAGCCACACAACAGGAGGCCTCTGTGCTCTCCGATGTCATTGAGCATGCTCTGCTCGCCTCTGAGGGAATCATCCTCCTACAGGTAGGTGCTTCACAGCCAAAATTAGTTATCTCATTTCAAGAAAATAATATAAATAAACTCGTCTGGTGGACCAATGACTAGTATTTTCTTAAAACTAGTCATTTGTCCAGGCGAGTTTATTTATCTTATTCTTTGAAATGAGATAATTACTTTTGGCTGTGTTCATGATAATTATAAGCAGGGGGCACAAGAACCTTCTCAGGTTAGCCACACCTGATTCCTACTTCCACTATCAAGACATCTAGACTTTTGGGCCAGTTTGGGGTTTTGTGCGTTGAATATCAGAATGACTCAATAAACTGCATTTGATCTTAGAGAGACTTTCTAAGAGTACCCTGGACATTAGCTAAATGATTGTTTGACGCATATGAAGCTAACGCTTATCATATGCTCACTATTGTCATGTTGTGTTTATTCTCTCCCCAACACAGCGTGAGCGGGGTCTGACGGCGGTGTACCTGGGCGCACAGAGCGATGACTTTGCAGTATACCGTAAACTGGCCAGCGCCAGACTCAACTCTAACGAGTTCCTGCTGCGGTTCACGGTGTTCGACACCATGCAGCTGACAGGGGCTGACAAGTCACTCACCACAGGCAGGGACATCATGGAGCACCTCAACGTCATCAGGGACGAGGTGGACGCCCTCCGTGTCAATGTGTCCCTGCTCTCCATCATAGACAGATACACCGAGGTCAACATGGCCCTTATCGCAGACTCCCTCAGAGTGTCTCATGTACCCTCCAGGCAGGACATCTGGCCGCTCGTCGTGGCCTTTGGGTCCCTGGCACGTGCCATTGATATCATTGGTGCGTTCTGTTGTTTGTCCTTGTAACTATGGTAGAGATTATGTTGGGATGTTACATAGGATAACCTCTCTAAACCTCCCTTTCTAAGTAATCTCTCTAAACAGGAACAAGCCTTCCGATATCATATATGCTATTCTTATTTTATCATACATGTAGTAGAATGTGTGGCAGCTAGACTGTAAAGACGCCCTTCCCTACATCCACATTGATCTATTTTCAAAGAGTACTTAAATGAGGCCCAACGCCCAGTGGGCACAAAATTCAGTTTAATGTTGAATCAACATTGCATCAACAGTGAATCAACATTGACAACTCTTTATCAATGTTGATTCAATGTTCTGTGCCCACTGGGACATGTTAACATGGACTGTTTGTGGTAGGTGCCGTGTTCGGATTACATGTACACCTTATAGTATGGACGGCGTAGTGCTTGAATGCACTTTGCCCTTTGTCATCGTGATGCATCAATGCATGCATTATGCTGACCCTTTGATATTGTTTTAACACCGCAGGATGGCATGATACTTGAATGCGGGTCAGGCGAGCTACTACTCGTCAGGGCTGCAGACATGCATCATGACAATATGCATCTCTTGACGGGTCCGGCCACTTTACTTGCAGGCATACAGCGTGGGTTGGGAGGGGCGGCCTTCTCTGCATGCATGCTGGGCTCTATAGAGAGGAACCTGTTTGCTATCCTCAACTCCAAGTATCAGACGCTCATCGACACTGTGTTCCAGTTCTACCCGAAATTACGGTACGTTCTGCATTCAGGTCCATGTAATATGTTCAAAAACATACCGTGGCCTTCTTTTTATGTTAACTCTAAGGTTGCCAGAAATCATCTATTAGCAACAATGTCAGGAAAGTTCTCTGACATCAAGGTTCATGCTGAGCTAGTTAAATACGGAGGCATGTCTCCCTCCGGGATTTCTTTTGTCTGAAACGATGTATTAGTGATGAAAAGTATTATATCTATGCTTAAGGATTCCTGGCAAAAGAGTTTCTGGGTGTCTGCAACCTGTTTATAATCATTATGTACTATTATCCTACATGTATGATAACATTATATAAATGCTGTCATGCCGCTATCTTTTATGGTTTGTGTGTTTCAGTAAGCAGTACAACGAGGACTTCTCAAACACCGGTGACCTTCCACTAATCGTGGAGAAACAGAAGATGTATGTCGTCAACAACACCGCTCTCGCAGCTATATGCCGGTAAGGGAGTAGCACCATAATAACCATGTTCAGTTTTCATGCATTGCGGTCCATGCCTACTGATGATCAATAGGTCTTTATGAATGTTGAGATCTGATACCTTCCTCACACCATCATTATATCGCCCATTGGCGGGCAGATCCCTCTGCTACCAGGAGACTATGTCCCTTTAATAATGCATGGACCACTGTGAGGTTAATCAATGGTTAATGCCAACCTACCTATTAGAATCTATAATTCCGGTCCATTCAGTAAATACCCATTTAGATTCATGTATATCAGTGGCGTAGGAAAAGGGGGGCCAGGGGGGCCCGCCCCCCTCCCCCCCCCCCCCAATCACTGAGGAGGGGAGGCCTGAATATGTTTGGGTAAGACCTGTAATATAATACACACAATTTTCAATCCTTAACTCTCCCGAGTAGGGAAAAGTGGGGGCAGAGGGGGACGGGCCCCCAAATCAGACCCAAAGAGGGCTCAAATACTACTTTTCCATACAATCTGATATAAATGCTTTCTTGAAATACAGCAGAGATGGTATCAATGGGTAATTTGGTTGAGTGGGCCATGATTGGGCCAATATACCACTAAAAAATGGGCCAATATTGGCACTTTAAAATTGGTCCACCGCTGGTTTGATCGCTGGCCCAGTAATGGCCCATGCTCGGAGAAAATGGTGGGCCAACAGTACAACGTTTTTACATTTTTCCAAGGTTAGAAATTAAACATCGGGCAACCTTGAAATACATATGTCGCCCCAACATATAATTTTCAATATAGGACCACTGCAACAATCACTAATATTGAACAATACTATCTTTATATGTATAATTGAATGTGCAAGCATACGTAAGACATGACTGTCAAGTATCATCAGTTTAGAAAAAGCCATTTCTGTCTTTTTAATCCATCTTGATCTCTATCCCAAAATGGTTAGACATCATACAAACTTATCATTTAGGACTTATCTAACTCCATTACCCACACATGAGGTGTCTTCAAGTTACTTTTGACAAATTCCCACTGGTGTCATGCAGTAAATGGCACTTTAAGATTTTAAATTTCATCCATGAACTTCCTCTGACCTTTAAACATGTAGAGCACACTGGGAATCACATTTATAACCCAATATGATGGCAAAGTAGAAGCCATCCTGTAAGAAATTCTTCAGCCAACATTGAATCCCCTTGGTGTAGATCACAGCCAATATTGGACAAGTGTAGTTAGAAGTTATGTTGGTCCATCATCAGAAATAATATGATGGCCCTGTAATGTTCCAACACTGGGCCAACACTGGGTCAATATCAGCGATATCAAGCATGGACCTGCTCTGGGCCAGCGGTCAACCCAGCAATGGCCTATTATGGGAATAGCCAAGGGTGGGCCATCCATTGTAGTTTGTATGGTGAACCAATGTATGCATTACCCACAATGGGCCATGGTTGGTATGACGATTGTGATTGAGTCGATCATTGTCGACATTGGCCCAATATATACCCTTGCTACCTGGGATATAGTTGATTTGACGACAGTAGCAGTGATTCAACAACGATACGGTGCTGAGAAGTATATAGACAAAGGTTCACGAGTTTTGGTCTGTTGACAGGATTATTTCACGCATTGATAAGTAAAATAACCTTGTCATCAGATTGTTCTTTGGTTAAGTCAATAGGGCTGCCGTATTCCATAAAAAATTAAGTCCCTTTATAATGGCAGCACACTGATACACACTAATCATGGCCTCGTGCATTGTGCAGCATTCCTGGAGGCGGGCAGACGGAGAGCTCGCTGTGGTTCGAGTCGGTGACCACCTTCATCGGGGTGCTGACCAGCCTCCAGATGAACGTAACGGCTATCATCAAGGAGAGGATCCCCATCATACAGAGTGACTCCAGGGCAGAGATGGGTGCCTACCTCACCGTCATGATCACAGTGTCCGTCACCTCCCTCCTCCTGGGTATATGGTACAGCATCCGCCTCAATGAGATGAACAAGAAGGTCAGAGATGCCGTCATTAAGGTCAGTAGTGGCTCTCTGAATCATGTCTAGTTTTCTGAGACCTTTGGTGTTGTTGTATTCACTCACAGCCAAGGTACCAAGAGGCCGTTGGTGATACTTAACAACTCTCTGGAACGTTATGCACAGAGAAAGGAAACATAGTCGAAAGGGAGCCCCGGTTGCCTCCAGAATGACTCCCCTTTTTAGGGGAGCCCAGGCTACCTAAGCTGAGGCTAAGGGAGCCTCAGTGACTCTGGCTAACCTGCGGGAGTCACATAGCTACGTACATAGCTCCCTTATAGAGGTGTGTAATGCTGGATGCGTGTGACCATAAAGCGTATAGCATATAGCCAGTAGGTGGGGCATGTGTGAACCTAACATGCAATACAAGAGTTATTACACGGCGAAACACTCCTATTTGCCTTCCTTGTACCTGTACCCCTAGTAGCAAACACAATGTGGCCCCGGACGGGGTCATACTGTGTTTGCAAAGTGGGCTGACCGACGGCCTCCTGTCGGTTTAGGGCACTGGGCTTTGCTCTGGCCCCGTGCAGGCTGCCCATGTTGGGCGCAGATTGGGTTTTGGACGAGCTGAAAGCGGGCTCAGATCGTTTTTTGGACGGGTTTAAAGCTGGCTCAGATCGGTTTTTGAACGGGCTAGCTAATTTGGTGCCACAGCACATTGGCGGATCCAGGGGGTGGCCCGATGGGCCTTGGCCCCCCCCTCCCCAAAAAAGGGGGAAAAATGGGGAAAAAATAGGAAGAAGAGAAAAGAAAGGAGAAAAAAAAGAAGGGAGAGAGATGGAGACAATATTATATAAGATGACCTGGAGGTGGGGGGAGGGGGCTGATTCTTAAAATATTGCATCCTATAATGCATGAGAATGCATCATTTCACATCCAGACCATCAAAATTGTCTAAGGGGCATGCCCCCAAAGCCCCCTAATATGGCTGCTGCGCTTCGCTCGTGGGAAACAGACAGTCACTTCAGGTTAGCCAGGTTTGGGCCCCCCCTCTAGACAATCCTGGATCCGCCGCTGCAGCACCACCTGGTAATTATGAGTTTATAGAATCTAGTCAATCATTCCGCAATGATTTTTTGTATTTGTTGAACCAGATATCCTAGGTCCTGCTAATCAACCCAAGGCATAATCATACTCTTCTCCTACCCAATAATGGAAGTATCAAGCAGGCCTATTATCATCAGATTTGAGCCACATGCAGCATAGACAAGTGTGTAGGGGGTACATTGGCCTTCAAATCCATAGTTGATACCCACATGAAGCATATGAGACTGTGTTAAGCAAATTGTTATGCCACAGAAAAAGGTGTCTACACTGGATAGCTGCTTGGAGAACCTTCTTTTCATCATTCAAATATATAGTCTACCTTATTTCCAAACTGTGAGAACATCTGTATATTGTTTCCTATTCTACAGCACTTTAACCTTTTCTTGTATTATTGCATAAATCAATTCAATCGGTCTCTATTGGAAAACTCTATATATTATATAGTAGTGACATCTGGTGTAACTGATCAGAACCACTAGACCAGTTTGCCCTGTCCAAACCCAACCTCAGTCAACATTAGACAGCCCACTTTGAAACTGATCTGAGCCTGAAATGGGGAGCCCGATTGGGGCCACACTTAAGCTGAGTCAGCTGCCCAACAAGAAACCATAACGGGCAGCCCGCTTTGAAACTGATCTGAGCCCAAAATAGAGAGCCCACTCTGAAACTAATCTGAACCCAAAACAGGAAGCCCGATTTGGCCACACTTTAGCCCAGCCATCTGCCCAACATGAAACCAAAAGGGCAGACTGCTTTGAAACCGATCTGAGCCCAAATCAGGCAACCCACTTTGAAACTGATTTGAGCCCAAAGCGGGCAGCATGGTCAGGGCCACACCTCAACCCAGCCATTTGCCCAACATGACACCCAGCTGAGTTTTGCCCAACTTCAAACAGCCAATCCGAGCTAAAACCAAATTGGCCCCGTCCGGGCTCACTACTAGGGGTGTCGTTAAATCCGTTAAATACATCGTTGATTTTGTTATCTACATCATCGTCTACTCTGTTCACATAACCACGACGTAGGTCACACCTTGGTGGTATGCAAGAGCATGCCACACCCCGCGTGGTCCATTTCCCCTCATTATACAAGCACAGGATCGTATGAATAAGGTTAGGTCGTGTAATAAATTGAAGTACTATACAGCCCTTATGTTTTAAAAAGGACAGACTCAGCTGTACAAGATTGATTATGAACTACCTCCCGCTGTGTGCTAGATCCGAGGCCGTGCTGAGATGGTGCAGGAGGAGACCAAGAAGACCGACTTCCTCCTGTACCAGATGATGCCCCAGCGCGTGGCCGACACGTTGAAGCAGGGCCTGGAGGTTGTCCCGGAGTGGTTTGACAAGGTCACCATCTACTTCTCAGACATCATGGGCTGGGCCGACATCTGCACCAAGTCCTCACCCCACCAGATCGTCACCCTGCTCAACAACCTCTACAAGTAGGAGCCTTAAACGTCTAACCCTTTAAGTACGGCCTAATGCCTTGTAGCATCATGGCCTTGGTCGACATGATGCATGGATGCAGCCCTGGGGGCTCATTGAGCACGACTGACAAAGTCGTGGGCTAAAAAGTCACGAGCCAAGTAGGGGATCGTGGAAATGATATATGTATGTAAGACCACCTATGAAATTGAAAATGACGATGAAATTTCAAAACAGGGGTAACTCGCCAATGCTGCATTCAAGCATGATGCTGACCTTACGGGAACGACACTCTCCTGAAGGGTCCGCACCTTTTAGTGGCATGTCGTCCATTTGGACTATTAAAGTATGACATGTCGCTAAAAAATGACATTTGTCGTCATGATACACAAATGCAGCGCCGGATAGTAACTCACTGGTGCTGCATTGGCACATCATGCCGAACCTTCAGGAGTGTTTAGACCTAGTAAGGTCGGAATGGTGCTTGAATGCCGTCCTTAAAGGGTCAAGTAGCATATAGTTATGACCGAGAGCATGCAAGAAAGTAAAGTTTTAGTCTTAAAATTAAGATTATCATCTTTCCCTCCTCTTTTACAGGGAATTTGATGACATCATTGAGAAGTTTGAGGTGTATAAGGTGGAGACGATAGCAGACTCGTACATGTGTGTGTCCGGGCTGCCAGATAAGACCCCTGACCATGCCTCTATTATCGCCCAGCTAGCTCTGGAGATGATGAACTTTGCCAAGACCTTCAGCATTAAGCATCTCCCCGGTGTGCCCCTCAAACTGAGGATCGGCTTCCACTCAGGTACAGCCCTTCAGCATTAAGCGTGCCAACACATGAACCAATTCGGGTAGCCAGGTCCCTCAAGGCGGCATGTCTAGGTGTTGTTATGATACTCTAATACAGTATAGTGCTGCGGTGGTGTATCATGCTGCCCCTGCAGGAGTCTGGAAGTTCTGGGCCGGCATGATGCATGAATCCAGCATAGCTGAGTAACTCACTGGTGCTGCATTGCTGCATCATGTCAACAAAAGGGTATAGTTCACCAGCGTTATGCCGTTAAGGGTTAGGATAATGTTAAGATATCAACTAACATGCAATTGAGCATCATATAGCATCGGCATGATGCCATCCCCAATGCCTGTTTTACACTATTCCTAATGCTCTTCAGCCGGCAGTGTTAATGGTAGGGCACGCATCACATTCAGTCACGTGATGGGTAGATACATTTTTGAATTGCCGAGCAGGAAGGACATAGTATGTATGTTAATATAAGCACTTTAGCTGGAGTTTTAGTAAGGTATGCCCTAGGCTAATTGTCAACTGTGTGAACCCTGCAGGTCCGTGTGTTGCTGGAGTGGTGGGCACCAAGATGCCGCGCTACTGTCTGTTTGGGGACACGGTCAATACGGCCTCCAGGATGGAAACTAACGGAGAACGTGAGACAATACAGTACTAGTCAACATCACTATACTATTATGTATACATGTTTAAGCTACATGATGCCAAAAGCTGTTATGCTTTATCGTCATGATGCACCAATGCAGTGTCGACGAGAGACTTGCCAGCGCTACATTGGTGTAGGCCTGTCATGCCAGTCAGCATGCTACATGAATGGATCACAGTCATCTTATTCCATCCTCACTATGATTGAGATCCCATATTTCTTTAAGTCTTGGCAAACTGATGTACCATTACATAATAACACCCGCATTTATAAAAGAACAGAAATTGGCTCAAACCAACATTGGATTCCTTCTTTAATATTGAGCTATGCAGGCTTTCAATCTTCCGATTTAAATTTAAAGATCTACTATTTGAACGACATGTCTTCCCCTTTCAGCCTTCAAGATACACATCACCGAGGCTTCTTTTAAGCTTTTAGAAAAGGTTACGGGTTTCGAGATGGCTTACCGTGGTCGGATTCCTATTAAAGTTAGTAAACTACCTATGTTAAAGTTTATAAGACTGTCGTACAATTGTGCATGTACACATTTGAGGGAAATGGGGATATAGCTGAGTAAAATATGTATCCAGATCCAAACAAGGAGAAACTAATGATTAATCAGGATATAGTTCTGTGTTTTCCTAGGTTGCTGGGCAAGTGATTAAAGCTGGTATATTTCTCAGACATCTTTCAACCTTTATCAACATTTCTGGAATCATGCAATCAAACTTCCTCTCTTTTTTTAAACTTTTTTTTTTACCTTGTGAACACATTCAATTGAAAATACATTTGTCGTTTTGAATTTATTTTTTCCATGGGACCATAATTCACGAGGAGGGGTCAAGTTGAGAATACAGTTCGGTACCCAATGATGATTGGATTAGGAACAATGCAATGTACCTCATATTGGAAACCTAAAGACCCATCATTTATGCTATTGTATGCTGCCGTATCACACGTTAAATAATAGAGAGTTTAAGATTGGGGAACGTGTACGGCTACGGGAATGGCAAGAGCTAGAAGTACAGGTTGCTAGAGGTACAGGTTGCAATATACGTACAGGTTATGTGGTTAAGAATATTACCCCTGTAGAAACCTATTAACACAATAAAGTGTGTTGTCCCAAGTGAATAGGGCAAAGGGTATCAACAGCAGGCAATTGCAAGGTGATAGAATTATCCCCAAAGCAATTGCCACGTGCAGTAGCTACTCCCATGCACACATACCGCTTGGGCAGGCCTATTGTATCCTATTGTGTTTTTATCTATTTTAATATCTTCTACATAGCTATAGTCACCTTTCACGTGTGTGTAAACAGCCCTATACACATCCAAAATGTCAAGGCTAGAAGTTATATACTTGTAGTTGGGGATATCCCCCCCACGTGACCTGTGACGTTACCCATACATGTTGCCGTGCACGTCGTAATCTTAAACTTCCCAATAATGTCTCTACTTGTGTTGTCTGCAGGGAAAGGGTGAGATGGCCACGTACTGGCTACTCAGATCAACAGCCGCCACACCAGTCAAGAAACGTGTCAAGATCAACCAGTCTGCCAATGGGGCCAATGAATAACAGATGAGTCAAGTTGTTGCAACGAGCTATTGGTTTATCTTTCTTATCATAAATACTGTTTGTATATCATGAGCATATGATGTACATCAAGATTGTATGAAGCTGATACACTGATAATAATAGACCTGGAAATGTTAGTCACTACGGACTACGTTTCTATAGTCATGTGGATGTAGAAAAAACTGCTATACCTAGTTAGTCACCTATGTCTAATGTAAGTTAGTCATATAGTCAACCTATAGTCAGCCATTAAATCGGCTGCTTTGGGCTATGACTATGGATTTAATGGTTTCATGGTCTAAAGTAGTCATTATGACTAATAGATAAAGTCAATCATGAGAAATAAGGGAAAGGCAGGTCAAGCTTTGTCCTGCTCTAGGATAGGATAAGGCAGGGCAGGGGAGGCTAGGATAGGGTAGGGAAAGGGACAGGCTAGGATAAGTCATGGCAGGGGACAGGCTAGGATAGGTAGGGCTGGGGACAGGTTAGGATAAGGCAGGACAGGGGACAGGTTAGGATAAGACAGGGTAGGGGACAGGCTAGGATAGGGCCAGGCAAGGGACAAGCTGGGATAAGGCTTGGCAGAGGACAGGCTAGGATAGGTAGAGCAATCAATATGCCAGGATAAGGCAGGGCAATGAAGATGCTAGGATAAGGCAGGGCAGGTGATAGACTAGGATAAGGCAGGCCAGGAGACAGGCTAGGATAGGGCAGGACAGGGGACAGGTTAGGGTAAGGCAGGGTAGGAGACAGGCTATGATAGGGCAGGACGAGGGACAAGCTAGGATAAGGCATGGGAGGTGACAGGCTAGGATAAGGCAGGGCAATGAACATACTAGGAAAAGGCAGGGCAGGGGACAGGCTAGGATAAGGCAGGCTAGGGATAGGCTAGGATCAGGCATGGCAGGGGACAGACTAGAATAAGGCAGGCCAGGGGACAGGCTAGGATAAGGCTAGGGACAGGCTAGGATCAGGCATGGCAGGGGACAGGCTAGGATAGGTAGAGCAGGGGACGGGCTAGGATAGGGCAGGGCAAGGGATAGGCTAGGATAAGGCATGGCAGGTGACAGGCTAGGAATAAGGTAGGTTGGGGACAGGCTAGGGGACAGGCTAGGATAAGGCAGGGTAGGGGACAGGCTAAGATAAGGCAGGGCATGTGACAGGCTAGGATGAGGCAGGGCAGGTGACAGGCTAGGATAAAGCAGGGCAGGTGGCAGACTCCTGTGTAGGCCTATTATGCTCTGTTGGTCTAGACATAAACTGTTCATGTATTTCTATGTTATCAAAATTTGAACAAAATACCATGATTACTCTATCAAACATGAGAACTCATGCACCCTGTAACATCTTAAATTGTCATAGTCAACTGTAACATAACATATAACAAGCAGGGATATCCATAGAACAGTGATTTAGAAGAGGATGTGCCTACCTGAAGTCCATGGACCATTCAAATTTGAATTCTAACTGTTTCCTGTGCACACATTCCTGTGACATCATCAATTTGTGTGATACAGATATAGTCACTACTGACTATCTTATGACTAATACGTGACTAAGTTGTATAGTCCCCTGACTACAGGGGTCAAAATATGGTGGTATAGTCACTACTGACTATAGGTATTATTATCAGTGTACAACGTTTATGTGGACATGGAAATTGTATGAGGCTGGTTTAAATAAAGCTTGCACATCAGGAGTGTTCAAAGCTGATATAAACCATAGTTTTACATCAGGATTCCTGGTATAATATATAGCTGTACTTTAAGATTGCAATAGGCTGATACAAACAGTAACATTATTGTATATGAAAAATTGTATGAAGCTGGTACTATCAATAGTTTACATCAAGGTTGGTTGAAGCTGATACAAAGTATAGTTGTACATCACACTTGTATGACGCTAGTACAGAAGCTGACTAACACTGCTGCCACCTGGCGGCAATGAGGCTCTTGTTGCAGAGCTACCATGGTGCAGTGGATAAAAAACATTAAAGAGATTAAAGAGATTAAGATAAGAAAATAAACTGTGATATAATTGACAACAGTAGTCATCAGTATAATTGTTGACCATCAAACATACCTTAATTAAGTTAATGCAATAACAGTACAGCACTGGGGACGACAGGAGCTGAGAGGGGTTGGAGTGGGATGCAACCTTCCAACTTTCATTCGCACTGCCCCACATTTAAATTGCAGTGTGACTTCTCAAATGTAAAGCCTCCATGAACTGTCCCCCTTTGGTATAGCGGCTCTATTACAGTGTGAAAGCAACAGAAGTAAATCGTAATACTGTATATTCCCAGGCTATGTGCTGCCCTCTGGATGTGCGTGATGAAACAACAACCAGACTTGGAGTGTTGGTGACGGAGCAGCAAACAGTTCAAAGATTAGATAGTGTAGTTTGAGGATCTATGATAACGGTCACTCAGTCATTTGTGAACAGGTCAAGTCAGATCTAATGTTGGAAAGTAAATAAACATGTTTCACTTTTCACTACATTGGTTCACTATTATAAATTTGAGACGCATTCCAATGAGCAGTTAACCCTTTAGGGTGACAAACTGCGCCATGCCTTTTGTTATCCTGTTATATGAATGCAGCCCTGGTGGATAACGCGCCCATACTGTATTAATGTATTGTGCCGACTCTCCCGGGTTGAAGTGTAAGCATGATGTACCAATACAGCGTCTGTGAGTTACCTGTCAGTGTGTTTTTGTAAATCATGACGACAAATGGTCCTTTTAGGCACCATGCCGTCCTTACAGGATTATCTAAAATAAAGGTCTATCTATCCATATTTGGTCCATCATACATTTATGATACTGTTCATACCACTCGACATGGTGCTCCAGCCTATCTAGCCCAAGCTGAATGGGTCCAACGTTCAATGTTACTGATTGTTCAAGTATGGTCTTCCTAAACTTCTAATATAACAATAAGGCCCAAAAGAGGTGTGTTTCAGGCAACATTTGAGATGGTAGACTAAGCACATCTGGGTTCTACCCCTGATCACTGAACAATCTTCTCTAACGATTTGCTAAGAAAATTAAATCAAATTTAGGAAAGACTCCTCGACCTGGCCCATATGACTAATGCCTTACTCCAAGGGATTTAGTCTAAAATGGAAAGACTAAGCTGAATCAGTCAGTACTGTCCAACCTGACAATATTGACCAACCTAGGTTGGTCATATATGGAGCCAAAGAAATGACGTGGTTAGACAGTATAGGATTAGTCGTATAGGGAGCCAAGGAATATCAGTGTAGGTTCCCTGAAACACATTTGTTAGGTTATTTATTAAAAACCAAGTCTTTGTTTGGCCCAACCCTGTGCAGCAGGAGAGATTGCAGCTCCATATTATGAAGCATAATACCACTGTGAGAGCTGTCAGGTATGTTGGTTGTCATATTTGCTTTATAGCTACAATTACAAAGCAAAAACACATGCAGCAGCGTAACACTATTTCTGTTCTAATGTAATGCCGATTTCAATTTATATTGTTTTCTTAAATGTGTCATTAATAAATATCATTATCATCCCCGAGTGTATTGGAAATGAGATGACCTTGGTACTTGACCTCTTCACATGTTATTTGTCAGGATTTTAAGACTATCTCGCAATTTTGAGACTATCTAGCCTGAGGATTGCAAGATACGAACAACACCAAATACCAAGTGTCGCCAACATGCGATAACACCTTTCTGGTATAAAATGTAGACTTCAATTTGTTAAACCCCTTGTATTCCTGTCTTCTTTTGATTTAATTCTTCTTGTATTTTTATCATTTTCTTTGTTCTCACTAAAGGCGGTCAATCAGATGAAAAGAAAGTAAATTTATATGTAACCATTACTTGGTTGCTACCCAAAACCAGTTGAACCATGAGATCGAACCACAGGCTTTCACTGAGCGTGTTCTGGTGGCGATAGTCTGCAGTGGGTTGGTAGTATTAGTATAAAGGCCTGACACTGTGGTGGTTCGGTCATCCACATGACCACGTGACCAAACACTACATACAGGTAGTTCCCACAACAATCAATAGATGTCACTAGTATAGGCCTGGTATATATACATACAATGTGTCTTTTTTTTTGTCATGACCTCTAGTTGGGTAGGAAGCAGGGGGTCCCATGCACCCGAAGACTATTTTTTTAACCTACCTTTTTGGAATCCTGAATATCTCTAGTTGCGGAATATCTTCGTACCCAAGGTGAAATCGTGTCCCATCAGGGTCATTGGCGGCCATCTTGTCGGCCATCATGGCTACTTCATGAATTATTAGTAAAACCTAACTTTCTCTATAGATAAGCACTCAATTATTGATTTCCCAACCTTTATTGTCATTTCAAGTGACCTTGACCTTGATAAAGGTCAAATATATATTAGAGCATTCATTCTCCAAATAGATAAACAATAATAAGCAATAGGAATCTACTATCTTTGAGAAATTGCTGAAAACAATTGCAAGATGTCCAATAATGATAGATGTTGATACCATGCTGAATTATGATGGCAACAGATGGTTGTCATGGCAAAAATGTGTATAAACTATGTTTTAATGACATAGATATGCTCATGAAATGTGTCTGATGAAAAGAAAGGAATAAAAGAACAAATGTAATATATTGAACACTGTAACATTGCTTTGAGAGTTCTTCAGGTGCTTATTTGATGATTTATCCAAATTATAGGTCAATTAAGTGACCTTGACCTTGGTCAAGGCCATAGTTGCAGCTTATTCTCACAGTTACTATTGAGATAGATATGTGTGCCCAAAATAATCTATGAAATATGAGTAGCTGGCATACTAGAGCCAGTAACATGTTTTCTACGGCTAAATCCTGAAATATACCGATAATTGAAAATGCATTGTTACTATGGAAAAATCTCATCTAATCTCAATTCCAATGAACTGAATAGCTTGATATTGATGTCTTCTTCATACAAGAATCCTAAGATGGAGAAATTGCCATTAATAAAGTATTGACAGCAGTTGATACATGGTCAAATGACGTAATCTGGTCAATTTTCAAGTTCTAGGTCAATTCTCATGACCTTTACCTTGGTCAAGGTCAGAATGGTTGTTTTTGCACATAGTGGGATTAGTTATGTGCCTCATAAAACAATTTCATGCATGTAGCTCAAACGGTTGTAAATCTATAGAGAAAGTTAGGTTTTACTAATAATTCATGAAAAAGCCAAGATGGCCGACAAGATGGCCGCCAATGACCCTGATGGGACAAGATTTCACCTTGGGTACGAATATATTCCGCAACTAAAGACATTCAGGATTCCAAAAAGGTAAGTTTAAAAATATAGTCTTCGGGTGCATGGGACCCCCTGCTTCCTACTATACTACTCCTTTACGTTGGGAGTTTTTCATGTCAAACAATTATAGACAAAGGTTCACTAGTCTGTTGACTGGGTTATTTCACGAATTGCATGTCAGGCCGTATTTCACGAGGCCGTAGGCTGCAGGTTTGCCACTGGCAATGGGGTATGTCCTATTTTCCATTTGTTTTCAGTTAGTCTCAGCCAGTGATGGGGCCTCCTCTTGGTGTGGCGCTTATTGGGACTGGGCGAATAGGAACTGTCCATCTTCAAGTAAGGCCCCTCTTGAGAAATAGACAATATTCTAAATACATGAGAAAACACTGCTTGTCTGAAGAGATTGTTTCTACTTTTTCCATAAGGGCTGTGTGAGAAGTTAGTTGAGTTAATTAGTCCAAACGCACCATGCATGCTTCATGTTATGTGATCGAAGAACTAGGTTAGGTAGATTTGATTTATTTGATCCTTTCTATTATAGATCTGCAGTACATAGACTTAATACAACAAATGGATCTCCATGCCAATGCATGGATCCCAATATCAACTCATTATATTGTTTATGGTTTATATGTCCAAAACAAAAACAAAAATTGTTATGAATGCATTAGGAAACTTAGGGTAGGTCCTGTCTTGCTATGTAGGGTTGGGTGACAGAAGCAGTATTTCTTGTGGGTCTAAGTAACATAATGTGTATGTGTTTTACAGGACATCCTCATCAGTCAGCGTCTGAAAGTTTTGTGGTTGGTAGATGCAGATACAGCACACGCTACAGAGGTTCAGAGACGTTTTCAGCTGTCCCCTGATGTCAGAGTTGCTGACATCAATGATGTGCATGACATATTCAATGACAAATGGTAAGATCCACTAAATAGTTATGAAGGGAATTGTTGGGCATTTTCTCTGTTTAGATTGTTGCACACAAACTGAGCTTCAGGGCGTATCCCATTGTCATCAAATTGGCGGACCGGTGTTCATGCGTAACTCATCTGTCAAAATTTACTATAGTAAATATATGATGGCTGAGCGTCCATTGGTAGATTTGTTGGTTCATGCCTGAATCTAAATTCCATTCAGAGACATTTAGAGATATTGCAAAATAGTTTTTGAGCTTTGGCCTGAATAAACAGGTCAAGTGCTCAATCATTTTATGTCGTTCATGTTACTTCCCTAAAAACCTCGGATCTAGATTCGACTTTAAAGTAGAGTTTATCATTTTCATCCTTTTCATACTGACAACTTGATGCATACATGCTCAGCGTCCACTGTGTATTGGTGTGTACCCCGACTGATACTCATGAACGAATCGTAAAACAAGCCTTGACTGCAGGTAGGTCAATATTGAATATATCAAATCTCAGTACTTTTATTCCTTTCCATGGCTGTCCAGATACATCGCTTGAGCATGTATTTTTCCTAATTATACTATATGGGTGTTATGTCTGCTAAAGGAGTACCTTTGTGAATGGTATCATACATTTTTCTTTCAAATGTAAACAGGTAGAGCAGTATTCTGTGAAAAACCACTAGCAACAGCATTGTCTGGAATCAGGGAATGCTACCATCTGGCAAATGAAAAGAACCTACCACTCTTTTGCGCTTTCAACAGGTTAGTTATCAGTATCACAAGATATGACATTCCTCAGATTGTATTAATGTAATCAATGTCTTTTAAAACACAATGTCAATTTGATACATATTTTGAACATGGAATACCCTCTTTATACTTAGTCACACTAATAGTTGCTATACATAATTTTAATATACAGGCGTTATGACCCTCAGTTCAGAGCAGTTCATGATCAAGTGAAAGCTGGAAAAATTGGTCAGATTAGAGTTGTCAAAACTACAAGCAGGGACCCTCCAGAGATAGTTGACCAAAATACATTCACAGGTACAAGTAAGTGTCATTGCAAAACTGATCCACTTGAAGAAATCTGATCTATATTTCAAAGAAGACGGTATAGATATAATTTCCCTTCAAAACAGATAAAGTACAATGGGTTGTAATTGGTTCAGTTTCTGCCTGGAACAAGACCATAGAACCTTTGGAAAAAGTGTCTGGTGTCAGTCTGCAAGGTATACCTGGCACATTGGTTACAAATTAGCTCATATGCAATGTTACATGATTGCTATGTCAGGAATGGAAAAACTAAGACAGTTTGGATATAGTTCTGTATGCTAGACTTTGTTTGGTTTTCTAGACTGAGGACTGGCTGAATAGTAGGTGGCCCCGCATGGGCACTGGTCGACTAGCCACCCACGATGCTCTCAGCCCCAAACCCAGGAGCCTGAGAGTTATTGACATCTAACAGCAACATAAAGAAACCAAAGACCGCTTATGCGACAACATAGTTGAACATACTTTTTCTTTCCAGGCCTAATCTTTACAGAGAGTGGCATACATGACATAGATGTGATATGTTGGCTGGTAGGGGAGTTTCCCACTACGGTGTATGCCATGGGGCATGCCCATGACCCTGCCTTTGCTGCAGCTGGAGATGTAGACACCATCTTTGTCACCCTTAAATTCCCGGGTGGTGTCATTGGAAACTTTGAAATTAGCTGGCATTCCTCTGTGGGATATGATCAAAGAGTTGAGGTTGGTAATTCATTTCAAGAGTTCTAATATGATATGCACTATATTAAATTGAAATTCTTTTCTGAATAAGATTAAGATTATAGCTCACATAATTTCCTATTTTGTAAAAAAAACTAAAAGAGTTTAGTGAAAGCTTAAACCAGAAGTTGGCTAGACTTAAGTTGGCAAATATACCTTAGTACATTTTCAAACGTATCTAGGTGTGTAGATAGATAGATATATTTAGCCAAATGAAAATGTATGTTGGAAATGTTCCATGTGACATATTGCTAAATGTTACTCTTAATAATTACTGATTCCTCAATAGGTATTTGGTAGTAGAGGCATGCTTCAAGTCACTAACCAGGGGCCTGCCATGCCTGTCCACCATACACCAGAGGGAGCCACTCTACCACCTATTCACCAGGAGTTTGTGGCACGATATGGCTCAGCCTACAAGCTGGAACTGGACCACTTCACAGATCTAGTTGAAGGTATAATGTAGATCCTGACTAGCACTACAAAGCGATAGATAATCCCAAGAATAGTTGGCATGGCAGATATCTTTTATTTCATTGATGGGATTAATTCTATATTGACAAAGCCTACATCAGTGATTGATCTTGCCCAATGCCTTATGTACACTTATGGCCACCGTCCACTGGGCGACTTCTCCCGACTAAGCCTATACATTTCCTGTATAGCTTCGCTGGATTATAGCCCAGTGGACAGTGGCATCACTCCTAATACTTACCTTGTGTTCATATTTTGTTTCTACAGGAAAAGCAGGAGCAGAGGTGACAGCAGAATCCACTTTGACTGCACATACTATCGCTGCAGCCTGCAAGGTGTCCTTTGATACAGGCAAACCTATTCAGATGAAAGATTTCATAGTTTAATAATGTTATTAATTAAGAGTTATTTTGGACTATTTTTGATGTAATAAATGTAAAGGCCCTCTCAGCAGGAGCCTTCAGCCTCCTGTTATATGACCAAGGTCCTACTCGTGAAGAAGGATATTGTAATAGAACTAGAAGGCGAATGCTTAACTAGGAAAGAAACACGATGAGAGGAAGTAGTATGAGAAGTAAGTATATATTGTCACCAAACATCAACAGTTACATAGGTGTATATATCAGGTTTGCAAGGAGCGACCGCTATCGATGAGCTCTAGAGTAGAACTGCCGGACTTCCTCCGCACGGCGCCTTATATGCCTCCGCGCGCCAGTGGCGCCACCTCTCGGCGCCGCCCGGAACCCCTCCTCCGCACGGCGTGCGGAGGAGCGCGGAGCCAGCTATCCTCGGCTCCGCTACACCCTTCCCTCTCTATTTCAAACCCTCCCTACTCTTTAGAATCCCTGAACTCGGTGGCCCTCTTCCACCACAGTATGAGGGATAACGGATATACTAGATTACTCAGAAGAACTATAACGCAGTGATGAACTCTTAGGGGTAAGCATGACGGTGAGTCCTACTGGGCACAACGGTGCCAAAGTCCTTAGCGTGGAGATGAGTGGATGAGCGGTGGGCGCTCGACCGGCGGTCCTACGGTGCTGCCGGCCCCCCACAGGGTGACGGTGGTGAGGATGATGATGAGTTCTACTGGGCACAACGGTGCCAACGTCCTTAACTTGGGGATGAGTGGATGAGCGGTGGGCGCCCGACCGACGGGCCATAGGGTGCCGCCGGCCCCCCACAGGGTGACGAACGATGAATGATGAGGCCTCGTCGCCCGTCGCTGGCGGTGGCGCTGCTTTCCGGGCGATGACTGACGTACCAGGGACCGTCTACCGAGGACCATCCTCCCTCTGTAATGACCAAGACATGGGTTAACTCCACCACTCCTTACTATTTGTCCCTCCTCCTATGGTAGCCTTACATCCCTCCTGCCCGCTTACTACTACCCCGCGCTTCCGGTACTGGTTGCGCCGACGCCCGCGTCTTCCCTCTTCCCCGAATCGCTGTCCCTCCCGTCATTATCTCTTCCCCCAACACAACAGCAGCATCCCGCTAATTACGCTCAATACGACTTAAGTAGGCGTGGCTCACCTGACGCGGAGACTTCGTTGGCAGGGGGCTCCGAGCCGCTAGGCGGGGCGAGCGACGTGGGCCCGCGGGTTGCGCCGACCGGAGATGGTACCGCGTCGTGATGGACGCGATCACGTCGTAGACCCCGGGTTCGATCACCCGAAGCCTGCTCATTATCTCCCCCCCCGTGGCCGAGAATTCGTCACCCATTGACAAGGGAGGGAGGATAAAGGCGCCCCAGCGCTCCAGGCGGTTGGGGTCCCTATCCTGGACCCACCACCAGGGCATCCAGGTCGCCCGCGGGTGGTGTGGGCCCAGCACGGCGGCCGAGGCGGGTGGCCGAGTGGCCCGGGCTGGCCGACGGCCTCCGGGCGGCGTCTGCGTGTTGGTGGACGGAGCCGGGCATCGGGGAGCAGAGGCAGTTCCCCCTGCAGCCAGGTCCTCCTCTGCCTTTTCCTTGTACTTCCGGGGCACTTGGACTCCCCCCCACTGCTGGTGCGGTCGGGGCGCCGCCCGGCGCACGGTGGGGGCCGGAGCTGTAGGGGCTGGGGATCTCCACTCCTCTGGGAGCGCCGTGGTCTCCTCCTCATCCGCCACCGGAATGTTCTCTTCGGCGGGGATGGGTAGGAAGGTGGTGGCTCGGGGGGGGTCAAAGGGGGACCATTCGACGCACAGGGTAGGGGAGCGGGGTGGGAGGAGCAGGGATAATCGACGATCCCAGACTCCGTCTTGGGTGCGACCCGGATGGATGTACGCACCCTCCCCGTCGCGGCAGTGCCTCCTTATGGCCGTGACGACCTCCCCCGGGAGGTACATGGGAGTGGGGGCTGTGGATGCTCCTTCCGCTGTCGTAGGCAGGGCGGGAGCGCCTTCTGCCCGGCTTCGGCTCCGCCGGGAGGAGCCCAGGCGCGTACCGCCACAGGTGGGAAGCCGAACTGTGGGAACCGGTGGGCGCGGTTCCGGCTGCACCAGCAGGGGCGCCGTCGGTGTATCCGACCCCCCCTGCGGTGCCGTAGTGGCTGGCTGGGAAGGGCTGCCAGGGGTAGGTGTGCGGGATCCGGAAGGCTCGACGGAGGGCGCCACCTGCGTACGAGGTTCCCCTCGCGCCGACAGTGGGACCCATGTTGCTGTAGCGGCGTCCCACGTCACCCCCTCCTGTTCGGGGTGGCGGAGGTCCGACGGCTCCTTCCCCCCCTTGGTGAGGTCCACGTAGAACTCTGGTTCCTCGGCCGAAGGGAGGGCCAGCAGCTGGGAGGGGGAACCTGGGGGAGTGTCGCCATCCAGCGACAGCTGGCAGTAGGTGAGCGACTCCAGGGGACGGTCCCTGGGGGACGGGTCCGTAGCGGTTGAACCCCCGGCGGCCGTCTCGGTGGTCGTTGGGGTACTGGTCGTCCTGGGGGGTGGAGTACTGGTCTTAGGGGGGGGCGAGCCTTCTGCGGCCGCCCTGCTGGCCGTCGGGGTACCCGTCGCAGGAGGGGTAGTGGAAGTCGGGTACGGTGGGGGCGTCTGCTGAGCAAGAACAGTTGGGACGTCCAGCCCCCGAGCCCGCAGGGCCTCCCGCTCCCCGGGTCCACTGCCGAATGATAAGTAAATATCCAGCTTCTTCTGCAGGATGGCCTCCTGCAGGCGACGGCTAGTGGCGGAGAGGGCGTGTGTGGCTGCGGCCTTCTCCTCGGGTGACCTCTTCTCCAGAGGGTGGGATTGTAGCTCCGCCAGCACCGCCTCCGAGGCCGCGATGATCTCATCTTCAGCGTGGGATCGAGACGGTGCGGAGACGCCGGAGTGTAGTCGTGCGGTGGCGGATGGGGTGGGCGGGGTGGCCATGCTCAGCATAAGGTTGCGGGCTGCCGCCGCGGCCTCTTCCCCCCAGGAAGAGGCGAGGGTGGGCGGGAGCGGACCGGGCGACCCCAGGCTGAACGCCGGCGAAGCGCCCAGGGATCCTACCGACGACGTCCCCTGCTCGGCCAGTTCCGGGGCGAGGCCCGACTCTGCCTCCTCTGTGCGGGGAAGCATCACGCGGCGGGGGGGCGTGCTGGGGGTCGTAGCCGTCTCCGACCGGCTCCGTGCCGCGCGGGGAGGGGTCTCCTCTCCTCTGGGTGGCGTGGTGGTGACCGTCGTTACCACCACCCGCCGGGGGGGGGACTTCGGTGGGCTGGAGGGTGGTACCACGGCCGGGCCCAACCGGTGCGCCACGGAGGCCGGGGTGGTTGGTTCTTGGAGAGTCCCTTTCGTAGGGGCGGCAGAGGACGTGGTCCTTTTCGGGGTAGCGCTGCGCCCCCTGGAGGCGGAGGTGGCAGCGACCCTCTTTGGAGCAGGAGTCAGGGAGGCGGATGCCGTCCTCTTCACACCACGCGAAGAGCCGGCGGAGGGGCTACGACTGGCTCCTCGGCCCTCCCTGCTCAGACTCCTGGCCTTGACGGTGGGGATAATGGGGTATGGGAGGGGCATTAACTTCTCTCCCCCTTCCGCGGCCCACTCGTATTCCGGACCCCCTTCGTTCCGGTGGAACCCTCTTAAGTGTCGGGGCAGGTCCCCCTTCCGAACTGACGCATAGGGGTTGCTGCCGTCCCCACCCCCACACTCGGTGCCAAAGGGGCACATCCAGCCCATAGATTGGGAGGAATGTTTCTCTGCCTTGTGGCGGGTGAGGGACCACTTCAAGGTGTAGGCCATACCGCAGCCGGGGGCATCACAAACCCAGGAGGCGGTGGGGCTGGGACCTTTGGGGGCCTTCTTCCTCCCTGCTGCTGGTGACTTACCACCCTTGCTGGAGGAGGAGCTGGTGGAAGAGCGGCTGGAGGCCGAGGAAGCTTTGGGCTTGTCCCTGGAGGAGGAGGTGGTGCTGGAGGTCTTAGCTGCGGCGGCGGCCACATCCTTACTGGTGCTGGAGGTGGCACCCCTACTCGACGCCTTAGCTGCGGAGGCGGCCACAACCTTACCAACGCCCGCCTCGGCTGCGGAGGGAGCTGCGGAGGATGCCTGTTCCCTGGAGGAGCGGGCGGAGGAGGTTTTGCTATGGCGATCAGACTTGCCTTCTCGAGGTGAGCGACTCCTACTCCTTCTTCTATCCTTGGTACCCCCTGCCGAGCACTCCTTTCTGTCCATCCTCGTCCTCTCTCGTGCGGAGTGGTCCCTGGAGGAGCTGCTTACTGCGGAGTGGCGGCTATTTTCCAAGATGGCGGTGTTTTGGTCTCGCTCCGCGCGAGATTCCCGTGCGGAGGGGTGATCTCGCGAGAGAGAGCGAGATTTGGACGGCTCCTCCGCAGGCGTCTTATGGGCAGACGATCTATTGAAAGTAGTTTTACTGTCTTTGCGGGGGAAGTCCAAGGGTGATTTTCTCCCCCGGGAGGGGCTACGGTCTCCCTTCCTTCCCTTGGGGATGGTAAACCCTCCTCCTGGTGCTTTCTTCCTCGTCATTTCCTTGGTTTTCTCTCTTCTCCTCCGCAAAACGCTGCTAGCCCGGCCCTCCGCAGTACCCGTATGCCAGACCTTTCGTGCGGAGGAAGGAACGCTGGCGCCATCTCTCGGCGCCCCCGGGAACTCGTTAGCTGCGGAGGAGACGATGCCGCCCCCTGGCGCTTCGGATCGGAACGACCGTGCGGAGGATACCGCTGCGGAGGAAGGAAGGCCCGTGGGTTCTGGGGTTGTGGCAGGGGAGGGGTAAGCAGTTACCATCCTTACCGATACGGGGGTGTCCTCTGCCATCCCCTCCGGCCGGGGTGGTACTACTTTGAGCTGGTCGTAGGGTACCACCCTCATCTTCCGGCCATTCTTTATGTGGTATACCGTTGCGGATACTTTCCCGACCACTTCCCAGGGCCCGGTCCAAAGCCTTTGCAGCTTAGGACTCCGCCCCACCTTCCGCCCCGGATGATGGTAGTACACCGTGCTGCCTACCGGTATATCTTGTAGAACTGCCCGGCCGTCGTAATTCCTCTTCTGGCGAGAGACGGCCACCCCGATACTCTCCCTAGCCACGGCATGGGCCGCCGCGGTCCCCTTCCGTAAGGAGGCGACATATCCTACTTCACTCCCCCCCACCCCCTCTTCCGTTTCCGGGTAAAGGAGGTCAAGGGGGGTGTTCGTCTCCCGGCCCAACATCATCATATTGGGCGTAATGCCCGTGGTAGAATGGACCGAGGAACGATACGCGGAGAGGACCATAGGGAGGTGGACATCCCAGTCCTTCTGATCTTCCGCCACCACCGCGGATAGTAGAGCTTCTATTGTCCTATTTGCCCGTTCCACCAGGCCGTCGGAGCGGGGGTTGAAGGCGCACGTGCGGGTCTGTTGGATACCCAGAAGACTCACTACTTCTCGGAACAAGTGGGATTGGAAGTTCCTTCCTTGGTCCGAGTGTAATGTAGTGGGGCACCCTAGGCGGCAGATGACTGTCTCCACCAGGGCACGGGCCACCGTAGCGGCCTCTTGGTTAGGAAGGGCCACGGCCTCGGCCCATTTGGTGAAGTAGTCGGCCATAACCACTATGTACTTGTTACCGCGGGGGGTGAGGGGAAGGGGGCCCATTACGTCTATCGCCATTCGCTCCATAGGTAGTCCTACCCCCACGTGGCCCATGGGCGCTTTGCGAGGGTGAGGGGCCGGCTTCCTTTGTAGACAGACCTCGCAGGTAGCGGTCCAATACGTCACCTCCCGGCGGAAGTCAGGCCAGTACCAGCGCTGCTGGAGCTTGCGGATGGTGCGATCCCTTCCGAAATGTCCCACTATGCCCCCCCCATGGGCGCTCTCCCACGCCTCTTTCTTCCTTCCCTCCGGCACCAACACCTGAAAGACGCGCGGGCTTCCCGGAACGAACCACCATCTGCCGAGCAGTTCCCTCTTCAGCTGCAGCCGGCCCAGCTGGCTAGCCAAGCATTTTATGGGGTAACCTTCCGCAGCTAGCTCCTCGGCACTCGGTGTTATGCCCTCCTCTACCCACCTGTATACCCGCCCTACTACGGCGTCCTCCCTTTGGTCTTTCACCCAGGCCTCCCGTACTGGTTCCGCCACCTCGGGGTCACTCGCCCCTTGTCGGGTAATGGCCCGTACCGATGGAGGGATTTCTCCATCCTCTTCGTCCGTCCGTCCACATTGCCGGCAGGGAATGCGTGAAAGACCGTCCGCATTACCGTGCAGGCGTCCTGGCCGGTGTTCTATCTTGTAGTCATATGTTCCCATAATGGATATCCAACGCGCGATCTGTCCTTCGGGTTCCTTGAAGGCCATTACCCACTTGAGCGCCGCGTGATCCGTACGGATTAAGACGTTTCGCCCAAGCAGGTAGTGCCGGAACTTCTTGAGCCCAAAGATGATGCCCAGTAACTCCCGTCGGGTGACACAGTAATTGCGCTCCGCTGGATCCAAGGTTCGGCTGCCGTATGACAGCACGACCTCCTTCTCCCCCTGTACCTGGGACAGCACGGCTCCCAGCCCGAAGTTCGAGGCGTCCGTGTCCAGGACTATTTGCCCTTCATCCTCTGGATACCCGAGGATGGGGGCTGTCATAAGCAACTTCTGCAACCTTCGGAAGGCCCCCTCGCAGTCCTCGTTCCAGCGGAAGATACGGCCCTTGTCGGCTAGGGACGTCAGCGGCTTGGCAATGGTGGCAAAGTCGGGCACGAAAGAGCGATAATAGCTAGCTAACCCCACGAAGCTCCTCACTTCCGTGAGGCTCTGGGGTATGGGCCAGTCCCGAATGGACTTTATTTTCTCCGGGTCGGTGGCAATACCAGCTTCGCTAACCACGTGCCCCAAGAACCCAACCTCCCGGCGGGCCAACTGGCACTTGGATGGCTTAACCTTCAGTCCCGCAGCCTCCAATCGCTCCAAAACCTCTCCCAGGCGCCGTAGGTGACCCTCAAAGTCGTGGGAGAAGACCACTATGTCGTCGAGGTACACCAGACAGGAGGTCCACTGTAACCCCCGCATGGCTACCTCCATTAGACGCTCGAACGTACCGGGGGCATTGCACAGTCCAAAGGGCATAACAGTGAACTGGAACAACCCCCGGTGCGTCGAAAAAGCGGTCTTCTCCCGATCCTCCGGGGCCATGGCAACCTGCCAATAGCCGCTGACGAGGTCCATGGTACTGAACCACTTGGACCCCGCCAGGGTGTCCAGCGAATCATCGATGCGAGGCAGGGGGTAAGCATCCTTCACAGTGACCTCGTTAAGCTTCCGGTAATCGACGCAAAATCTCATGCTGCCGTCCTTCTTCCTAACGAGCACCACCGGTGATGCCCATGGTCCCTCTGCCTCCTCGATTACTCCGGCCATAAGCATCTTGTCCACCTCACTGTCCACCACGGCCCGGCGGTGCGGGGCGAGACGACGCGGCGGCATCCTAATGGGGGGGTGAGTCCCCGTACGGATCTTGTGTTGGACGGTGTTGGCGCGCCCCGTATCTCCCGGCCTCAATTGGAAAGCCGCCCTATGGTGCATGAGGAGTTCTTCTAGGGCAGCCTTTCTCTCCTCTTCTACGCCTTCCGTCAAGGTTTGCAGTAAGGCCGCCGTTTCCTCCGTAGAAGGTTCTTGGGTAGAGGCCACCCTACAGTGCTCCCCTTCGCTCAGTGGAGCCGCCACTGTCGTTTCCACCTCTTCTATAGAGGCGAGCGTCATCTCTTTGTACACCACGACAGCATCTTGCCCTGGGTTGAATAGTCGGACCGGGGTTTCCGGCCGGGTGGTGTCTATAAGTGCTCGTCCGACCAGCAGACCTCTTGTTTCCTCCATTTCCCTCAGCCCTTCCACCAAGCCGAGCTCGCTTCCCTCCCAGTCCCCTACCAGATAGCCTGGTATGATGGACTCTTCCCCTGGCTGGATGACCGTAGTATAGGAGCTGATCACACGGCAGAAGGAGAGCTTCTCCTCCTCTTCCCCTCCCCACGTCTCCCTTAGTAGTCGCTCCCCGGCCACGTCCACCAAGAAGCCGCTTCCCCTCAAGAAGCGGGAACCCAGAATGGCATCGGTGGGGATTTCGGACAGTTCAAATCCCACCCGGAAGGAGCCGTCGCCTATTTTTACCGAGACCGTCACGTGCCCGAATAGTTGTAAAGCTCTCCCCTCGACCGAGTAGACCCTCTCTGTGGTCCCGCTTAGTTCGCCTGGCTCACCATGAGTCCGCCACCACGATAAGGAGAGCATATTAACCGTGGCGCCGGTGTCCACCAGACAACCGACGCTCTCGTTACCCATTCTCCCCTCTATTAGTAGGCCAGACCCTCCTCTTTCCAAGCGACCTTGTACCACCTCGGTCCTTCCCTCTATCGCCTCGACCCTACAGGGGGTGTCCTGCAGGGTCGATTCTAGTTTTCCGACAGCTGTGCGGTGGGTGGCAGTACGGCTGAAGAGGTCACGGGGACTGGCGCTACTCCGCCTGCATCCGCTACCGCCATGGCCTGCAGCCAGGATGGGCAATTACCCCTCCGGTGCCCCAGAGCCGCGCAGTGGTAACAGCGCGTTTCCGACAACGGCAACCGAGGTCGGTCGGGACGAGCCGGCCTGCTTCCGCTGCCCCGGTCACTGCTTCTCTCGCTCCTCCCTTCCCGTCCGGCCAGGGCGGTAGTAACTGTCTCGCGGAATTTCGCGTTCTCGGCCCTCTCTCGCTGCGCCTCCTTCTGCACTGTTTCCAGCGCTTCCCCCATAGTTTGGCCGGTGGCCCTCACTGTCTGTTGTGTCCCGTAGGGGCGCATACAGGCCTCCGCGTGGAGGGCCACTTGTACGGCATCCAGCAAGGTCTTAGCCTGGGACTGGTGTATCCAAAATTGGAGTTGCTGATCCTTCAAACTCTCAATGAACCGATCTTTGGCCATCACGTCTATGGTGGCCAGGTCGGCTTGTGGGTACGCCAAGCGGGTGTACCTCTCCACCTCCTCCGCATGGGCCTGGAGGCACTCCCCCTTGTTCCGCTCTTTCGCTCTCAGTTTAGCTTTATACATGGCAGCCTGGTTAGGTGGCTGGAATCGAGAGACCAACCCGGCTCGTAGCTTCTCATACCCGCTGGTTGCTGGGTCGATCCCCGATAGTATCCGTCGGGCGACTCCCGTGAGACTAAGTCCCAGGAAGATCCCAGCCGTCCTATCGTCCCAGTTGTTAGCCAGGATGCATAGCCCGAAGTGGGCTAGATACTCGGCCAGGGGTGTAGTCCCATCGTACTTGGAGGGGGTAGTAACTGGTTTCATAACCTTTTCATAGCCCCACGGTCCCTGGCCTGAACCGGAAGGGACCCTGCTGTTGTACGATGGTTGGGCTATTTCCTCCCTTGATGGCCACTGCATCACCCCTCCTGATACCCCGATGGGGTCGGAGGACCACGGAGCAGACTTCATCTCCCCTGGGAAGGAGACCGATGGTGTCGCCCCGGAGGCGGGGGCAGTCAGTATTCCAGGCCAGCTTACATTACGCATAAGGGAAGAGCGTCCCAAACCTTGTTCGCTCCCGGAGGGCAAGACCCCCCTTACCCACGGGTCCCCCTCCCTCTCTGCCTCTCTCCAATTGGAGGGAGCAGAACTCGGCTCGCCTCCGCTGATCCCTCTTCCTGACGCCCTAGACATCTCTGTCTGCACCGCAGCCCTATACGCCGACTCCCTACGTGCCACCTCTTCCCTGGCCGCGTCCACCTTGGCTATCTCTTTCCGGACGGCTACGGCCCGTAGGGCCTCCTCCTCTGCTTCCTCAGCCATTTCCAGCTGTCGAGAGATCTCCTCCTCCCTCCTCCTGTTCTCCTCTTCTGCCTGCCTCTGCTGGATTTCTATCTCCCTCAATCTCTTTTCCCTCTCCTCTAGGGCGGATCTCTGCTCCCGCTCTAGCCTTTGACCTATTCCTTCTAACTCCGCCTGCTGTTGTCTCTCTCTGTCCCTGCTTAGCACTGCTTCCCTCACTCGGGCCCTCACTAGGGCCAAGACGTCCTCTCCCTCCACGTCGGTTGGGCCCCGTGCGGAGGAGCCAGCTGCGGAGGAGACGATGCCGCCCCCTGGCGCTTCGGATCGGAACGACCGTGCGGAGGATACCGCTGCGGAGGAGCCAGCTGCGGAGGAAGCAACGCTGGCGCCATCTCTCGGCGCCCCCGGGAACTCGTTAGCTGCGGAGGAGACGATGCCGCCCCCTGGCGCTTCGGATCGGAACGACTGTGCGGAGGCTACGGCTTCTTTTTGTGACGACGGCGCGGAGGAGTTGCTTGGAAAAACCTCTGCCCCGGCCTCTTCCCTTCCTTCCGGGAGGGATGTAGCTGGTTCCAAGGGCAAGGTATCCTCTCCTTCCCCTGCTGGTTTTGGTAGCCAGACAGCTCTTCCATCACCTACGGCGCCCAGGTCCCCTCTCTCTCCTAACCTCCTTCCTTCCTCCAGGGCTGCCATCCTTCTATCCTCTCCTTCTCTCCATCTCACTACCCAATCCCGCTGCCTCTGCGCCTCCAGCTCGGTGAGCCTACCGTAACCTGGAGGAGGTATTGCTGAAGGAGTCCCACTAAAAAAAATGTCTTCTCCTACTGCCATCTCACAGTCTCCTTTCTCTAACTCAAAAGCCCTCTTGTTCTCCATCTTGGGCGTTTTTCTGCTGTTTTAACCGCTGTCACCACTGTAATAGAACTAGAAGGCGAATGCTTAACTAGGAAAGAAACACGATGAGAGGAAGTAGTATGAGAAGTAAGTATATATTGTCACCAAACATCAACAGTTACATAGGTGTATATATCAGGTTTGCAAGGAGCGACCGCTATCGATGAGCTCTAGAGTAGAACTGCCGGACTTCCTCCGCACGGCGCCTTATATGCCTCCGCGCGCCAGTGGCGCCACCTCTCGGCGCCGCCCGGAACCCCTCCTCCGCACGGCGTGCGGAGGAGCGCGGAGCCAGCTATCCTCGGCTCCGCTACAATATACACAGAATCCACTGTCGTGGGCCCTTGTTTATGTATTACCCAGGATAAATGGAATAGATATGTAGGGATTAGAACCCTACGGCGTCTGTTGGAGATGTGTAGTCCCTGCTGTAATATTTACTCAGAAAGTTGACGACTATCCAATGACAAACATATAGACATGAGGATGAGGTCGTAAATGATTTTAGAAAGTAACAATACTGAATTCACCAAAATTTGGTTAAACCGACACAATAATCAAAATTATGCATTTAACCCATTTGGGGCGATTGTCCTACATGTAGGACGTTTTTGACATATTTTAATGGATTTTTAAGGCACCAAATTACAGTGACAAAGTCATAAAAGTTCAAAATTATTTTTTGAGCTTGATCTGTGGAACTTGGTCTTTGGGAAGTCCAAGGTGTCTGTCTCTATAATTTTTTCCCTTGAAGATATAGCAATGGCAAATCAAAAGATATTTAATGAAATTTTTACTATATTTAAAGCAATATTTAAGGTCAAAATCATCAAAAATATCAAATAATATCACTACTTTTGGTCAAAAATGACTTTGAATATTTTTTCATGCTGAAAATGATGGAAACAAAAGATTTGATGATTTTTGATGCATTTCTGTGGAAAATCCTTGTTTCCATGGCAACCAAATATCCCAAAATAGTGATTTTTGTTGATTTTGGTTGCCATGGTAACAAAAAACACCACTTTTGCTGTCGCCACTCAACATCAAAATTTTAATTAAATTTACCTATCATCATCATATAAAATTGGGTTCAAGTCATTACAATGCTCCAAATTTGTGATATTGCAGTTTAAAGGGAAGGGGAATTTACCCAATTTTGACGTCAGGACGTCATATTTATGACATCATATCTTAATAGATAATGTATTTATGCAAATTCGGGTTATTTCATTTTCAGAAGTCTTGATATAGTTCGACCTTTAATGGTTTCACTAATAATTGGACTATTCGCAAAATTCTTTCAGTTCTGGAAAGCCCAGACAATTCTCTACAAGAGAAAAATGGTCAAAAAAGAGCTCCGCCCTAAATGGGTTAATGGCTTGAATGTTTAGCTATAATGAAAAATAAAACGTAGAAGCATATACAGCATTAGTTCCCTGGTCTTTTCTTATTTTCAAGTGGGCATAAAAGGCATTGGGATATTGACCGAAAGACGATAACGTTGGTGGCCTCCTGATGATTGGATAACATGTGTGCTAATTAACCAAGAAGGCCTAACATATTTTTTTTTTTTATATCTCCCCGGATCTATATACATGTTATTTTGTAAAGTATACCGACGTCATTATGGTATGGTTCTGTCTAATATTAATATACACCATACATGGTCTATTTATAACGTATATGTCTGGCTGATGTGTGGGAAGGGGGATTCCACATGCCTAGGAAACAGTGACGAAGTGATAGCGGATGTATCCTCTCAATTATACACAAGGCAGAATGACGACACCAGGATAGAGGAGTCCAAATCAACTGACTAGGGACAAGGTCAAATTGTGAAACGAGGTTCATATCTCTCATAACTCATGCCTCATATAACTATTGGCGAGCATGGAGTTCCCAAATCCGCTAACCATCACGCTTCTAGTAACCATAGGTTAGTACTTCTTTTTCCAATAATAGATAACATTTATATAAACTATTTGATTAATGCCTGTGGAACATTTGAATTGGTTGGATGGAGTATAAATGTATATATGTAATAATTGTCACCTTGATTATTCATTCCTAATCAATCCCATTGACCAAGAATAGTATTATGCTATACGCATTTATATGCGTTTTGCATTGTCATTCATCTTTAGTTGTGAGGTTCATAATTAAGCTGTAACTCCAATACGCAAAATTGAAACAAAAACGGTTCCCAATAGAAAGGGACCTAAGCTCAATCAAGTGTAGTTCCAGCTGTACGTTTTCTATATTCATGCCATACATCATCCTGGATTGTATTCTTGTTCACTTTCTGACTGCCCAGGTGGATGCCTCGTGGCCTCCTCTACGACAGGAGGCTGGTCTGGTTGTAGCGCCACCTGCCAGGTCGGAGAGGAACCTGTGTACAAATACCAGATTCACCACTGCATTAACTCCACTATGGGTGATTGTAACTCTCAAGCACCAGAGAGGTTCCCCTGCAACCTACCCCAGTGCCCAGGTCAGCCCATTAAGGTTTAAAGTTATATTTCCTTAAGTGATAGCTCAATTATGCTGGATTGAAATCATCGAGGGGGGATTTTATCCATTTCCTAGCAAGATCCCTCAGCGTGTATGCATGTATGAAAGGCCACAGGAAGACGATGGTAGATAAGTTTTCTTTTAAATGTTTGAAAAAATCGAAGGTCTTCAGAGAATATTTATACCATGACCTCAAACCATTCTGATAAAAATGTCTTACATTCAGGTATCTCTTGACTGTTGAGTGCACAATTTAATCTTCAACAGATTGTGCCATAAATTGAATATTGAAAAAGATGTATGCAGCAAGGCAAAGGTGGAATACCAAAATACCACATGAGATTTCCATCAGTTTGCCTTATCTGTGGCAGTTGCTGGTGCATGGGGTAAGTGGACAAGGTGGTCTGCATGTTCACACACCTGTGGCAGTGGAGTGAGGCGTCAGACTCGACACTGTAACGCCCCCGAGCCCTCTGCTGGAGGTCGGTACTGTGAGGGGCACCATGAGAAACTGGAACACTGCAATGAGAACCCATGTCCAGGTAGGTAATTCTACATTCTATAACACAGGCAAATGTCCAGAGCAACACTCAATTTTCATCAATATGCCCCCGCCCACCCCAAATATTTCACTCCTTAGTCGAAAAGGGACGTACTGGTAATTGAAACATGAAATATTCATAATCATAAAGTTCATGTTCCGGTATCCTACACTGTAAATAGTGAAAGCTCTACAGCGAGGCAGTTTCCTTTGTTCATCCACCCTACTGTGGTGTAGATATCATGCAGCTCTGTGTTATAACTGACTGTATTTCTGTACCCATAGTGCATGGTGCGTGGGGAGAGTGGACTGAATGGCTTCAATCCCCAGGCGGACATGTTAAGCGACGTGCCCGAAAGTGTAACAACCCTACACCTTTATATGGAGGCAGAAAGTGCGACGGGAGCCATGAAGAAAATGAGATGTTACATGTATAAACAGGTAAACACTACTTTCTCATGGAATCGTTGATGTTTTTGAAAGTTGTAAATACGTATTGTCGTCTTTGGATTTGACATTAAGAACTAATCGCGTTTTGTTGCTATCAATTGAATTATACATCAAATGGTGTTAGAAACAGCTTTATTGTCATTCAACAGTAATTCCATTAGCAATATAATATCATGTAGTCAATACTTTAGTTAATTAAACTGCTCCATTAAGGGTCTGATCTGAAATGGCATGCTTGGTTAATGTGCTCATCATTGATAGTCATCTGTCTTATATTCCTCTAAAGGTCATAGAGCGGACCGTGGTACGATGGCCTCAGCATCGACTCACAGCATCACTCCGCCCCTTGATGTCGGCATCTCAAGCTCGAAGTTCAGATCACTGATACTTTTAAACAACCTAGGAAGAATCATAGACATACATATCGAACCATGCATTATTCCATCCTCAGTGCATTGTGTTAGGGGAGGTGAAATAATGGTATTACGCCTGAACTGTTGAAACATTTGATTGATAAGAATTAATTGTTATCGATATTATAAATTCTCAGATGGCATTTTCTTTATAGAAAGATGGACGTTTTAAGTCTCAGAAGGATATAAGGTATTTCAGGTTTCCCGTCTCGTAGGCACAACTCGACCGAAAATCCATGAATCCCTAGATAATCTCTTAATTTCTAGTAAATCACTCCGGAGGAAAATCTGCAGGTTGATGTTTGGTCTGCATGTTTGGTCTTATGTTTTAAGCAAAGGAGGAAACATCTTCAAGAAAATAAATCTGACCTATAGATATGCCTGCCCAAGACTTTCACACTATGTAACCTGAAAAACACACACCCTTTATTTTTGAGAGTGGTCCTGAAGGTTTCTGAAGGGATCTGCAAACTGTACAAAATCACTGTTTACGTTGCTGTGTTGGCATTGTTAATCCACGGGATATACGAACTGAAAGAATTCATGTGATATGTGAGTGTGCAAGGTTATCAGCCCGACTTAGAAGAGCTGTAATGTAATGTGTAATGTACAAGGACAAGGAATAGTACCTCGTAGAGTTCTCCGTAGTAATACCCTTCTAAAGTTCAAGCTGCAGAGACCAAAGGGTTATCTCGAAATAGCCTGCTCTATTGAGGTACTTTGATCTGGAATGAATTAGATGCTGCTATTCAGAATGTTGCTACGATGTCATATGTGTGATATCTCATCTTTGAATCGAGTACTGTATTTTTGAAGATCACTTTGTGAATAATATAAATTCAAAAAAGTATTTATGTCAAAAATCTAATGTTACTAGTTGTACGTCGAGAGATTGAGAAATGAACTAATCATGTGACTCCTCATCAATCAATTGTTGTGTCATGGCCTGCACTTTGATGCAAACGTCTAATCTACCTTGCCTGCTGGCTGTAAAACGTTGAATATAGGTGTAGTTATTTGATGTTTAGAGGATACTGTGTCTTGGACCTGAACTATATCATAGGAGCGCTGCTAACTTCATTACCTACTCTGTAAATGTCCTGTCTTTTCTGTGTAGCATTTAATGAACATGGAAACAAACATCACCCTCATAAAAAAAACCTGTTTCCTGAATATGTCCAGCCAGAGATGAAGTCAGCTAAAGGATGTATTTCTCTGCCTTGTGAATGGGAGGGGAAGAGATTCCTACCTACATGGGAGGAACCAACTCAGTTGGGACATGGTCCATAAATGTCGCTTCAATTCAGAGCAAGCCCATCTTGGTTCCAGTAGTTAGCCCAGTACAACATTTTTGTGGGCCCCCTAATTATGGACTACCTGACGTAGGGCTCACCTAACGGCCCACCTTTAGACCAAGGTGGGCCCAGTAAGGAATGCCGACTGGGTAGAGAGTGATCATTATTTAACAACAAGAGGGGTCGGCTGCTTGTCGGTTCAACTTCATTGCTATTGACCCCTTTTAGCTATAGAAATGCCATGTTTATCAACAGTACACGAACAACCCAGTGGGCACAAAATACTGTTCAATGTTGAATCAATGTTGAATCAACATTGAATCAATGTTTACAGCCATTTATCAATGTTGATTCAATGTTCTGTGCCCACTGGGAATGTGCCTCTACATGGGTACACACAATTTTGACCATGTCGCCGTGTCGAATTTAAGCAGAAGGGCCGTGTCGATGTGTCGATTTTTATCTCCATACCAAAGTATACCTTCTATTCAATTTGTGCATGTCCGTCGATTTTTAAAAGGGCCATGTCGCCGTGTCGCCCGTGTCGATTTGTACCCATGTAGAGGCACAACAATGAACCAACAGTACGTCAACAATACAGTAATAGTGCATCAACAATACAACAACTGTACGTCAACATCCCCTCTTCCAGTATGGCTCCCACTATCTCCCATGGCCATCAATGCTTACAAAACGAATTAACGGTATCATAGTATATATATATATATAATATATATATATATATATATATATATATATATATATATATATATATATATATGTATATATATATATATATATATATATATATATATATATATATATATATATATATATATATATATATATTTATTACATCAATTCATAACATATACAATCAGGAAGGCTTTCAATTCTCTAATGAGTAACAGCATGAGACACGTGGGTGGAGGGCTGTATAGACTAGCCGGATGCTGCATGGTGGTGTACACTGACAGCAGGATAGGAGTGTCAACGTGCAACTAGGCCACACGCCGTGCGGCTAACCCGTGCAGGGCTGCACTGTGCTGTAATGTGTTTCGTCCTTTGTCGTCGTGATGCGTGTATGTAGCCCTAGTGAATCTGATACTTCATCATAACCTTTACCAGTATAAAAAAAAGACAATTTAATATAACATCTTCGTACATTTTATCCCAAGATTTTATCAAAAGATTTAATATAACATGATATTTTTAACTAGTGACATATGCCTACAGTAAAAGATGTATACAGATGTAAACACCTCTATATAGACCTGTTATTGAAACCATGGTGGGAGGTAATGAAGACCCTGACATCATTCAACAAGCCCATGTGGAGTATACATGGATGTATAACAACCCCAGATAACAACGTGTAACATATCGGGTGACTGCAGTTCCTGGTGGGATGTCACTAACCTACGTGGGATCGGTTTGGGATTGTCACTATCCAACACACAACACCTCCCCACACTTGGAGCGTCGACATGTCTAAGGTGATGGGGATACCAATGCATTGGACACTCATCCATTTGATGCTCTTAGGTAAGTGTCTTAAGAATGGCGCGGCGTTTCCTTCTCCCGGAACGGTCTACTTGATAAACATCTAATTCTAACAGCTGATGGGGCGACTGAAAACTAGATCAACCCCCCCCCCCTCAAGATGTCGATTCGGGTTGGGACAATGGCTTTGTCAAATTGATAATGGTATACATGCACCATTATAACTCACGGCTATAAATACCACACGACTTGTTTTGGAAAAATTTACCTTATATGCACTTATATTGTTCAACCATTTTAAAGGTGGCCTGTAATATGCCCTCTGTTATCATGACGCATCATCATACAACACTACTGAATTAATGCAGCCCTGATGGATCGGCATGAAAAGGAATACAGCCTTAGCAAGTAGACTTGCAAGGGCAATTTGACATAAATACTTTTTTGAATTTATATTATTCACAAAGTGATCTTCAAAAATACAGTACTCGATTCAAAGATGAGATATCACACATATGACATCGTAGCAACATTCTGAATAGCAGCATCTATGATGCACTATGATATTCAAGGGCATATCACTTTAAAGCACCATGCGGCCGGAGCACCATTGCCATTTGCCATTTGCCGATTGCTATTTGCCATTTGCCAATTGCTAATTGCCAATTGCTAATTGCACCCAGCCAATGAGAGAGCAGTAGCAGCCATCTTGTTGAATCTATATTTAGCGGGAAATGGACATTATATGCCTAATTGTCGTTAATTGCATGGTCTATTGCCCCCATCCCTCCCAAAAAGACTCTTGTGCCTCTACATGGGCACCCAGAATTTTGGCCGTGTCACTGTGTCACTTTTTAGGGCAAAACAGCGTGTCACTGCGTCACTTTTTAGGTATATAGGAACTCAGAGAAAAAACTCTGTAGGTCGATTTTTATCTCAAAATTGTCTGTGTCCGTCGATTTTTAAAAGGGCCGTGTCGCACGTGTCGATTTTTAAAAGGGCCGTGTCGCCGTGTCGCACGTGTCGAATTTTACCAATGTAGGGGCACACTCTTTATAACCACCAAGTAACCACATTAGCCTATAAAATATTTTAATAGAATACCGTAGCCCGGATTGTGTGTTCTCGGACATAGCCTCATACTCATAGGGTCTCGGACATAGGGTCACCTAATTTCCGAGCACCTGACCATTATTTTTTGTGGGAAGTGATGTCCGAGCATAATGTCCGAGCACCACACTTTATATCCAAGCACCACCCCTAACGTCCGAGCACCCCCCTGCAACAAATAAATAGATTCAAAAAAATTAAATGCTCGGACATTTAGGCCATAGAGCTACTCGTTTATCTTGTAAAATAATTTAGCTAATATCAGAGCATCAAATGTCCGAGCACCCTAGGCTATGTCCGAGCATCTAATGTCCGAGAAATGTCTGAGCATCTAATGTCCGAGAACAAACATGGCCGTCAAATAGCAATTGGCAAATGGCAAAGACTATAGCCCAAAATCCACGGCGGCAGGAAGCTGCGATAAAACGGTATCGCCCCTCTGCCGCGCCTATTTCGCCGCCATTTCGCCCTATCGCGCCCATTTCGCCCCTGTAACGCCGTGGACTTTGGCGGCACAGCCGCTAAAATGACGCGGCAGGGCGAAATGGCGGCGAAATAGGCGCGGCAGAGGGGCGATACCGTTTTATCGCAGCTTCTTGTTGCCGTGGATTTTGAGCTTATGGCGCTCCGGCCTTCCATATTAAACGGTATCGCCTCTCTGTCGCCACTATTTCGCCGCCATTTCGCCCTGCCGCCCCTTTTTCGCACCTGTGCCGCCAAGGTCCACGGCGTTACTGGGGCGAAATCAGCGCGGCAAGGCGAAATGGCGGCGAAATGGCGGCGAAATAGTGGCGACAGAGGGGCGATACCGTTTTAACGCAGCTTCCTGCCGCCGTGGATTTTGGGCTTATGGGTTAGGGTAAACCGCCCCTAAGTGGCCCCCCTGCAGGACAAGTACCTATAGTGGCCCATCTATACCTCTATACACCAGTCTTTATGGTCATTTTCTCCTGATTTGTTAATACAGGTATGAAAAAAGAGACAATTATGTACCAATATCACAGTTTATATTCTCCATAGAGTAGCCACAGTGTTTTCTACAGAGTGCCAAACATGACATGTTTGTGTGACATGTAGCCCTCTTTTCATTGAGAGGTTTCAAGAAAAAGACATTTTATACCTCAACAGTGTGCCTATAGTTTTCCAGTAAGATCCAAACTTTCACCTTGTTTTCCACACCTATTATCTTTACATTAACATGCCATCTTCATTTGGTGAAAATCCTATATTAATTAGGTAGTTTTTACTGATTGATTGTCACCACTACAGGAGTACCTGAAGTGGCCCAGGGGCTCAACCATGAGTGGCCCACCAACAGTATAGGTTATAATATGCTAGGTGTAGGGTGAGATCTATTCTAAGATCCAAAATAAATGGATGCCCCCCCCCCCTATGACCCAATAAACAAAAAGATGTCATATAATGTGGGAAAAATGTCAATTACATGAAAATCAACCTGATTTATGGTCAGAGAAAAACTGGCCCATTAAGTTTCGAACCCAGGATCTTCTGTGTGCTAGGCTAATACTGTACCTCTATCCTATTCTGGATACATTAAAACTGCTGAAAGCTATACTTGTATGACATTGAGACTGTGTGAGTATGTACCTTGGGAATTCAGATCCACACCTTCTGTAATAAGGGACCTTATGTCTATGTTTTATGAGCTATGTCAGGATTGCTAAAGGTCCCTATAAATATAGGTTATACCTTATAGCCACAGCTTAGTGCTGAGTGAACAAAAAATGGGGGTACTTCTACACTCCCCACACTTGTCCAGCCCCTGTGGCTACATAGGCAGGGCTTAGAACTTTAGTGTGAGAGGTCCCTGGTTCAGGTCTCCCCACAGTTGACATCTTTGTTTTTTGGTGAACCATATCATAAGAACATAAAATAATGTTATACATGGAAAAGTTCCTAAATGTTAATTTCTTTTGTTCAGTGGTACACTATGCCCCCAGAAGCAGAAATGGGTATAATTATGCCCAGAGCTTAACAGAACAGAAGGCAGCCCCCAAGAAGGCAAGATAGAAGAGTAGGCTTAAAGCATATTCATAGGCTTGCTATTGGAACTAACAATGTGCATGAGGCTATATTTCATTATGTTCTAATGGTACATAACATTGTAACCACATTTACCAAGCTACAGATGCATAAACAGTGTTTTATTGGAGTGGGCCACTCAAGGTACAAGGTGGGCCAGTCATGGTACCAATTCAATGTCCAAAGAGTACCTTACTTTAATCAGCATTTTCACAATATATTACATAGAAATCAATATTTTTGACTTGTCTATAGCATTCCAAACAGTGTCCCAATGAAAAGTGCTGCATACTTCATGAGGATTGGATCACTCTTTCTACATGTAATCTTGTATCAAAGTCAGTCTTGTGGGTTTCAGCTCCTCAACAGGGCCACATATGGGCGGTTTACCCTACTACAGTAATAAATAATACAGCCCTACGTTTCACTTTCTGGCTGCCCAGGTGGATGCCTCGTGGCCTCCTCTACGACAGGAGGCTGGTCTGGTTGTAGCGCCACCTGCCAGGTCGGAGAGGAACCTGTGTACAAATACCAGATTCACCACTGCAACGACGCTAATAAGGGTGACTGCAACCCTCCAGAACCAGAGAAGTTCCCCTGCAACGTCCCAAAGTGCCCAAGTAAGTGCATAAGATGTTTTGCAACTAGATTTCACTTATTGCCAACATAAACAACATCTGTTCTGAATTTTTGACATAACATTGTATCTTTTGAATAAATCATTTTCTAAATACAATGTTTCAAGAGATAAAATAAGTTTCCTCATATTGTCATATGACCATCACATGGTTGTAACATAAACATGGGATGAACTTTTATTCAGTGAACGGTAGGTGCTCAGTGATTTTGAGATAAGAATACATGCAGACACGGTTGGGTGAATTTCCATTGTTTGTTTATAGGACAGTTTTATTGCTGGACAAAAATATGGTGTCTTTCAGGCAACATGGTACCAACGCCTATGGTATGCAGGTTGGATTCTTTTTCCTTTTTTTTTCTTCTTGTAATGCTGAATTCGAAATTACCCGGAATAAGTGGTGAATTGCCGTGTCAACTCGCGGGTTATCAGGATGACTCAGTGATTATTACAGTTGCTAGGAATATCATGAAAACTGTTGGACATTCTTGGAAACACCTGACCAAAATTAATTTGGTCAATGAATTCCTCTCACCTTACTATATTTTGAAAAATAGATTGTGTATGGATTTCGTTCGCCATGTTTTTTAAACTTTCTTCCTCCTTTGGATAACCCCAGATCAACCACTTCTCCACCCACAAAGTCCATCGACAAAAGCAATCTTTTAAAGGAAATAAATTGCTCTATCGCACCATTTTTTCAAGCATGAAATCCATTGTCCAACTTTTAATTTGGTTTGGCCTGAAAGCCAATTTCAGACAATTAATTTTGCATGGGAGCCTGTTCTTCATGACCAAAAATCTGCTAAAATCTCAATAAATGTTGCAAAGATTAAGAATTCCCCCAAATCGGGATATTGGCCCTTTTTTTGGAATATAGAGTCGGGTGGCCTGAAATACACTCTCTTTTTAATTTGTCCCTTGCATAAATCTCACTTCACAATACCTTCACATTACCTATAGAGAGCTAGGCTAGGCGCATAGTATTAGTGACCAAAATGTCCAGGTCCATTGTGATCAGTGTAGGTATATATGATTCTAACGTTACACTATACACAGTAAGGTAGGTAAAAGGTAAATAATAAATTTCAATTTTTTCTTCAACAACCGGAGGGCCAATATCTATAGACCAATGCAGCAAGAATGGGTGAATTTTGAGTAATAGTGTTTACGTTGGTTTTAGGAGAATTCTCATAATATTGTCTGTAATGGCTATGTTTGCTGACATTTTATATCAGGAGATTCACAGGACAATCATTTTTCAAATAGTGTATAGTAGAATGCGTGACTTTGAGGTTATATTTATGTATTTGTCGGTCAAGCTTCAGAAATGTTCAACAACTTTATAGACAACTTTCCTGAAAAGTCACCCTTTCTTGCTGCATTGGTCTATAGCGTTGATATTAATATCGCGATCATGAGATTCAATAAGTAAGTAAGCAGCTCACCACTGGCTCACTACAATCCATGTTAGATCCTCCCGCCAGTGCACTGAGGGAACCTCTAGGGGTACTGGAGGAAGGATTGTTAGGCTAGATAATCTCAAAATTGCAAGTTAGTCTCAAAATACTATGATTTTGTGACAGCATGCAACCTTAAGGCTAGATAGTCTCAAAAATGCAAGATAGTCTCGAAGTGTTGAGACTATCTTGCAATCCTCAGGCTAGATAGTCTCAAAAGTGCGAGAAAGTCTCAAAATACAATAGTTTTTTGGTGGGTTTTTTTCTTAAAAAATTTCCTTTATTTCAGTAGTAATTTATGACAGTTACGCAGAGAATAATCTCCGTGGCTTGGTTTGTTACATTATTTACCGTCTAAAGGGGGGTGGCGTTTCAGTTCGATCTCATAGTACAACTATATATATATATATATATAGATATATATATATATAGATATAAATATATATATATATATATATATATATATATAGATAGATATATAGATATTCCCCTGGTGATACGTTAAATGATGAACAGACACAGAAGTACTTTTGCCCCTACCAAAACCGAGGTTAGGCGGCCCTAGATTTATTACTAACAGTCACTACAAGAGAAAAAAAAAGAGGGTTACTCAGTCACAGACAAACAGACAATGACGGATTGGTACAGACAGCATGGTATTGTCATGTGACGCACGTGGCCTAACACGTGAGGCACGTGCAGGTCGGTATACTCCCTCTCAAAGGCTCTTATGTAAGTGTCACATGCTGCCACACGTGACACAACCCCCTCAGGCCGTCACGGGCGCCCCAGAGCCGTCACAGGCCGCTGCACAAGCCTCAGGACCGTCACAGGCCGCTGCACAAGCCTCAGGTCCTTCACAGGCCGCTGCACACGGTCACATAGGGGCATAGTGTACCTTGGCCAACCACTGTCAACTAACACTAACACTCAAGATGCCATGCTGGTAGCCTGGCCCCCTTAAATAGGGTCAGGTCCCAGCACTGGGCATCTCCATCCTCACTCTACACATGGACACCACTGAGCAAGGACCTCTCCACTGACTGAGAACAAGGCTATAGGCTATGCCCTACTAGGCCCAACTATCAGACATGGTGTAGGACCCCCTTGGCTCTAGTCCATTACTAACCTCAGGGTTCTTAGGTATACTTACCAAGACCTATACTATTGTGTGGATAGGTGTAACTGAGTGGAACCTACTTGTACTTACTGTACTGTTGCTGTCAACTTGTAATAAATACCAACTATACTACAAGACCTCAAGACTTACTCAGATTCATACATATTAAAGGAGTCTCCCAACTAAGGGGATTCCTTGCATGACAAAGTGGTGGAGAAGTCCTAACAAGATCCCACAAGCTGGCAGCACAGACTACCAAGACTCACCTCCGCAGCAAAGGACCAGCTACCCCTGGATCTCTACCCAGCAGGAGGAGGAGACCCAGCTCCAAGGAGTCATCCAGGAGCTCCACCCCAACACCCTCAGCTTCACCACACCACACCACTCAAGAGAGTGACTTCCAAGGCAAGCTTCACCTGGACACCCTAGCTGCCCTGGACAGTATCCAGGACACACAGAGTGACTTGTTCTCAAACGGTCAGCATACCCCAGGATCAGGTATGAGTGACGATGAGACAGTACCCCCAGGCCAGGCAGCCAAAGAGGAGGCTGAGGCACTTCTACTCATAGCCCAGAATGTAGAAACTCATGTGGATAAGACACTTAGGCCTGAACTAACAGCCCTACACACCACACATGAGGAAAGCACCAGCCGAGCCTTAAGGAAGGCCAAAGAGGAACAAGAGAAGGAATTAATATTACTCAGACAAGCCAACCAGGCACTGAAGAACTCTATGGAGACCCAAAAAGCTGAAGCCGCTCAAGCACTACTTGATATGCAAGCTCATCTACAAGTGACAATGAAAAACCAGCTAGCTGAGGCCCTAGCCTCACTCAAGTCAGGTGCACCCAATACCCAAGGAGTGAATCTGACTAACACTGACACCTCCTCAGCACTCCTAGATGCCTTGAAAGAGGAAAGAGTTGCAAGGGAGGCATCTTTCAGTGGGTTAAGGGACCAGCTAAAACGGGACAAAGAGGAAAAATACTGTGATATTCTACAACCAGAAAAATTTTCACAGTCCTCTCTCACACAATCCGCCAGGAGGCACTGCACAGACTATGAACAATACTTTGATTCCAGATATGGGTACCATCCCAGTAACAGAATCAAGTATTTCTCAAACTACCTAGATGGTAAGGCAAAAATCTGGTACAAAGCCTATAGGACATCCCATCCAACAGCAGACTATGAAGAAATGAAGGCAGCTTTCCTGAAGTACTTCAAGAAGGAGGACGACAGATTTGATGCTAAGGCATTGAGGAAGCAAAATCCAAAAGAATCTGTATCAGACTATGCCATGGCCTTACAAAAGATGGCCACAGCTCACAACAAGTCTGAGGAGAGAACAAGGGAAGCCCTCCTACATGGTCTAAGGGACGACATCAGTGCAGTAGTCATCCACAGGGAAGCAACTACATGGGATAAAATACTTGAAGTTGCAGAGGAGTATGAGAACCAACAAACAGTCTCCACTGGTAACATTAAGGATGAGATAAAAGCAGAATTAGGCTCAGAACTACAGGAAACAATAGAATCCATGCAGGCACAACTGAAGTCTGTGACACATGTAAACTCTATGCTTGTAAAGCAAACAAAATCACAGAAAAATGGAAATCCCTCAAAGAAAGCCAAATCAGACCCAAAGACAGTTCAAATGGATCACTCATCGGAGGATGAGGACCAAAGCCTGAACCTCATGTCAAATGAACATGTGAGGAGGCAAGAACAAAGGGCACTGAAGGATCAAGGTAAACCTAACAACAGCCAACAAAGGAACTCTGGAAATAACAGAGGAGGCTACCGAGGCAAAAACTTTGACCCAAACTTCAGAAATAGCAACAGAGGAGGACAACGAGGCAGAGGTGGATACAGCCAAAATAACAGCCGAGATCACCAAAGCAACAGTCAGGACACCAGCCGTAGAGATAACAGCAGAAGTCGTGACAACAGCAGACACCGTGATAGTAGCAGAAATCGCGACTACAATCGCCGTGATAACAGCAGAGACCGTGATTACCACCGTCGTGACCAGAGCAGAGATCGTGACTACAACAGAGGTCGGGATCAAAACCGTCGTGACTACAGCAATAGTCGTGACAGACAGCATGACTACAACCGCAGTCGTGACAACAGCAGAGGTCGAGACAGCTACAATGGCTACAGATCCAACACACAAGGCTACAACCCCCAACAGCAGCCCCAACAGCCACCTCAAGTTATCCAGCCTGACGTGCTTCAACAGATCAAGCAGCTACTAGGATCTTCAAACTCGGGAAACTAGAGACCCACAGCGCCGCTGGGCCAGTGCGTTGTGAGCCTCTCCAACCCCCCATCAAGATCCAAAATCAACAACCCCTAGGACAAGACAATTGCTAGTATAGCAGAGACAATCCCCCAGTTACATACTGGGAAATCAAGCGGACCATCAGTGATTCATATCACACCTCAACAAGATGCATCGCAAAAGGAAATGGGTGAGAGTACCAAAATTTCTGTTGAACTTCTTAAAAATGGCTGTTTAAATGCAAGATTCTATGAACACACTGAAATACCTTGTTTAGTTGACACCGGTGCCACTATCACCTGTGTCAGGGATACTTTTCTTAGGGAAATTCAGAAATCTCGAGATGTAGAAATCAAAAAGAGAAAGTTCAATGTACACTTAGCAGACGGATCCATATGCCATGTAAGACAAGCAGCAGTATTGAAATTCAAAATTCATGGTACCAGATTCGAATTCCCATTCTCAATTATTCCAAATCTCACAAAGCCAGTTGTCCTAGGCACAGATTTCTTAAAAGCAACACGATCACAGATCGAATTCAATGTAGACCCAGAGCTACAAGTCAAGCCAGTCCGAGCTGTTAGGGAGGCTACAATCCTTCCTTTCACAGAACTAGCAGTTCTAGGACAAGTCACATCCCTCAAATGTTTAGAAGGATGTGTAGGCACATTAGACAATTTGCAGAGGAACAACAGAGTTCCATACCTAGTTCAAAAGGGAGTAGTAACACCCTCAGAAATGAACAGGCACCCAATCATACTGCTCAATACAAGCCACCGACCATACAAGGTGAGGAAGGGTGATATAATAGCCCTATTCACAGAGGTAGATCCCTCTGAGTTACATCAGCCAGATACTGACATCCCTACTGAGGACCCCACACTACAAGTGCTAGACACTGAAGAGAATTGTAGTGACACAGAGTCAGACTGTGCCTCAGTATATGCAGATCCAGATACAAACCGTGGAGATGACACTGATGATGAATTGGCCACAATTCACAGTGAGGCTCATGACATTATGCCAGACATAATGGAAAATGTGCCACCCAAATGTGTACTAACAGATATTGGACAAGAGAGACTCCAAAAGTTACTCCACAAGTATCAAGATGTATTCGTAGGTAAAAACAATGACATAGGTACAACCCACCTATATACACATTCAATTCACATCAAACCAGATGCAGTACCATGTCACTACCTACCATACAGGCAGACGCCTGAGAAGCAAGCTAAGATGGGAAAAGTCTGTGAAGACCTAGTCAGACAGGGCATCCTCAGAGAATGTGCAGAGGGACCCTGGGCATCCAGATCATTTTTAGTACAGAAAGCATCTGGAGGCCAACGTCTAGTCACAGACCTACGCCACGTCAATGCTAATATGATAAACCAAGCTTTATCAACGCCACGTGCAGACGACACACTAGACATGATAGGGTCACTCAAACCTACTGTTTTCAGTAAACTAGATGCGCAACAAGGGTTTTTCCAAATTCCCATAAGAAGGGAGGATCAACACAAAACTGCTTTCATAGCAAATGACAAGAAATATGTCTACCAAAAGATGCCGATGGGTTTGGCTACCGCGCCGGCAGGATTTTGCCATCTAGTAACTCTAATTCTCAACAAACTGAAATACAAATGTGCCCTACCATACTTAGATGACATTCTAGTCCTATCACCAGATGTAGAACGACATTTTTCAGACCTTGAAGATGTCTTCAAAAGCCTAAGAATTGGGAAACTCAAGCTAAAGAAATCAAAATGTGAATACTTCACAGATAGGATAGATTTTCTAGGAATGCGTGTCACACCTGATGGTCTACAACCATCCCCAGAAAAGGTGGAAAGTGTCAAAACCTTTCCCACCCCAAAATCTGTGAAACAAGTCAGATCATTCACAGGACTATGCCAATACTTCAAAAAGTTCATCAAAGACTATGCCAATATTGCTAGGCCACTGTACGACCTACAAACAAACCTAAAGGTTTTCAAATGGAATGAAGATGCAGACAATGCTTTCAAAACATTGAAACATGCACTCTGTACCCATGCACTATTGAGATACCCAGACTATGACAAAGAATTCAGTCTAGCAACAGATGCTTCAAATGTGAGCCTAGGAGCTGTTCTATCACAACGCAGTAGTGAAGGAGTACTGAGACCAGTAGCCTTCGCAGGTAGAACACTATCAAAGCATGAAAGAAACTACAACACAACAGAAAGAGAGCTACTAGGTGTAGTATATGGGATACTACACTTTAGGCACTACCTAGAAAGTAGGCACTTTCAGTTGTACACAGATCATGCAGCTCTAATACCACTCCTCACAAACACAGGTTTGACCCACAGGTGGGCCAGATGGGCACTGGATATCCAACAATTTGCATTCACAATACAACATGTAAAAGGAGATGACAACATTCCTCCAGATGTGATGTCAAGAAGAGAATATCCAGATGCACCACCAATGACCAACCCCCCACCACCTCCAAGAAGGAAAAGGGCAGCCACCAGAACCAAATTCTCTAAAATCCAAACCAAGATACCATTCAACAGAGATGACCCACCAAAATCAATTGACAGACCAAAACCAGTGATCAGAGGTATCTTAAAAGAGACCACCCATTATGTGTTCTGTCATTGTGAAAGGGAATACTGTGAAGAGTATCCAGAAAACTGTTTTACCCCGGTTGAGACCAACAGGATTGCACAGATGGTGAAAGCCACATCCCGTGAACCACCACACAGTGCATCAGAAAATCAGTTGGAAGAAAAACTGCATAAAATTGCTTCAATCACCAAGGTAGTCAGATTTGCAGAAGAACAGCTGGATATGGAGGAAGAACAGGACAGAGACATTTGTGTTGTCACCACACGTTCAAAAGCAAAACGGTCGGTTGCAGAGGATACAAGGTCTAATGACCACCCTCAGCAATTAGGCCTAAAAGCCAAAAAGAACAAAGTGTCAACCAAATCCTCTTTCCCTACTAAATCCCCCATTTCAACACCCAGCACACCCACAGCCAATTTGCAGAAGCACTCAGACAGAGCAGGTACTGCACAGAAGGCTCACAAAACCAAATCTGACCCCCATCCCAAAAGAACAAAGGCCGCCTCCACCAGCACAAACAGAGGAGCAGCCAGTTCAAAGGAGCAGACAGCCAACACAGACATAGCAGTTGAGCAACCAAAGAAACAGACAAAGACCAGACCTGCACCAAAATCTCCTGAAACAATCCAGGCAGAGAAAGATAAAGAAAGGCTGGCACAGCATATAATGGAATTAGACCAGATGTTAGACCAAATCCCAGACAGTTCAATCAACTCCACACTGTTGAAAGAAGAACAAAGGAAGGACACTGGACTAATACCCATTATAGACTACCTAGAGAAAGGTGACCTACCTGTAAAAAGCACTGAAGCAACAAGGATTAGGAATAATGCTCAGCACTACCTACTCCTAGACAACATTCTAGTACACATATCCCCTACATCATGGAGAAAAACAGACACAGTACCACTACAAGTTGTAGTCCCAAAAACTTGGGTTGAAAACATACTGCAACACTTCCATGACTCACCAATGGCAGGTCATGTAGGTACTTCAAAAATGATGTCTTCTCTCATACCTAGGGTATATTGGAAATCTATGATGGCTGATGTCAATCAGTATGTGTCAACATGTGACACTTGCCTAAAAGCAAAAAGGGCAGTGCACACCCACAAAACACCAATGACTGTAAGGGACTATATGCCAACCCCCATGAAGCACCTAAACTTAGATGCTGTGGGACCACTCCCAGAAACAGCCAGGAAAAACAAACACATACAAGTTTGCATAGATTATTCAACTAGATATGTCATAGCATATGCCACAAAGGATCTCACAGCAGAAACCACACAACATGAGTTCTACAAGAACGTCATATGTCAGCAAGGTGTACCAACTTCAGTTCAAACTGACAATGGCACCTGCTACACAGGCAGCAATTTTAAGAAACTGATGAACACCCAGAAGATAAGACACGACCTGTCAAGTCCATACAGACCACAATCTAATGGATTAGTGGAAAGATTCAATGCCAGTATAGGAACAGCATTAAGGACTTTCTGTTCTCAGAATCAGAAAACATGGGACCTGTACATAGAATCAATTACATTTGCATTGAACAACACAGAGTCCCAGACAACAGGTTACACACCATTCTTCCTACTTCATGGCAGAAACCCTCAAACCATTGTAGAAACTGCCCTAAACATAGAGGAAGAAATCAAAACAGTAGCTGAGCATGTATCTGGAATGATACTGTCTCAAGATGAGTCTAGAAGAAAGGCAATAGACAGAGTCAAAAAGCTACAACAAGGAAGGAAGTCAAGATATGACAAAAAGCTTACACCACAAGCTATACTTCCACTAGATATTGTATATATCAATATTCCCAGAATTCTGTTGACCACAGATTCAAAGAAGCTTCAACCCCTATTCATGGGACCATATGTTGTTGCAGAAAGACCAACCCCAACCAGCGCAAGGTTGAAGAACCTATCAAATAACCTACTAGTCCCCAGACCAGTACATATTGATAGGCTCAAAAAGGTCACAACACTGAGGAAAAATGAGTTTGCACACAGACTCATTCCCCACACCTCAAAGTTTATCCACAGGATAACAAGGGATAAATCCCAAATCACACTCACCAAAGAGTCAGTTGGTCTAAACCAAATAGTACCCAGACCAGCCCACCACAAGGTGAAAAGAAACTCCAGGCAAGGGAGAATATCTAAGTAGATTACTTTTATATATTGACATGATCATATGGAATATCTATACCTACAGACTATGAATAATAGTCAAATAAGTATATAAACATTCTATATGAAGGAAATTGATTTTCCAACAACTGTCCAAATCATAAATGATAAGTAGGGATTTCATATCAGCATAGGATATGAACCCACACAAAGGACAGAAAAGACAATATACACTATATAGGTTACAAAAACAATGTGCACACAAAGTAGAATCAAAGGACAGATTACTGCAGGGTTGAAGTCTGAAACCCAAAAGGCTACACACAAAAGCCAAAAGAGACTACCTAAAGGGATTAGCAACCCAAGCTTGAAGAAACCACAATTATCATACTTTGCATCAAAGGCTAGCATCCTTGAAAGAATGCACAATGAAAATGTTTGAACCTAAATCCTGTAAAGTACATGAAACAGAGCGTGCTATGCCAAGAGACTACTGTCTAGACACACCCTTACCCTTCAAAGGACCCACACACCTGCCAGGGCATTCAAACCCCCACAGATGCAGGTAGTCCACACTAATTACCCCAGACATAATTACCCCAGTCAGACAAGCCAATGCTGGTGGCACACAGCTGAGCCACCAGGGAAACAAAGCCAGGCCCTCAATGGATGAGGGTAGGGTGGGCTACATAAGAGGCCCTGACTCCATAGCCAACTCACCAGTTCTACTCCTACAGCAGTCAGGCACACACCAGCTGGTCCTAGCCATACCAGTTCTCCTATAGCAGGAGGGACTCTGTCAGAAAGCAGACCACACCTACTCTACAATATCATACCCAGTTACTACAATCTTGGGAAAGGACTCTAGCACAGATTGGACATTAAGCCAACACTAGCTTGATCATGGAAAAAGGTACAGTTCAAACACTACATTGATTATTATAGTACTATTGGGACCAACCAGGATTTCTGCTCTCAAAAACTATGTACACAGAGGCAGTGCCAAGTGGATACTTCACATAAGCAAAAAGGATAGCTCACAAAATCAGCAAACCAATTTAAACCTAAGTATATTGCAAAAACACTAGTAGAAGTCGTACTAAGACATAGAATATATTTTATATTTCAGGCATGCTAAAGCCAATCCTACTACTAGTGATGATGGCCACTTCTCAAGCCATCACATATGTGCCCACCGTTAGACAGAACGTTGGAGCCATATATGAGCCATTACCTGAACCATTGGTCAATGGGCACGATACCACAACCATGATATTGGCAATACCGTACCATATACCTGCTCCACCAGAGACCGAAACCAAAATACTGGACCAGGTTATGGCACTGACATTTCCTACCCTGCATGACGACAGTTCTACCAGTCAGATATTACAGCAAGCAAGGGAACTAGATCTGTTAATAGACATAACAGACAAGGAAATTAACTCTACCTTAGCATCCATCCATTTGTTCCTATCAAATCCAATTAATAGTCAAGGAAGGTACAGAAGAGCACCACTTGGGTTCCTAGCCCCACTCTTCAGAGGAGCAATAGGTCTTGCCACACTAGATGACGTCAAAGAGGTCATGAACCAGATAAAGAACATAGACGGCATTCTAGAAGCTTTTTCCAAGCAAGACAAAGAAGCAGCTATATTAATTGATAAGGTCACACAACGCCAAGACAAATTTGTCAAGGCATATGTTAAGGACAAAAGTATGCTAGACCAAACCATGAACACTCTAGGCCAAAATATGAATATATGGGCTCAAAATATGACCACATCTCTGAACACTTATGCAAATCACGAGCACACACAAAGAAGGAAGATCCAAATTTTAACCGATGCACTCACCATTATTGTAGCAAGAATGAACTATCTGCAGGCATTGCAGCGCACCACATCAGCACTCAGGATGCTATCAGCAGGCATTATGACTGCTGACATAGTACCACCAGCTGAACTAACGGAGCATCTGAATGATCTGGACATGACACTCAGAATACACTCACCAGGATCAAAGGTCGCCATAACTGACCTTGACTACTATTATTCCCAAAGAATGATATCCTACGCCTATTCGGAACGGCACATATACATCCACCTGGATATCATTGTAGCATCCACCGTCTCCACATTCAGAGTATTTCAACTGGTAACTACACCAGTACCAATCAACACCAAGGAGACACCTACAAAAGGGGTAACCCAATTAATTACTGATGTCAAATTCTTGGCTATCTCTGAAGATGGTTCACTATTTATTGAACTGACAAATGCAGATATGCTAACCTGTCCAGGAACTAAGATCAAAATTTGTACCAAAACTAGCCCGAGAATTCATAGACATGTACCTACATGCACAGTAGCAATTTATTTGAACCAAGCTCAGCAAGTCAAGGAAATGTGCCAATTTACTATCTCACCCTTGAAGAGACCTATCTCACACGCTGTAGCCATCTCACAAGATGAATATCTTGTGACCACAAATTCTCCCACCTACACAGTTACGTGTCACGGGAAACCAGCTACTACTCACAAAGCACCATCACACTCAATCATAGGTGTACCATGCCTATGTACAGTGAATATAGATCACTATTCACTACCAAATTCTAGGTTGCCATGCAACACTACAATTTCATTTCACTATGCTTTGGAGACTATAAACCTACCTTTTCTCGCGGCTCTAAATGAAATCAAAGAAATTGGACCAGACTCCAAGGCAAATCTGCCACCTTTTCCAAAGGTCAACCTATCCAGGACACTGGATATGTTAAGGAAATCAAGTAATATTGATGAATCAACATTACTAGACCTAAACCCATTCGCAAAAACCCTGCTAGATGATGCCTCCAGCCTGGCTAAGCCACTGGAAAATAGACTAATAGAGTCCTATCTATACAAATTTGCACGGCATCCAGCAGCATCTATCATACCAATGATACTTTCGGTTATAGCTACAATTTTGGCCACATACACCCTATTCAAAATGCACAGAGGATCCACACTACTAGCTTATATGCCAACCGCAAAAGCATATAGATTTGTCACAGAGAAGCCTATGGAGAAAGCCTTCGAAACCCTATACAAGAAGGACACCACCACGGCACCAATAGAACAGGGCCCCACCCCTATTCTAACTATCCATGAGACCCATACTCTTATCATAGCCATACTATTCACACTCACCATTTACTCAGCCTACAGGCTGACCAAATATCTAAAGAGTATGGCAACCAAGCACTGTGGAAAGGGAAAAGTCACTAAGAGGACAAATCCCACAGTAGTACTAAAAGTCTACAAAGGAGACACCAACTTCTCCTTCCCCTTGCGTCCAGTGCCACATGAGTTTGATACAATTATAAAAGCTTCAGCCCCAACATACAGAGATATGATTATCAAAATGTACCCTCTCCCAAGACTAGTATTTGAATGGAATGGACCAGTAGTAATTACTACTAAGAAAGGAGAGACCGCATATTTACTGCCAGAAACTATCAATCTACCATGGCGTGCCAGGTTCAGCATAATACCAGCGCTCAGGGAACCTAATCTAGATTTTGCCATGTTACTACAAAATGACATTTCACCCCAGCCTGTCACCATGGATACCCATGAGTCAAAGCTGGAAAACATCATAATTGACGACCAAAGAGAGAGCACCAATACATTCAAAAATGTACTCACCATACTCACCCAACCACCTACAGCTGTAACTAGTGAGAAAGTACATGGGGAAGAATAACACAATTATACAGGACTGAGATTGACCAAAACTTTTGTGAAAAGTTGGTTGGCCCTTAGATGCCACCCACTAGTTGTTATAGTCCCCCCATCCCAAGGCCTCCCAGGACTCGGCCAACTCGGCAGCGGCAGGAGATCCAATCCATGTATCTTCACTGAACAGCCACTCGTTCTCCTCCCTCCACTGGACAAACCGTGCCTCCAAAGTAGACAAAGCATGCTCAGCGCTGTCTGCAGCATCACCTGTCACCGTGTAAGCACATAGGCCGACAGCCAATAGGAAGTCCCAGATGACCCCATCATTTCTGGTGAAAAGCAGTCGCGGGTCATACCCATCCAGATCACGTAGGGCCTGAGCCAACAGCTCCAGAGATGCCGCCCTGCGCATGGAAATCCCGCCAGCACCAAGGAAGTACCAGCCGTGATGACGGCACACCAAAACATCACCAAAACTGGCAATGTCGCGCCGGACTTTATGCAACCACCGCGTCCTTACTGAGTCATATCGACTCAGAATACTCCTAAAAGGAGTTCCAGGAGTCAGCCCCTCCAAGGTGTTTTGATCACCCAACCACAGGTCCAAGGCCTGCATGTCACCCTGCAGCCAGGCCTCAGGGAGATATGCAAGTACCTCAGGTACAGCCTCCAACTCGTCCTCCAAAATTGCCATATGCGCCATACTGTGTTATCTCAAGGGTACTCAAGGAATAAGTGATCCTACTGTGGTCTACACAGCCTTTATAACCCCTCCCCACCCCCAAATGACACTGTTCACCCTCTGAAGTGATCCCCTCACTTCAGGTGACAAGTCCATGAGAAGGCACATGATCTGCTCACCAAAAGGTGTCAACCACCGGTGTCACTGCGGCACACGACGCATCTTGCGCCGCATGACACAATAGCCTCAAGGTGCCACTCAAAAATCTGCTCAAGGTGCAAATTTTCAAACTCTCACAATCCCAAGGTCAAAGCAAGGTCTCAGTGTGTGTCAGTAGTATCAGGGAATTAATTTCAAGGTATCCCAAAATGAAACAGCCAATTTTGAAAAATTGAAGTTTTACAAAAACAATTGCGTACTCTTAACCATGTCAAACTTGCTCAAACATGCATTTATATGTATGAAATTGTATTATTACAATCTAAATTGCTAATCAAACATGTTTGTATATAACACTGTATTTTGCACTGTATTTTACACTGTATACCTTTGTATTATGTAAGACTATTTACAGAAAAACATGAAGCAAAAAGGGAGATAGTCCGCCGACTAACCCTAGGATACTACACAAAAGACTTAAATCTCACAGCAGCGGCCCACTGCAAAGACATTTCTGATCAAAGTGTAGATCCACAAGTTGCAAATTGCCAACACCAAGAATCTTGTAAGATTCAACTATCAATGCAGAAACAAGATACCGAGTCATTTTTAGGACATTATGAACACTTACCCTCCACCGGATAAGGACAAAATATCTGCATATAAAGGACTGTATTTGTACATACAAAACTTACAAGCTTAAGTAATGCAAAATGTCAGATGACACAATTATGAACACTTATCCGCCACCGGACAAGCACATAACTATGCATAAAATGTACATTACTGATTGCTATATCACGCAAATCCATAGATAAGCGCTATCTAGAAATAAGAAAACAAACTTCAAGCCGGTTGGCCTACTTTTATATAAAAGTGGCCTTGGTTTTTTTGGTATCAAACAAAAAAGTTTGTAAAAGATTATCATAAGATTTTGCATAATTTGCATTATACCCTGTATATTTGTATTCACATGTGAACATTGATATATCAAAATCCACTCAGTTCCACAAAGCACCTATTCACCAAAGACAGCCTATTACTTGATAACACATTTTTCATCATGTTTTAGAATTAAGACAAAGATGTACCATACTGTGTATATAATTCAAACAAGGATTTGAAAAGTGTCAGATAAAGACACAATGTATTACTACACTGTATAACTATGTGATTAAGTAAGTACCAAGTTGGTACAATGAAGGTTTACATACCTTATAGTTAAGATTACACTGTATATAATGTAGATGACTAGCCAAGCACAAAACCAAAATTCTCCCCAGACCTTTGGTATTTACATACTCTCACATCATCTATATTACAAAAAAGTGTACTTCACTACAAAAAAAAAATCAAAAACAAAAAAAAAAAAAAAAAAAAAAAAAGGTAAATCCTATTTGCCACCAAAAATTGTGGACAAAATTCCAAAATTCACCCCAAATTTTTAGATGGAATGACAACTGACGGAGAGTTGTCCTTTTTCCCGAGGGGGAGGCACCTGTCATGTGACGCACGTGGCCTAACACGTGAGGCACGTGCAGGTCGGTATACTCCCTCTCAAAGGCTCTTATGTAAGTGTCACATGCTGCCACACGTGACACAACCCCCTCAGGCCGTCACGGGCGCCCCAGAGCCGTCACAGGCCGCTGCACAAGCCCCAGGACCGTCACAGGCCGCTGCACAAGCCTCAGGACCGTCACAGGCCGCTGCACAAGCCTCAGGTCCTTCACAGGCCGCTGCACACGGTCACATAGGGGCATAGTGTACCTTGGCCAACCACTGTCAACTGACACTAACACTCAAGATGCCATGCTGGTAGCCTGGCCCCCTTAAATAGGGTCAGGTCCCAGCACTGGGCATCTCCATCCTCACTCTACACATGGACACCACTGAGCAAGGACCTCTCCACTGACTGAGAACAAGGCTATAGGCTATGCCCTACTAGGCCCAACTATCAGACATGGTGTAGGACCCCCTTGGCTCTAGTCCATTACTAACCTCAGGGTTCTTAGGTATACTTACCAAGACCTATACTATTGTGTGGATAGGTGTAACTGAGTGGAACCTACTTGTACTTACTGTACTGTTGCTGTCAACTTGTAATAAATACCAACTATACTACAAGACCTCAAGACTTACTCAGATTCATACATATTAAAGGAGTCTCCCAACTAAGGGGATTCCTTGTATGACAGTATACTGACTGCCCCCTAGTGGGGAACATGAGAACCTAGGACCTATGATTGTCGGCTCAGTCTCACCAGTGTGATGCTACTCATGTAGGAGGGGGTGGTCAGAGTGAATATGGAATATGGTCAATTCCGTCTGTATAGGTCATTTTCAGGTGTGGGTGGACACTACTGGATAGGTGGTTGTAGTTAAATAGGTATACAGTAACCATGGCAACCATTCCAAATGGACTGCAATGATTCAAATTCGCCTTTCTGACCATGCTTTGTACCTAATCAATTATTGACCCTCCTGATGATTAAATATTACCTATTTTAATTTCTTTAACAGTCACTTATAAGCCATACCAGTATCCAATCTAGGAAACACTAAACTTTATATATCATGCATCCCATTATCCCTTCCCACCCACCTTTAAATATGGAATTTTCTTCTTTTTCCCCCTTTTTAAACCGTTTGAAATGTTACCAAACTTTGCAGTTTTCTCCTGTAAAACCTGTCATATATGTAATCAGACTTTTTAAAATATTCTATTACCAAATTGTGTCATCTGACCATCCAATTAAAACCTTAATCCATAGCAGTTTAATCCATTTAATTTTTCTCATCTGACCCATATGTAAAAATATGGTCAGAAAGGCGAAAATACTGTCTTATTATGTCTATATATCACATATGTAAATAAATATAATAATATGTAAGTTTTAAATGTAGTAACTTTACTTTTTTGTTACTATTCACCGGTCAAGTAACTGTGCTGCTAAATCAAAGTATTCCTACTTATTTTGCTACTACATAAAACCATTGAAATAAAACAAAATCGCCTTTCTGACTGCCTTTCTAACTGGTCAGAAAGGTGATTTAGTTTTTTAGGTTGAACAGGCAGTTAATATAGTTATTTTTATGAATATCTTTTCTTTTCCATCTATGTCAATAGGAGGCTTTATCAATATGCTTTTTAGTAAAACACAAACTTTACCCCTAATGCATCCCCATTCTACTTTCCTAGTAAAAGAATGGTCAGAAAAATCGCCTTTCTGACTGCCTTTCTAGCTGGTCAGAACGGCGATTTTGGTTTTTAGGTTGCACAGGTGATTAACACTATTTTTATGAATATTTTTTCTTTTCCATCTATGCCAAGAGGAGGCCATATTAATGCTTTTTTAGTAAAACGCAAACTTTACCTCTGATGTCTCCCCATTTTCCTTTCACAGTTAAAGAATGGTCAGAAAATCACCTTTCTGACTGCCTTTTTGACTAGTCAGAAAGGCGATTTTGCTTTTTAGGTTGTACAGGTGGTTAATGCTTTTTTCCTAGATATTTTTTTCTTTGCCATTAAAGCCAATAAAGGCCATATGAATATGCTATTTAGTAAAAAACAAACTTTCCCCATGATGCATCCCTATTCTCTTTTCCTAGTAAAAGAATGGTCAGAAAAATCGCCTTTCTGACTGCCTTTCTAACTGGTCAGAAATGTGATTTTCTTTTTGTAGGCTGTACTGGTGGTTGATATTATATTAATAAATATTTTTTTCATTTCCATCTATGCCTATATGCTATTCATGAAACACCAAACTTTACCCATGATGCATCCCCATTCTCCTTTCCTAGTAAAAGAATGGTCAGAAAATCGCCTTTCTGACTGCCTTTTTGACTAGTTAGAAAGGCGATTTTCTTTTTTATGTTGTATTAATGGTTAAAACCGTTTCCATACATATTTTCTTCCTTTTACATTTATGCCAATAAGAGGCCATATGAATATGCTATTTAGCAAAACACAAACTTTACCCATGATGCATCCCCATTCTCCTTTCCCAGTAAAAGAATGGTCAGAAAATCGCCTTTCTGACTGCCTTTTTGACTAGTCAGAAAGGCGATTTTGCTCAGAAAGGCCCTTGGAGGGTCCTAATGAGTCCCATGCAGTTCCTTGTGGAGGTTGGGCAGGCCAGATTTTTGGATAATATTTGAGGGGCATAGGAGCCCACAAAATGCAAATATAGTACATAGTTAAGTACAAGAACTCTGCATGGTACAACTACAGGTGCAAAACATGGTCAGAAAGGATCCCCTCTAAAAAATAGATGTACTACAACTTTTGGGTCACCACAGTGCTTGAACTGCAGGCAGATATCGCTAGCCTAGCTTTTCTATCTGATGCTACATGGGCAGGACTGCGTTAAAATACATCTATGACATGTGCAAACATAATCATTTACAGGCAGGGTTGGAAACTTTATAAAATTCATTAAAAATACTAAAAATAGGTCAGAAAGGCGAAAATAGGGGGAATGAGTTATTTGTGATTTGTGAGTAGTAATAATAGGTAAAAATATATCATAATGCATTGACATGATGCACATAACTGTACTGTTGCAGAACAACACAAAAAAACGGAGAGATATTGGTTATCTTAATTTTTTAATTTAAAAACCATTAAAAAAATACACAAAAACGTCAACTTTTGCTCACTTTTGGGCATAATACAGAAATAATAAGTCAAAGAGGTAGGGTAGACCATATATATTCTGTTAGAACTAAATACTTCACAACTTATAGGCCAAAAAAATTGAGCAGAAAAATAAATGAGTTGGAAATATATTGAAAATACAAGGCTTTAGTGAGTTGCACCATGTTCATGAGAACAAGCCTGTCACTCCCTCTGGTGGAATATACCCCACTAACTCGACACATAGTTATTTGGCTCATATTCCCCTGGCGATACGTTAAATGATGAACAGACACAGAAGTACTTTTGCCCCTACCAAAACCGAGGTTAGGCGGCCAAAAGCCAACAAACACACACTTTTGCCCCAAGTCACTGATACGCTGACAGCTTCTCTGCCACCAGATAATCCTTGTCTCTCCTAGATGAGTAGTTGTCACTAATATACAACAAGACCGCCCAAGATTTCCAGTCTCCATAAGTCTTGATCACGTGCATGGGTAAGAAGGTTGATAGGAAGGTGGCCGACCCGTGACGAAGGCTGTGTGTGGTGAAGTTCCCTTTAAGCCCTGCTCTGACACACACCTTCTTGAGGTGATTCGCGGACACATTATACGTGTACGGGAACAAGGGGGCGTCACGATGAGATTCCACCATGTAATATTGTACATATGCACACGGGCAGAGGATACTACCGGTAGACCTGACCACAGGAACAATAATTTTCCTCTCTCTATACTGTATAGTTTTTGACGAGCGAATGCACACATCCACTCCCTTCTGTGTGAAGATAATGTCTCTGTTCCCGAGTGTGTGAGGGGATGCCACAACATGACTGATCCTTAATAAACACCGATACATAAGACACAAAGCTGTCCAAAATTGTAAGTCCGACCATAATGACATGTCCAACATCCGCCAAATGCTCATTATTTGCTCAGGTGACAGCGGGTCAGACTGAACCGACTCGCAACCCAACAGTCTTTTAGCTCCTTTCATGGTAGACTTGATGACAAATGACGTAGAATCCAAGTGTGGAACACCTTAGTGATCATGTAACGCCCATACACCGCTCAGATAATTGGCAATTGTGACATAACAACAAGTCCTCGACAAAAAAGTAATATATAGTCCTATAGTCTCCACATCCGCTGGTATTGGGACTAACTCAAAATCTTGACAGAAATCATTGTAACGCTTCCACTGGCTCTTGCGTGATTTCCAGGTGTTATCTGACCAGCAACGGGACCTGACCTCACCCCATTCCTGCAGCAACTCCAGCCACCCTACAACATTCAGAAATCCTACAATGTCATGTTCACAAATATACACACAATCAGGGTTATTCAACCTCGACAGGGCATCAGCCCACACATTGGTCAATCATTTTGTCTTACATAACCTCTTATCTTGATGAGCACTGTCCTATAAAGGACATGTCCTTCAAGGATCGCAACAAGCCCTGGATCACAAAAGATATCCTGGAATCCATTTTTGAGTGTAACGAGTACATGGCTGACTATTGCCAAGGTAAAAGGATGGACCCCTCCCTGCTAGAAATGGCTAAGCAAGTAAGAAGGGACATCAATGCTAAAACTCGTGCCTCAGAAGATTCCTATTTCTTCAATAAATTACAGGACCTGGCCTCCAACCCCTCGAAATTCTGGAGGGAACTGGCACTCCTATTAGGTAGGACTGGCCAAAACAAACCTGAAATAGCTCTAATTAATCAAGAAAATGGTAAAGAACTACGTGGGGATGCTGTCCCCCCTCACATAAATGAGTTCTTCACTAACATTGGTTCTAAGCTTTTCAATACCCTAGGCAACCTGCCCGAGGTTTCTAATGTCAGCACTCTCTCTAGCCTCTCTTATGCACCTACTAACAATACCACTGTCCCCTATGGTAGAGTTCTGAAGCTTGTAAAGGCCATTGAGGTACACAAATCCAGTGGTCAATATTAGTTCAGCAGTCCTTAAGGACGCGCTCCTCATTTTAGCCCCGCAACTAACTTACCTTATAAACCAAGGCCTGCACACAATCTCATTCCCTAAACAGTGGGGTTGTGCAAAAGTTGTCCCCCTGCCGAAATCAGGGGACTTGTCAAATATAGGTAACTGGAGACCAATTTCCCTCCTTCCGGTCCCCAGCAAAATCATGGAGCGAGTAGTATATGAAAGAATATATAGCTATCTTGAAAACATGGGCACCCTGAGTAGACACCAGTATGGCTTCCGTGCGTCCAGGGGAACAAATGATGCTGTCTTTAAATTAGTAAACGATATATATATTGCAAGAGACAAGGGTGAGCATCTTCTGGCCTGTTTCCTGGACGTGCGGAAGGCTTTCGACAGCATACACCACCTGGAGCTTATTGCCAGGATGAAAGTCTTAAATTTACCACCCATATATACTGACTGGCTGCATGCATATTTAAGCAACCGCAGCCAACGTGTTGCTTGTAATGGTAGTATTTCTAATACCCTGCCCATCAATTTTGGAGTCCCCCAGGGTTCCATCCTTGGACCCCTATTATTTATTTGCTATGTAAATAGCCTGCCTGATGTGATAAAGAATTGTAAGGTAATAATGTATGCGGACGATGTGGTATTTTATACTACGTCGTCCAGCATCAAATCGCTAGAGGACAATCTACAGCAGGATGCTGATCGTGTCTTCAACTGGTTCTGTAAGAGTGGCTTCGTGATTCATACTGGTAAGACCAAAGTAGAGCTCTTCAATCCTCCCGTGCGTGCCTTACACCCGCCAACAATAACAATGGGGAGTGAGACTTTAGAGTGTTGCACCAGCTATGAATACCTTGGTATAATCCTCGACGATTGCATAACCTTCAAGAGCACTATCAGTAAAAATGTTAGTAGTGCCTCTAATAGATGTCATACGCTAACAAATTTGCGTCGTAAAATGTCTAGACGCACAGCCATCCTTGTATATAAACAAATGATAATGCCTGTCCTAGAGTACTGTGGTTACTTATTTAATGGTGTAATCCGTACTCAACGACGTAGACTTCAGCTAGTTCAAAACAGGTGCTTACGTATGAGCCTAAATGTCCAGCGGCTCTACCATGTATGTGACTTACATAGAGACACAAACATAGACCAATTAAGTATACGTTATGACCTTCAGTTACTTCTCTTAATCCATAAATACATGTATGATGGAACTCATTATCCCCAGGAACTTGGTCTGTCCTTCCAGCGACCAGTAACCTGTGGGCGCATAACACGCTCGACTAATACTGGCCTGCTGGAATACCCACCTAGTGCAACCATGGGCTTCCGTAAGAGTCCATTGTACCGAGGTATAGAATTGTGGAATATGTTAAATGCCTCATGCAGGCTGACAACTGACAGAACAGCATTCAAAACTAAGGCCAAGCCAACTGTGGTTAAGCTCCTCCTAGCAAGGGAGGCCCTCTGATTTGATCTACCCCAGAACCTATTAGGGGCTACATTAAACAACTAAATACTCGAATATTGTAAAACAAGACTCTTTACCTGATATTCTATATTTATTGTTACTAAATATGCATCTTGATTCTGTGTGTTATGAATAGTTATGCGGACATCACATCTGTTTAATGGTTTATGACATCGCCATCAAAGTCATTATGCATCATGCATCATTGTATCATATTACATTACAGGACTAATAACAGTCCATTGAATTGTATCGTATTTGTAAAATCACTCTGTGAATAAATACGTTATAAACTCAAAAAAAAAAATTGTCCTCCGAAGTGATCCTACATGATTTGAGGTTGATATTAAAAAATTACGTAACCCAGAAAATCTCACGCAACCATGCCATGGCATATGGATTGGGGCTCCTTCCGGTACTGACCCAACTCTGGGCCTGGGTGTTATCAGTCACTATCACCACATCAGAATTCCTCCACCGAGCCCCCCACCTGTGGACAGCCACTAGTACTGGCCACAGTTCTGTAATGTTGATATGATCATCATAGCGATCATAGATGGGGGGATTCACTGAATGTGGACATCCATCCAGCTTGTCCTGACCCCAAACCCCACAGAAGTAGTCATCCATGACATGACCTCCAGATCCATAGCCCAAGGAATCAGTATACACTGGAATACCCTCATGTCCAGCACCTAATACTCTGGCTTTCCCATTAAACCAGTGGACAAAACTGGCCCACCACACAAAGTCTTGCTGGACTACCTCATCTAACACCACAATGCTCCCTGTTTCTTGTTTCAAGGTGTTATAAATCCTGCGAGCAAATGTTCTACCGCCCTTGACAACGGTGACACAATGGGCCAGCAACCCCGCCACGTCCTCAAGTGCCTTGCGTGTACACGTAGTCTACGTGTTAAATAAAGGGAGGAATGATATGTCTGTATACGCGTGTGTCAAGGAAATTGGAAGCCATGTTATGCTTCTGCAAATATATTATCACCAAACTCATTCATGGATATATAATTCCTGGAGATTACTTATAGTAAATACAAGCACTGCTTGTGTAGAATAGTATATAAAACCTCAACTGTTTATATAAACAGCAGGTGATGGGCATCAGACCCTATATTATGTCAAATATGGATTCAACATAACGCCATATGGCTCACATGTATTTTTGATTGTTGTATTTGAAAATCATTCATGAATAAATACACATTACAAAATCAAAATCCAGATTCACAATCGTGCTGAACGCCACCCACACATTCGTGTTTACAATCCGCCGCGCCAACACTTGTGTCGACACTTATAAATTCCGCCACACTAACATCAGTGACCCTCGAGACTGAAGAGGCACTACATAACACATTAGGACAAAGAACATCTTGATTACCCTCCATACAAACTGGGCTAGCTTCATCAGCGCAGCTGTTTACCCGTCACGTCTTATTATCGCCACCCCCCCTTGTTGGTGGGACAACCGCCCATGTTATGTTGCAAACTGTCACAGTACACGCACTGGTGTTTAAACTGACAAGAAGCACCATCACACTGAGTTCCCTGAGAGAAATTGAAGCACACACCTCTATCTGCCGCCAATTTCTTCCACCCTAGTAATACCTTAGTACTAGGCTTCCTACCCTGGTAACCCTGACGGGCGCCACCCCGGCCCCCGACACCACCACCCCCGCCCGACTTGTAACGAAGGTTATCCGCCGCCGCCCTAGCAGTCTTGGTATCCGCCACCCCAAGGTTGGAATTAGTTAGTTTGGTATCCGCCCCCTGGAAAGCACATGGACCCCAAGTCCTAGCCCGTTCTAACATAGCCTCATCATAACTCACCAAGGCCCTTATATCATAGATGCCCGTTTTGGCCATCTCAGACACATGATTCATGTGTTCAGTGAAACCTCTAACATCTTCACCCACTCCCAACAATTCACGCATAAGACAATTCTGAAAATGCCACAACTGCTCTGTGGAGCTGATCACCAATTGTTTTTTACGCTCACTGGCTGGTAAATACCTCCGGTAATCAAACATACTCAGTTCAGTCTCAGGACTCCTACCACAGCACCCTGTGTTGTGTGGTACTGTGTAGTTGCTGCTGTAGGTTGGTTGGTACTGTGGTGTGTACCCACCCTGCGTATTCTGCCAAAGTCCACCTCCTCCATATGCTGTAGAGCCTGCACCCGTTGTATAACCATGGCCTCCTGGGTATGAGCTGTATCCAGTATGACCTGGCCCATATCCTCCATGATAGTTCCCTTGGTTAACCAAGTAGCCAGATGACCACGGGCCCGCTGAGTAGACTGATAGCTGCTGTCCCTGGTAAGGGGGGCCCATAAACCCGCCACCGGGACCGCCATTGTAGCCGCCATTGTAGCCGCCATTGGCACCGCTCTGCTGCCAACTGTCATGGACACCATTGTAACCAACCCGGCCCTGGGCACCAAGGCTACCAACAGCATAATCCACGACCTTAGGATAAGGCAACACAAATTCTGGATCCCGAGGAGAATCAGTGCCCGGCTGTACACCTGGAGGAGGAGTCACGACAGGTGGTGGCTGAGTGACCCCAGCTGGAGTATTCACCTCAGACTGCTTACCACCACCGGTACCCCCCACCTCCCTGCCCTTCTCACAAAAAGTCACAAACTGATCCATCTTGCTCATAGTAGCATCCATCTTGCTCATCAACTTCTGCAACATAGACATCTCACCCGCCTCCTTCTGCTTGAGTCTGTCCTCCTTCAGCTTGGATAACTCCGCCCTCAGTGCAGCGGCCCTCGACTGTCTCCTGAAATTCTGTATCGTCCTCCAGGTCATGCAGGCTAGTGTCCCCCATAAACTCTGCATTCACGTATGTCGAAGAAGACCGTACCGTCGTCTCGTGCACCCAGGTGAACCACCTTGTACTCCGGTCCACCTTTCCCCTTCTGACCTTTCACTTGGCATTTAGGGCACGCAGCTGCTACTCTGCCATCCCATTCCAGTATACATGCCTCACAGAACATCTCGACGACTTAGATCCTAAGACAACGGCCAGACATAAACTTCGACATAAACTCCAACATAAACTCCGACAGAAAAATAGTGGTTACTAGGTCACAGACAAACAGACAATGACGGATTGGTACAGACAGCATGGTATACTGACTGCCCTCTAGTGGGGAACATGAGAACCTAGGACCTATGATTGTCACTCCCTCTGGTGGAATATACCCCACTAACTCGATACATAGTTATTAGCCTGATGTTAAGGGATTATGAAAAGCAAAATCTCCTCTCTCTTTTGGAGAGTATTCATACACCAGGGGATTCTGTTTCCGTAATCTGCAAATATCAAGGTTGTAGGGAGCAACTCAGCCTGCCGCAGGATGGTCCCTCTTCGACCGCCTCCGTATATATATATATATATATATATATGAGTCAGACCCCAGAAAAATGGACTATTTTTAGTCTTTTTCACCTTCCACCAGCCATACAATAAAAATACCTGCACTATACTAAGTCTTTTTGATATCATGTAAGAGGGAACACTCTAGGCTTTCAGAAAAGTTTAAAAAAAAGTGAATCGGACTTAGATTTTTTGATTTATGGCCCCTTAAAGTTGAAAAATACCCCAAAAACGAGGTTCCAGGCAGTTTTAAAATTTGTCAAATGTCCCCTATAACTACTATTGCAATCAGAGCCCTTCCTATTCAACAAATATTATGGGGTATATGTGTTTACTGAAAGGTTCAAGCATTTTTACCTGGATATCTAGCCCAAATATTTTACCATGGCCCCTACTTTCAGAAATGGCACTCATGTAACCTCCGCCACTTTTACTTTCTGGACTGATGTTTGCCTGCTAAGAATAACAATCTTATATTCATTTTACCCTCACTATAAGGAAGGCTGTGGGTAGTAACATTGGGGAAAAAATTGTGGGGCTAACTTTAGTATTCATGGTGCCAGCCCCCGATGAGTGGTTTTGTTACCGAGGTAAAAGTGGCGGAGGTTACACCGTTAGACCTCAAAAACTGTACAAAAACCTTTCAACTCACTCTTCCAACCTTTTTATATCATGGGGACATACATTTTCTATCATTCTGGCCACTATCTGCAGCCTAAACTTGCTTCAGTGTATTGGGTTGCGGTGTTTTCGTTTTTTTGCTGTAACCTCCGCCACTTTTATGTAATCTCCACCACTTTTACTATGATACCACGCCCTAGGCTCAGAATATACTGTGCAGTTAACTGCTCCATAGTTTATATTATACCAGTACCTCCCTTTAAGCTGTTCAGTATGTCAAACTTAACCTGGGGCCCTATATTTGATTACTGGTAGTGCTTTCCTAGTAAAAGTGGCGGAGGTTACATAAAAGTGTCGGAGGTTACACACAAATACTTTATTCAGTCATAGAAAAGTTAATATCAACAAGATCAAAGTGAATCCTCTCCAGCACTTTGGAGAGGTATATATTTTAACATTCAAAGCAAGAAAAATTAATTCCACTAAATTTTTGACATGTCAGGATCGACCACCAATCATGTATTCTCCGCCACTTTTACTATTTTCAATTATTTGGTTAAAATCCTACTTCCACTCAGTCAATCAGCTCAATATTCTAACTAAACATGCCCATGTGGTACTTCTATCATCCCAAATAGTCATTTTGTCAATATTAGATACTTTATTTTTGCATGCTGGATAATTCAATAATAATCAATGATATATGCGTAACCTCCGCCACTTTTACTCACTTATTTTGATTATGATGACAAAAATAGTCTATTTACATGTAAAGTGATAAATAAGATTGAAAGTATACATATTGAAGATAATACACAGCAAATGTTATGATAAACAAGACACTTTTAAGCAAGCTAGAGTAAAGTTTGTGATTCTTGGTAAAAATTGCAACATTTTCACGAGTTTTCAAAAGTTTGTTAACCCACAAAATGAAAAGTCTTTGTCCGGTGATTATCAAACTTGGTATGCATGATTATATATACGGTAGCTACTTGTAGACAAAATTAAAAGTTACTGTAGTGTTTTTCAGACATTCTATCAAATCTGTGATATTTTGGTCGTAACCTCCGCCACTTTTACTCAAGGTTGTGTTCACAGGATAATAAAAACTGACCCCCTGGGAGTTAAGCCTTCCCTTTGGTGGTTCCATAGACCCAAGATACTGGTCTTTCAATGTAATTAACTTGTTTTAAGATAACTTGAGTTTACCAAAATTTTCTTTTTCATACCATAGTGCCCCAGTTTAGATCATTTTTGGGAATTCTGACTCATATATATATATATAATTGTGGCTCAACACGTGAGAAGGTACCTTCGCGGGGGATTTTTAGTACTGGTTTTGGCCACCAGGAGGCATAAGAATGGCAAAATAGTGAAAGATATGCCCAAAAATGTTTTACGGTAATTTTTTATGGAGAATGCAGTAGTCCTCTAAGAATTATTCCATTTTTGCTGTAAATGTTCTATCTTTTTTTTAATGGAGCATTTTGGTCATAGTTTCTTGGAAATCCCATCAGTAACTCAAAACTGAAAACAGACCTTGAAAATTGTATATGTTTAGAGAATAGAAAAAGATGTTCTTTTGAGTTTTCAATGTGTATTTATTTCATAAAATGATCTTCGAAATACAACATCAACTTCAAAATGGGCAATGCATAAGATATAACACAGTACGTATCGATCTATATATACTACTGCATATAGATATGCTTCTGACAGTCAGCATTTATAACTGATCTACCAGTACTGTTGACATGTTTAATAAAGCAGGTCCAGTAAGTGTCCGTGAGATAACGGATGAGGATAGTGTACAACTCAATATTTTACACCATCTGAACTTGGTGTTCTTTTTGATATGTTTACATGTAGGTTGTATAGTAATTGCTTACAGTGTTATACAGTGTAAACAAGGTGCCAGATGCATCCTGAATATCAGCGGGCCTCACTGGGCGGCAGCAAGTGATGCCTGCGGATGTATGCAGTGGTCCATGATTTACAATGAATACAATATGGGCATATGCGCATCAAACATAATAATAGTATAACATAATTACAAGGTGATTACAGTATCATAGATAGCGACAGTTCAAGGGAGGGGGGGGGCGGGGATATGGGCGATACAGTAGAAGTTAATTAGTTTATGGCTGCTCATGCCATGTTTTACAACACATATGTAAAAAATAAGTCACATAGGTCACATAAAGGAGCATGCCCCTATTTACTAAGTTCATAAGGGATACACAAATCATAGGTGGTTGAAAATGAGTGAGAAAATACTAGATAGAGTGAAAAGAGTGTGACGACCACTGTGGCTACCTCTTCCATCTTAAGTCACACCAGGCCTTGATAAAAGGTTTCGCCATGGTCTTAAAGCCATCCCTATCGTTCCTTAGCCTACAATTGGGAGGTAATCTGTTCCACAAGTCAACCGCTCTGTACAGAGGACATTTGCGGTAGCTTAATTTGTTATCTAACCGGATATCTAAGGTTTGTGCGCAGACAGACTCTCAAGCATCTATTCTGAACCCGCTGAAGTCGTTTCTGAATAGTGCTTGTTAGTCCATTATAAAGGAAGCCACAGTAGTCTATCACAGGAAGTATCGTCTGTTTGTAGACCAGACATGCAGTTTTCAGTCATCATTTTACGAATTATACACAACATATACAATCTATAGCAAACTGTGCTTATTGTTTTACCCACAGTTTTATTAAAGTTTAGGTCTGTGTCTATAGTGACGCCTAGGTATTCATATTCATCACAGGATTTCAACCGATGACCACCCATCTGGATACTTAAAGGAGGATCATGGCTCCTACCATTTAGTAACATGACTTGTGTTTTGTCAGTGTTGATAGAGAGGCCACTGCTGGTGAACCAGTCATATACCCTAGAAGCATCCCGCTGGAGTAGGCTTTCAGCTATGCATGCAGATTTGTGTCTGACGTAGAACACTACATCGTCTGCATACATCGATATTTTACAGTGTTTAAGAATATTAGGGAGATTATTAATGTAGCAGATAAACAATAGCGGGCCCAAGATGGAACCCTGGGGCACCCCAAAGGGGACTGGGAGAGCAGATGATACATTGTCATTGCATATCACTCTCTGTTTCCTGTCAGCGAGATAGGAAATAAACCAGTTTGTATAAACTTCGGGTAACCCCATTTCTGTTAATCTGTTGATTAATACTCCATGATGGATCGAATCAAAGGCTTTCCTCACATCCAGGAAACAGGCGGCTACAGCCTCCCCCCTGTCTCTAGCTTCATAGAGATGATTGACCAGGTTGAAGACTGCATCGCCCGTGCCCCTGGACGCTGGGAAGCCAATCTGAAAACGAGACAATTTATTATGATTCTCAAGCCAGGAATAAACACGGGTGTATATGACCCTTTCCATAACTTTACTGGGGACCGGAAGCAGTGAAATGGGTCTCCAGTTTCCTATTGCTCTGAGATTGCCAGATTTTGGTAGAGGCACAACCTTAGCGGTGGCCCAGTCTTTTGGGAATGAAAATGTTAGTAGACATGTGTTAATTATGTGGGTCAGTTGTGGGGCCAAGACCAGTAGCGCATCCTTCAGGACGGACGCTGAGATGTGGTCAATCCCACTGGATTTATGAGTAGTTATGTTCTTGACTATAGAAATAACCTCACCATATGTTACAGGATCCACATCATTAATATTACTATCTTCGTTGGGTTCAGGCATGGTGGCAACATTAACTTCGTCACCCAGTCCCTCAAAGAGATCCCGCCCAATGTTTGTGAAGAATTCATTTATATAGGAGGCTGCATCACCTCCAATGACAGGTTCATTGGTCAGATGATGATCGAAAGCTATTTTGGTGCTACCTTCTGATTTCTTACCTAAAAGTATATTTAATTCCCGCCAGAATTTTGTAGGATTTTCCGAGAGTAGTTCTAATTTGTCCAAAAGTAGTTATCCTTGGCACTGTTGCTATGTATGTTTATTTTATCCCTTAATTTCTTAGCTTCAGCAAGTAGACCTGCATTATGTTCTTTATTTTTGCGGTATTCATACATCAGCTGATTACGCTCGTAAATCAGCTCAAGTATGTCTTTGTTCATCCAGGGTTTACCATGATCTTTGTAGGACATAGTCTTAACAGGACAGTGCTCATCAAGATAATGTGTAATATTCTCTAGTAAACAGTTCCAAAGTGTGTCAACATCTGATGTACCTTTGAAGCCTGACCAATCAAGGTTCAGTAGGTAATCTTCAAAATCATCCACATTGTAGTGTCTATAAGAGCGGCCTATTATACTACGCAATATGGGTTTTACCTTATATTTTTTCCTAGTTGCAAAGGTAGGAAGGTGATCACTCATATAGAACGAGGATAACACACCAGACTCTGCAACTATTTCACAAGATGTGGACATAAGGTCTATACAGGTGCCCCCTCCTGCACCAGGCTTGGGGTTAGGACGGGTTATCTCATTTATCACGTTGTTTAAATTAACAGTAGCAATACATTTATTATACAGCTTAGTCTTCCAGTCATCTGGGTCTAATAGATCAACATTTATGTCACCTATGACCCATAGCTCCCTGCCATCCAGGTGTGCGCTCTTACATGTATCAATTATGGTCTTGATACATGGAGTTAGAGTTCCATTAGGGGGTCTATACACCTGTATGATAGAGATGAGCCTGTGCTTTGGCTGGGTGATATTCAAGACTTGCAGCTCAATATCTTTGTTTGAGATGGATAATGCACTGTCAATATTACAATATTCATATAATGTATCCTTTACATAACAGACAAGACCGCCACCAGTCTTGTCTACTTGTCTGTCTAATCTAAACAGTTGGTAATCCTTGACATGTATTTTGTTGTCGGGCATCTTGTCAGTTAGCCATGACTCAGAGACACAGCAAATATCAAATAAGTTAACAAGGTCACTCAAACCGGTCACTCAAACATGCTCCTAATATTAACTTGACCAATTTTAAGACCCTTAAAGTTCATAAAGTCTCGAAGTTTTACAGGCATTTCGAGGTTATGTGTTTACTGGTGTGATTCAGGTTTGGTACAAGTAACAATAGAGTGATGTGACAGGTTAGCATGAGCAGGAGCACGGGCATGTGCAACAAGTTGGGACATTTGGGTGTAGGGGTTTTGGGCAGGGATAGTGATATATGGGGGTGTACATCATAGAATGGTAATGCAGGTAATGGTGATGTCACCAGCCGTTGGTGAGAACACCCACTGACAAAACCAGTTGAGCGTACAAAAATGCATACAATCAAACAAACAAATAGGTAATCAGTCAGCCCAAGGCTGCCACATACAAACCACACTAACCATGATAACCATGGTGTGAATCCAGAGCGTACCAATAGCTCTATTGGTGAATTGGGTCTTGTGATAAGGGAGCGCGAGTAAACAGCAAATATTTGCTTGATCCGTACAAAATTTAGGGTGGGCGGTCACTTAGCACCAAATACAGAGTGGGGACTCAGTTAGCGAATTCATGTACAAGTTAAATAACGATCTTAGCTACAAGAATTGGTTCATGCACACGTGAACCTGGGTAGTGGTCAGTTGACCAATCAAATCTATTTAAGTCTAACTAAGCTAAACAATACTAAGGCTAAATTAATTGGTTGCGCTACATAATACAGGTTTTCTTTAATCATAATCAGTCATATAGCCTGGCGCTTATTATAAAGCTAAACAGAGACAACAAATGCAGAGTTGACACAATCGGTTGACAAATCCGTATATTTGTTAAGGTAATTTCGCTACCTAAAGTGTAGCTTATATCTATACCTATATGAAGCACAGCAGTGCTATAGTAAACTAAACTAATAAACTAAACTAATAATGACGAATAGACTGAGACTAACTCAGATCAACCTCTCGGTCTATTCAATCCGGCGAGTGGGCCGGTATGGGCAATTTATATTAGGGTACAGGGTTACTCATTGTTAAGCAGGTCAAGATCAGCCCAAGTCAATCCATGTACCCAGATACAAATAATAAGATAATAATACAGGTTTTTAAGCACAGTTAGACATAGTTTCACCACCTAATATATGGCAATTCATCACCTAAATTGTGATTGCTATAATGTATGCCATGTCTAATCATAATAAGCAACTATGTTAAACCAAGTAGTATTGAGACAAGATATTACAGGTATTAGACACATCTAAACCATACACCACCTAAAGTGTGGCAGTTCATCACCTAATTTATGATTGCTACAATGTATACTATGTCTAATCAGTAAGCAACAATGTTAAGCCAAGTGGTAATGAGACAGGATATTACAGTTAGATCTGTGCAATTGTGGCGGGTAGTTTACATGATAAGTACTAGGGATGGCGCCCTAGGAGCCTGTTCCGTCTGACTGCATTCTTAAGCAGTAGCGCAATCAGCTCGGATAACTCCGGGCATGAGTGTAGACCATCATGTAATAGAATGTACCGTAAATTCTCGCGTATAAGCCTAACTCTCGTATAAGCCGCACCCCGACTTTAGGCCGATCCTATAAGCCGCACCAGCGATCTGACTATGATGACATTCAGTACTGTATCATAGTAGCTAAAACTCGCGTATAAGCCGCACCCTGACTCTGTGCAAATCCTATAAGCCGCACTGGCGATCTGACTCTCGTACTAGCCGCGGCTTATACGCGAGAATTTACGGTACTGTTGTTCATAGCAGTGCTTCTTCTTACAGTAGATATGGACTAGCTTGTCATTGTGATCAGTGACAAGGTTGCTGATTTGATTTGTTGAGTGGATAGCAGCATTCAGATATGGAATTACAGCGTCCATATAGTCCTGCTGGTGGTGTTTGTAGTGGGGATGTTTGTTGATTCTTGCTAGATCTGCCCCGTATATTGACGTGAATATGACCGGGGTAGACGTGAACCGTCTTACATCATGAAGCAGATGCTGCATTTTAGCTTGAAATAGGTACTTTAGCTCATGGAGTGGCGGGGTGTGGGTGATCACAGTTTTGCCAGTTGGATCTCTGCAGATTATGTCGCAGATCCCAGCTACTATGTAGATAGCGTCATACGTAAATCCAAGTGCAGTTCTATCAAGGATAGTTTGTGTCACCATGCCTAGTGTGGCACTGCCCCTGCTGTGCACATCAAATAGATAGCAGGGTTGTAGATAAGGTAACAGTCTTTTTGCCCGAGAATCGCCTACCACTAGTATAGTCATGATGACAGTGACTAGGGTATAGGATGTAGGCTGTAGACTGCAGTGACACACTGTTGTACCCTATTGTGGGGACACTTGGCACAGGTTGGTGCGTTTACACGCTGCAGAATAAGTATTAGTATCCATTGGTGGATATAACTGCTAGGAGGTCGTATTTTTTTAATACAATTGGTGACCTGTTAGGGTCATGTAACTGGGTACACCGTGACCAGTTGTAACTATGACAGATGTGTGTGTTATCAGAAGTGCAGCTGATAGATCAAAGAACACGTATTTATACAGCACATTGCAGCTGTATATGGTAGTGAGTGCTCACTAGTACGGTACCAACTGCAGTGCTAGAATAGACAGCATACAGTGATACAGGTGAGTGGGCTTCAGGTGTGGCGGTAGTGTAGTGTGGTGCAGTACGGTTCAGCGCCCTGTGTGTTTGGGTAAGGGGGCCATAAACCGGGCATGCAGCTCCTCTCTGATTTCCATCAGGAGCCTGCCCATGACGTTCTGGCCTCTTAGGGTGGGGCTAGTATTGTATTCAGGGCTGCCCCAACCCCAGCCCCCCCCCCCCCCCCAGAATGCATCACGTACACATTCCACGAGAGGGGTACTGCCAGTTTCAAGCAGCCTGGTGCGCAGCTCTGCATGTTGTATGTACTTCTCAGTGGCGAAGTATTTGATCCGGGGTACAGCTACAGTGTACCAGTCAGTGTCTGTAGTGTCTACTTCGCTGCCCCTAGCCTTAATGTGTGACGAGATGGTCCCGGCCATGATTTCTTCTCTGGCAGGGTCATCTTTGCAGTAGACAGCCTTTGCAAACTGGCAGGCCTGTTCCACACTGATAAAGGTCTCCTTAGTGTTGTTAACTATAGCATGGAAAGGCCTCAGGTAGAAATTACTGAGAAAGGCTGTTGCACCACTGAAGAGGATTCCATGCCTGGAGAGGGTGATGTACTCCTTTTTATCATTGTGTCTAGGGGGCACAATGAAGGAGCTGGGTGGAGTCATATGGGAGAGGTTGCTGGTGGGTTTAGGGGTGGAGGTTAGTACCAGTATTGGCTGAGCGGTAGTAGTGTTTGACGCTGCTGTTGTTGTAGGTAACACAGTGGTGGTGGTGTGTCCGGCTGAAGGGCGGACTACCCTTTTATGGGGCCTCCTCTCTGCTCCACACGCTGTCCCGCCCACCAGTGCCGCACCAGTCGCCGCTGGTGGTACGCCGAATATAGCACGGGTGGTGGGCAGGGCCGGCGGGGTGGTGGTGGTGGGGGTAGGAGGTACACACACGGCTGTAGTAGTAGTACTGGTAGTGGAGGGAGGGGTGTGTGTGTGTATCGCTGTGTTGATGGCGGGTGTAGGAGTGATAGAGACCAAGGCAGCTGGGTCTAGGGATGGTGCCATGGGTGTCTTCCTGGTAGATTTCACTTTAGAAGGGTCCAGGGTCTTTTTTCCGCCAGGATTCTTATTGAAAAGACTAGTGGGAACCAGATTATCAAATTGATGCCATCAGTGGTGGGTGGGTATAGTATACCCTGGATGTGCAGGCCATCTTCATCAAGTGTGGCTGGATGCTCGCACCTGATAAGATGTCTATAGACTGCACGTAGTTTCCCTCTGCTCGTTCTGATCTCACGTGGTTCATCTGGGTTCAGCCATACATCATCAGACTCCAGAAGGGCATTATGTCTGACCCTATCTCTCAGCTCCAGAGCCTGCTCCTGAATGGATTTACTCTTGAAAGCTATAAGGATGGGCTGTGGTTTAGGCTTAGATGGGATGGCATTCTCATGCTGCTGTTTAGGATTGGGGCGGGGTTTCCCAATACGAGCTACAGATGAGATGTCCTCATTTGAGATCTGCATCCCAAGCGCCATGCAGATCTTGTTAAAGGTATCAAAGATGTTTTCCATCTCAGGTTGTGGCATGCCAACAACCACCACGTTAAAGGTGGGATTTTTGGCTTTGGCAGCCCCTGAGTGACGGATGGGGGGGGGGGTCTCTTGGGGGCAGCTGTGACTCCATATTTAGTAGTGGAGGCATAGCCCGCTCCCTCGGATTCACCAACTTTAATAGATAGTTTCGCCTGTTCTGATTGCAGGGTCAAGAACTTGGCGTTTAACTCGATGTATTGTTGGTCTTGTTTGTCTTGTAGGCTCTTAGTGGCCTTGTTTAACTCTAGGCGCTGCTCCTCCTTATTAGCCTGTACTGTGTGCAGGAGGCTAGTTACCTGAGCATCATTGGCTGTGATGCGGGCCTTAATGTCAGCATGTTGGGTAGTCATGGTGTTTTCACATGCAATGAGACGGGAGCTGACAGATGCTAATTGAGCGGTGACAGTGTTGCTGACGCCTGACAGTTGGGTGCCAAAATTGGTTGATAGAGTGTGGATCTCATTTTTGTCCGCCATATTGCAATTAATATGACTGAGGAGATCCATCATCTTCTTTTTATATTCATAGTCCCCGGGGACACCACAAGTGCTGGTAACAGTGGTGGTTGTGGTGGCTGTTGTTTCTGGTGTGGTTGTCTGCGGCTGGGTAGTAGTAGTAGACACCACACCTGTAGTGGGGCTAATGGGGCTGGTCGGAGGGGTGATAGTAGATCTAGGAGGTTGTCCTGAGGGATCAATTCATCCTGATCCATAATTGAGGCATTTAGGTGGTCAATCATGCTTACAATTGGGTTGGGTGTAAACAGCTGGGCTGAGATGGTCACTGGGTCACCTGTATTGGTGGCCCGGTGTGGGTGTGCATATACACTCACCGAGGTAGGGGAGGAGGTGAGGGCCGTGCAGGCGGGGGTGAGGGCCGGCTTGTCCAGCATGGCTGACCCGGCCTCCTCGGCCTCCAGGCCGGGGCGACCGTATAGTGTAGTACCGATGTCGTCCTCCCACATACTATCTTCCCCCAGGTCCCTGTTGAAGCTGTGTGGGGGAATTAGTGTGTTGGTGAGAGTATTTGGCAAATCGATGTTGGAGGTGGTAGTGTTAACAGGTGTGGTAGCACCTCCAGCGACAGCACCATTTTGCCTGGAGGAGGTGGTCGCTGTATATGCAGTGGAGGCACCTGATACGCCATTGTTGACAGGTATGGCGTCCTTAGTAACCTGCTTCTTGTTGCCCTTGTACCTCTTATTTGAAGGGTATAGCTCAGATGGGCTTCCATTTAACAAGAAGTTTATCTCGTTGGCAGATCTGGACCTCTTAGGGGTAGCACTGGCTCCAGTGTCAGCACTCTTACTAGATTTCCCCAGTTTAGGTACACGTAGTTTAGGTAGGGATTGCTTACCATTGTCCCGGCGTTTCAACTGACGCTTGTTCTGTTTCTTGGCCATTTTCCACTCAAATGGCATGATTCCTAGGTGATATTGATAAATCAATATTCCCAGGACACACGGAGTCCTAATGTTCCTATCAGTCCCTGATATAAGTGTGCAAGTGTTATTGAAACTACCTTAATCCCCAGAAAGGTGCGGAGCGACCTCCATACACGTCCGTTCACGTTGCCGCCATTGTACCATTGTGAGACTCTCTGTTGCTCTATAATGCATGATGATGTCAAGCCTTTATAAGGACCAGAGTGCATTATAAAGCAAAATTCGTAGGGTTTTAAAAGTTTTCTATGGGTTTGTTTACTCTCCACTGCTGTGGCCCTGTGCCCAGCGTGCACTGTTACACTATAACGAACGGTCACATGACTTCTCTGAGGCTATAATGCACGGCCAACCGTTTTATAAATATATATATATATATATATATATATATATATATATATATATATTATATGGTGTTACAATTAGGAGATTAGTTTACAGCTTTATATATGCCGACTGACAGAGTTGATGAAAGGTTTAGTGGATCCCCAAGTGATACTTAGTAGGCTTCACATAATATTATTTGGTGATGCCATCAAGATCTGTATATACACTTTAATATACCATGATGGTATAACATATAAGTGTGTTTTAAATATGCGTTTTATAGCCTAGGGACCTTTCGTGCAGCTGAAACTGAAATAAAGAATTCAGGGGACAAGTATAAAATGAGCCCCGGGACAAACATATGAGAGCATGTGGGGACCATCCTGCGGCAGGCTGAGTTGCTCCCTACAACCTTGATATTTGCAGATTACGGAATCCCCTGGTGTATGAATACTCTCCAGAAGAGAGAAGAAATTTTGCTTTTCATAATCCCTTAACATCAGGTTAATACACTTAAGATTCAAGATTTTTGATTGATCTACAGTCAGCTATACCGTATTTTTTATGGGCCCAATAGCAAAATGGCTAAAAATGTGTAACCAGCATAATCCACCAAAACGAAACCACAACGAAGGTCGTGCCACCAAAGTCTCTTCTGCATTAGTCATGGGACGTTAAACAACACGAACAAACAAAGCCACTTGGGTGTGCCTACTTCACATCCTGGTTCATAAATAGCTTACATCTGTACTTCCTCAGAGTTTGTACATCTGTACTTCCTCAGAGTTTGTACATCTGTACTTCCCATGTTTTAGCACCCCTCAGACTCTAGAAGGCAGGATCTACAAATGACTGTATCACCATCAAGGAATGAAATAATGTCGACCAACATCTAGGGTCTACTGTTCTATAGTCATGTACTAAAAAAGCCTATGAAAAGAAAAGAGAGAGGGTATAAAAAATAAGACCCCCCCCCCCCCCCACCCGCCTTCAGGTTTGGGCGGGAAAATGTGGGTGAAAATCCACCTGTTGTAAATGTACAACCCCCCTTAGGGAGTGGTAATTTTTTAACAAAAAAGGGGGGTCGGGGGTCGGCGGATGTTTGCATGAGCGGGTCGAATTCTTTTTGGTCCCCCCCTCCCCACGGGATGGGTCGAAATATTTTTGGTCCCCCCTCAGGCAAGTTACCTCTTAGTATATAGTAACACGCTGTCCTTTTCACTAAAAAGGGGTGCAATTTTTTTGGTCCCCCCTCAAGAGAGGTCCTAATTCTTTTGGTCCCTCCCTTCAAAGGGTCCAAATCCCCCGGTCCCCCCTCCCCCCGTTGTTAAAAAATGACTATTTCCTTTCCAAGAAAACCATTTTAAACCATTCTTAACCATATTATAATATCACTCACATCATATTGCCTTATCTGTGGCAGTTGCTGGTGCGTGGGGTGAGTGGACAAGGTGGTCTGCGTGTTCACACACCTGTGGCAGTGGTGTGAGGCGTCAGACTCGACGCTGTAATGCCCCCGAGCCCTCTGCTGGAGGTCGGTACTGTGAGGGGCACCATGAGAAACTGGAACACTGCAATGAGAACCCATGTCCAGGTAGGTCTACCTGGGATAACTATATATATATATCATTCCGTGTCCACTCCATATTTCCATATGTTAGGCCACTCAAAAAAATAAAATGGTTTCTCATCACTGCGCGCATCCTAAAAATCTGCATTTGAGGAAAACTTATTTTCTTTTTTTGACAATTTCATGGACCGATATAAATATGTTTGGTCTCAAATTTAAAGTTAATAACGCCAGCAATGCAGTGGTATAGATATATCTTACATTTGCTCCAGTTTTAAAGATCAATTAATTCTTGACAAATAAAGTGTGAGCTTTTTGTCACAAAAAACATCCATTGTCACAAAAAACATACATTTTAGCCTGTGAGTAAAGAAAAAGGAAGGGAAAAAAGCCTATCTCGTCATATTTCACAGTCCTTGATGATGAGAACCCACTTTTTTCTGAGTGGTCTTAGTAAGAGAACATCAATATCATCACAATAATAGTTGCATTTCCCATAGGAATGCAAAGCGTCCCATATGTGTTTCCCATAAAGTCAAGCATCGTGATATGTTTTTTCTTAACATTTTAAAACTATATCAGCTATATTTCTATCTTCATTTATGTTTGTATTCTACTTTATTTTGCAAGTACGCACTTCTTGGACTGCATGGACAGTTTGGACGAGGTGTGACAAGTCCGAGTGTAAGCGTGATGCACAGAGTGTCAGGAGACGTTACTGTACACCCAGCGCTGCCTGTGCCATCAGCAATAAAACTCACGAAGATGAACGCAAGGGCTGCACCTACGATGTAGATAGCTGCCCAGGTTAATCCTTGTTTTATAGCTTCAAGTATCAGCCTCAAGTAAACCCATGTGTGTGCTATAAATACATTCTTTAAGAGGCATGGATGACAATATCAGAACTTTGGGTATGGGAATGAGACTACATTGCATTAATAATGATATCAAACAATTATAACCATGTTTAATGATTTCTTCATCCCTGGACAACTATTATTATTTACTTTTGACCAACTACAGAATACGTAAACACCTTGAACCCACTCAATCCAGATGATGATAAAACCTTGAGGTAACAATGTATATAGAGATCGAATCTATGAGGTGAGTGAAGATTTACCGAGGCAATTGTTCTTTTAAACCTGACACGTCACAGGCATAATGTCAGATGGACAGGCCTTTGGTATGCTGTATGTCAACTACAGTAGGGGACGTTCGTAATGTGACACAGCAGGGTGCTAGCGAGATTCGATCGGGCGACCTGCCATGTCCAAGTCCAACGCTCTACCGCCTGAGGTACCCCCACCCCCATATATATATATATATATATATATATATATATATATATATATATATATATATATATATGTGTGTGTGTGTGTGTGTGTGTGTGTGTGTGTGTGTGTGTGTGTGTGTGTGTGTGTGTGTGCTTGGAAACAACAAACATCACTTCCTTTATGAGTGATATGGTATTTAATGTTGTCCAATGTGGAAATAATTGATTTAATCATTATTCTGTTTTTAGTTGACGGTACATGGGGTAATTGGGGAGGATGGTCCGAATGTTCAGTGACGTGTTCAAAGGATGCCGGTATGAGTAGCAGACGGAGGAGCTGCGAGGGGCAGAGGAACGGTGGGAAGCCATGTGAAGGGGAAGAAAGGCAAGACCGTCCCTGCAATGGGACTAGCCAATGCCCAGGTAAGGTACCGTGACACAACATTATATACAGGATATGCCAGAGTAACCAGGCCGGAGGTGCTGAGAAGGTGATCAAATTTGTCGGTCCTTTGACTAAGTGGAGGGGGGGGGGCACAATTTCAATCCCTTTTTCAACTGTTTTCTCATAAAATTGTTAAATTGTAGCAAGTGCATGTAGGTTGGCAATATCTGCAATTCAGGCAAGTATTATTTCTCAAGTTTATGAATGACCAAAAAAACCATAAACGACTTTTACGACTCAGAGGGGCAACTAGGAACTGATAGACAATAGATCTTAATATGCAAGAAGAGAATGATGCATTCTTTGATATTAATGATCCCGGTCAAAGACGTCACCAGGTCAAAGACGTCACCCGGTCAGACATTATCCAGTTGTTACAAAGGCGTGAAACTGAGCCATATGAGTTTTCTTTAAAGTTTTCCTTTGGCAAGGGTGCAATTTGCAAGCGATGGCTTTTATTTTTTATACATCAATAGGCAGAATTCTTGTGGTGTAGGCCAAAGGGAACTGTACGTGCCACATGCTTCAATATATGCATGGTAACATGTAGAAATAAACAACAGAATCGATATTCAAAATTATATTCAGATTACTTGGGTTTCTTCTTCAAGTCAGCTAATAGGGGAAATTAACACGCTCAATATCTCAGTCAGGATCCTCATCCACATAATCCGAAAATAGTTTGATGTAGCCTTAGAGGAACCATACGTGCCACTTATTTGAGTTTTGCTCTATAGTTACCTATGGGAATTACTGACACATACTGCAGTTACAAATCTATACGTATGCAGATGACATTAAGCTCTGACAAAAATGCCGGAATGGCTCTCCAGAACCTACAGGTTGACCTAATAACAGCACAACCATTAATAAAGAGAAACCCCAGTCCATGTTGTTTGCTCAGACACAATTGCCCGTACCCTTACTAAAATGTCCTTAAAGATAGCGGACCACACGCTTGAGGTGGTTAATTCATACAAATACCTTGGTATAACCCTAGATTCTGACTTGGCTTTTGATAGGTATGTTGGTGAGGTCACCTCCAAACTTTCAAACTTTGTCAGCCAAATATCTGAAATGGTGGCTATTGCCATTTATAAGCAAACATTACTCCCAGCTTCCGATTATTGCTGCTTTCTCAGTGAGTCCACCCATAGTAGGGACCGGGTAAAGCACCAGGTGGCACCATGGTGTGAGGGTCTATGAATGCTGTACAGAGGGAGTTCCCCATGGACATGGGAGACACCCTCACTTTGGCCCACACTGTGAGCCTCATTTTTGGAGTTGTGTGATGTCATGTGATCCATTTGGAAGAAAAAAGATGGCCAACAAGAAGAGACCAAAGGTTACCACAGTTATGTAGGTTATCTGGCCCCTGTGATTTAATAACATAATGGCACCATTTAAACACTGCAAATTGACATCAAATATTGAATCACCAAAATTCACCGCACCATAGGGGTAATTCTATATTACATGCTATTGCATTTCTTCAATTTTTAGGTTTTTTGGTTAAAGCACCTGAAAGCACCAGGACATCTAAATGTTGGTGTCTAACTAGCTATCTATAGCTCCTTATACACTGATTTGCCACCTGTAAGCTCTAGGATAGTACCACATTGTTACATAATAGCATATATGGTAAACTATACTTAGATGATTGGCCCTATTCATAGATTTTGATACATTGTACCATTATGACCATCCCTCCTCCAGGGTTCCCTATCTCTCCTCCAGGGTCCCCCACCCCTCCTCTAGGGTCACCTATCCCTCCTCCAGGGTACCTCACCCCTCCGCCAGGGTTCCCTATCCCTCTTCCAGGGTCCCCTACCCCTCCTCCAGGGTCCCCTATCCCTCCTCCAGTGTCCCCCATCCCTCCTCCAGGGTCCCCCACCCCTCCTCCATCTCAACCTTTCCCCTCCTGCAGGTCTCCTATTCCTCCCCTATTTGTACCTCCGGGGTTCCTCCTCCCTCCTCCAGGGTCCCCCATCCCTCCTCCAGTGTCCCACATCCCCATGTATTACAAACCCAACTGATGGTATCAGATGCTACCTCCAGGGTGACTCCTTTATTTAGGCTGACCATCACTCCCAGGTCTTCCTATCCAACTTATATCCTGCTTGATCACCATCTCTGTGTCTCTCTATCTCTTCTAAATGTTCCAAACTGAGTATTTTCCATACCCATTGTGCAGGTTTTAATGTTACCTCCAGGGTCTTATGCATTCCTCCAGGTATCCCAATTTTACCACAATGGTCTTAATCCTTCTTCCATTATGCCACATACTCATTCAAATGTAGTTTTCCACCCTTGGCATCACTAAATGTGCTAAGACACCCTACCTTGTGGTAGTCTGCCTGTCAGTAGAGAGCCAGTCCCAAATCACAGTTTCATATACCAGATGCACTCCCCATATCCAACATTTCAAATCCATTTTTCTCAGCTTCTAATCAAGTTAGAAACAAAAATAAAACTGACTTGGAATACCTATAGCATACTGCAACAGATATAAGGGGAGTAAAAATAGTTTTAGGGTTTTATCTTTTTTTGGCCTGTCCCTACCCATAGAGATGCCTGAAAGTTGTTCCAAATATTGCAGAACCGTACACTCACAATATGCCTAGAGGTCAAAATCAGAGATGTTAGTATAGATGAATTACTTATCAGGACGGAGCTTTGTAGATAGGAAAACCAGTGCAAAATGCTACTGTAGTTCACCCTAACATTTGCGCCAGAAACACATGAGCTAATAATAAGTTTAGTTTCCCAGACAGGCATAGAAATACACAAGTGTATAAGAAAGCCCCTATGTACAGATTAAATGTGTTTTGTGCTATTAAACGGTGGGATAAACTTTACCTGAATGTCAAATTCTCAAGATCAAAGGCTACATTTAGGTTAGCACTTAAGCAGTCACAAACTAATAATAGGTTGTATTAGTAACCTTTATCGGGAAATGCTGACACATGGGAAGACAGCCCTCCTCTCATGGATTCCTGTATAAAACTATGCCTCGTTTGTATCCATGTTGACACAGTGCCTTAAATGTACATACTTCTTATGCCTCACACCATTACTTAGACCTGTGATACACATTGTAAAAAGATCATGCATTCTGACATCCATTTCAGTACCATAGTTTACATGGGAAATATCAACATGTATTTTGTACCTCATTTGTATTGTAATCCGAAGTTCGATAGCCGATGGTTGCAATAAAACAATTGAAAAAAGAAAACACAATATGCTAATGATGTAAGGCATTGCCTCGAAAATCAATGTAATCAAATTCTGAAAAATGTCTACCACCTTTCATAAACAGAACCGTACGTGAGACGCATATGGTTGTACCTCAAAAATATAGGATTTAAATACCAAATTCTTTAATAATTCAGTGCTATATAGTTGAATCGTGCCTGAAATCGTCAAAGTGTTCCCAACTTTTAAAGTTGGTATCGCACCTGCTGGAGTGTTAAATTCAGGTGTTTGGTCTTCTAAGAAGCAAGGTGATGTTCCCAATCATATGCCAAAGTATCAAATATCTGAGAGCAATATTTCAATGCAGAAATATGCATTCAGTGGGTTCACTGAATATTTCCTGAGCAGTAGAAACTAATGTTGTTTGCCAATCATCTCTTACTCTCTCACTAGACCTGTGGTACCTGTGTGCTGTGTCTACAGAGGTAATTGTTATCACATACCTTCAGGGCCCCTGAGACCTATATGCTTAAGTCTTTAAATAGCAGGTGGGAGCACATTATCATGTAGCTGACCAGGCTTGGATTCTCTCTGGTAAAGCTGTAGATATATTGTTGTGATTAGATACCTTAGGCCAAAAAAAAAAGGTGTGTTTCAGGCAACATGGTCAGAATTTCTAGGGTAGGTAGGTTGGAGAACCAGGAATGAGTCGCAAATCGACAAATCGACTCGCGACTCACCAGAATGATTCAATAATTCCTCTATTGACTAGGAATATCAAGAAGTTATTGCATATTTCTCTTAAAAAACCGTTTTCTGAAGTTAATCAATTATTCAGGCCTCTGAGGTCACTGGGAGCTTGTTTTTCTTGAAAGAATTTGTAAAAATTGAGAAAAAATCTAAATCAAAATCAAAAAAATCAAAAAAATCTCCAAAATTGGGGAAAAATGCTAGGGTCGGCCCTTTTTTGAATCTTGGGTCGGGTTGCCTGAAACACACCTTTTTTTTTGGCCTTACATGGAATCATTTATGTATCATTCCAATAGGAAGTGTGTACTCCATTTACCAGAGAGACATATCTACAACAGTTTATAGGAAGTATCACTAAAATTCAATTCCAGTCATCCCAACTGATATACTAACTTTAAGTAGACTTCTTCAATAGGTTGATATTGGTCACACAAAATTTCAAGAAAATCTGAGTACTTCTATTTTACTGGTGAGAGTTGACCATATAATTGTAAAGTACTATGTAATTCTTAAAGGGTTATGGCCACTGTCCACACTGGAAAAAATTGATGTACTTTTTACAGATTCACTCTGTAAAATTTAACGCTGATTCACAGTTATTTGGAATACATGGAAGCATCGTATATATCAGCCATTTCACAGTGGATCCTTGTTAAGTGCTAACCTGGTTTGGATTACTATGATTCAACATAAATTCATCTTCTAATATCAAATCCCAGAGGGAGCCACATGTAGTGAGCCCTGTCATAGATAGGTGGCCTGGTTTGTGAGAAGATATTCTGGAGGGTGTGAGCCCTTGAAGTGGAGTATACATGTTGAAATAATGGTAATGTTCAACTAATCTATATGTTTGACAATTTAACAATTCAATCTTGTGATAGGTTTGACAAAATACCATGGTCACTTAATAATATCCAGAATAAAGTAGCTGTATGGATCTATACACCTATTTTGTGGTAACATACTCTGCATATATCCCACCCTCTGGAAACTCTGCCTTGTATCAATCCTATAGAGTAAGACCTCATGTATAGGCCACAGCTAGTATGCAACCCAGATCACCATTGTGGCATATAGAATCAGGACAAAGTCAAAGGATGGCTTATCCGTAAGTTTTTAGATGTATACTACAGGAACTAAAGTCACCATAAGCAGACTCCCTGTGAGGCTTATAGAATATTTCCAAAGTCTGTAATATGACTGGAATTAACCCTGAATCTCTGTATACTTGAATACTGTCAATCTATTAATGTTGATTCAACATAAAATTCACAGTGATTCTCAAAAGTTGCCAGTGATTCAACGTTATTTTGAAGACCATGAGGGCTGGTGATTTCCCTAAACATCTATGATTGTTTGTTTCTCCAATTACTTTTCTGTTTCTAGAGCACTGTCTTTGGAAACCGTGGTCAGAATGGAAAGAAGTCGGAGATAAGATGCTTCGCAACCGGGAACGGATAGGGCCACTGTATGGAGGAAAAAACTGCACAGGTAAATGTGTATGCATTGTGTACTATGGGAAATGGTTCGATTGTTTATATATGAATGTTAGTCATAAAATATGGAAATACCCATACCTTGAGGAGTATGTAATCAGGTCCGGGAAATGAAGCGAAACCCTCCCCAGAGCCATTATTTACACCAGTGTTAATTTTCACAACGCAGGTATGTGTGAAAACACTGTAGGGCTAGAATTAGCAATGGTTTTGCTTGCAGCATAAACATAACAGGGCTAAAATTAGCAACGGTTTTCTTATAACCCATTTGCTGAATTTTCTATCAATTTGCTGTTAAATGTTTATATCCCATAAGATAGATTAGTGTATGTTCTTGAATCATACATGGGGAATAGTGAATCATACATGGGATTGCCATGAAATCAAATATAAATAAGCTTTTTCTATAGACTTTTCCTCTGTGCTCCTCCACTTCAACCAGTAGGCAGTGAGCCCTGCAGTGCTTTCACACCTACCTGCGTTGTGAAAATTAACACTGGTGTAAATAACAGCTCTGGGGAAGGTTTCCCTTCATTTCCCGGACCTGGTAATGGGAAACGTATCTAATAGTAAGAAAGCATTTTTTGGACACAATTATGAGAGAAGCAAATAAATATAGAGTATGCACACCAGTCTGTTAGATAACGCTGTGAGATGGTAACATTGTGCAAGCTGACATGACACAGTAGTGCCATGTTGACTAGAGGTATACAGTTAAAGATACATTACCCGCTATTTTGGGTGATTTTTTTATTTTCATCGTGTTTCCATAAACCAAGTGTCTGTAAGTCTATATGGGAAATTTGGAGTCTGTTATTTCTCTTTTAATCTGTAAATATGACCATAATAGCATGCAAAATATATAACTGCAAGCCACCAGAAATGGAAACTAGCTAGGGGTGCATTATGAACGATCAAAATACATATGCTCTCACTGTGAATTCATAGGTCTACCAGACAGCGCTCCATTCAGTATTTCATTTATATTTCATAACAAATGAATATAAAGGGCCTGTCAATTAATAAAAAATGACTAATGGAAGTCTACATTGGGTTTATTTCATAACTTGATTTTGGGTCGATTGAGGTTGTAATGTATCTTTAAAATGGGTGGGCTGCTTATGCATGGTGGCCATATTGGCTCTGGCAAGGTTTAGGATGGCACCAAACTGTATCCAGCTGAGCTGAGACCAGAGGTGATTTTCTTTTGCTGTGTGCTAGTTGAATAACCACATCACATTATTTTCCTGCAGGTCTACCCTATCAGGAGAAGCCAATAGAAGGTAAGGAACCCACGCTGTACTCTCTGGGAAAACTATGCAATGTCCTCAAATGCAATGTGTGAACCTGATCAGGGTCCTGTCTTTGGTCCAAGCCCTGCTTGGACATGGATGCTTCGCGTTTGTAAGCAGGCTAAGGTAAATAAAGAGACTTGTTGAAAACCAAAGCAAAACCGGATTTGTTGATATCTCCATCGACTACAAAAGTGTCCCCCCCATCAATTTTAATATATGTCCCATGTTGATAGAGCGCATATCCCCTGTCGATTTAAAGAAAAGACAATGCTGCATGTGGAGTTTAAAAGTCCAGACCCATATGAGGTAGCCCCACAAATTCCTGTTGCCATTGATGGGAATGTAGCTGTAAAGCCGTGTGAACCACAGGCATAACAGAGTGTTGTGCTACAGATGGTCGATATAGCGGGTTGGTAGTATCAGGGTACAGGCCTGATCACTAGGTGTAGAGATGACCGGTCCCCCACAGCGTCAGGCCTTTACCCTAATACTACCAGCCCCTTGTCAGCCATCTCTAGCACAAGATTATGTTAGGCCTGTGTAGTGAACGGGGGCCATTATGGCATAGGAAGCACAGTTCTAGGCATGCATGTATCAACCCGATAGAATGGGCATAGTCTGGGGCATGGTACATGGATCCAGATCTGGTAAATGGACTTGCCAGAGCTGTATGCATGCACCATGACGACAATGAGCAGAGTACATTAAAGTACTAATGCTCCTAACGGGTATTATCACTACTCTCATCATTCTACATTCAGTAGGATCAGGTTCAGGAAGCGGTGAAGGAGACGGGTCCAGAGGGGACGACAATAACTCAGGCACTGGAAGGGCTGAGGACGATGCTGGGGAAGGTGAAGGTAAGAGACATGCTGACGAGGCAGACGAAGCTCTACCAATAGCCTTGATGTTGTCCACATGTGAAGGTCAAGCCATTATATCAACAGAATTAACCATTCAAGTGCAGGATCGTGTTTTAATGTTTTATGCCCTTTTATGACTTGGAGAGTCCAATATTGGTCATGCCGAATTTGGTCATGGCCAAACCTGACCAAAGTTTCCTGATATTGGTCATGACTAAACCTGACCAAAGCTGCTGAATTTGGTTACGAAAGAAATTAAATAAACAACTCTACCTCAGTTATAGCAGAAGAATATCATATTATAATGTTATTTAATGCAAAGGACATTGATGACCAGTTACATATGAAAACATTTGGGTTAGAGCTCTCTTTTTGAAGAAAGAAAAAAATGTAGCACTTTTTTTTACTAAATTCCTGTACGAGGATTCGATACTACCACTGCACGAAAAAGGAGATTTAAGAGATACTTTCTACTTATTTCTCATGACAACCCCATCCAACCTCAGTATATCTCATGGCAACTTCGGCCTTGAAGTTGTCATGGAATATACTGGATCTTTATACTTCTGCAACCTGGGCAGGGAGGTTGTCATGGAATATGCTGGGTCTTTATACTTCTGCAACCTGGGCGGGGAGGTTGTCATGGAATACACTGAAGCTTTATACCACTGCAAATCAACTTTGGGGAGATTTACAATCACTAGGGGGTGGCTGGTACTGGCCCTAGAGGCGGGTAGGGCCAGGGAAGAAGCACTGAGGGAGTTGGTACCGGCCCTAGAGGTGGGTAGGGCCAGGGAGGAAGCAGTGAGGGAGTTGGTACCGGCCCTAGAGGCGGGTAGGGCCAAGGAGGAAGCACTGAGGGAGTTGGTACCGGCCCTAGAGGCGGGGAGGGCCAGGGAGGAAGCTTTGTCAGGACTTCTCCTGTGATGTGGGTGGCCTACTGGGGTGTAGGTATGGATTACACACAAGCCATACAACACCACCACCCCTCAGGCCGGCTCAGGGTACCAGGGGGCGGGGTATGAAGCCTACACACAAGCCATACAACACCACCACCCCTCAGGCCAGCTCAGGGTACCTGGGGGCGGGGTATTGAGCCTACACACAAGCCATACAACACCACCACCCCTCAGGCCGGCTCAGGGTACCTGGGGGCGGGGTATTGAGCCTACACACAAGCCATACAACACCACCACCCCTCAGGCCGGCTCAGGGTACCTGGGGGCGGGGTATGAAGCCTACACACAAGCCATACAACACCACCACCCCTCGTCCCAGTGTTACCCCAGTGTATACACTGGGGTAACACTGGGACTTAAGGCAGGCATGCTAACCATAATGCCACACAGCCAATATACCTGCCAACTTTGGTGAGATTTGGTCATGACCAAATTCGGCAAATTTGATTAGGTTTAGTCGTGACCAAATTTGGCAACTTTGGTGAGGTTTGGCAATGACAAAATTTGGCAACATTGGTGAAGACAATAACCAAAGATATATTCTAGGAAAGACATCATCATATTTTATAATGGTAAAAAAAGTATGTATCTCATACAGTTTCTAATATATTGACACCTAACTATGATGCATTTCTCTCCACCATGCCCTGTAGCTGCACGCAGGGTGGTTACTCAGTGTGCATCATGCCCCATTATACACTAATTATACGTGCCACTGGCCTGGTAAGCCCAGCAGTGGGGTGTTTCACAAGGGGGATATACAATAAATTGTAGAATAAGTGTTTCTCTAGGAGGACTTAATTGAAGTAAGACTGATTGGTTGGATCAATTGTATACTGCTTATAAAAAGTGTTTCACAGAAAAGGTTTACAACCAAGATGTTAAGGGTGGTTCTAACCAGTTATTGACATATCAGGATTTTTGACTTTGGCAGGATATAATTATGTGGAAAGTCTATGAAACCAACGTTTCGTCAGCCCATCAGGCCAGGCTCATCTAGGGCTACAAGTGGCACCATAGTTTTGACCATCTGTGACCAATATTAAAGCTGTCAGAGGCTGAAAACAGGCAGAATTGGGCCACAAATGCAGTTTTCTACAGATTCTTTTCAACAAATTTAAGTCTTAAACTATACCATGACAAGAATGGAAGAGGCATTTGACTTTTCTCATCATTTTCCTAAAGGAAATGAATGAATGAAATACTGGATATATTTAAATCCTTCATTACACCAAAAAAATAAGGTCCTGGGTCATCGCATAAGTGTTGTGTACTTTTAAGGCTACGAGTCACTCACTCATTAGGCTAAATTTCCCCCCCTAGCCTTTTTACAGAAATACTATACACTACTTTCACGAACTCGCCATTTTGTTTTTTTTAATGGAAAAATCGCGCACCTTCACCACTTTAAGCAACAACCAAAACGAGGTTACTGCTCTAGAAAATGAAAATGGCTATCCTTTAGCACTGGCAGCGAACTCTCTGGGCCCTAAACAAATAATCTAGGGCTCCCCGACCCTAATCTGACTATGGGCAGGTAGATTTGTGTTAGTTCTTGACATTATAAGTGGTTTCTAGTCGCTTTCTGCTGACTGACACAAGATATTGAGCTACGAAATCGCTATGGGCGATAAAAGGGGGCGCTATTGGTCCGGTAAAAGTCTGTTTATGTCTAAATATTTTGTTTTTCAAACCATTAATGGTTTAGTCCGAGCTAAACCATTAATATACCTCAATATTCAGCAAATATCTTCCTGATATTGTCGTTCAATGGTAGATCCAGCGACCTATTATGATGCTCGATTCGAAAATCGCAGCAGAAGCCTCGGGAGAACGCTGTGAAAGTGGCAAAAGTTGCGTCAGCTGCTGCAGCTTGTTCCCGGCATAGGGGCCTTATTCTAACAGTGACTACAGGTACAGATTTGTGTGCAAGTAGTGTATAGAAACTAACTAAAAGTCGTAATACAACATATAACTGCCATGCATTATATGCAAAAAGAAAATTGTGAAAATATTGAAAACTCATGTCACAGTACTGAATTGAAAAGTAATTTGGTAAAGTTGTGTACTTTATCTGAGACTACGAGTCACTCAGAAATAAAACAAAATATCATCACAGCTCCCATGTTATTTATATATAACTATCAAATTTACACTTAAAGTAGCTCTATAATATGGGGAATCATCCTGCAAAAGAAATTCAATTATTCATACATAGTGACACAAGTAGAGCAGCGGGAACTACGTGTCACGCAACTACGCGTCACATAATTACGCATCACGCATAGGGCTTCATTTTGATCTTTGTTGGATGTAAATCGGTTTATAGTAAAATTTCCACTATAAACTCTACAGGAAAAAAATATAAATTCTTGAAGTGTTTTGAAAGGCCACCCAGATCGATGTGATTAGACCCATACTTACGAAATAAATGTTAATACATGTAATGACGTATATAATATCGTGTTGTTTATTTCTAGGGCGAAGTGCCCGTGCAGCCAGGCAAGATGATGATGAGGACGGCAATCCCAGTGGCAGTGGAAACGGTAAGGTCTGCATGGGAAGAACAGCCATACATGAATGAGAGGAGGGGAAACTGTCACTGATGGCCACCGTCCACAGGGGCCTCCCAGTCAGCAAAATCATGTTCTCTTGACATTGAAAAAACGTTTTTAGAAAGTTAGAAAATATTGGATTTTAAATGTTAAATTGACATAAAATGTAGACTCAATTTTACGTCAATCTAACGTTTTTCCAAACGTTTCTCTCCCCACCCAAATTATAACCAAAAAATAACTTTTTATTTTGGGTCAATTTAAGTTTCTAAACATTTATTTAATGGTTTGGTTTTGCCTCAGAACAATTGTTATTCAAGAGTAAACTGCATGATACATAGTTACTCTTTCTATTCACATCCTCCATATTTATGAGAACATGCTTGACAAAGAGAGATAGAACATCTCTCATATCAAGATAGATATCATGAGAAAAGCTTTGAATGTGTCAATGTTTGAGCATTTCTCATGTCCCATATGATGGGTGTTTATATGAGCACATTCTCCTCATATTGTCTCTAAGTGGTAGAATTATACCTAATCTAGCCCTATTATGTTAAGTTTTAGTTTGGTATAGCATATCATAGGTGTAATTATTGAACAATATTAGTATGGCAATGGTTATGGCACATTGAATTTGAATCATTAAAGCCCCAGCTCTCCTATAAATAGGGCTGAGTACCTGTCCCGACTGCGCCCTGACTGTCGGTGGAGGGGTACCGAGACCTGCGGGTTTAAGGTAGAGATTCAGCTAAATACAACCATTGGATAGTGCTTCTAACTGGTAGCAGACACTAGAACCAACAGAAATGTTTATTAACGTCAAAATAACGTTTCTGTCACCAACCTTTTTTCTCTAAACCATATTGAAACATTTATATAACGTTTGAGGTGCAAACATTCTCTATGAAACCAATTAGAAACGTTTTATAACGTTCAAAAACGTTCTTTGCTGACTGGGCTTTTTCTTAACCTCTATTTGACATAACGATATTTTTTGGTGTTTCCAAAGTCGACATATTAGTAATTCTGCTACATTTGTGCTATATTAGGGTTTGCTCTACTAATAGAACTCGTTTTCACTAATATAATGATTTCGTAACATGTTGCTAAAGCTCTTTTGATCGTTACACCAACGTTGTATTAAGTCCATTAATATATTTTTTAGCCTGTTGTAATATGACTGTTTAGGACCATGTTGAGGGGTGGACATAAACTTTTAGAATTTAGAATGTTCCCAAACGCAAAACACTAGTATTTCTAATTTAGAATGTTAAGAGAAACATTAATATAATGACTTATGAAGCAGAATTGCCAATTATTTTTGGCTCTTGGTTACCTTCAAAGTCATTACCATAGTAGCGAGTCCGCATGGGGCCAATTTGGTTTTAGCTCGGATTGGCTGTTTGAAGTTGGGCAAAACTCAGCTTGGTTTCATGTTGGGCAAATGGCTGGGCTGAGGTGTAGCCCTGACCAGGCTGCCCACGTTGGACTCAGATCAGTTTCAAAGTGGGTTGCCCGATTTGGGCTCAGATTGGTTTCAAAGTGGGCTGCCTGTTTCGGTTTCATGTTGGGCAGATGGCTGGGCTGAAGTGTGGCCCCAATCAGGCTTCTTGTTTTTGGCTCAGATCAGTTTCAAAGTGTAGTTTGTAGTTTTTTGTTGTTTAATTATTTTAATGACCATAAAAAATAACAGGCGTGGGGCGCTTTTCATCATGGCCAAGGAGGATACATAAATCGAGAGATTGATGTAGAAGAGTCTTATCCTAAAACTAATGAATTTACTAGCGATGTGATCATTTGTTCTTAAAGCGCATGGCGCATATGTAGCAGTTTACGAGATCTAGATTGCATTTAGGAAGTCCTTTCTGATTGCTAAGTGTTGCACCCCGTCATCCAGGGCAGTCCAGAGGATGTCCCCTCTATGTAATGGGCTCTTGGCGTAGACGGCTTTCTTCAACCTTGGTACTTTCAGTTTCTTCTTGGTGTTGCCGCGCAACAATCTAGCCGGCACCACCACCATGCCAGGCGTTGCGGCAAGGTTGTGCATATGGGCTAGTAGCTGCTTCCGGTGAGTGACTTCTAGGTATGACACCTTGTGGCGATTGTGGTGTAGGTCGTGCAAATATACATCTGATAATCTAATCTGAAGGCACAGTAATCAGAGATTGGTCTGATCATGTGCTTGTATACTTGTACGGAGGTAGCAGGTCGGTTTTGCTCCGCACGCGTCTGAGTTGGGGTAGCCTCATTCTGACTAGCCTGATCTGCTTCTTGAGTTGACTCGACATACTTATGAAGCGGTCTATGGTCAGGCCCAGATAGTTGAATTCATTGACCACAGTCACGGTTCTGCCTTGAAGAAGCAGGTCGCAGGTCGACAGGTCAGGTATGGACCGCTGCGTGTATACCCATAGGACGTGGGTCTTGTCGCTGTTCACTGTGAGTTTGTTTCCTGAACACCAAGCATTGACCGAGTCCAGGTCCATTTGAAGCAGCATTTTGACACGCTCTGGGTCCTTCCCGGAAACGACTATGGCGTATAGGAATGTGGCACTGTTTTGGATCACTCAGACTACATCGTTTATATAAACAATGAACAAGAGCGGCCCGAGGACGGACCCTTGCGGGATGCCCATATCCACTGGTTGCAGTGATGAGGTGACACCGTTGGCTCTGGTTTGTTTAAGCCTTGAGTCCAGGTAGTTCTTAAACCACTCACATGATGCGGCGTTGATTCCGTAGTTGCCGAGTTTCCGCAGGAGGATGGAGTGGTCGACCGTGTCAAACGCCTTCCTCAGATCGAGGAAGACCACGGCTGACCGCTCCCCCTTGTTCACTGCTGAGTAGAGGTGGTTGACTAGTCCGAAGATGGAGTCACCTGTAGATTTACTTGGCACAAAACCAGGTAATCGAGCAGTTATTTATGTACAGTTTTTTCGGCAATTTACGAGACACATATAAGAAGGCAGATTGGTCGCCAGTTGGTGACCTTCACCAGACTGCCTGCCTTAGGCAGTGGGATGATGGTCCCGGTCTTCCATGTAGCTGGGACAAGCTTGGTTTGGATGCTTGTGTTGATCATTTTCTTAGCCAGTGCTGGTTTGACCAAGAGACAATCTTTGAGTGTACTGGTGCGGAAGTTGGTGATTCCGGAACTCTCAGTGGTGTCGATCTTTGCCGTCAGTTTAGCTGCTGTCTCAGTTTCTATCGGCTGTACGGAGAAGTTTGGGTCTCTTTCAGCCTCCTGGTTTGGGATAGCATAGGGTGGATTGTGCTCGAATGCAGTGGCCAACCTGCTACCTACGGTGCTATAATACTCATTGATGTAGTCGGCAGTTAGTCTAGCCGGTACATCAAGTCTGATTGTAGTAGTGGCATTGGGGCCCTTCCAAAGGTCGTTGACCACCTGCCAGAAACGCCGTGGATCATTTTTTAAGCGTCTCAGACTGTCCACCACCGCCTTCCTCTCATTGTTGGCTAGCTTGCTAGTGATTTTCTTCATGAGATTTCTGGCGGTGGCAAGGTGGTGATTGTAAACTCCCCGCATGACATGCCGCGAGTGGCACGGCGCCTTTTTCTTGCAGCGCCTTCTTCTTGATAGTCGTCGGATTTCACGCGTGAAAATCGGGGTGGATTCGCATTTAATGGTCCTGGTGGTGATGGGACACACCGTGTCAAGGTACTCGCCGATCACTCCCACTACTCCCTCATAGACCTCATCTGCATCTGCCAGGGCCAGGATTGGGTCCCAGTCATGGGTGGCGACATGTGCCTGGAAGGCATTGGGGTCGTAGTTCTTGTAATTGTGACCAGTAATTATTTTGGTTTCAATCCTCACGCCTGCTTGTTTTTTGGTGACAAATACTGGCATGTGGTCGTTTATGGTGTCACTAACGAGGCCGAATGTGTTAGTGAATCTGCAGTTCATGTAGATGTGGTCGATTGTTGTCGCACCATGTATAGGGTCATAGTGTGTCGGTGGTATGGGTAGGTCAGCCATGTGTCCTGGAGAAAGTTTGTCATATGCCTGTATTTGGCGCTGCGTTGGGGTCTAGAGTTCACGTTAAGATCACCTAACACCCACACCTCCAGATTACCCACTATAGGGTGACTCAGCATGGCTTTTAGGTGGTGATAGGCCTCCCTCACATTGGCTCTGGCCGATCCTTTTCTCGAGGCTGCCTGCATTCAAGGTCAACAACTTCAAGCCTTTCAGCTGTCTCACTTGGTCGAAGGATCTGTACATAGTTGGGCGGTAGTTGTGGACACCCAGAGTCACAAAGTAGATGATCACATTCAGAAATAATAAGTGCAGAAAGTGGTGCGTAGATAATTGCCTGGCCACAGGATACGTTGTGGTAGTCAGGGCAAAACCAGAGGTAGGGGACTTCCCGGTATCTGGTCTAGTTGAGAAGTGACTGTTGTGTGTATACACAGTCACCACTGGGGGGTGCATTAATGTTTGTGCGCGAGCAAACTCTACTAGGTTGGGTAACTTGGTTGGCAACAGCTACTTGCTTAATAGTGAAGTATAGGCACTCCTTTTTAGATTAAGGTGCTCTCAATTTCAAGTAGCGGTGTAGGGCCCTTAAAAGTATGAGTAGTATTGCAAAGGTGCTACAAGGTTCTGTAGTATAAGGTGTTGGCTTGGCTTATACCGTAGTCTAAGCCGAGTGTATCAGCATAATCCAAGTTGGTGCTGATAACAAAAAAAGTAACACAATAGGCATAGCTAAGTTTGTTAGATCGCCGCTCCTTTAACGACGGCAGCCCCTTTTTGGTAGTAGTAATAATAATAAATGGGCACTCCTAAAGGTCAAATCCCACAACGCGAAAAATTGGCCAGAAAGTGTTGATTATTGACATAAAAACAAGGGGCAACTGTTGCCAATATTGTAAATCGCAACACTTGTCCCATGATCTTATGCCTCTCAAAATCCCACAGTGGTCAATAATAGGCAAGTAAAGTGTTGTGTGCAGGACTGGTCAATGGATCTGTTTGAGGGGAGTTACTTCACAGTATGATTTGTCCTCACTATTCCCTCACAATTAGCCTAAATATATTTGGAGTGTCCCCCCTATAGAAACCAAATCGTTGACATATTCCAATAAGCAACATTTTCTAGGCCTTCTGGGGGGAAATATCTAACTCTTTTGATCCTTGTGATTTCCCAAATCACAAGAAAGAGGCAACACTTTCTCACCGATTTGGACCTGTCTTAGCTGATATAAGGCCCAAAATCGGCAATAAGACCAATTCACAACATTTTCTGACCCTCTCTCGCGTTGTGGGATTTGACCTTAAATGTGTAGGTGCTCTCAATTTGCTTGAGTTTTAGTGTAACAGATAACAAAGTGTTTAGGGGTAGGCCCTTAGTTCAAGGAGATTTTACCGGTTCAGTTCTCTCGCCAGTAAGTGTGTAGTTGAATCACAAATGAGACTTGCTCCCTCATCATCAGATCCTATCAAGTCCTAGCACAGGACGATCACATGATCATTCATCGGCTAAGTAGCACGTATATGTTCACATGGATGAGACGACTGTGTATAAATGTCGTCTATAGATTTCTTTAAACCTTTCGTTGCAATGGTCCATATAGAGGGGGCCACTGGGGTGGTCATCAAATATGGACACAGTTGGACGATACGTAATCATCCTTGAGATTCAGTAGTAACTTTGACATAGTAAGGCACAGACAACAGTGGTATCATTGACGTTGTAATAACATAGTAGACAGGTGTCGCAGGCAGGTTTTGATTACACACATGTTAAGATTTTCAGTTTTGACGATGCAGCATATAATATTGACACAAAACATAATAATACTTGGATGGTGAGGCCGGGACAATGGGGCTGTGGCTGGTTCTGACAGCCGAGTGGAGGAGGCTGGGTCTAATGTGCAACAGGGCGACTTGTTTATCAGTAGGCATTCAAGATGACAGATGTAGATGTGTTTAAGCAGGGCATTGGCATGCACTGTGACAGTATCTTCTGGGGCGGTGTCCATGATGGGACAAGCAATGCTTGGATAAAATAATCCTTGCACTGCTTGGCCAGCAGGGTAGGTAAACGGAGACCAGGATTGAGCAAGTTATGTTCTTTTTATACAAGCACAGTGATAAAATAATCACTGTAGAGGAAGACATAACTGCGCAGTGTGGACCAGGCATGTATGCTGCAACTATCAGGATGATAAAATAATCATCCAGAGGATAAGCATATACATGTACCGGGTACCGAGCAAGTGTACAGACGATAAAATAATCATCCATACAAAAACTCTCACTCACCAATTGGCGCTATCTTTGTTAAAACTCGCAACAATCAGGCGTGCACACTTTATTTTAGAGTCCTGGCTGGGGAGGTGTCCTTCCAATAGGCATTTGTAAGAATACCTGTCGCCTTTCTTTGGATTATAGCGGTGACATGGGCGGTCTAAGTATTGCATATGGACTCCGAACCGGGCATTCAGGTCAAGTAGCATATTGTTGATCTTGAGGATGAATTCCTCCACTAATGTCTGATGTGGGTGGCAGGCTGGAGTAGCGACAGGTTCGTCCTCCTCCGGGGCATGCATGGCCTGAGCTGCTAGGGCAGGGGCTTCGGCAGCCATGGCCCAGTGGGCACAGAACATTGAATCAACATTGATAAATGGCTGTCAATGTTGATTCAGTGTTGATTTAACGTTTATTCAACATTGAACTCAATTTTGTGCCCACTGGAGGGTGCTGCAGGATAGTCCTCCAGGGCTGGTGCAGGCGGTATGGGCAACAACACGTTGGCAATGTCGTTCATGTTAATGTCATTGTCATTGTTATTGTTATTGTCATTGTTATTATTGTTTGGGTCGACTAGCATGGCCTGTAGGTCTGCCCCATATATGGAGCAGCATATCACTTTGACTGTAGGGTTCACTGTGAAAGCTGTTTCCACTAGTGCCTCGAACATACCACTTAATAAGAGAGGAGTGTAGTCTGGTAGTATATTCCCACACTGCGAGCAGGGGTGGTCCTTAATTTCAATATTTCAAACAGCCCAGCGCTCACCATGACAGCATTTGGTGGGTGGGCTGTTCTACCAGGATCTATCATAAAGCTTACCAGAGGCCTTCGGCCTCTGGCGGGTAGCATCCCTCCTACCCATCCCTCGCCTGACTACGTGACCTGACCTACTTGAGCTGACCTATATAGGCTGGTCTGACCTGACTTATATGTCCAAATAAGGCATACAGCTGGTGTCGCAAAATAGTCCTCGGTCGTGCGTTTCCCCATGAGTATGCTACCCTTCAAGGATTCATTATAACTGTATTTTAACCATGCTAGAAATATTTTCAGAGCTTCGGTCCGCTGGATCTAGGTCAGACGCTCCCGCTCGCTCGCCAGGCAGAGGCTTTGGGTCTTTTCCCGCCCCGGGTGCCACGTCCCTTTAAGCTAGTAGAGTATCACGCAGTTCTTGTAGAATCTCTCCCAGTATATTCTGGCCGTCCCATGTATCCTTTTGGTACTTTTCGTCGTCCTGCACCTTGTACATAGTGTCACGTCTCAGGACTTTCCACTTTCTCCCACCTTCACACTCACTTCCAGCCGCCCGTGCTTTGAGGCCATTTGTGGTTCGTAGGACTTTGTCAGTCGCCCATTTCTATGCACTTGCACCACTGATACATTTGTTCAGCGCAGTGAAAAGTGGTACCATTGTATTCCATATTTATGGGGTATAGGGTACTAAAGATGCTACTAGCTCCGCAGGAAGTCAACCCACTCTCAGTGGTTTGCTGGTAGAGGGGCATAGTGCCGATCCTTTTCTCCTTCCTAGATCTGGAGTCTTCCAGTGCCGAGTCAGGTTTTTCAGGGGAGGTCGGGGGGGGGGGGGGGGTCCTTCCTGGTGTGGTTCAGCACTTGGCTTCCGGGCTGGGAGAGGAGTGTGTCTAGGGATGATCAGGGTGGGTGGGCGGTATCTGTCAGGTATCCTGAATGGGTGGTGACCATCGAATAATTGATTCTCAATTTCTATGTCTGTACCTCGCAGTGATACTGAAGTGCCTGGAGCGCGACAATGTTTGGCAATTTGTCGCAGCACCTACTTGGTTCTTCTTGTGTCGTTATCTTCATCAGCTTTGATGAAGACTCTCCCGAGTTCAGTCCCGTCTAGTTGTGCCTTGAGCTGCATACACTTGTCCCTCATCTAGGGTGCACAGAACCCCACTACTAAGGGGGCTGTAGAACCTGGTTTGGGATATCTTCTGGACAGTCTCTCAGAGTAGATCAGATCAGCTCGTTCGAATTTTAGACCTAGGAATGTGATGACCTTCAGTGCCAGGGTCCATGTGTCCTCATCTTCCTCCTTGTCTAGGCCCTCCATGAGGACACAATGCATTCTTGGTGGGCGGCTATCAGGACCCGGGATTTCAATCTCAGCATGTCTTCTAGCCGAGGTGTGCGGGGGATGTCGGCTGTCGGCTGCAGTACGAGGGGGTAATCCTGCACGTGTATCCTGGGCTTTATCTGTATTCTTTACCCCAGCTTTGTCAGATAACACATCCAATTTGAGTTTATCTAGCTCAGCCTTGTGCGCCATGAGCATGGTTTTAACACTAGCTACCTCGGTGTTGGTGGCGGCAATAGAGTTCTGTTGGACGTCCTCCAGGGTGACAAACTTTGAGAGGTTTTTGTGAGAAATTGCCATTAGTTTCTTTACTCCTGTGAGCTTTTGGTTAAAGGACAAGCTACCTGATTTGGGCTCAGATCGGTTTCAAAGCGGGCTGCCAATTTAGGTTTCACGTTGGGCAGATGGCTGGGCTGAAGTGTGGCCCCAATTGTGCTCCCCATTTCAGGCTCAGATCAGTTTCAAAGCTGGCTGTCTGATGTGGACTGACGTTGGGTTTGGACAGGGCAAACTGGTCTAGTGGTTCTGATCAGTTACACCAGATGTCACTACTATACAATATATAGAGTTTTCCAACAAAGACTGATGAAAATAATTTCATACAATAATACAAGAAAAGGTTAAATTGTAGTAGAATAGGAAACAATAAACAGATACTCTCACAGTTTGGAAATAGTGTAGACTATATATATTTGAATGATGAAAAGAAGGTTCTCCAAGCAGCTATCCAGTGTAGACACTATTTCTCTGGCATTACAATTTGCTTAACACAGTCTCATATGCTCCATGTGGGTATGAACTATGGATTTGAAGGCCAATGTACACCCTAGACACTTGTCTATGCTGCATGTGGCTCAAACCTGATGATAATAGGCCTGCTTCATACTTCCATTTTTGGGTAGGAAGAGTATGATTATGCCTTGAGTTGATTAACAGGACTTAGGATATCTGGTTCAACAAATACAAGAAATCATTGGGGAATGATTGAATAGATTCTGAAAACCCATAATTATCAGGCAGTGCTGTGGCAACAAATTAGCGAGCCCGTCCAAAAACTGATCTGAGCCCACTTTCAACCTGTCCAAAACCGATCTGAACCCGCTTTCAGCCCATGCAAAAAGCATTCTGAACCGGCTTCAGCCAGCCCAAAAACCGATCTGAACCCAAAGTGGGCAACCCGTCCAAAACCCGATCTGCGCCCAACATGGGCAGCCCGCATGGGGCCAGACCAAAGACCAGTGCCCTAAACCGATGGGAGCCCCCGTCGGTTAGCCCACTTCAGGCCACACTTGCAAACACAGTCTGGTCCTGTCCGGGGCCACAGTGTGTTTGCTACTGGGTATATTAGGACATTTCTAGATACATTGTATATTAACATTCAATATTTTAAGATACATGTCATTAGTGCTACCGAAAATCTTGGTGGCGCCATCTCTCCTCCATAGCGCTAACTTACAAATCAGTCAGTAAGGCCCCACCAGCAATGATAAATACCACATACAGCAACAATAATAATTAATATAACGCAAACAATTTATATAGCGATCTTAATAGTGCAATGAAAGTCCAAACTGTATTTCTCCTCCACAGTACTATTTTACAGATCAGTATGTAAGGCCCCACCAGCAAAGATAAATACCACATACAACAACAATAATAATTGATATAACTGGAAACATTAATTGAGTTAGCAAGATTTTGAGAGAAGTCCAAACTGCACCATATCAGGTACATAACTACTTTCATATTAAATATTTCTCCCCAAAATGTGGCTGGGATATCACCTATATATGTGAAAAAGATCTGTGAAAACATCTTTTTAATTAGCCTATTCTTTAAAGATTACATCCACCCCTGGACATGGTCCTGAACAGCTATATTGCAACAGGCTAAACAATATATTAACAACCTTAATATAACGCTCGGATGACAATGAAAATAGGTTTAGCAACATGTTATGAAATCATAAACTTAGTGAGAACAAGCTCTATTAGTGGAGCAAACCCTAGTGTAGCACTAATGTAGCAAAATAACTAATGTTGAGTTATGCAACACCAAAATGAGATCATGTTGGTGGAGCCCGCCGACCCCCCACCCCCCATCCCCCCATAGACTGCTAAACTGTGTCTGCCCAGTCTAATAGAGCTATCTCATACATAGGGAGGGGGGGGAGTTATTCGGTCAAATTGGAGTTGCCATTGCGGGACCCATCCTGAAATATGGTACTAATCATTGTTTTTGAATTTGATGACTGTAACCCCATCCGTCACCCCCTCCAAAGATAAAAAGTTAGAAAATACTAAATTAATTCGATTTGAATCACCTTTTCATCCCCAGATACTTTTACTCACTTGAAACATGCATGGAATCACTTTGCGCTAACTCCCCCCCTACTCATAGAGTCTATTCTGTTTAATGTTGTTGATGATAGAACTATAGGTTACAGATCCTGTTGTCAATAGTACAATTGCATGTTGCAGCAGGAGGCTGACGTGAAGGAGGAGATGGCGACAAGTGAAGCACCAGTTGAATAAATGACTAAGTATGTCGATGCTGCCAAGGTGATAAACATGGATGTCATCCCGGTTGTTGATCATCGTTATGCTGAATGAATGCATCATGTTGTAAATTAAGTATGTTTAAGAAAAACACAGTGTGCACAGTAAGTCGATTAAATATAACTGACAGGTAGACCACATGCTGTGCATATCTAACAAGGAAACCTGTTATCATTATGTAATCACAAACCATAAGGCACACCCAGTAAACAAAAAACGCTATATTACATTTTATAATGTGTTATAATGTTGTATAACGTTTCTGTAAGGTTCCTCACTATGGAATAACGTTATATAAAGAAAACGTTATTTTACGTCAAAATAACGTTTTCTTGTTAGCTGGGCATGTACCTGGTGTACTTAATTGACCTTTATCTACCTTGGTCCCCCCCCCCCCCCACACACACACACAGGTGTGGCTGTGTATACCTTAATCAAGCATACCGCATTAAATAATGGTTAGAAACAACCGTTGTTTCGTGTATTGACCCAGTGTTCAAAGGACAGCTACCACCACGCCCCCTGGTGCAGTCCCAGGAACTTTTATGCTGCTGCAGTGTCTGCTCACTGCTGCCCCCTCTGGTGTGAAGGGGGAGAACTAAGCGTTGCTAGGCTGCCACAGACTGTGTACTATTTACTTGCTGCTTGGACACGGCCCAGAGAGGTTCGCATTTGTCATGCTTGTCATTCCACGCCTAAGCCCAAAATCCACGGCGGCAGGATCCTGCGTTAAAGTGGTTTCGCGGCCCTGCCACGTCTATTACACGTCTTTTTCGCGCCTGTGCCGCCAAGGTCCATGGCGTTACACGGGCGGAATCCGCTCGGCAGGGCTGCGAATCCTGCCGCCGTGGATGTTGGGCTTTATATTTGCATATGTGTTTTTTGCAGGCCTAGCTAGGCAAACCAATATCGGCCGTTATTATAGGATTAGGTCAAGCAAAATAACAAGAATTGAACTAAAACACTTCAAGCCTTTCAATTTGAATCGATGTGTGCCATAAATTTACTTTCATTCTGCCAAGCCATAACGTTCATGGGTCTATATTCTTCTTTGTATTCATTGAGACGCCATGTATAGGTGGGGAGTAGGGGCGGGCGGGGGTTCTTCCATGTGCCCAATCACTATGTAAATCAATAAAAATTCAAAGAGCATTGCCAGTTTTACTTTTAATTATTGATATCATTAACATTAATTTTAGCAAACATTGACACGATGTATTATAAATTGCATGTACAAAAAATGCTGTTGTTTCAACATTTTAAATTCTTCAAAATAAGCTCATTCTTTCGTAAATATGTTGATACAAGCCATAAAGCCATGCGGGGTTGTTATGAAGTCATCCGTTTTGAGCAGTTGATGGTAACCCTCTTTTAAAGAAAGGATTAGAACCTAATTTCTGTGACCACATATTCAGTCACAGGAGGAGAGGGCATTGTCACCCCAAGTGGATCTTTGACCAAAGGACTGGAGAGTGTCACCTCAGCCTGGCATTGCTGGGCAGACACACAGGAGGCAGCCACCAGATCCTGCTTAACAATAAGTGGATCTCCCACGGGAGGGGGGGGCACTAAGGTAACACCATCTACCACAGCCTCCACTATACCCGGGCCTGGTGGGGCAGTGACCACGGTCACCTCACCTGCCTCTACAGCCGTTACTCTGATGGCATCTACTGGGGGCACCTCATCTACATCAATTACCGCTGTGGTGGCCACTGGTACCTTAGCTGGATCCTCCACTGGAGGAAGGGGCAGTAAGGTAACAGCGTCTATGGTGGAGGCATGGACTGCAGCAGCTTGGATGGTTGCCTCTGTTACACTACTCACGTCCACGCTACCCTCTGTTGAGGCAGTGTGTATAACTGTGACATGAACTTCATCTTTACCCGGGGCCTTAGCTGGGGTATCTGTAACCACCGTGTACGCATGGGGACCACCAGGTGTACCGTCAGAAGGAGGAGGACCAGAGGTATCACCCACCTGGTAAGCCACAGCAGGAGTGAACTCTGTCAACTCAATGGGCTCCTCCAGCACCACAGGTGGCACCTTCCTGTCATCTATAGGTGCCGCTGTGTCGATAGAAGCTACATATGCTACATGTACTACATGGTCCGCTGCAGGGGGTTCCTTATGAACAACATTGGCAGTGTCATCCACTGGAGCAGGCTTCTTTTCCGTATCAGTTGATGAGGTAGCTGGCTGTTTCTTCTTTGGTGAGGGGAGGATCACTTTCTCCAAGGCCAGGAAAGGAACTTCAAAGACGAGAGTCAGTCCAAATGCAACGATGAAGGTGAAGATGATGTTTCCCAGGTACTGGTACAACTAAAAACCAAATAATTATTGTTATCAAATCAAGTCTGTTATAGCACTGTTTGACAGCATGGATATAGATGCACACACATCTCGGATGATGGATGACTAAATTCAACATGGCCATTTCTTGAAATTGATATTCGACACAGAGCTTAGTGACATGAGGAAAAAATGACATGACATATGGTGTTTCTTAGATTTGATATGGGACATGGTACATGTAGTTCTTTAAAGGTGGTCGACATGGGACATGGGGATTTAAGTGGCAGGTCATTTCTTAAAATCGATATGTGACATGCGGACCCCCTCCCCCATCTAGAACCCAAGGGTATGTGACTGTCAATAGAGGCCAGGTTAATTGAGTTACAAATGTTGACCTGAACCTACCATGGTGATGGGCTGGACATACATTGCCCTTTCCCGGGCAGCCAGAGTGACGAAGTGAATCATGGGGTGGATAAGGTAGCCACAGTACGTCAACTTGGACAAGGGAGTCCACAGGTCCCATGCCAAGAACGTGTTTATCACTCCTGATAAACAATATACCAAAAGAAAACACAATTTATTACCTTGTAGGCCTACTCGTTAGATATTTGCAAATGTGATACAATCACCTTCGATTACTCCCATTGAGCCCCTCGAGCATAGCTACCATCCACTGGGGAACTTTGGCCGATTAAGCCCATACATGTATGTTCTATATAACGTTGGCCAATTAGAGCCCAGAGGACGGTCGCCATCATGAAAATTGGCTGTATCAAACTATTTTCTTTGTCATATAAGCCATTTGAAAAGCGTTTACAAAGTGACTTTCTTGTCAGTAGAAACCTTTTAAACTCAAACTCAAAGTTACATGCATTCTTATCTTCAAGGAGTGGAGAGGTTTTTAAAAAAACAGGGGGGGTCCGGAGAATGTTCACCGGCACCCTTATGTTGTTAAGTTGACATTTCACCCATACATCTGAGAAAAATTCAAACTCACCTCCATACCCGTTAACACATGTAAAGACTATCCAGCCAAGACCTACAAATGTGAAAACAAAAGAATTTACCCATAATTCTAGTGCAGCAATTTTGAAGAAAGCATGGCCTAATCCAAATTGCTGACGATATCCTAGTAATGGCCACCGTCCACTGGGAAACTTCGGCCGACTAAGCCCACACATTTCCTATATACAACTTCGGCCGATTAGAGCCCAGTGGACATGAGTGCTCATAGTTCTGTTTGCAAAATCTACATTTGTAATCCTATTTAGTTGTCAACAGAATAAACGGTAACTGTTAAATGCACGACAGAGTATCCCCTACTGGTGATGATAGAGAGAGGTACTGCCACTTCTGCAGTAAAAACTGAGGTTTACCATGGTATGTAAAATAAGAAGATCATCATGGCAATGTCCAGGTGTCTCATGGCCACCGTCCACTGGGGAACTTCGGCTGATTTAACCCATACATATCCTATATAACTTTGGCCGATTAGAGCCTAGTGGACGATGGCAATTACCATTTTTATTTAAGAATCTCATGGGCCAGGAAGCTTAATGGCCACAGTTCGCAGGGCTCTAATCGGCCCAAGTTATATAGGAAATGTATCGGCTTGATCGGCCTAAGTTTCTCAGTGCATGGTGGCCATAATGAAAAAGAAACTTGATCATGTTTCATTAAATCAGAGCTTCATTACGGGTGCAGAAGTACTTACACAGTGAAAATGCATCTCTGCGGAGGATGTTATATGCCCTGCTCTCCGGTATAGACCACGGTGTACAGTTGTTACATTCGCCGCGGAGGTAGGTGCCAAAGATGACAAGCATGCCAACCCCAATCGCCACCAGCCAGCCCATGCACACCAGAAGCTGCAAGTAGAAGTTTAGCTATGATGTGACATTGTATAAACATGGTACAGATCTAAATCATGGAATAGTTCCGGTTCTTCCGTATCCGTACTATAAATTGTTTCAAATCTAGCCTATATATATTTCCTAATGGTCACCTTCCACTGGGGAACTTCGGCCCATCAAGCCTATACATTTCCTATATACAACTTTGGCCGATTAGAGCCCAGTGGATGGTGGCAATGAATGAACTTATAACCTTCATTGCATATATCAGAAATTGTACATCTTAAAGTTCAATGTCGTTTTTAGGGTAACTTTATGTAGTATCAAACCTGTTTGATAGTATCTTTTGACCAATGACGCCTTATTACAAACTATATAATAAATGGAAGAAAATTAATAAGGTAGACAAGACCTGGTACGTACACGATTCATCTTCACCTTGGCAGCCTTAGTCCTGTATAGTATGTATCCCATGGCTATTCCAAGAGCATATGGTCCAAATCGGGTCCAGGGTTTGACGTACACATCCCAATAGTAATCTTTTACTGGACTGGAATAAATTACGATTTGACATTATTGTTTGAGTTATGGTATTCAAAGCAATTATTAAAAGAAATAGTCCCACGGAAGCAGTGTTAATGCTTGCTTATGGCCACCGCCCACTGGGGAACTTTGGCCACCTAAGCCCATACATTTCCTATATTACTTCGGCCAATTATGGCCAGCGTTCACTGGGCTGTAGTCGGCTGAAATTATTATAGGAAAGGTATGGCTTTAATCAGCCGAAGTGGACCTCGACCATTAGTTACTGATGGCAATAGTGAGATTTAGACGGGTACGGCAATGTGTATGTCTACGGGAATGCTAATGGCCATCATCCACAAGGAAACTTCGGGCAACTAGGGCATACATTTCCTATATAACTTTCGCCCATTAGAGGCCAGTGGACTGTGGCCATAAAGGATGGGCTAGATGTTGCTGTTCACATTACAATATCCAAGCCTCTCTAGTTTTGCACCCATGAACGACCAGTATATTGTGTCTTCTATAAGTCTCATGAAGCATGCTCATTTAAATAATTTTTATACTACCCAAATACTTTTTTTCAACACCTTACTTTGAGAAGAGAACAGCACGCGCTACAGTTGTACCAAGCCAGCCAAGGAAGAGAAACACTGGTCCAAAGAATGGGCACCTATTGATAGAAGCATAAAACAGTGAGCAAAAAAAACTTTGAACCCCCAGGGTAAAATTACAAGACAACTTATTTTATTACCTTTTTAGAGGGTCCCTCTGCCTATGGATTTGAATGTTTGAATATCCAAGAGTATTTACTTATCTAATGAAATATATGAGGCAGATGGCACCTAGCTCACCAGAGTGCATGGACAAACATTTAGAGTGAGTCTTAATCAAGTCTTAGACTTAAAGTCTTAATAGTACTCACCATTACTAAAGAAGGGAAAAAAGAAAAGAAAAATGGGATTGGGGGCAGAGCCCCCCATGATATCAACATATGACACCAGTTGTATTTGGTGGGTATTATTAAGACTTTAAGATAAAACTTATTAAGATTTGATCAAAACTCACTCTAAAAGTGTGTCTGTGCACCCTGGTGAGCTAGGCCTGTCCAGCATAAATGAGTGCATTCTAATACTTATTGACAATAACCATAACCATAACATCGCCAAAAGGTATGATACTGTTATTTGTATTCATTGTTATAGCAGCTCAAGTATTATTTGTTCCTGTAATATTACGTCACTCAGGTGCTATACTTACGTATACAAGCAAAGAGCAAAGAGAGGCAGAATCAAAAAGTACTGGAAATCATTTGCCAGGTACCATGTCCATCCCATGCACTGTCAAATGTCAAATGTCAAGTTCATGTATGTATGCCAGAAAAGTGTCGGGTTAGCATTTGACATACACATAATCCTGGCATAACCAGTGCGATTATCTAGATTCTAGTGGATTATGAGCTAAAAATTGTTGTCATCACCTTCGGTTGAACATAATCAGTGAATATGTTTTAAGGATTGAAGAAACAAAAAGTGACATACATCTAATAAGCATAGTTAACATAGTCAACGCCTACCTCACCACTGCCCCTGTGTAGGTTCTGTATGTAGAGTAGGTTGGTCCACCACATGGTCCTACAGTTATCTGCAGCACCATTAAACTCAGGCCACAGAGGACCAAAGGACAAGTACTGCCACAGGTTGCCCCAGATCAGCATGAGGGCCGCCAGTAGAGGGGTCAGTCTGCAAGGTAACAGCATGGGAACTGAGCAAGAAAAGACTAAGCCAAACACAGAGAAAAGTTGGTGGTGCATTTGCACATTGAATTCAATGGGGAGCATTGCATACGGCCCTACCTATACTTAAGTATAGTAAATCAAAAAAATGAAAATGAAACGCAAGTGGAGGGTTGCACTTTTCAGCTTCTAAGAAGTGTTCACAATTGGTGTGAATTACAATTCTTACCCTTTTGACCAATTCTTGTTCATTTTGTCATTTTGTCTTGGTTGGCCCAAAAAAGACAAAGACCATTTTTGAAGGAGATGCCAAAAGATTCACCCCCTTTTTTAGTGATAAAACCAGCGGATTACCATAGGTATAACTGGTTGGCCGTGAAGACTTTAGAACCAAGTCCACTGCAGTGAAGATCGACCAATAATCGACCCAACAGCACCACTAATTAACCCAGTCATTGACTTACACCAACCTACCTCCAGTATCTATGAAAAACATACAGTACCATTTCAGCAATTTGAACCATCGGGGCTGAAAGACGAAAACACCTTCAACTTGATGTCGCAAATATCTTTAAAAATGACATTTACATTTTTTACTGCAGTAGATTCTACTGACCATTGACAGTGGTGTATCCGTGTATATTAAGAATAAAATAATGAAAACAATAGGAGTGGTGAAGCGGGGGATGTTTTAGGGATGAAGAAATCAGGTTGCCGTTCCGTCAAGTGTTCTCATAGTTGGAATAATTAGGCAGAGTGCGTCTATACTCACATTCCTTTTTGATTCGTTGTAGAGTTTTCATAAAAGAAAGTGTCACAAGAGTTCCCCCGAGGAAAAAGAATACTTCGACTGCTAGATTCATGTTGTTTATGATCTGATGCCCAAACGTCCAATTGTTGTCAAACTGTGAGAAGTAGTTGTCTGTAAATAACCATGAGAGGTTTTAGTCTTGTCAATGCATATGGCGAGGAGAAGACTACTCATGAATGATAATGTGGAAATATACTGCTTTCCCATTAGTTCCTATACTTTGATTCAACTAGTATCATTAATTCTTGTCTGAAATCAAAGTTGTGCATGGTCCCAGATTTGTATAATTGAATTTAGCTGTCATTATATTAGAAGGCATCCTGAATAGATTGTTATATGTGTGAAAACCAGTGGAATATAACCCTCTCTTGCAACTTACCAATTAGCATATTCCGTCCGTCTGTGAGTGTATGGGTGTCTAAGACCCAGGTATGGCCCAACACAATCCATGTCATAGCAATGACCCGTAGTCCATTCATACATCCATAGGTGGCACGCGACCCACCCGTCGCCAACACAGTAGGGATGGTACGGAACAATGAAAAGGACAGAAGTGCCCTTTGTGCTCTGCCTAAGAGAAAATGAAAATACTATAGCAAACCATAATCACATGTTGAATTATTGAGTTAAGCATGAAAATGTAAAAGATACAGGTCCACGGGTATAGTCATGAGAAGACAGCTAACTGTGGTCTGAATGTGGTTCGACTTAGCACTGGTCATACCACTGTGGACAACTCAGTGACAAGTGATATCAGGGGTGGCCACATTGGTACTCTAATCATGATGGTGACTGTTGGTGGATAACAAGCCACTCCTGTTCACAGCTACACTAAAAATATTGAATCTCAAATGTTAGTCCAAAGTTAGTCAGTTTTACTAACTTTTGTACAACCATTAGCAAAAAACACATGCCTAAAATTCCTATCCTATCTTAGCATTTTGCCTACCTTTTTGCCGCTTTGCATTTTTTATAACCCGCAATAGAGGTTTGGTTCTATAGTATATCCCACTGGTTTTACGCGAGAATTTACAGTAGTCATTTATTAGGGATTAGTAGGGGAGAGAGGGGCACGTTGACCACCTGGGCACATTGAACCACATGCTCTCGTTGCTATTCCTTTGGGAATTTTCCGGTAGTTTGTCTACCATATTACCCCTTATATAGACAGTTTAGAGCAGCAACCTCATATTTATTTTGGGATGCTGAGGAGAAGCTCAGACAACCTGGAAGATTTAAGCCATTGAAAGTAAAATTTTGTAATTGTTAAACTTTTCTCCTTATGGTGTTACAAAACATTGCTGGCCTAAGATCTATATGGAGGTCAAAGTATATATCTGAATGCTTGTGTAGAACCTGATTTTAATCCTGAAGGTGTTATGTAATTTGAATTAAATCAACCTTATCTATGATGGTTGGCATGCAGTACATTGAACCACAAAAATTGGGGCTCCTTGAACCATGCTCAAAGTACCCAAATCTCTGTCTTGAAAGACTAGTTCCATTATTTACCACATATGTGCCTGTGCAATGTATAGAGGGACAAAGTATCACCACGTTTCACCAGAGGGAAGACTTTTTAAGGTCTCCTTGTCAGCATATAGGCAATAGATGAGATGATATTGCTCAGGTCAACCATGGGCTAACCCAACAAGTAGGCCTATGGGTTAAACCACCCATAGTTCATTAGAATTAAGCCACACAGAAGGAAACACAATATTAATACACACTTTGGTTATACAAGTACGATAGAATACATGTATTGCTAGTTGTGATAATAAATTATTTCATAGCATATTCATAGTGTGCTTATTCTCAGATGTATCAGTTTTAAGAAGCAAAACAGCCTGTTATATATATCGTAAAGAATATAATTAAAGATTTATACGGCACGTGCAAATAGCAGCAATCCTCTGAAGATGGTTTATATAAGCCTAAAGGAAAATTTGTAAGGCTCTAACCCAGTGACTAAACTAGAAGATATAATTTAATGATCTGTATGCACTAAATATGTATTTTTCATATTCAATCCTATGCAAAAGTAACAATAGCAAGTAAATCCACCTTAACTCTCAATAATAAATCCATATTGCTGATTGTTTGAACCATTCAAGATATGTGGTTCAAGGTGCCTCAGTGGGTGGGTCAATCTGCCCAGGGCGTGGGGCACATTGAACCACCCAAAGATTTTATTTTCAAAAAATCAAAAGAAATACAACAAATGACCATACTTGCTTTGCCATGGGTAGACATATAGCCCAATGATATAAGGTAACTGCTAGATACAAAATCAAAGCTCCAATGACCTTTATAACGTCAGGAAAAAAATAGATGTGCATAAGTGGCTCAACGTGCCCCTCTCTCCCCTACATCTATTACCAGTCACTAGCACGGCCCTGGTTAATGGGTGGCAACTAACACGTTTGTTGCAAGTATTGAATCCAGGGGGCGCCACCTCAACATTCTCGGTGAAATTTTGAAATCCAACTGTGGCGGGCTCAGTCGCGTCCCTGGCAACCACCACACACCCACCTGGTGTGTATAATTAGTACTACCACGACTCCGAGCGCAGCGGCGTTCTAGATAAGGGGGCGTGGTCACTGACACAAGGCACTATACACATATAACTGCCAGGGCACTTATATAGACAATCGCTTGTGTCCATCCTAAGTTCAATATGCAACAACAACAGCATGAGTTACCTGGGCAATGGTAACTCCATCCATTGAATCCAGTTTGTTTACATGACAATTATTGTCCTGTAGAAGTGGCCATATAGAGACTCGAGTCTATCTTTGATATATATGCATTTTCAAAAACACCAAAAAGGTGTCCCATTCAGATACCCTCATTGAAATAGGTTGATCTGTTTGTACAAAAACATCTGGCCAAGAAGATGATATATACAGTAAGTTTCACCCTGTACCATATTCAATATTAGAAGAAGTCACCTTTAAGCATGATAACAAGTTCAATTACAATCTTGTCATATAGAAAAAATTGCTTGTGCTGTCACCTGGTGTGGAATATCTGTGGGTAGTTGGTTAGTAATAAGTTAGTCATAGTTAAGCAAACTCTTAGTTTGATTTAATAATGCTGATAAGTTAGTCGTTTTTAGGAAAATATATTAGCATTGACTAACCCCCCGAATTTTCTGTGTAATGTTGACCCGACCTTCTTGTTAAATGCAGAACTAAACAAAGAGGTATTCTGGTGTTGAGGGCACATACTAGAGTAGAATGTACCAATTTCATTAAACTGATCCACTTAAGTAATTCTTATTCTTATCTTGTTTAGATATGTGTAATTGTAAAGAACTGTAACGTATACAACATACACACCTGGATTGACTGCTTTTTTTGTTCTTCCAGTACCACTATCGGTCAAACCTTCAGAGGAACCAGTCAGGTCTTCTTCACTCTTCAGTACTGACATCATGTTCTTAAATCCATCAAGTAGTGACGCCGCAATGACAAGGATTCCAAACAATGCAATGAAGCATCTATAAGATAACAACATTCTATATGACAATGCACGAGGAATTCGGAGGAATTTACACATTTTGGCCCTCTACAGGTCCAATAGAATAATAACACGTTATTTAGATTATTGTAATGTGCAGAAAGAAACGATTCTTTTCTAAATAAATGAGTCTTATCGCCAGTTCACTTTTGTATACATACAATGCAATGATGGCGCCTGTGTTGGTGCTAAGGAGTGGTTTGTTTCCACAATAGGTGTATTGGAGAGGCCAGTCAAGACGATCTGCAACAAGAGCATTATCCATGGTAATTCTGACTCATTACTATAATGATTATGGACTAGACAGACCAAGGTCTGGCAAACTAACTAAGAGCCATCACATTATCCATTGCAGTATGCTCTCTTGTGTGTATGATTTATGCATGTAGCCCTTGTCAGTAACTTCCTATAGTGCCTTCATCGATAACGCCACCTTATGTGACTTAGTGATAGCTACCCCCCAAACAGAACCCGGGAATTGAACATTCAAAGCTAGGCAAACCTAGGGAAGTCACCAGAACACCAGAAAAGGCACAAGAAATTTTCAACAATATCTTGTGCTTTCCCCAGATATACCTTAGTTGTGAACATTCAATTATCAGTGCTGTATTTATCCCTCGGATGAGAACGACTATTCTGCTGATAAGTAGAGTATCACATCTGGTCATTTATGTGAAGAAAACATACATATTTTGGAATGTTGAAAAAGAAAGTATTTAATAATAAGATTAGTTACAGCGCATAAGTTCCATGATGTCCTCACGACTACAGGACTCAGGCACGCACCATCCCTCTCCTTCGCCAACCTGTAATTGTATCAATAATACATATAGTCTGTAACTAGTTATATTGTTATATTTCCTGCCTGAAGGAGTCTAGTTAATACAGACGAAACGCTGCAAACAGATATCAACCTCTCCCCTCTTCTCGATGTGAATCATTACCCCAATAAAAATCACATAACCCAAATCACCTTGTCTGGTTTGTGTGGATTAGCAATTTGTCATCTATTGTATTATATTGTTTTGAACTTTCAGGTGCATCACTAACATATGCATGTACATGTAGACTGTAACAAAGTGTATCATGTTGAACCTGGTGACGTTATGCCTGTTGTTGTTATGATTACGCTGGTGCTGCATTGGTGCATCATGAAGACAAATGTTGCATTAAGGCATGCAGGCTTTAATGTATTAATGCATCATGTCCTTGGTTGTCATGATACATGGATGCAGCCCTGACGAGGCACTTGCCAATGCTACATGCATGTATCATGACGACTTATCAACATCGAGCTGTTGAGACACTCCCGAAGGATAGGCATCAATGCAGAACCGGGGAGTAACTTGCCTGGGCTGCATTGGTCTATTATGACGACAATTTTAGCGACATGCCTTCCTTAAAAGAAAATGCCACCCTATTATCTTATGATATCTTCAATCTATGGTATTGGTACTAGTAAACAATATTCTGACTTATTTAGTGAGGGATGAGGTATTGGAAGGGAGAATAGGAGGCTTATCTGCTGTAGCCCATGAAGTCACCATTGGGGAAAATACATCCCAGTAGTGTACAGTTTACATCCACAGCCCCTTGTCGGTTTCTTTTGACACTGCTTGTAGATTTCCTTTCACAAGTAGCACCAGATAATCTCCCTGAAGTGCCCTACATAATGTCATGACATTGTACATTTCACATTCATGATTAAAACACCAAAAAGGTTGTTTGGATACAGCCCCCAGGCCTGAACAATGCAGCAACTGTTGTATTTGACCCAATGGTGACGTCATGGGCTGCAGCAGATAATTCTCCTATGCCTCATCCTTCCCTAAATTTATGAGTCAGAATATTGTTAATAAGAACCAAGACCATAGATTGAATCCATCATAAAAATATGGTAGTGTTTTAAGGGTTAAAGGGTCCATAGTATCAGGCAAAAGCAGGCATCAGTTGTACTCACCAGGTTGCCTGGTTTGAACCACCTGGTGTGGCAGTAGTGGGCATTAAAGTTGTGTACTCCAGCAGTAGTCATGTTTCCTGTCGCCTTAATGCCGACACAAAGGTCGTAACTACCCAGCGCATAAGGCCTCCCGAGAAAGGCGCCCGTATCTGGGTGTGTGTCTTTAGCATCAGCATTCCAATCTAGAAATCAAAGGACAAATCACCATTTTGCACTAATTCTTCAGTCCATTGCCGGGTCTACTGACAGTGACATTATCTGGTTGTTCTTGAATTGCCAGTTGTCCTTTTGTTGTACTTGAACAATGTTTTATTTTGAACTTTCTGTTATAGATTGTTACTGTGACGGTTTTGTTAATGGATTCTGTACAGAGAATGATTCTATTCTTGGCATGAAATCATCTCAAACCATTTTTGAACCATGTCGCTCCAACCCATCAACAACCGTTTAACCCATTAACAACCGATGTAAAATCATATACTATAATGTACAGTACACCCATACTCACATTGCAGTGCCCATAGATACGGGGTTGGTGAATTTTGAGCAGCCTCTATTACTTCTCTATCCCGCTCACATTTTGGACTGACCTGGTATGTGCGATTTAACGGTTTACTTGCCCTTTTGTGGGCCACCTCGTTTGCCATTTTACTATAGAGTAAGCTTTCAAATGCCTCCATGTCTTCTTCATAAGCTGTGCTCCCTGCTCCAGTACCATGGGGAACCCTCTTTTCCTTTACACATTGCCTGTTGATGCCACCATCCTGGCCATTCAGACAATGCTCGCCATACCCAATACTGCCAAACATGTTTAATGACTCCTCTATATTCCATGTGGGGTTAAAGGCAGTCGTTAAACAAGGCAAAACCATTAAGAGGCACAGCATTGTTGACTTACAATCCATGGTCAAAGTAGGAGGGCAGTTATTTCACAGCAGTGGCTGCTTCCATGCCATCTGAACAACTGACCTTGGGTACTCTTGCCTCTGACTGACTACTCTGGATTACTGAGGGGGTGTAGGTATATCATGGTGCTGTATTATCATCTACGTTATCCCTATCTAATGGATTTACCTAGATAGCAGTGGTGAACGTTGAACCTGATTAATTCACAACATTTATCGGTTCTGCCTAGGTGTGCAAACTGGTCAACCGCCAAAACAGAAAGATATATCACTTTTGATTTATTATGTTGTGTATGAGTGGTATCTTGCTGAAAGGGAACATAATCATAGAAGTAAATCCATGTAACATTCAATATAATAATATCATAATTTCTACTAAAGGGCAAATTGGTAAATTTTATAAATTACTAGTCACCTAACAAACTACAACCTCACAATCTGTATTAGATTTGCAAATAATATGTGATAAGTATGCTCTGGTCTCTAATGGCCACAGTCCACTGAAGAACTTCGACTAATTAAGCCCATGCATTTCCTACATAACTTCGACTGATTACAGCCCAGTGAATGTAGGCCATTATGGCATAGAAAGCACAGTTCTACGCACAGATCTTGCAAGTGGATTTGCCAAGGCTGAATGCATTCACCATGACGACCATTGACACAGTACATGAACTACTAATGCAGCTCCGGGTATATTGTCATTACTGTCATCATTCTGTCATCATTCTATCCAGCAGGATCGGGTTCGGGAAGCGGTAAAGAAGATGGGTCCAGGGGGGACGATGATAGCTCGGCCACTGGAGGAGCTGAGGACGATGCTGTGACAGTTCTGACAATATAGCCTTAATGTTGTCCACATGTGAGCTATATCAACAGAATTTACCATTCAAAAGGCCAACACCCACAGGGCGTTCTATGGCTTGGAACCCTCTGCGTTCTATGCCTCTTGCGTTCTAGGACCTTTGCTTATACTCCGAATCGCAAGGGTTCTTAGACAGTATTGCATGTTTCAAATCCCACTGTTGCATGTGTACAGCCAGTGAACCTCTGCATATTAGACTTCATTGACTTTATATGTGAGGGTTAAATGTTCTATTTGGGAGGAGTTACTTTATGATAATTGTGCTTACAGTTAATATATCATTGAAAGGTTATATATTAATTTACCATTTGATATAATACATCATATAGGACTAGTGGTGGGCAGATTATATATGTTATTTCTGAAAAATGGTTGTAAAATGCTGTTTGTGTATTTTCATAAATAGGGAGTGCCCCCCCTGATTTTCTAGATGATTGATGTGTACTATGTGCATAATGAATTCGCAGAGATTTCCCTGTTAAGCAAGGGAAAATATCTAATTATCTAGATATTATTTTGTGCTGAATTCGCAACAGATCCCTTGCAGTTATATCTGCCTGTTGTAGTTACATCTGTTGCGAATTGGAGGGAGCTCCCCAATTCGCAACAGATTGCCAATTCGCAGAGATATTCCAGCATAAATCGCCCTGTGGGATTCGACCTAAAGGCAGACTCATGTGTTATGTGCTATGCCCTTTGTCGTCATGACCTGGAGAGTCAAGGATCAGCATGATATTTAAATGTAGCAATGGCGAGTAACTCGCCAGCAGTGAATGTATACATTTAGGCAACATACAAAGGGGATAGCGCATTTAGGAAATTGTGCGACACTTGAGTATGAGTAATTGCAAACAATATAATGATAGCTACGGAATATGAAATCATCAGAATAATGTCTTTGTCTAAGACTCTTGCTCATTTGTTATAACTGATGACAATTTATATTTGTGGATGTATATTTTATTACCATCTGGTTACAAACTATTTGAGTCTGTAATGTATCACTGATTAGTTTTTTGAGATACAAGATTTACAATGTGCTTAAGTACAGGAAGAGTCGTATTCAATGCCTCCCATTAAATGCAATGTGGCCGTATTCAATGGGATAAGAAAACATTATTTTTCCTTCATTAAGGTCGAATCCCACAACGCGAAAAATGGGCCAGAAAGTGTTGATTATTGACATAATAACAAGGGGCAACTGTTGCCAATATTGTAAATCGCAACACTTGTCCCCCGATTTTAGGCCTCTCCAAATCCCACTGTACCCGATTTGGACAGAGAGAGTGTTGCGATTTGGGCCATGTTGGACATAGTATAGGGTTTGAATTCGCAACAGAATGGATTTTAATATTCAAATCTTAAGCAAAATTGATGCAATTACAATATCTGCAACTACATTCACCAATATATGCATAGCTAGACATTATAAACCATAGAGCAAAATCTCTTATACAATGGATCAGGTGGGATTTGGATAATGATTAATCAGTGACACAACCATTGCAATATAGCAAGAAACCTTGACATATTCCAATCAGCAATATTTTCTAGGCCTTCTGGGGGGAAATATCTAACCTTTTTGATCCTTGCAATATCCCAAATCACAAGACATAGGCAACACTTTCTTGCTGATTTGGGCCTGTCTTGGCCAATGTAGGCCCCAAAATCGCTGACATTACCAATTAGCAACATTTTCTGGCCCTCTCTCACGTTGTGGGATTTGACCTTTAAATGGCTTCAAATAAAAGCCTGCGGCTTCGTGGGATAATGCCCCACTCCCCACTTGTGAAATACATCAGAGACAGTATCAATGGGTTATGGCATTTGGCGTTGCATGAAAATCTTACCACTGTGAGAAATGTGGTGATGCAAACTCATCTGATCAAGGCCCTGATCATTTGCTATGGAATGATGGACTGGCATGAGTGGGATACAATCATGACTGTGATTATCAAGTTATAGGTAGCATCTAGCCTACTAGGACGTTTAGTGAGAGTAGTATACAGCATTCTGTTGAGACATGAGGTTTTGTTGCATGCACACATGATGTTGTTACATGAACACAGGATCTTACAGTCAATAATAAGTTTTGTCACAATGCCGTGTGAGTATCCATACAAATCTAGCTGGTTAGGCCCATTTTCCATTAGCCGATCTCGAGGTCCTATCCATCGGTATACACACTACACACACTGATCAGGCAGGGAGCTGTCGGCAGTTCAGTCAGTGGATATGTGCCATGTGCAAGATTATAGTATAGCCTACAGTTGGTAGGCCAATCTGCCACAATCGGTGGGTGTAGTGGGTATACCGACGGATAGGACCTAAAATCGGTTAATGAAAAATGGGCCTTAAGCTGGGCTCCACTAGCCAATTTTATCCTCAAATCGGGGCAATTCTCATGAATCGGTTTCAAACCATTGAAAGAATCATACACATGTATACTGTAGGTATGTAGGTACTCTAGACCCTGCCATAGGTTTATGTTTATAAACATGTTGATGTTTATAAATACTCCATGCTCAAGTGGAAAAGAGACTTGCTAAAGCTATACAGACACGATCTATGTCTCGATCTATGTCCCGATTTTGCATCTGAGGCCGATTTTGGCTCCCGATCTCATATCAAACCTGTTTGATTTTTAATAGCCTGATCTGCAGACCGATTTATGTCTGTACAGTAAAATGAATGGCTTAATCGGCCATAAAGATTTCTGTTCGGCCTTTGTTTATGCCTGAGCAAACTATATAGCCCTGTATGATCGGATTGTGAGAATTACCCAAAAAATCAGGTAGTGGAGCCCCAGCTATAGGTGAGGCTCCACTACCCGATTTTTACCTCAGATCGGCGCTATTCTCACAAGTTTGACTCAGACCATGGATTTATAGGACCTATACCTTATGCAGGGAGATACTGTAGACTCTGCCATAGGTTCATGTTTATAAACATGTTTTTGTTTATAAAAGGCTCAAAGCTCAAGTGGAAAATAGACTTGCCAAGGCTGTACAAACACAATCTATGTCCCGATTTAGGGCCCGATTTTGCATCTGAGGCCGATCTGGGTTTCCGATTTCAATTAGTTGGGACTCCACTACCCGATTTTCTCATCTGATCGGACCTATTCTCACAAATCGGACGCAAACAAAATGTAAACATCAACAAACCTGAAGTATAGGGTTGTTTATATTTACATCTGTTTTGTGTCCGATTTGTGAGAATGGGTCCGATCTGACCAGAAAATCGGGTAGTGGAGTCCCAGCTTATCAAGCAGGTTTGATTTTCATTTATCTGATGTTCCCGCACCCACAGGGCTCTAATCGGCCGATTTATGCACCATAACAGATAGGAACTATGTGTTTGTTTTGACTTGATCAGACTCTAAAGACCTATATGATTGGTTCCTGAGAATGACCCAAAAAATTGGGTAGTGGAGTCCTAGCTTTATGGCCCATTTTCCATCTGCCGATTTGAGGGTGCTATCGATCGGTAGGCCCACTACAGCCAACAATCGGCCAATGGTGCTGTCGGCAGGTCTATCAGTGGATATGGTAGAATATAAACAATGTGCAGGTTTATAGTATAGGGCTAAGTCTCATGAGATCGTAACAATTGGATAGTCTTTGACCAGGTGACGTCTTTGACCTGCAAGATGAAAACAGGGGTCTATTTAGAAGGGAATACTGGGGGAAAGGTTGACATATATCATTACACTATATCTGACAAATTTCCCGGCATTTCCGTGCACATAGCCCCAATTTCAGCTGTTTTAACTTTGCCAGTCAAAGAAGTCACCTGGTCAAAGATGTCACCCGGTCAAAGATGTCACCCGGTTAAAGACTATCCAATTGTTACAATCTCATGAGACACAGCCATAGCCTACTGTCAGCAGACCAATTAGCTATGATCGGTGGCTTCAGTGGCCCTACCTGCCGATTGTCTGCCGATTGCCTGCCGATCACCTCCAGAGGGCCATTTTCCATTAGCCGATCTGGGGTCCTATCCGTCGGTAGGCCCACTATAATATTGATTATAGCCAATTGGCCTGCCTACTGTAGGCTATAGGCCGGCACATGGCCCATATGTACCCAGTATTTTATCGGTGGTTATAGTGGGCCTACTCACACAGAGGGCCCCCAGATCGGCTAGTGGAAAATGGGCCTTATATGATTCTAAGGTGGACAGATCGATATGATTAGACCCATACTTACAGAATAAATGTAGTGTAGTGATGTTTATACCACGGTTATCCACTTTTATAGCCACCGTCCACTGGGCTCTAATTGGCCGAAGTTTTATAAACTATGTATAGGCTTAGTCAGCCGAAGTTCCCCAGTGGACGGTGGCCAACCGGCACTCAAAACAGTGCCTAATTTGGATAACCACCGTGCATTAGCAGTGGATAAATGCACTGCTATGACGTCACATGGTGAATTTTCATGATAAACTTATGTTTAGGTTGAATTAGATCAGATTTATTTCTCAAATTAAAACTGTGGTATAAATGGAATAATCCAGAACTCAGGTTATATTGTATCCATGGCTAAGGGACACTACTGTGCCTCGTGCTTTAAGCCCATTTTCTATAATAGCCGATTTGTAGGCTCTATCAGTCGGTAGACTCACTACAGCCAACGATCGGCTGATGGTGCTGTCAGCGGGTCCATTGGTGGACCGTGCTGAAAACCACATGATTTGGTTGTTACCAAGTACAGCATCAACAGTAAGCGTCAGTACACTAATTGACAGCACCATTGGCCGAATGTTGGCCGTAGTCGGTCTACCGACCGATAGGGCCTACAAATCGGCTAATGGAAAAAAGGCCTTATCGCGGACACCTTTCAATCAATGCCAACGCATTAGAGACTCAATTATTTACAATCAACTTCTGAGGAAAATTCTCAAAATCACACATGTTTGTATACATGGACACCTCTTTTGTGTGGGAGACCACATTTACTAATGTTAGGATAGGCTGTCAGTTACTGTACATAGCTATTTTAGGTTGCTCTGCTGGTAGAAGTGTTCTCAATTAAGGAGCAGGGGTTAATCATAAAATTATTATGGATTGACACCTTGTTGTACAGAAAAATTAGTTACATGTAACTAATCATAGATGATGACATGGTCATCATGGTGATGACTTAGAGTTATCACATTATGTTTTAATTTGAGGTAACAGTACCACACAGGCAGCTAATCTATTGCTATACTCCTGATTACATAGTGTGACTATCTGTGCTTCCTATCTTTATAGTGCCAGACAAGAAGGGTGAGGTAACGTTTGATCTGATACGTGAGTACGATAGGTGAGTACTTCTATACATGGAAATACCGACGTGTCCCATCGTATGTTCTGCTGGCTTAATGTAGTACATGGCAGGCTGTACCAATTGTTTTGCAATTAATAATAATTATGAGGAAAGTAATATCTCAGGTTGTACATATAACACAAGGAAGGATTAAACCATAACCTTTTAACCATAACATTTTTATTTCATTCAAAATTGTGACCATTTTGCTCAGTTTGCCTCACTATTGTGCCTGGTGTACCTTATGATATAGCATATTAGGACACACAGCATCGATCAAATCCCTAACATTTTATATTCAACAGGCATTGTACAATTGACCTGCAAAGCATTAAACATGATGTAGAACACTTACATCCTCGTCTCAGCAACCACATAATCTCTCAGAGAGGGAACCTCCACCTGTGCCTTGGCTAAAGGTATAGCGGTACCCTGCACCATATGCTCAGCGTGAATGACTGAATCTTCAACCACGCTAGCGGGTACTACTGTTGAACGGACTGCATTATTCACTAGTGGAATAGAGGTCGCAGGATTTTGTACAAGGTCTTCAGCGATGGATGGAGGCGGGGGAGGGAATTCTGCTGAACGAAGAGACACCCCAACATGATAGCCTATATTGGGACGCGGGGGCAGTGACATTTCCCTTTCTACCATGAAGGCAGATACCTGGGCATCATTGATTACTGTGCTTGTGTAGGAAGGTATGTCTGCCAGGGTGACTGGATGGTCATCAGTAGGAGGAGACTTGATTTCAGCATCATTTGGTTGACTCGACACTGTGGGTATACGTTTCTGGGTGTCTTCTGGTGTGGGTGTTCTCTTCTTTGAGGGTAAGATGACTTTCTCTAATTCCATGAAAGGAACCTCAAAGACCAAGGTTAATATGAATGAAGAGATGAAGGTTAAGACGATGTTCCCGAGGTACCAGTACAGCTGGAAATACATAAATTAACAGAGGATAGGTAATGTTTGGGAATTATGTGTATTATATTGTAGGGTCTAGTTTTGAGGGGGCCGAAACAGATTCCAGCCCCCCCCCCCCCCCCATTCACAGACGAGGTGGGGATGTCCCCTTCTACGCCACTATATTGATTATATATAACATAATGCTATGTTGAACCGAATTATCGGGTCTACGATTCGTTAAATTGGGTGCTAGTCATGACATCTTATAGAGCAGCTATCATCACAATAGAGGATGTAGTGTAATCCATATAATGTAAAAGCAGATAAGAAAACAATGATAATAGCTAAGTATCCATATTGGCTTACCATTGTGATGGGCTGAAGATATATAAACTTTTCACGGGAGGCCAACGACACAAAATGGACGATGGGATGGATGAGGTAGCCACAATAACAAAGCTTGGAAAGAGGAGTCCACAGTTCCCAAGCCAGGAAACTGTTTATGACACCTGATACATGAAGGAGAAGGTCTACATTAATTTGGTTGATATGTTGATGTAATCAGCCCGAAATTAATGTGTTGCAGGTGATATCAATACACACACTATTGGATAGTCTGCACTGTAATAACTAGACGATGACCAGTAGCGGCAGTTATTGTAGGCAAAAACAATCTATCTTTATTCTTAGCCCACCCTTCTCACCTCAGGCGTACGTAAACTCACTCTTAAAACTAGCCTAGCTTTGTTATCCTCAATTGTCTAGAGAGACCACCATCCGAGGAGCGAGCTGCCCCCATCCAGGTGAACCGCCGGAGACCCTGTATCAGCTCTAACTGACCCCGTCCCCTTAGTTCATGCAGCACGTTTACACTGCTGTACTCACCTCCGTAGCCGTTAATGCACGCAAACACCAGCCACGCCACACCTTAAAGGGAGAGCGGCAAGTTAGAGTAACAGCCATCACCAAAGTCCTTTAGTCCAGCCACAATTCAAAAGATATTCATAAATAATTCTTTCCTTTCCGGGTATTATATGATAGAGACCATGCTTGGTACAATGTACCTGGACTTACATAGTGTAAAACCATCCCCTCTGAGGATGTTATAAGCCCTCTGCTCGGGTATAGACCATGGTTCGAAGCCAGGGGTGTCACCACGCTTGTATGTGCCGAAGACAATGAGCATTCCAACACCAATTGCAACCAGCCAGCCAAATAAGACAAAGAACTGAAAGTACAGATTATAGTATATAGTCGCTGTATGAATTACACCGGTGTTTTGTTCTGATTCCCGTTAGTTAACCACTTGTACTGCGCATTAACCCAAACGAAGTAAACGCTGTGCGGGTGAGTAACTCGCCAGCATCGCCTTTGGGAGACAATCATCCATGTATGGCCGGCATGATACATGGAGTTACACACTGATACATTAAAGCATGAATCCCTTCCTGAAGGGTCGTAGGTTTGAGGGCATTCACATAAGATACGATAAAGCCATAAATTTGAGTTTGAGGTAGCATGGTTAAAAAATGTGTGCCGCAGGTAGGTCGCATTTTCAATTATCGATATTGAACATAGAGCTTCGGCATAACAGTAAAGGCTACATTTCTGAAGATGGAAATTTAGGGAAAGCTTTTTCGATTTAGCATCACCTCGGAGACGTTACAGTAAATACTACAGCTCCGTCACAAAGCTATTGCTTTGCTCATTCAGTGGATTGCCTGAAACGCCCCTTTTCTCTTTATACTAAAAGAAGTGGTGGCGAGTCAGTACTTACTCGGCTTATCTTCACCCTGGTACCCTTGGTTCTGTACATGATGTGTCCCATGGCGATACCCAGGGCATAAGGTCCGAACCGTGCCCAAGGCTTTACGTAGACGTCCCAAAAATTATCGTTTGTTGCTGTTGGGCTAAAGTTATGGAGCAGAGGAATTATACACAGTTCAGAATTGTACTTTTTAAAGACTACCCATTATTATTGTTTGATCTATGATGGTTAAGCCTTTTTTGATGTTTGCAACTTTTCATGACATTTACTATAGTCCCAAAGTGAGGTATTGAGCATTTCTATGTTCAGTTCGTCGTTCTGCTCCTTCCCCTGACCCCCCCCCCCCTACCCCCAAAAGTAAAATGAATGTTAACATTAACTCACGTTGAGAACAGAACTGCACGTGCGATGGTAGTACCGAGCCAACCAAGGAAGAGGAAAATCGGCCCAAAGAATGGAGACCTTTAAGATGAAGAAAAGAGTGGGTAAAAACCTCTCTCAATGCATTAGGCCGAGAAGAAAAGTTGTGTTCCGGTAACATGACCAAAAAGAATAGAGTAGTTAGGTCGATCTTTTTAATCAAATATTTTTATGATAATTTGGGAATACATTTTACAGATATTTCGCTAGATATAGGCGTTGATTACATAATTTTCTCCAAAATGTCCCAAAAAAACTTTAGGGTCGGGCCAAAAAAATAGGGTATCTCGGGTTACTGGAATACAACAATTGTCTTCAGGCCTTGCATTCGACTTTATCATTTAAGTACATGTCATGTATCAATATGTACGGTCTGACTGGTTAAGGTTAGTACACTCCCAGAGAGGACCTGAAAAATAAAGAATAAACTACCTCATCTCTTTGCTGTATGTTAAATTTACCCTAGATATGCCTTTTAGTTGGCTATATTATTTGATGTCATATGTAGGGTTGGACGGCGTGTAATTGAGTAAAACCAGTTGAAACACATAATACTTGAGATAACACCCATGACCTCGTACTGCACACGATCACATCACATTATATTGTAAAGGTGGGCAGACCAACTTCCACATATATGCCAACCATTATTAAATAATATGTTAACAATAGCATGATATTTCAGTATGAGTTTTTACTTACATATACAGCACTACTGCAAAGATGGGCACAACTAAGTAGAACTGGAAGTCATTTGCCATATACCATGTCCAGCCCATGCACTGTATACATGGAAAAGCAATAAGAGTCCTTGTTCTTATAACAAACTGATGATACCAATAAATTAAGTTAAGGGAGGAGGATGAGGTGCGGTTAGAATCCTTCTTACAGCATTTTTCATGCTTTGAAATATGTGGTTCTTACTTTTTGGAAGCCATATTCACTCATATTGGGATTACCATTTTCTTGGGCTTTTGGCACTCCTTTTTGAGGGTAGATATTTTTACAGCCAGCCCGGTATATTTTAGGAGCTCTGAGGAGAGCCCCCAGCGAGGAGCCCTCTTCCATTTAGCGTTATAGGGTTATAAGACTTTGCTTGATGAAGGCTCATTGAAGATCCGAAACATAGAAACATAAGATCAATCAAAAAAAAAAAACTTTAAAAATGTCTGAAAAAATCTAGACTTCAAATAAAAACTGAAAATAACAATTCCTTGTGTTGCGTTTTGCGTGATAAATCTAACATTATAGGGTTGTTTTGCAAGTATATGGGTTATTCAGGCTATGTATGAAATGTGTAGGTTTATTTGGCCCCTGATTCTGTTATTTACAGTTATTGAGGGTCCCTGATTTTTCACTTTCATGTAATTGACAGCCCCCTTTTTTCTTTCTTTCACGCGTCCCTAATACTGAGTGTCACCTCGGGTAAATTTAAAGTGACTACAAGCTTCCATCTGTGACATATGCATAGCTTGCTGTCATAACAAGATATGTAATCCTCACCTCCCCACTCCCTCTGTGGAGATTGTTGATGTAGAGTAGATTAGTCCACCACATGAGCCTGCAGTTATCAGCCGACGTGTTAGTCTCAGGCCACAGAGGGCCATAGGACAGGTATGACCACAGATTGCCGTACATCATGATGATAGCCGCGAGGAGAGGGGTCAATCTGCAACATGATCACAGTCTTTGCGAAAACGTTTTCATCCCACAGGACATTCAGTCCTGCAAATTCTCAATGTTGCAGGACTGGTTACATTTTTGAAGGACCGGGTAGCCACATATCTGACAATTTATGCATTTTAACAATAAAATAGTTTTGTCTATTAAAGATATATTTCATTTGTGATCATTTATGGCCAAATGAGGATATATATATATATATATATATATGTAGGGGCTTAGTAGTCCCCGCACCTGAGTGGTAGGCCTGCAGGGGTGGCCCACTCAGGTAGTCACTGCGCCCCTCCCATACCGATCCAGTAACGTGAGACATGGTCTATCTGATAGGACATGGGGATGTAGCTCAGTGGTAGAGCAGTCGCTTGGCAAGCGGAAGGCCCCGGGTTCGAGTCCCGGTGTCTCCGAAAACGTCATTTTCGGAGAAACCGTGTCCCTCACACTGGCGGAGACACCGAGCGCACTCGGTGAAAATGTTGAGAAGTCGGCAGGAAGCGTTCTAACTTGCTGGGGATTGGCCACCTGCTGGCGGTTGGTAGTTGGAGGAGCAGGTAGTGAAGAGTTGGTCTCCAGTACGGGTAGTTGGTTACGCAGTTAGAGACTTGGTTCCAACAATGATTGGCTGAATCGGTATGGTGAAGGATTACGCTGAAGCTGAGAGGGTGTAGTGTAGGGGCTTAGTAGTCCCCGCACCTGAGTGGTAGGCCTGCAGGGGTGGCCCACTCAGGTAGTCACTGTGCCCCTCCCATACCGATCCAGTAACGTGAGACATGGTCTATCTGATAGGACATGGGGATGTAGCTCAGTGGTAGAGCAGTCGCTTGGCAAGCGGAAGGCCCCGGGTTCGAGTCCCGGTGTCTCCGAAAACGTCATTTTCGGAGAAACCGTGTCCCTCACATATATATATATATATATATATATATATATATATATACATATATATATATACATATATATTAATGGGCAATAAATAAAATACCTAGAAATCGATTTTTGAAATCCTTGATTGTTATTGAAAGAGAAAATAGCTGATTAAATGTGATTTTTCAGTTTTTTTGCAAAACGACATAAATCCAAAAACTGTTTTTCTGTATTTACCCCTAAATTGGTAGCAAGCATTTTTTTTTTTTTTTTTTTACTTTTCTGGTTTGAGTAGGACATCAATGAAACACCAACATGTGATCATTAAAGATCCTTGCATCATATTTCTTTGATTTAAATATACGCCCAATTATGTTTTTTGCAAAACGACATAAATCCCAAAACAGTTTTTTTGCAAAATGACGTAAATCCACATAATCATAAAATGTCACTTTTGTGTCCATTTTTCATATTTCTTTGAAGTAAGAGTGCTCATTTCGTTTTGAGATAATACTTTTAGCAGTAGAGAGTACCATCACATGTAATAATGTTTATTTAAGACATTTCACATGCAGGAATTGAGAGCTATACATGCAGAAACAATGTTTAGTAAGGTGGATTTATGTCGTTTTGCAAAAAAACGCTTTTGGATTTATCTCGTTTTGCAAAAAAACTGCATTTTAAGCAGGCTCTATCTACTATTTGAGGACACATTTTAAGAATATTTTTCTACAATTTTTTTTATCGTGCCCTAGGCTATGGATATAACCAGTTTTTTCCCGTTTTCGCATTTTGGTGCTTATGTCGTTTTGCATCCAAACTCTTCATATATAGCTTTACACAGTATATTGACAAACATGTTTCTAGAAGCCTAACTGAATTCTTCTAGTTTAGAAAAGCCCCACATGTGACTGGACATTCGGTCCTGCTACACTTGTAAATCTGCTGGTCCGGTGGCATTTTAAAAGGACATTGCCACTGTCCTGCATGTTTTCGCAAAGACTGTGATCAACCACTAAACTGCTGGATATGGGGTTACATTTCTTATAGTGGCGTTCTCCTGAACCAATTCCAGTTTGAATGTTGTCTCTAATGTCAATAAGGAAGCAATGTCATATTCTCTGTGCAGACTTGTTACTTGCCACTGCCTGTTGTGTTCATGTACAACATCCGAAGAAACAAGTATGGGTATCTTCTCTTTTTTCTTTACTCAACACCATATATTCCATGTCACTACAACTATCAAAATTACAGGAGACCTGAATCAGTTTTTCCTACTAAAATCTTACATTTGTGATAAACGATATTTTGTCCTTTATAATACTGTTATATTATTAAGTAAAGAACCAAAGTCGACACAGTTCGGATCAAGTGTACAGGTTGCGAATCAAAGGTTTATTCAGGAACCTAAACAGGCAAAGCTATATCAGTGCGAACTCCCTATAGAGTTTGGAGCGGGTCAGTAGGCTTGTAGCCGATATGATCGCAGGGCCTCTGTCCAAGCGTGGATCCAGAGTGACCGACGAGTCCTATCGGATGCCGGTTATATATAGGCAGCCAGCCTGCGTGCGCACAGGCAGACCGGAAGCCTATAGTGACCTCTGTCCATACCCCAAGCCCGGGGCAGGTGCTGCCACCTGCCGTCAGGCTGAAGGGTTCGGACGGAGTTCGTTACACAGCATCCAACAGAACCCGCCATATAAACCCCGTTTAACCCTAGCCCCTACACTACCCCCTAGCAGATAATAACCGGGAGGTAAATAATTAAGGTTAAAGTCCGAAAACACTTCGGACTGGCATTATCTTATAAATACCACCTTAGGGGCTCTAATATAGTTACACATTAGAAATATGGTTGTTCTGTTGAACCAATAAGTTTGTATTTACACACAAATATATATAGTGACTGTAATAGACATTACACTCTACTCCCTTGGATAAATAGAGTTAACCTATATATACTGACTATAAGTACACCTGCGTATTTGAACACTTGAAACAAATTGTATCACTACAAAAAAAAAAATTTCGTCCCTCCAGGACCCCGAGCTGTTTACAAACTCGTAGTTATAATATTACTAGAAGTGATAAACACTATCACTTTTATTATTAACTTTATGTATTAACATGTAATAATATTGAAACAAAAAAAATAGCATAAGTAGTTTCCATCGAAGATCCGGACTTCCTGGTACTTGTGATGTTGCATTTCTCCCGGGGTTCAGGACCTACTTTGTATTCAGTCCCTACTACCCGGATCGGAAAAGTTCATTAGACCCACTCGGGAGCATGATGGTCAGAAAAAAATTTATGTTCTGCCTCCTGGCGATCTTCGAACAATAATTAGGAACACTCGGTCCTGCCAAAAAAATTCAGTCTCCAGACCTAGTTCGTATGCTGTTCCTATCCCGAGTGGTAGCTCCTTTCCCGCTCTCCCGTGCTGCTCCGCCAGTACTGCGTCCCGGCAGGCCAAGTCCTTTCGTACCTGGCCCGTCCTGCTCTGCTGTCCGGATCCGGGGCACCCTGACATTGGGTGCTATTCTAATGGGGGCAGCATCTCACAACACTCCCCCCGACAGGTAGACACTTTATAGGGTGATCCTAATCAGCGTCCGTACTGCTATCAGACTCAGCCTCCGGGGCTTTGTCCTCCTCATCAGAGTCCGGCTCCTCCTCAGCGAGATCCAGTTCCCGAAGCCAGGCTTCGATCACTTCTCTGGATCCTTCCCATTCGGACATCTCGTGTCCGAAACATGACTCAAACTTAACAGTTCTTTAGTGAGTTTCTTTTGGGCCTCCTTAGTGTCCCTTTTCTGCTTTTGCTTATCTACTTTAGTCTGCTCCTGTTCTTTCAGAGCCTTTTCAGTCTCCGTCTGAACGCTAGCCCGAGCTGTTTCCTTTTGTATTTCGGACTCAGCTCGGTGCAAATGGTAGATACAGTTCAACGATAGCGTGCATATCCATGCATAAGTTGTTCATCAGGCTGTGGAAGCCATCCTGCCAACTTTTCAATGTTTCCTGACCGGCCTCAAACGACTTATAGTCCGTCGGGGGAAAATGTATCGGTGGCCCCCGCTGTAATAATAGGGCACCGTCGGGCAGAGTCTCTGAGGTGGAACTCTGTGTCAATTGAGGCTTAGGCTTGGAGCCATGGACTCTTTTGTATCTTCCCGTCTGAGTGAAGACTTGCGTCTCCCCCCCCCCGGATCAATGAGGCATCTGGGAAAGCTTGGTCAAAACTCTCCGCAGTACCCTCGTCTGGATCCTCCACTGGATCAGGCTTGACTGGAGTCGGTCCGTACGAGGGACCCGTACTCCAGTTGGTCTTCTTGGAGTCAAAAGTGGGTCCCTTGTGCTTGGGCGCCACTCTCTCCAACACTGAAGGTTTCCCCGAGCTGTCAGTCCGCGGTCGCTTCATGGATGTATGCTCAGAGGAATTACCCTCTCTCTTCATCGCCCGCTTGGGCCTCGTCTTCGCCTGATGCTCCAGGAACGAGTCATAGAGCACCCCATCCGGAATGTGAAGAGCGGATCGGTCTTGGTTTACTTTGTAGAAAACCTTGACTTTCCCCTTCTCACTCGAACCTACGTGTTGTACATCAGGATCCCTCAGTCCGCCGACGAACTGAGAGAACAGTTCCTTAGAGAATAAGGCGTCATGTATACCCGAAGAGGGATGAACCTTCTTCAGGAGTCTCATCAACGCAAGACCGAACACCCTAGGAGCCTCGTTCTTGCCTTGCACGCGTTTTTTAAACGCTACCATCGGATCAGTCCGAGCGGAACCTCCGAACAGCACTAAGGGATGGCGTCATTTTGCTCCCAACCACTCAGGTTGATATCTTCCACGGTGGCTCCTAGCCATTCCTCCCACGAGTTCCTCTGCCAGTATGGGCTAGGCTTACTAGCTATCCGCCTGGCTGCATTGGTCGAACCCCTGATTTTAGAGGTGATCGACAGGCACTTAGAAATGGCCGACGAAGCGTCCTGTTCTACCCCCACATTGTGCAATCCGATCCCAGCTATAGCCGGGTTTGTATCGTACAGCTGCTGCATCGCTGTACTCAGGATCGATCTCCTCGGAGCCTTTTTCAGACTTGTTGGTCCGGCAGACCTTCCAGGTGGGGCTGAGCCTTTCAGCCGTTCCAGATACGCCTGGTACATGTACCATACGCTACTACCTCCTTGGTTGGATCAATCCCTTGAGTGAACCACCAATTCTTCTCCATATCTGTCATATACTGACACTGTTGTGACAGTGCAAGTAACAACTGATGCTCCGCCTTCTCCTTCTCAAGCTCCTTCGATTGCTTCTCTACCTCCTGCTCTTGTTGAGCCTGCGCAAGTTTGGCTTTCGCAGCCTCACCGGCAGCCCTCAATCCCTCTGCTCGGGCTTTGAGTACTGCAGCTTCTTGTTCAGCCAACTCATCGGCCAACACAGCATTCTCGTTCTCTTTTTTTTCCTTTGCTGCTCTATGGCTGCTTCCTGTTGTCGGAACAACTCTCGTCTCTGATCTTCCAGAGCTTTCTGCTCCTGAAACATCTTTTCTGTTTGACAGGTTTGCCACTCAGCCAAGCTTATCGGAGTATGATATTTCTTGGCTGCTGCTTCCTGGATTGCCGCCTTCTTTTGACGTTCCGCCTCCAACAACTCTTCTTGCTTTTGCATCTTCTCATGTTGAGTCGCTACCCAGGTCGTCAAAGGATTTTGCACCTTCGGACCCCCTGCTCAAGATGCTGCGGAGGCTACCTCCTTTGGCATTGGCCGGATGCCCGGCATACCCACCTTTGTAGAGTATACGCTGGCCATTCCCCTACCCCTAGCTCGGCCTACCCTCCCGGGTCTCCCCGGAGTTGAGGCAAAAAGGGCACTCTCAATCGTCACCCCTCGTCCACCTGGTAGATTTGGAGTGTCCGAGAAACTCATATAATGGCCAGCTGACGGGCTTCCATTATCTGCAGAAGCGTAGGAGGTACTACTACAGTCTGCCCTACTGTCCTGGATGCTCCGGCCAGCTTCCAACAAGAAATCCTGCATTGCAGTCTTCTTAGTCCTCAACAATTCGCATTCAGCGGCTAGACTCTGGCAAGCTTTCTTCAGAGTGTCCGTATCCTGGATGATTTCCACCCGCAGACCCTCAGCTTCATTTGCCATCCGATCTCTGGTCTCGCAAATCTGGTTCAGATCCGTGTTCGCATTATGGAATTCGGACCTAACCACGCTCAAGGACTGCGTCAGTCTCTCATTCTCCTCTAGCAGAGTTGACAACCTTGCGTCTTTCTCCTTTATCTTGGAGTTTCGGTGGCATATCGCACCCTCCAGATAAATCAATTTGTCAGACCATTCTACAGATTTAGTCTGTATGGTCAGCAATTCTCTTTGGGCCAGTTGTAGTCGTTCCTGCACCCTTGCTTCTCTGTAGTCATCAAAACGACCTTCACCGGATTGCCATACATCTGAGGTGTAGGAGCCGCTTCACGGGATCCGCCAATGTTAAACATCGACAGGTTCATCTCTTCTAATGAGTGACTCATTATCTCGGGCCCTCGCGGCCTTGGAGTCTCCTCCACTCTCGGCAGTGCAGCTGCTCCCTGAAGAACATACACACCCTTCGTTGGGGTTTCTGCCTCCTCTATGGCAGTGCTTCATCGGGAGACCTCCGTACTCCGTCCAGAGTATGTGGTCTGTGCTCTGCACAGGCTAACCTGTGTTTTCACTCAGAACTGGTCACGGCACCAGTGTAATAAACGATACTTTGTCCTTTATAATACTGTTATATTATTAAGTAAAGAACCAAAGTCGACACAGTTCGGATCAAGTGTACAGGTTGCGAATCAAAGGTTTATTCAGGAACCTAGACAGGCAAAGATATATCAGTAGCATTACCAAAGAGCCCAGACCTAACCATTGGAGGTGTGACCCTACTGTTATCACACTCGCGCATGGGCCGGTTTTTAGCACCTGGGCCAGGGGTACCCTTCACAATATGTCACCTAATGATTGTCAATGAATTAATACTTTAAGAAAATCATTTTAAATCGTTAGAGGAGGTTTCAGCCTATAGGTAGGTACATTTCCTACTTGTATAGGATTCCCGTAGCCTGAGCCACTACAATTTTAGTTATAATATTTTAGATTTTTGGCCACTACTCACAGGATTTTGCTTTCGGGCTCTTTATAAATTATGTAAGTGAAAATATAGATAATTAGCTTTCATAGCATACATAGATTGTCTATGTAATTTGTTATTAACCTTTCCGGGATTGCACCTCCTTTTAGCTGTTTTTTATGGGTCTGCCAGGGGGTGTGAGGCCGCCCCTGACACCTCTACACCCCCCACACCCCAGAGGGTGTGGCCGGGCAACACTGGCAACAACCGTACCCCTCGGGGATGCCCGTAAAAACGGGGGTATGGGTTCACTAAATGTATTCTAAAAGGATAGATATAAGAGATATGGCCCTGATATTTTTTTTTGCAAATGCGGAACACATACACGCATTTGTATACTAAGCGACATATCGACAATATATATAGAAAAAAAGTTAGAGAGATGTTGATGACATGCATTTTGTCCGTAAATGACAGAATTTTAGGTATTGAAGACCCGTAAATATGGGTGTATTGGTTCACTAAATGTGTCCTAAAAGGCCAAATATATGAGATGTGACACTGGGATATTTTCTGCAAATGCGGAACACATAGATGCATTTGTATACCAAGCTACATGTCGACAAGTTACCTAGAAATGAAGTTATAACAATGTTGCTGACATGCATGCTGTCCGTGACTGGAGATGCAGCTGTGAATGCTGTGCATGGCCTGTCGCGGTGACACCTTTTGTAAAGCTAGGGGGTCCATGTGAGTGGTGCATTTCTATTGTGCATTTCCTCCAACAGAAAGGCCTTTTTTTCAATGAATAATTGCGAATAATGTTGGTTCTAGACATGCTACATTCAAAATAAAAACAGTTTTGTGATCCCACTGATATAGCGCATCAGCACAAATGAGAATTATAGCAAAATAATAATTTTCCAATTTCACTTTGGTAATGCTAATATCAGTGCGAACTCCCTATAGAGTTCGGAGCGGGTCAGTAGGCTTGTACCCGATATGATCGCAGGGCCTCTGTCCAAGCGTGGATCCAGAGTGACTGACGAGTCCTATCGGATGCCGGTTATATAAAGGCAGCCAGCCTGCGCGCGCACAGGCAGACCGGAAGCCTATAGCGACCTCTGTCCATACCCCAAGCCCGGGGCAGGTGCTGCCACCTGCCGTCAGGCTGAAGGGTTCGGACAGAGTTTGCAACACAGCATCCAACAGAACCCGCCATATAAATCCCGTATAACCCTAGCCCCTACACTACCCCCTACCTGATAATAACCGGGAGGTAAATAATTAAGGTTAAAGTCCGAAAACACTCGGAAGTTTTTAGGAGGCCTGGACTAGTTTTTCATAGGAGGAATAGGTACTTTCACCCTTGAATGGCTTCAAACTAAAATATCAACACAAATGCCAATGACAATTGATATTGTATCTATCGTTCCCCACTCGCGGGGGGCTGGGGCGCCTCCCACTCAGCCTGCGACTTCATGGGATAATTATGATAAGAATGATAGATACTGTATCAATGGTTATTGGCCTTTGTCTGTTTATTGGGGCTGCATTCGTGAGAACTAGCACATTGATGCACTACAGGGCTCTTAATCTCATAGGTATAAACCCCAATACTAAAACCCACCTCCAGTATCTGTGAAAAACATAAAGCAGCATTTCTCCGATACGAGCTATTGGTTCTGAAAGATAGAAACATATGCACGGTTAGAAGTATGAGTTCCTGTACAGCAAATTGCAAGCAACTTTGGATCTTTACAGCACTTTGTACTGTATTCATGGTATGTGTGTAAATCATACTGCAACACCTTATGCAACTGTACAACAAAATTAATTGTAGATCAACATATGAAGGTCTGGGGTTTACCTAAATGCTACTTCTGAACTAATTGACTATAATTATCTAAAGATCTAGAGTTTGCCTCTCAGTGCTGGTGGCATTCCTACTCATCCATGTGAGGAGAAAACATTTTATTGTAGGTAGCTGTAGATCAAATTGAGAGAGGTGCCTTGACCAAGTATCGAACTCACAACCTTAGGAGTTGAATTCTGGTTCTGTCAGATTATTGCACCACAGATGATGGTCATTAGTCCAGTAAACGAAAGGAAATATATAGCCTAGTCTCAATAAAAGGTTTCTGAGTGGTTTTCACCTCTTTGATATTATGTACTTTCCAGAAAAAAAATGTCTCCGGGGATCTAGCCTGAGGAAGTGCCCCAAATCGAACATGGCCGCCACTAAACCAGGTCAAACAGGAAAATTGCTATAAAAATGGAACAAATCTTCAGCATGAAGAGATCATTAAAAATTTAAAATGGCTGCCACTTATCTTTTCACACATAGTAACTTCAAATTCTCTGACCTTAGAAACATATTTTGAACCTTCAGTTGTATCTCTATGTTGATTAGAACCAGAGATGTGTTATCTCATGCATTTTAACGACTTTTTGGTGGCCATTTTCAATTTAAGGCTATTCTTTGAAACTGCAAAAGATATGTTCTATTGGATAGATCTCTTCATGCTGATGTTAATAGAGTCATCATATGTGTGAGTATGATGATTTGTTCCATTTTTATAGCAGTTTTCCTGTTTTCCTAGTTCGGCCATGTTGGATTTGGGGCACTTCCCCAGGCAGAGTTTACTGGACTAATAGTGGTATATATCTCTAGACTAACTTTCAATTGATAGTGATTCTAAGAAAATCTGCACTGTGAAATAAATATGTTAAAACAATATGTGTAGAGTATGCAGCCTGTTTAGCACAGTAAGTAGAGCATGAGACTTCATATCTGAAGGTCTGGAGTTCTGGTCTCAGGGCTGGTGACATTTCTACTAATCTATATATGACTGTGGCCAGGTGAGGGAAAACGTGCCTCCAGGGGGGAAATGGCTTTTCAAAGTTTATGTTACAGGCTTTTAAATGAGATATCTTGAGCTAAAATATCTCAAGTAGTTTTGCTGTAACTGCTTGTCAAACCGGGGTTGGTGTGTACAACTGAAAATGGCAAATAAGCTCTAAATCCACTATATCCTATTATGAATACTAATAATTTAAAAAATACAGTTCAGTTGAAAAATAACTAAAGACATCTGATGTTTTTATCATAAAATTGGTTCTAGAAGGAATTTCTGAGGTCTGTTTTCGATTCCGAGTTCCTTGTGAAATTTTCAAAAACATTTGTGGCAAAAACTTTCCCATTTGGAATAATGGAGTGTTTCCATTGCAACCATAAATTGCCATATATGCCAATTTTCCATGTTTCCATGGCAACAAATGTTCCTTTTGCATTCCAAAAATGGAACGTTTTCAGTGGAGATGGAATAGTTCTAAGCATATCACTGGATTCCCCATGAAAAATTCCCCATGAAAAAAGCATTTCCCTCACCTGGCCACATATATGTAATATATTATAGGTTAAAATACTTTGATATTAGAATTGTCTTATCATGTGTACGGTCTCATATAGTGCCGGAGCAAGTGCTGTGTGTCTACATCAGGTCACTGTTAACCCTCATCTACAGCAACAGATATGTATACGTACAGCAGCATTTGCTGCATTATTCATTACAGCAAAAGTACTGTATATATACAGGATAGTTTACATTCCACAAACAACAACTTTGTACATCGTGTAAATGCAGAGCAGTCTGACATTGATTGCGCGGTCTGATATCAAGTGATCATGACCATGGCCATGTGGAAATTGCTTGATCTGACCTCAGCAAACATGTGTAAATAACACGATAATCACCCAAGAAAATAATTGGGTCATTAAGGTAGCCAGGCTTGTTCTAACAATTTCTCCTTTGAGGGCCTTGTCAGACCATTTTTGCGGAAAAGACACACTGAAAACCCAATGGGGCCGTTAAGTCGTCGGTGGTGACGACTTTAGGGTGATCAGTGTGCTGGTGTCGAGAGCGATCACCCCCTCGTCATTAGGGTCGTCACTAGTGACGACCTAAGGTCGTCATATTGGGCACCTTTAGCCCTAAAATGGGGTTATCATTAGGACGACCTGTGGTCATCATCAGTGATCACATGTTTATTGTTTATCATTTGTTACAGCAGTAAGTCCTATGTCAGAATAATATTCACATTACACCCCCATCCACTCCCCCCCCCCTCATCAAGTCCTTATATGAACCATTAGAACTACTCAGTAGAAGACCTAGGCAGCTTTGTTTGTGTATATTACCATTGAAGGTATTCCTCAGACTTATATCAATGACTTCATATACATTAGAGGTGTCCATACTTTACATCTATCTCTTCTGTTATTTCTGTCAGATTCACCGTTTACTGTACAATTGAAAATACTCAGATATAACCCTCCATGGTGACTTATACGTTTCCAAATGAATATGCAATACCTGTGGTTAATATCAAGGTATATATTGAACAATACATTATGCGGGGGATAGTAAATATCACACCATTGGATAGTAGAGCCCTCTAGTGGCAGAAATATTGTGATCAACATGACGACCTTGGGTGATCTAAATGGCATGATCACCCTGAGGTCGTCGGCAGTGACGACCTTTGTATAAGCATGGGTTTTGAGTGCACATCAATTAATGTAACCTACGGAAATTATTATCGATACCAAAACATTTTGCTCTCATTATGTTGTTGATTATGTTAAAAATGACTATTGTTAGATAATGCTTACCTTGCTTTTCAAGTCTCTTTAACGTTTTCATGAATGAATACGTCACAAGTGTACCACCAAGGAAGAAGAAGACGTCGACTGGCAGAGCAATGTTGGTTATTATCTGATGTGCGAATGACCCCCAAAGCTCCCACATTGAAAAGTAGTTAGCTGCAAGATGTAAAGAAGAGAAGAGAAGAAATATAAATATACATACCCAAGGCGCTCAAGGTAATAAACAGGATTATATAAGGAGCTTATTGTATATACACTGAAAACCCAGAGGAAGCAGCCTAGTCATTTTGATGACCTAGGTTGTCATAATGAATAATGTCAGGTGCTCTGGAGAATAGTGTATGAATATAGTCCCTAATTAGTTCACCTTTTATCGAGAGGCATCCCTTTCACATAATTGGTGTACCCTTGATTGAACTAAGCAGCATTACTTGTTCTAAAGAAGTTGACAAAGGGTGCGAATGATGGCCCCAAAGGTATAGAGACCACTCTACTCCCTGTCACCAGCTTATGTCTTATGATAGAAAGAGTTATGCAGATACTTCATTCTTTTAATGCTGGGTGGCAGTCCTGAGCTAATTCATACCCAGTGTGCAATGTCATTGGGTAGCATTGGGTAGTTATTGGAACAACCTAGGACTTAAGAGTTGCCATTACTCATGACAGTACCTAAATCAACAATCTAGGTAATCAATCTGACTACCCACTTAATGTGACTACCTAACCCAGTAAACAAGAAACGTTATACAACATTTTATAACGTTATATTACGTTATATAACGTTTCTCTAAGGCTCCTTACTATGGCATAACGTTTTACTATAAAGTTTTACAACGTTATTTTGACGTAAAATAACGTTTTTTTGTTAGCTGGGAAGGTTGTCATTATGACAACTTCTGTCTGAATGGATCAGATGTGACTACCTCGGGTAGTCACAATGATGGCCTAAGGTTGTTACCTTGACTACCTAAAGTTGTCAATTTTGGTATTGTCAAAATGACGACCCTGAGGTTTTCAGTGTACATGTATATATATGCGTGATGATTGTTGTTGGTTTCTGTGACGTACTCAAGTTGGTGTTAGCCGTTAAACACTATACAATACAACTGTAGAAAAGGAGAAGCATACCAGCAAACATGTTCCCCGGGTCCATCATGACGCCAAGATCCAGGCTCCAGACATGACCCAATACAATCCATGTCATTGCAATGACCCGCAGTCCATTTATACAGCCAAAGGTAGAGCGGGTTCCGCCCGTGGCCAGCACAGTAGGGATGTTGCGGTATAATGAGAAGGACAGAAGTGCTCGTTGTGCCCTGCCTGTATGTAGTAAAGGGGGAGAAAAAAACAAATAATAATATCATTATCATAATTAACTGCCTCCACCTAGCTCATTCTTGGGTAATACAATATATTACGTGCTGGCCTGAGAGGGTGAATATGCATGAAGTTTTTGGCTCGACCAAGCATGATATTCTTGTTGGAACTCGATTTTCTCATTGAATGCGAGCAGATCTAATACAAGTCATGCATACATTGGATAGTAGGACTTAGGCATTCACCATTGTTGAGAGATGAATCGACCTATCTGATAAATCTCGACTAAGGTTTGTTAAAGTGAACCTGGTGTATCCAGTGTGCTTGGTAATTCATCTTTCACTTGCTGAGAACCCATTTGGATCCAATCAGAGTCTTCTGTCTTGCGTAATTCTTCCAGCAACTTTTTACATCCATCAAGGAGAGTTGCCGCGATGACAAGCAACACGAAGAAGGCAACAATACATCTGCAAACAATTAGTATTTCTATGATGTCTCTTGATGAATGCATCATGACGTTGCCCATAATAGGATACAACATGGAGTCTCCCTGGATACAATAAACATGGATTTTGCCAAAGTCGATTGAAACACTTTGCCGTCCTTACAGAGTTGGGGATGACCCCTATAGATGTGTTAGTGTAAATACAGTGTGGGGATGGCCCCTATAGATGTGTTAGTGTATGTACGGTGTGAGGATGGCCCCTATAGATGTGTTAGTGTACGTACGGTGTGAGGATGGCCCCTATAGATGTGTTCGTGGCTGTGGCATTACCAAATGGAGCTACATGCCAATTGGGGGATTTTTCTGTGTTTTTTCACGATTTTCATGGTCCCTTTAAAAAAAAAAAGTTTTGTACCATTGATAAAAGCTTTGAGGGCTCTTACTAGATACATTTTCTTATAGAGGAAGTCAAGGGCTTTTTAATTATGTAAGCATTAATTCTTAGTGTACGTACAGTGTGAGGATGGCCCCCTATAGATGTGTTAGTGTACGTACAGTGTGAGGATGGCCCCCTATAGATGTGTTAGTGTATGTACAGTGTGAGGATGGCCCCCTATAGCCGTGTTAGTGTACGTACAGTGTGAGGATGGCCCCCTATAGCTGTGTTAGTGTACGTACAGTGTGAGGATGGCCCCCTATAGCTGTGTTAGTGTATGTACAGTGTGAGGATGGCCCCCTAAAGATGTGTTAGTGTATGTACAGTGTGAGGATGGCCCCTATAGATGTGTTAGTGTACGTACAGTGTGAGGATGGCCCCGGTGTTGCTGCTGAGGGGCGGCCTGGTACCACAGTAGGTGTATTTATCTGGTAACGTCTTATCAGGGAAGTCTGAAACACAAATCATGCTAGTCACTGCTTTCCCAGCCAACAAAATCATTTTACGTTTTGCGTTTTTTAACGTTATGCAACTTGTTTCCCTAATGAGGAGCCATAGAGAAACGGTCTGAAACGTTGTAAAACGTTTTTTTTTTCACTTTGTTAGTTACAGTTCCATCATTGGCGCTCATTCTAACTCAGGACCGTTCACATCGATATGATTATGAAGTGCCACAGATTCCTATGCATGATGAATATTGGTACATACACGTCTTATATTCTTATTTTAATTATTCATAAAATAACTATGTATATGTGTGTACCATATTTTTAAGAATGGATAATATTATACATTCTCTTGATTAATTTGCAAATTTGTGAAGAAATGTGAAGAAATCCAAAAGCTACCTACCAGCCATCAGGTGATATACATCTTCCCGGTTACATGTCTCAGGTACACACCATCCCTCTCCCACACCCGTCTAGAGAATCCGTTTGAAATCAGTGAAAATGAAAATGGAAAATAAGGTAATATTTGTTGACTTTTGAAAGTCTGGAAAGTCAGGTAAGTCATTCTCAGATGTGAAATTTCTGGCTCCCTATACAACCAATTTGTGTTAGTCAATGCTGTCAGGTTAGTCAAATTGACTAACCCGCCTTAGTCTTTTCTTTTTTATGCGTATTAGGATTAGGCCATTTTGAATATAAGTTTGTAATTTTGACTAACGAAGGATGAATACCCTATGACGAACGTGAGATATTACATGCGTATTTTCAGTGTGCATAGCTGCTCACCACATGTAGACCTGCTCACCTGCTTATTGAAATCAAAAATATCCAACCACCGTGTGTGACAGTAGTGGGCATTAAAGTTGTGGTCTCCAACGTGAGAAGTGTCTCCCGTTGTTTGATTCACCCTGTACACCTTGACATGGGTGGCCTTTATTCTTACACACTCGTCATAGCTGCCAAGTGCATAGGGCCTCCCCAGAAAGGCCCCCGTGTCTGGGTATGTGTCCTTGGCATCAGCATCCTGATCTAGTGGTACAGTAAATGATAGATGGATGTTAGCAGGTTATATCATAAAGATGATTAAGTCGCTCTTCCGAACAGTGCAACATCATATTATGATGTCTCATTATACCACATTTATCATGATATCCACTTTTGATGTACGTATTACATACTGCAATGGATAATGGCTAATCATCTGGTGTAAATTATGTTTTCATCTTAAATGAGAGGCCGCTTAGTGCTTTTAATGCAGTATGCTTTTTATCGTCATGATGCATGATGCCAATCATAGGTTCTATAGGACAAGTACCCCCGGACATCCACCCCCTTGGCCATCTACCTCCTAGGAATCTAGCCCCTACATAGTCACTGCTTTGGCTTTGGCTCAAGAAGGAAACAACGTTCTGGTTTGTAATCTCGAAACTAGCAAGCTGAAGGATATTTACCTGCTGGTATCTAACCCCTAACATCTACTCCCTGGGACCTTTACCCCTTTGGACATCTACCCTCTAGGGCTTCTACCCCTGGGGGACATCAACTTCCTCCACAAACCCATAAGGTCAAATCCCACAACGCGAGAGAGGCTCAGAAAATGTTGTGAATTGGTCTTATAGCCGATTTTGGGCCCTATATTGGCTAAGACAGGCCCAAATCGGTGAGAAAGTGTTGCCTTTGTCTTGTGATTTGGGAAATCTCAAGGATCAAAAGAGTTAGATATTTCCCCCCAGAAGGCCTAGAAAATGTTGCTTATTGGAATATGTCAATGATTTGGTTTACATAGGGGGGACACTCCAAATATCTTTAGGCTAATTGAGAGGGAATAGTGAAGACAAATCATACTGTGAAGTAACTCCCATCAAACAGATCCATTAACCAGTCATGCACGCAACACTTTGCTTGCCTATTATTGACCACTGTGGGATTTGGAGGGGCATAAGATCATGGGACAAGTGTTGCGATTTACAATATTGGCAACAGTTGCCCCTTGTTTTTGTGTCAATAATCAACATTTTCTGGCCCATTTTTCGCGTTGTGGGATTTGACCTATATGGTTGAGTCATGTCATGTGGAGAGGTCAGATGTCCCATGGGTAGAAGTCCTAGAGTGTAAAAGTCAAAGGGGCGGATGTCCAACGGGGTGGATATTCTAGGAGGTAGAAGCCCTAGAGGGTAAATGTCCAAGGGGTAGATGTCAGGGTTTATAATTATATTGTCATAATCATGTACCCATATTCCGACACTTACAGTTAAAGGCCCACGTATAATTGAAAGGTAGTTCTTTAGCGGCCGCTAATATATCCAAGTCTCTTGAACACTGTGGACTTATTGCGGGGTTATTTCTGTTTGTTTTTAGCGTCTCTTCTGGATGAGCCATTTTGTCCGTTAACTTCCTGTGGAGAAACTGCTCATACAGACGCCTGTCCTCTCCATAAGCAGCCTTTCCATCCTCCATCCCATACACGAACTCCCTTTGCTGGACACATATCTGTTCCGAATCAGAGTTCTTTCCTTCTTCACAAATCTGGCCATAGTAAACCTTTCCGCTTCTGCCCAATGCTTCGTTAACATTTAGAGTTGGATCAAAATTAGCGCCAACTGCAGCCAGGAGGTAGGTCAGCAGCAGGGAGCAGCATATAGTCCTCTGTACAGCCATGTTGCTCACACAAACTGGGACTGCCTCTGTGCTATGGCATAGGGAATACTAATATGGTCTTCTGGTGAAGCTATGTACCTAATTACTGGTATCTATGTATGAGTAAGAGGCCAGGGGAGGTGACGTGATATCACATGTGACAGTAGATAGTGTTATAAAATGTAGATAACTACGCCGTTATGTCATAGACGTACGTGGGGACGAACTTACCAAGTGATAAACACCACCCATTTTACCTGTGATCTTGAAAAGCCCACTTCTCCAGGAATCTCAATCATTTTCCAGGCCTATCGAATAGATGGCACCAGTGTAAGTTGGTAACATTGCTGTATATATCAGGGGCTCTCCCCCCGCACCCCCTTTTTCTTTCTCTCTTCTTTTTTCTTTTTCTTTTATGAAACTGTAATGAAACTATAACCTATAACCTATAACCTCTAAAGGATGGGATGATACAGTGGCATCACATTGAGAAGAGGGTGGGGGGGGAATCATCAAGATTACTGGGGAAATGGGGCTTTAAGATAACATGTAAAGTGGGTGGCGTCCAGTCATTTTGTTGCGTCATAGACCTGATAACTATTTAGATATTAAACCACGGTGGTGGCTTAGAACAATAGACTTCACACATTGGTTATATTGTATACCGTGGTTTAAAACAGATAGACAATGGTTATGAAAAGGTAAGTAGGATTAATCATAGCTTTCTGGTAGGGCGACTTGGACTTTGTCCTCGTCTGGCCCCGCCAGAAAGCTGTGGTTAATTCTGTATACCTTTTCATAACCATTGTCTATCTATTACATACACTCCACGAGTAGGGGTGAGTCAGATGAGGTAGCTGTCAGATGTGAAGAGCAGTTGGACCAAGCTTATCTAAAGAAACTATATAATAAGCATATAGCCAGCAGTGCATACCGGTAGTTATGATATTATGATCATAAACAGGTCCCTGGCCCATAAGATACTCCATACCAAGCAGGGGCGGCCGATAGTGGACAGAGTTGGGGGGGGGGGGTGTTGTGCCGCGTTATGACCGCGCACCACGTTTTGACCGCGCAACGCATTATGACCGTGACCAACTGCCGCGTATGACCGCGAGCACCTGTATTATCATCATTTCAGTTAGAAATGCAGTCTCCTATTTTTAAATGACACCTGAGGTCAAATTAAAAGACCTTGCAGCCAAAATCGGGGTCAAAATCGACGCTGGGGTCAAAATTGGATTGGGGTCAAAATGGGATTTGGGGTCAAAATTTGATTTGGTGTCAAAATCGACTTTGGGGTCAAAATTGACTTTTGGGTCAAAATTGACTTTGGGGTCAAAATCGACTTTGGGGACAAAATTGGTTTAGGGCTCAAAATTGGTTTGGTTGTCAAAACCGACTTTGGAGCGAAAACCAACTTTGGAGTTGAATTGGTTTTGGTTTCAAAATTGACATTGCCTTCAAAAACTTAGGTAATCATGGTCATAACACTGTGCGTGGTCAACACGCGGCAGTTGGTCCTGGTCATAACGCGGTGCGGTCAAAACGTGGTGTGCGGTCAAAACGCGGCACAACAGGGGGGGGGGTACAGGGAGGGGAGCTCCCAAAGCCTCATAGGTGTCGCTTTATTTAGAGTGGTTTGAAACATGATACTACTTGATTCACAGAAAATTCAGAAATTTTAAATCTAAATATATGTGTTCTGAGGGAGTTTGAGCATGTATTCTTGTTTCCGAAAAGGGCCCCCACGCCTCCCCTGTGCCGCCCCCAACTTCTAAGTGGTTTACATGACCATGGGTTCAGAGTTCACTGACCAACCCCTCACTGAGGCCTGACTCATTGACCACTGACCACCATAAGCTGACTACTAAGGCCTAATCTGCTGAGGTAAGTAAGTTAATAGATAGGCAGTTTGCAGGTGTATCCCTGAAGTAGATAAGCACTTTAGGCCACTTAAATAGTTTATCATCACCGCGCGTATCATAGAAATCAGCTTTTTGAGGAAAAGTCTCTCCCTTATTTTGCAAATTTTTTATACAAAGATAATTATAATATCTAAATAGAAAATTATGTTGTGCTCAGGACCAGTTTGTCCACATAATGGAAATGGCAGTTCCACCTGTGGGTTTTACTAGCACGGGAATGGGATTATTTGAAAAGTGATTTAATGTTCCCCCCAGTTTGTCCACATAAGGCCAAATAAAAAATAGGTTTGTTTAAGGTAACATGGGAAGAAAGTCTAGGGTTGGTAGGTCGGATTTCTTTCTTTTTTTCTACTTTTTTTACAGCCCCTCTACGATACCCTTAAATTGAATAAAAAGTGTAAAAATGGGTTTTGATGGGGTCATTCCAAATGCATAATTTTCAATTCCTTTGATATAATATATCGATTTTATTCTTCACTCTAAAATCTTTATATTATAAAGATTTTAGAGTGAAGAAAAAAATCGATTTAGCAGCCATCCTAATTCTCTTCCCAGCCAGCATTGCTTAGTGGGACCCATATGTGTTTTTACGTGGGCAAGCTGTTTTGCCCATATCCGGGTTATGGTCCTTTTTGTCCAGGGGGATTCCAGTGGGATTCCAGATGGGCCAGCCCAGATTCAAAGTGCCCAGCTCAAGCCCAGATTAAATATAAACTATAAAAATGTACAATAAATGGTGATTTCTGGAGGAAAATCAGATGTCAGCATATTTTGAAATATTTACAATGTATTTATGGGAAAAATGTTTTCCTGGGCTGGCCAAGGTAGTCAGACTTTAGTCTGGGGAGTCAGATTTTAGAATGGAATCATTACCCATTTGGCAGCCATCTTGGATTTAAGGGATCTGCAATAACAATCTGCAGTGACCCTCCCTTTCTACATGGATTGTTCTGATCAATACCATTTTTTTGAGCTATTACACAACCAATTCCATTGATAAATAAGGATTTTAGAGTGAAAAGTCTAAAATCTATACCCTTTTTGGCAGCCATTTTGGATTTAAAGGGTCTTCAATGACAATCTACATTGGCTCTGCCTTCTACATAGATTGTTCTCACCAATACCATCATTTTGAGCTATTACATAACCAGTTCCGTTCACCAAATGAGGATATCAGAGTGAAAAGTATAAAATTCCAGCCCCGTCAGCAGCCATCTTGGAGTTAGGGGTATTCACCAACTGGGAACTCTTAGGACTTTTAGTATCATTTATTATATATGCTCTTAGATACGATTACAATCATCAAACACCGCTTAAAGCCTGCATGGTGTTAATCTGCTCGCTCTCATATGGTACGTAATGGTAGATTCATGAGTAACAATTTAGTGAAGGAACATGCATAATATCGTCATAATGATAACACATAAAACAGTAGAAGGGTTTTCCTTTTTTTGTAGTAACCAATATATATATATATATATATATATACATATATATATATATATATATAAAACATATATATAGATATAGATATAGATATAGATAGATAGATAGATAGATAGATAGATAGATAGATAGATAGATAGATAGATAGATAGATAGATAGATAGATAGATAGATAGATATATGTATATATAGATATAGATATAGATATAGATATATATATATATGTATATATATTGTGGCCAGGTGAGGGAAAACGTGCCTCCAGGGGGGAAATGGCTTTTCAAAGTTTATGTTACAGGCTTTAAAATGAGCTTAAATGAGCTAAAATATCCCAAGTAGTTTTGCTGTAACTGCTTGTCAAACCTGGGTTGGTGTGTACAACTGAAAATGGCAAATAAGCTCTAAATCCACTATATCTTATTATAAATACTAATAATATAAAAAATACAGTTTTGTTGAAAAATTACCAAAGACATCTGATGTTTTTATCATAAAATTAGTTCTAAAGAGAATTTCTGAGGTCAGTTTTCGATTCTGAGTTCCTTGTGAAATTTTCAAAAACATTTGTGGCAAAAAATTCCCATTTGGAATAATGGAGTGTTTCCATGGCAACCAGAAATTGCCATATATGCCAATTTTCCATGTTTCCATGGCAACAAATGTTGCTTTTGCAATCCAAGAATGGAACGTTTTCAGTGGAGATGGAATAATTCTAAGCATATTACTGGATTCCCCATGAAAAATTGGTCTCAAGCATTTTTTAGTATATTTTTCAGTGAATTACCCATATACTGCCCCCTGGTCGCCAAAACCAGTACTAAAAATCCCCCCTGGAGGCACGTTTTCCCTCACCTGACCACATATATATAGATATAGATATAGATAGATATATAGATAGATATATAGATATATATAGATATAGATATAGATATATATACTAGGCCTACCGCACAGGGGCGTATAGCAGTTTCAAGTGTGGGAGCAAGGGGGGTTTCTGGCCAATTTTGACCTTTTCCGGCTTGAACCTTTTTAGGGTTGGCCAAAAGTGGGGGAGGGGGACACGCCCCCCCCCCCCTCCCGCCCGGTTACCACGTCCCTGCCCCAACGTCACAATGAGGCGTTTAGGGCAATGCACCCATACCTCCCGGGATACAAGACAGGCAGTCTATCAACACCAGGCGCTTTATCGTGAAGGTGCGGTATTTGACAGCACCCAAGTTCTTAACCCCTGTCACAGTTGGACGGCTGTGACGCTGGACCATGTGATGCGAACCAGGTTCAGAAACTAGGACTACAATAAACCGGTACCAGGCACATACAGGTGCCGGCTTAGGGAGTGCTCATTTTTTAACAACAGGGGGGGGGGCGGTGAGATTTCGGTACTTCTCGGTATTTTTTCACCCCCCGCTAGAGGGGTCGAAATTTTTTACCCCCCCCCCCCCGGCAGGCCGAAAATCGCGCGCGTTCACGCGCCTTTGTAGCATAGTAACGCGCGGGCTTTTCCCCTCAAAACAGGTTGAATTTTTTTCACCCCCCCCCAAGAGGGGTCGAAATTTTTTACCCCCCCCCCCCCAAATCCCCCCCCCCCTGTTGTTAAAAAATGAGCACTCCCTTAGTATAGAGAAATCCTAACCATTCACCTTTAGAAGCACATAAACATCAGATAGATATCACCTTTTTGAGATTGTTAAGGCACCTCTAGACCAACGTTTTCCAGATCATATCAAGCAGATTAACCATGAGCTACTGTTAATTAACGTTGAATTCAATTCTTTGTTCCATGGGAAACTGTAGTGTTTTGTTGACATCAATATTGCACACTACAATAAAGTAGAACCTCAGCGCCTTGTTATGTGACCTGCTATATATATGCGCTAGTGGGCTATAGTTAATGTCCTATACAAATATAGCGTTTTAGTATACTTAAATGGGGTCCAACATTCGTCTTCTACACTCTTACTCTGTGGGGTAAACTAGTCAGAGGTAGGCTTCCGCCCAAGGATAACGCAAGGGTAGTGAGATCCAGCTTTATTTGATGTTATGGATGTTATAATATATATAGAGCACTTTCACAGGTTTATATCGTAATCACAGCCTTCCCTTCATATATATAGAGATATGTACATCATTTCTATCATTTAGCTCCAGGGCTTGCATTGATAATTATACGCGACGGCCTTAGTCAAGGCAAAGTATACATATAAATATCCAGCAGGAATCCTTTATGGAATCCAGAATGTATAAGTCTCCACGCAATCAACCAATAAATACTTTCAACCTGATTTCAATTAGGTTATTATATGTCCAAATCATAATCGTCAACATGTCTCGAAGACGACCTTATACGCTTCTCTATGATACCGATGGATCTGATAGCGGTTTTACGAGAACACAGGTGCAATCTAATGGTTACTCTCCGGTCACCACTATGGATCCGGGGTATACACATACTATCAGTTTCCAATTCATCAGGTCGGCCAGTCTATACAATTGACTCTCCAGCTCCATGCTTATAAAACCGGTATACTGTATCACTAACTCCATGGTCCTCTCCAGAATATAGGACTCCAGGTTAGCATGTGAATAGAACATTCAATATACAACTCCGGTGGCAATGTCGTTACACCATATCTCCAATTGAAACGTTATACATAAATGCACAGATTCCAATGATCCATATTTCCCAACGTCTAGATCACAAGACCGTTGTTAGTCAATGTTAAACCAATGTTAAACCTTTAGAACCACACACATACTCCTCAGGAGTTATACAGTGCCATCTGGTCTTCTCGATCGTACTCCCCAAACGCTCACTGATAACTGACTGCGCTTTCCTTTTCCCCCAGGCTTATACTTGTTTCTTTTACTTTATTTCAGCTTCCCTTCATGACCATACCCAGTACCTATTGATTGCTCGTCAGCGTCATCTCTCATCTCTATTGATTGGCCATTAGGCGGCCCTACTCAAGACCATCCTGGATAAATTAGGCAGGGGATGGTCGCGGCCATGTCGTGTCCGGGGCCGGCCCTCAGCCTGTGCCGTCGCCTACCCCCTATGCTGCTCTCGAGGCCCTAGTGATCGCCTCCTTCACCAGCTACCCCACCTGCTGCCCTTGAGGCCCTGGTTAACCGCCTCCTTCGCTACCTACCCCACCTGCTGTTCTCGAAGACCCCGGCCACGGCCATCCTGGCCCCATGGATTCTAAACCCCGACGCATAGCCCCATTTGCCTGTACTACTTGCCCTCATCGCCGAGGCCGCGTTCCCCCTTCGCCGTTCGTCTTCCCGATCTTAGCTTATCTCCTGACCTGGATTTTATACCGTTGTTATCTTTCCCACCAGCTGTGTCAGCCCGGATCCTAGTTTATTTGTTGCTTTCCTGCTCGGGCTCTAGACCCTGGCCACAGAGCTGAATATATTTAGTCCATATAACCTTGACTCTTATTGTGGCCAAGTCTACCATTACAGGACCTTATAACATTATTTATACATGTTCCCTATATTCACTATTTACTGCGTGGCCCGCGTACCAGGCTTGCCCGATTTACGTGTGACTTAATGTATGCGACGACTTTCTTTTCTCTTATTATATTAATCTCACTGTACTTGTATCTTAAAGTGTACTGCTTCTCCCCACTTATTCAATGTATATCTACTATACCCATACATATTCATACATATATATGCACAGTTTCACCCGTTCCCTTATGTTATATTATACATTATTTATCAATCAATAAATATATCCTCCAAACCTTTTTTGCTCTTCTTTAGTTTTCCACTATAACCCAGGACAGGGGGGTCCCCCGTAGATTCGTGTTATATACGAATCGTCCTTTCTGGATCTCACCTTTTCTTTTATTTTGCTTCTATTTTGCCTCTATTCTACTTCTGTTTTACTTTTCTTTCTCTCCTTTGGTTTCTGAATGGTCTTCTTTGCTTTTCTTATTTTATTTCTTGTTTCTTTTTTCTCGCTTCTCTTTTCTCTCCTAATCTATGTTTTTGTTGCTTATGTTTTGCTTTTTTTTTTTTTGAATTCTAGTTTCTGGGCTGTTCTGCAGGCTTCCTGTCTTGTTTTCTTTTTGTGCCCCGGTTCTCCACCATCTGGGCTATAGTTAATGTCCTATACAAATATAGCGTTTTAGTATACTTAAATGGGGTCCAACATTCGTCTTCTACACTCTTACTCTGTGGGGTAAACTAGTCAGAGGTAGGCTTCCGCCCAAGGATAACGCAAGGGTAGTGAGATCCAGCTTTATTTGATGTTATGGATGTTATAATATATATAGAGCACTTTCACAGGTTTATATCGTAATCACAGCCTTCCCTTCATATATATAGAGATATGTACATCATTTCTATCATTTAGCTCCAGGGCTTGCATTGATAATTATACGCGACGGCCTTAGTCAAGGCAAAGTATACATATAAATATCCAGCAGGAATCCTTTATGGAATCCAGAATGTATAAGTCTCCACGCAATCAACCAATAAATACTTTCAACCTGATTTCAATTAGGTTATTATATGTCCACATCATAATCGTCAACATGTCTCGAAGACGACCTTATACGCTTCTCTATGATACCGATGGATCTGATAGCGGTTTTACGAGAACACAGGTGCAATCTAATGGTTACTCTCCGGTCACCACTATGGATCCGGGGTATACACATACTATCAGTTTCCAATTCATCAGGTCGGCCAGTCTATACAATTGACTCTCCAGCTCCATGCTTATAAAACCGGTATACTGTATCACTAACTCCATGGTCCTCTCCAGAATATAGGACTCCAGGTTAGCATGTGAATAGAACATTCAATATACAACTCCGGTGGCAATGTCGTTACACCATATCTCCAATTGAAACGTTATACATAAATGCACAGATTCCAATGATCCATATTTCCCAACGTCTAGATCACAAGACCGTTGTTAGTCAATGTTAAACCGATGTTAAACCTTTAGAACCACACACATACTCCTCAGGAGTTATACAGTGCCATCTGGTCTTCTCGATCGTACTCCCCAAACGCTCACTGATAACTGACTGCGCTTTCCTTTTCCCCCAGGCTTATACTTGTTTCTTTTACTTTATTTCAGCTTCCCTTCATGACCATACCCAGTACCTATTGATTGCTCGTCAGCGTCATCTCTCATCTCTATTGATTGGCCATTAGGCGGCCCTACTCAAGACCATCCTGGATAAATTAGGCAGGGGATGGTCGCGGCCATGTCGTGTCCGGGGCCGGCCCTCAGCCTGTGCCGTCGCCTACCCCCTATGCTGCTCTCGAGGCCCTAGTGATCGCCTCCTTCACCAGCTACCCCACCTGCTGCCCTTGAGGCCCTGGTTAACCGCCTCCTTCGCTACCTACCCCACCTGCTGTTCTCGAAGACCCCGGCCACGGCCATCCTGGCCCCATGGATTCTAAACCCCGACGCATAGCCCCATTTGCCTGTACTACTTGCCCTCATCGCCGAGGCCGCGTTCCCCCTTCGCCGTTCGTCTTCCCGATCTTAGCTTATCTCCTGACCTGGATTTTATACCGTTGTTATCTTTCCCACCAGCTGTGTCAGCCCGGATCCTAGTTTATTTGTTGCTTTCCTGCTCGGGCTCTAGACCCTGGCCACAGAGCTGAATATATTTAGTCCATATAACCTTGACTCTTATTGTGGCCAAGTCTACCATTACAGGACCTTATAACATTATTTATACATGTTCCCTATATTCACTATTTACTGCGTGGCCCGCGTACCAGGCTTGCCCGATTTACGTGTGACTTAATGTATGCGACGACTTTCTTTTCTCTTATTATATTAATCTCACTGTACTTGTATCTTAAAGTGTACTGCTTCTCCCCACTTATTCAATGTATATCTACTATACCCATACATATTCATACATATATATGCACAGTTTTACCCGTTCCCTTATGTTATATTATACATTATTTATCAATCAATAAATATATCCTCCAAACCTTTTTTGCTCTTCTTTAGTTTTCCACTATAACCCACTAGTAACCTTGACCGATTTTCCAAACGTTCTCCTTATTCACCTGTCGAAAAAGGGGCGCAGACGAAGCATAGACGTAAGGCGTATGTGTTAATGTGTTACCTGGGAGTGGATAGGGACAGACCCAGGCTGCGGGTCATTACACCAGTCTTACACCATATATACTAGTAGAACCCTTTGTTTATGTGGCACGATAATGAACCAAAGAAAAATATGTTCCTCGCAATGATTTGACGATTAGAATAAGGATAATGTATAAGGGGAATTGCCAGGCAAGAAATGAGGGTTCGAGGTAGTGAAAAACTGTTTACATGCATAGGATTTGGAGGGAAAGTACCCTTGCCAGCCGCACACATGCAAAATGTACAAAGCTATAACACAGTTTGATCAGGTATAAACAAAGGACTATAGATCGTACTGTTCAGACAAATAAAAATCAAACCAGTTTTATATAATATCGGGATTCAAAATGGGCCTGAGATGCAAAATCGGGACTTAATTCGGGATCTAAATCGGTTTATACAGCCTTGGCAATTCTTTTTTCCACTTGTTGATAAACATAAACACTATTTATGAACATACACCAATGGTGGGGTCTGCAGTACCTCCCTGCATAACGTATGGACCCTATAAGTATGTAGGCCTATAATCTCAAGGCTTGAGTCAGATTTGTGAGAATAGCGCCGAATTCACGTAAATATCGGGTAGTGGAGCCTCACCTATAGTGTTTAAACGTGTCATTATGCTGTTTAAATGTGTCATTTCTGCAAAGATCGTCTGTTATAGTATTTGTCTCGCATAGTAGACACTTGATTTGAAATAGATTGACCCTTTGATACTTTGAAAGGTGTATAGAATTGAGGCCTAGTGTCCGGAATTAGGGCCCAATTTGACATAATTGTATTCATTCTCATGTTTGCTGGAATGATAGAGGAGTTATTACTATATCTTTAAGCCATATGTAAGATTGCATATTTGCCCCTATTGTGCTATATCATTGGAAGATTTACAAATTCTGAATTGAGGAAATGTGATAAACACAGCTAAGTGTCCGGAATCGGGGCCTATATTGACCTGCATTCATTTTCATGTTTCCTGGAATAGTAGAGAAATGCATATTATATCCCTGAGCCACATGTAAGAGAACATGTATGCTCTTCATGTCCTAAGGTAAAGGAAGATTGGAAAGAAGATTTTAGATAAATTTAGGTAAAGAATTATGATGAAAACCACTATTAGAGTGTCCGAAGACTGAGTCTTTTACTCTAGCGTATAGTCCCATATTTTGACCTGTCCCACCTCGAAGCAATTCGAAGCAAGCTAGGGTCAGGGCAAAATATAGGATGTTTATAGTAACTGCCTATTTATACACTGTAAAGATTAAAGCAACCAATGGCTGTGCTTTTGGGAGGTTTCCCCCGAGGGAGGCTACTTGGTATATTTGGTATACACATGTGTGCGGCTGGCGAGGGTACTTTTTCAACAAAATATCCCCGGCAAGGGTTTTGTTTTTAAGAAGAGTTGTCTAAGGGTCTAGTTTCAACAAAATCGCCCTAGCAACGGCCACCATTCACCAAAATGACCGTTATTCACCAAAATTAAGGCTCCCTAGCAAGGGTCAGCGTTGTCGTTGGTGCAGCCGCACACATCTATCAGAAAAAAAGTCAAGCCCCCCCCCCCCCGCCATCCTGTAGCTGGGTAGACTCGGCCCCCTGTCTGTATCATTACTCCTGCTCTGGGTAGGCTACGGATACGCATGGGCGGGTCTGAAGGTGGAAGACTAGAAGCTTGGCAGTCTCAGGCCCCGACTCTATAGAGTCTGGGCAAATTCATATAGGGTAAACCGCCCATATGTGGCCCTGTTGAGGAGCTGAAACCCACAAGACTGACTTTGATACAATATTACACGTAGAAAGAGTGATCCAATCCTCATGAAGTATGCAGCACTTTTCATTGGGACACTGTTTGGAATGCTATAAACATGTCAAAAATATTGATTTCTATGTAATATATTGTGAAAATGCTGATTAAAGTAAGGTACCCTTTGGACATTGAATTGGTACCATAACTGGCCCACCTTGTACCTTGAGTGGCCCACTCCAATATAACACTGTTTATGCATCTGTAACTTGGTAAATGTGGTTACAATGTTATGTCCCATTAGAATATAATGAAATATAGCCTCATGCACATTGTTAGTTCCAATAGCAAGCCTATGAATATGCTTTAAGGCTACTCTCCTATCTTGCCTTCTTGGGGGCTACCTTCTGTTCTGTTGACCTCTAGGCATAATTATGCCCATTTCTGCTTCTGGGGGCATAGTGTACCACTAAACAAAAAAACAATTAATACTCAGGAACTTTTCTCTGTATAACATTATTTTATGTTCTTATATGGTTCACCAAAAAACTTTGTATGCCCAATGTCTACATTTAATGAGCTACAGCATGGTTGCTAAAGGCCTCAACTGTGAAGAGACCGGAACCAGGGACCTCTCACACTAAAGTTCTAAGCTCTGCCTATGTAGCCACGGAGGCCAGACAAGTGTGGGGAGTGTAGAAGTGCCCCCATTTTTTGTTAACTCAGCCCTAAGCTGTGGCTATAAGGTATAACCTAGCCAAATAGGGACATTTAGCAATCCTGACATAGCTCATGAAACATAGACATAAGGTCCCTTATTACAGAAGGCCTGGATCTGAATTCCCAATGTACATACTCAGTCTCAATGTCATACAAGTAAAGCTTTCAGCAGTTCTAACACCATATCCAGAATAGAGTAGGGGTACAGCATTAGCCTAGCATACAGAAGATCCTGGGTTCGATACTCAATAGAGCAGTTTTTCTCTGACCAGAAATCAGACTGATCTCCATGTAAATTTATAGACAAAATAATGAAAAAACTTTTTTTCCCACATCATATAACGTATTTTGTTTATTGGGTTCTAGGGGGCAATCCATATATTTTGTATTCAATCTTCAAATAGATTTCACCCTACACCTGGCAAAGCACAGCATAGCCTATACTGTTGGTGGGCCACTCATGGTTGAGTCTCTGGGCCACTTTAGGTACTCCTGTACTGGTGACAATCAATCAGCAAAATCTACCTAATTGATATAGGATTTTCACCAAATGAAGATGGCATGTCAATGTAAAGGTAATATGGGTGGAAAATGAGGTAAAAGTTTGGATCTTACTGGAAAACTATAGGCACACTGTTGAGGTATAGCAAGTCTTTTTCTTGAAAGCTATCAATGAAAAGAGGGCTACATGTCACACAGACATGTCATGTTTGGCACTCTGTAGAAAACACTGTGGCTACTCTATGGATAATATAAACTGTTATATTGGTACATAATTGTCTCTTCTTTCATACCTGTATTAATAAATTTGGAAAATTTAACCATAAAGACTGATGTATAGAGGTATAGATGGGCCACTATAGGTACTTGTCATGCAGGAGGGCCACTTAGGGGCGGTTTACCCTAAAAAAATTGTTTCACTAACTTGCCTTCAGGAGTTGACCAATCAAATCCTGTACACCAATTCCTGTGCACAGCCTGACACGTATAAGGGGGGCACTTAGTATATTTTGTATACACATGTGTGCGGCTGGGAAGGCTACTTTTTCTACAAAATCACCCTAATAAGGGTCCACTTTTCAAGGAAAAATTGCTCTAACAAGGGTCCACTTTCATAAAAATCGCCCTAACAAGGCTCTATTTTTCAAAAAAATGTCGGGGTTTTCACCAATATTTGCCACTTTTCACCAAAAATGTCCAGGTTTTCGACAAAATCCTCCACACGAGGGTAATTTTTCAGCAGATTTACACAAACAGGGTCTTTTTTATCGCTTTTTTTCTGAAACCTACGCACTTTTTGCTGAAAATGCCCTAACAAGGGTAACCTTTTGGCTATTTTATCGCTTTTTTTATGAAACCTAGGCACTTTTGACCGAAAATGTCCTAACAAGGGTAACTTTTTGGCATCAAAATCGGCCTAACAAGGGTAAGGGTTGTCAGAGGTCCAGCTGCACACCCCTGCCAAAAAGAATTCAAGTTCCCCCCCCCCCCGGGGGTAACAATTTAAACATAGGAGTTCCACCAGTCCCATTTGGAGCCCTTGTGGCGGAAAATAAAGTACTGGTTGAGCGAGCCTGGTACTGGGTGCTCCTGTTGTCCTTGTGTAGCGACTGGTACACACTAGTACCGATTGGGTTCACTAATTAAGGGGGATTCATTCCGCCATTGGCATATAAGGCTGGGGTAACCAGCAGGGTGTCAGTCAGTGTGGTAGGAGGAGGCCGCACCACACACAGGCAACACCTGCTGCAGTATCGGGGACCAGCAGCAACAACCTGACAAACAGCATCTAGCAGCAGTCGGCATCAAACACACAGCTCCTTATACTCCCTGAATCAACATGGTGAGTAGATTATACATGTTACATTGTTATATGATGTAGCAGATTCTACGCAATCTGCTTCGAACGGGTTGATAGAAAATGGTTTATTTTGGGCAGGTTTATGGATTTTAGTAGCCCATTTATATCTGCATCTCCTAAATAAACCGTTTTCTATCAAGCCGGTCAAAGATGGCACCCAGTCATAGATGGCACCTGGTCAAAGATGGCACCGAGTCAAAGACGTTCTCATTGGCTGATTATCTTGACGACATACACACCAGGTCTCCACAAGATGAGACACTTTCAGAAGAGTCTAGCCAAATGATGAATTTAGGGAAAGGGTGTTTGGATGGTTATCATAAAAGATCTACTGACCAGTGTTTTTTTCTAAAGGAGACCGGGGCACGTTGAACCACTTTGGCACCTTTATTTTTTTCCTGACATTGTTAAAGGCATCTGAGCTTTGATTTTGTATCAAGCAATTACCCTGTACCATTGCGATATGAGAGAACCTATCACAAGGCAAGTGTGGTCTTTTCTTGTATTTTTTCTTGAATTTTTGAAAATAAAATCTTAGGATGGTTCAATGTGCCCCGTGCCCGGGGTAGGTTGATCCACCCACTTGGTCACCTTGCACCACATATGTTGAAATAACCACCAATATAGGTCAATAATTGAAACTCCAGTTTAAGGGTATCCCCGTTATTTGTTAAGTCTGAATAAATCTTTGATTACATTCTTCTGTAATGCAATCCATTGTTCTGCCTCTGAAAAATTATAAATCTGGCAATAAAGACACTGTGAATATGTTACAAAAGAAATTTATTTTCACAAACCACAAACTATGTATTCTTTCATAATTTTATAACCAAATTATATTAAATCTGAAAGCCCAGAGCTTGGAGCACCTTAAGCATGGTTCAATGTGCCCCTTTTTTGTGGCTCAATGTACCCCATGCTGGCCACCATAGATGAGATTGATGTTATTCAAATTACATTACACACCCAGTAGTAAAGTTAGGTTCTATTCAAGGGTTCATATGTATACTTTGGCCTCCATAGAGATCTTAGGCCAGCAATGTTTTTTTAATGACACAAGAACAAAAGTTTAACAATTGCAAATATTTACTTTCAAGGCCATGAATCTTTAATGCAGTCTAATCTTCTCATCAGCATCCCAAAATGATCATGATGTTGCTCCTCTGAACTGTCTATATAAGGGGATAATGTGGTAGGCATACTGCCAGAAATTTACAAAGGAATAGAAATGAGAGTGGGCGGCTCAACGTGCACAGGTGGTCAACGTGCCCTAGTCTCCCCTACATGCCTTGTCACTGTTGACCCTTTCTTACATTCCCTCGTTCGTACATTGTGTATGCACTTTATTAGTAATCCACAACTATGTCTTCGACATACGAAGTCTGGTCAAACCAAATTGTTAGTACACCGGAAGACCACTAGCCTGATATCTTTTCAGTAATAAACAGCTGTGTTCTTGTATAACCAAATCGAAATGTCTGTTCTACAAGATATCAATAATTTGCCATATTAATCTAACGTTTAAGGTCAAATCCCACAACGCGAGAGAGGCTTGAAAAACATAGTTTATTATGAAATCCTGATCACTCAGCCGATTCTGAGGCCTACATTGGCTAAGACAGGCCCAAATCGGTGAGAAAGTGTTGCCTATCCCTTATGATTTGAGAAATCACAAGGATCAAAAGAGTTTGATATTTTTTCCCTTTAGTTTGATATTTTTTCTCTATATATTAATCATTACGACCAGATGAATTATGATTTCATTATTAAAGTCCCTTCTGTTGCGAATTCAAACCCTATACCATGTCCAACATGGCCCAAATTGCAACACTCTCTCTGTCCAAATCAGGTGCAGTGGGATTTGGAGAGGTCTAAAATCGGGGGACAAGTGTTGCGATTTACAATACTAGTATTGGCAACAGTTGCCCCTTGTTATCGTGTCAATAATCAACACTTTCTGGCCCATTTTTCGCATTGTGGGATTTGACCTTTACATAATTAAATCATCCATTACACACTATGCTATCGGTTATGTCATGAATTACAGAAATGAAATGAAATTGCATCTGTGGGTATAGATATGTTTCATGATTCATGTGCATTACTAAGCTCTCGTGTGACTGATGTACAGAGGGTGCCGCTGTATGTGGCGCTGTGTGGAAGCCTGCTGGGCCTCACCCAGGCCTACAAGTACTTCCAGGACCAGCTGCCGAACGGGGAGAACGTACCACACCCCTGCCTGGAGAACCACATCTGGAAAGGTGTTGGTCACAGGAATCGGCTTGGAGGCGGCGACAGAAACCCCTTTGGGTTGGACTTTGCAGCCAATGACTTTGTAAGTATTTGACATTATGGGCTATTTGCCATTTTGTAACTTAGTATAATTATATCAACTTTTTAGGCTGTTCACGATGTTGTGGTGTTGCGAATATAATTACAGAATATAGAAATGATTTCACCAATGCTATATTATGAAAAAAGCATCCAGTGCAGATTTTGACCAACCTACCTGGTTAGATCTGTTACAAACCACTTTCTATTGCTGATAAAGGAAAATATATCAACACTATCAATTTGTATTCAGTCTATTATTATCCCTGAACATAATACTATGTGGAGGTATTAAATGAATGTGTCTATATTTCAGAAGTGGGACAGAACCCTGTGTATGAAGGACTCGGACGGAGATGAGAAGACGAACGGGGAGGAGCTGGGAGACCCAGACTGTCTGTGGAGTCCCGGCACTGCACCCGCCCAGAAACTGGGGCTCTCACACCCTGGTACGTAGCTTTGTCACACCTTGGTATCTAGCTCACACAGGTATGTTGAATATGAGTATCAATTGGGAGGGGTAACTTTATCAGATGATTGACAAGAGATTCATATATATATACTAAATGTTATTGAAAGTGTGGAATATTTTACCCTTAATTCATCTTAACTGTGATGTTTCTTAACTTTTAATTTCAATCCATTTTGCAGGTATTTGTGAGCCAATTAACTCACCTAAATGTAAGGAACTGAACAAAGACTGGGACTTCTGCGATCAGAAAGAGTTTACTTGTCCCGCACTAGAGGCCCCAGATGTACAGAACATTACCCTCCGACTAGACGTTACAGCCGTACCACCAACTGAGACCAACTACTACTGCCAGGTGTTTGACCTGCCCTCTGACACAGACTACCACATCATAGCTGACCGGCCCGCCCTGGACAATGCCAATGTTATCCACCACATCATCGTGTTTGGTTGTGCAGGTAAGAACAGCCTTGTCTTGTAGTCAATTAGTGCATGTTGCATGGTTCGAAATGGCTAAGCAGAGCGTAGGCTATTCTCTAGTTCTGTGCTGGTTGCCCTCTGCCTATGGTAAATGGACCTACATTGTACATAGAACAAGGATATCATCATCAGGGGCGGATCCTTGGGGTGTGGAGTGTCCATGAGGTGCGGCTTATAGGATCAGCCCATGGTCAGGGAACAGCTTATACGCGAGTTCGGCTTATACGTGAGGTTTTACAGCAGTATATCATCTCATTGGTCTTATTTAGCCGGATGATTTAATTTCCTTCATGAAGAATTCATATGAAACAATACTCTGTTTGTTAGCACCTAGTTTATTCCACTCAAAAGAGGCCGATGATATCCGCACGAGGAGCTCGTGCAAATAGCGGCCCTTATTCACACGAGGAACTGGCGAGAGAGGCGACGGCGAGAGAGGCGACCTGCACGAGGAAGGGACGAGAGAGGCGACGGCGAGAGAGGCGACCTGCACGAGGAACGGGCGAGAGAGGCGACCTGCACGAGGCAGGGGCGGATCCAGAAAATTGTATTCTAGAGGGGGGGGGGCAAAATCTGCATGAGGGAAGTTGTCAAGGGGGGAGCAATGCAAGCGCAGTGCCGGGGGGGGGGGGGGGGCAAGCCCCCCCCCCCCCCCCCAAGACATTTTTGAGAAGTCAGGGGGCCAGGTGTCCCGGGGGCCAGCAGCCCTGGAATCGTGTGTTTGGGGGGGGGGGGGGGGGGGGGGCGGCCGTGACATCGTGACTAGGAAGCTGCTACACGGCATTACCGTGACTATACATGGGTAAAAATCGACACGTGCGACACGGCGACACGGGGGGTTGTAAAGATCGACACGTGCGACACGGGGGGTTTAAAAATCGACGGACACAGTCACATAGGCCATAATGCATTAGATATAAATCGACACGGCGACACGGCCCTCCTGCTAAAAATCGACACGGCGACACGGTCAAAGTTCTGGCCACCCATGTATAGTCACATTACCAATAGCCTATAGGGCACTCACTTGGGAGGGGGGGGGGGGTGTCCTTACATTTTGCAAACGTTTAAATGTTGACAGAAAAAACGTTTGCAAAATAACGTTTGCCAAAAAACATTTCCAAAAAAACACTTCCATGGTCATGAACAATAGCTGACAGATTTGGTCTGATCTTTCGTCGCCTCTCTCTTCGTCTCATCACGTCGCATCTTTCATCGTCACGTCGCCTCTCTCATCGTCACGGCGCCTCTCTCATCGTCACGTCGCCTCTCTCATCGTCACGTCGCCTCTCTCATCGTCACGTCGCCTCTCTTGTCGTGACATCATAAAAATATGCTGATGGCTGGAATTGAACCCTGGCCTACTGCATGAGAGACAGCCACCCTCACCATTACACCATAGTTTCGGTTCCTGATGTGCATAGAAAATGTCTTATATATAATTATCCATGTCGTCTCTCTTGCTATCTATGTCGCCTCTCTCGCCATCTATGTCGCCTCTCTCGCCATCTATGTCGCCTCTCTCGCCGTTCCTCGTGCGAATAGCGGACGTTATTCACACGAGGAGCTCGTGCGAATATCGCTGGCGCTCAAAAGAACCTCGATATAACAGGCTATCCCGGTACAATTGGCTAGCTGGTCTCTGCAGATTAAACTTCATTAGGACATTGCTTCTCACGGCCTATTTAAAAATCGACGGACACAGACAAATGGAGTAGAATGTTTAAGATATAAATCTACACAGCGACACGGCCCTTCTGCTAAAAATCGACACGGCGACACGGTCCAAAATCTGGGTACCCATGGATAGTCACAATGATTCTGGGTGGTTTGTAGATCACCCACCAATCCCTTCGGTCCCGATTCCAATATATATAGTCAAAGTACTCGAAGGCTGGTAAGAATATCTGCCTATTCCGCACTAGCGAGATGCAGTGATTCTACCTTGTGATACATGTACCTATTACTGAAGCTGGTTCCTGGTTTGTCTAAAATTGGGATTTTAGGGGTCATAAGCATGTACGCTTTTGAATGGGTGCTTCGTAAAATATTACTTACGTCAGCTCTCCCGATTGGAGGAGGGGTCAGGACACTGGCATATCAATCCAAAGGTCCTAACTTCGAATCCATGGCATCGCTGCATGGTTTACTGATCAATTCAATTTTCTTTCGAAATTAGTCCCAAAAAAACCTTGCGTATAAGCTTAACTCGCGTATAAGCCGCAGCCCGAGTTTGGTGCGATCCTATAGGGCTGTAGACCCATAACCAGTGGGTCCGCCATTTAAAATTTCGCTGGGTGCGGTTATAATCACTGATAACACACACCCTGACTGGTACCTTGTCCCTGGGTAACCATCACTTCCAGGGACACACTTGTACCCAGCCTGTCAGCTCTTATCAGTGCCAGCCGCCACAACCAGCTGCAGTGCCGCCTAGGCCTTATAAGCCGCAGAGGGCATCTGAAAATTGTTAATTTTGTACTGTAGTATACTTATAAAAACTCACGTATAAGCCGCACCCTATATAGGCATGTTTGGTATCAAAAGAAAGCTGAGTCTGATTCACGTACAAGCCGCGGCTTATACGCGAGGTTTTACCGTATACATTTATGTATTTTGGTTTAATAGGTAAAACTGAGCAACAACCTTGAGGATTTGTTAAGATTAAATAAAGAAATACCAATTTAGTATTTGGTCAAAATGCTGAGACCCATTTCTCCAAAGACACCAGATATAAGAAAAGGTATTACTTGTTAATGCTATGATGTTGTTTAGCAGGGATTTGAATCTAGGTTCTATTGACCAAGACTCCACCACTCCCACCACTACCCTATTGTGGACTGGTCACATGAGGAATATCCAGGTGCAACCCATTCACATAACATGCTCCCTGTTTGCAACCTAATCTCGAACTTTCTCATGACCTGAACTTGTAGCTGGCTGTTAGAGGATACACACTGGTACCACGACACATTGCGCTGTCCACTGGACATCCTGCTAATGCGGAATACATCAAGGTGGTCTATATACAGTCAATATAAAGAAGTATACTGTGGTGATAGGAACAGTTGTATTCACCAAGTCCATCTTCCCTCCAAAATGAGAATAAATTGCTGCCAAACCCTGATAAATCCAATACGATAGGCTCCCAACTGCTCCATAAAACAACTATTGTTTGTTCGTTTTAACTGGGTTTTTTTCAGATATTGCGATTCAATATACATACAAGAAACTGTAATGAATACCCGAAGAGATCGGATCGGAGAACGGATCAATGATACTTTATTTTTCTATTAAAACCATATTTTCTCATATGCACATACCTCAAGCATCGTCACTTATTTTCAATAAGAACAAATATTCCTTGAAAATGATACTTAGGGATTTGGAACAAGGATGAAGGGATGATATGATACCTAATAACAATTAAACCAAGTATGTGAGACAATACTGCATCAAATTCGATATGCATAGATTATTGTTAATCCATAGTGTAAATTCAGCAAAAAAAGAGAGTTTATTATACAAGTTTATGAATGACGAATTCTCATCCTTTCCCTGTTAACCATGGTGCATGTTGTGTGTTTCTGTAGGCAATGCCGACATGGAGAACCTCAGAACCCCTGGACCCTGCAGTATGCAGTCTCAAGGTGTGTGTGGCGGCACGCTGGCCTCATGGACAGTGGGCTCAGTTGGTCGATGCAATGGTGACCTACCAGCAGGCCTCAGGTTCGGCAAGACCTCATTCACAAGGGTGCTCATGCAGGTCAGTAGATGCTTATGCACAAGATCCAATTATCTAATTATGGAGTGCTTTTCATTTATTGACACGTCACACGTATCTAGTGGTTCACCTATTCTACGTAATAAGCGCCATAAGAATGCACTGTATTAACCCTTTCCTTAACATTAACCACAATTTCGGCAGAAGGGGTCAAATTCAAGACATTTTGTGTTCTCAAGTTCAGGAAAACATTACTCAATGACTTTTAGGTTTACACATTTGCTATCTCACAGGCTAAAGGGATTCAACATCAAATTCAAAAACACTTTTCTTTTTCAGGTCAGTTATTCTATTGGAATATCATTGACCTCTGCACAATATCAAAGGTCAAAGGTCATGATAAGGTCAAAATCACATTAAGATTAAGACAATATGAAACAAATATGTACACAGCTAAAGAACTATTCAAACTATCACTAGACTATATAACAGATGAACAACAAAAGGTTTGATGAACAACAAAACAAAATATTTATTTCTGATGTACCATCACTACACTTCCACCTTACAGGCCTTCTTCATGGGATTTAGAAATATATTATCTGTTCAAACATACACAGGAATAGACGCAGAAACTGCTGAAAACACAAAATTGTGGATGATTAACTTAATGTATGATTTTATAAAAGTTTCATGGTGCGAAACTATTTTCATACACACCTTTAAAGTCATGTTGCTCTCAGTACATTTTAACTGCTATGTCTATTCATTCTTAAGCCAAATTTGAGAACAATATTTAATCAACACTGTTTGTCTCTATATCCCTGTAATTTATGTCTCCATCCTCCATTATCTGATGAAGATAAGAAGTGTGGATCACAATTCAAGAGATAAATGGCCATTACACAATTACCAATATAGACCTTATACTTTATCTTTAGTTTGGACATTCAATATAGCTGGCTTTCCTTTCTTAAAAATTGTATATTGCTCTGGCTGTCATGCCATTTGGGAGAGAGTCTTAGGAGTTTCACCACTGTAAGCAGGACAGTCTGGACAACATTTTGAGGTACAACAAAGTGGGGGTAGGCCTATTAGAGGAATTTTTGGAGCCTATAGAAATATTGTATACACAAATTTTATTTCATTTGACAGGTATTCTATCAGATGTATGGAGTAGTTATTTGAGGCCTATTGTCAGTACCGTAAAACCTTGCGTATAAACCTAACTCGCGTATAAGCCGCAGCCCAAGTTTGGTGCGATCCTATAAGCCGCAGAGGGCATCTGAAAATTGTTAATTTTGTACTGCAGTATACTTATAAATACTCTCGTATAAGCCGCACCCTATATAGGCATGTTTGGTTTCAAAAGAAAGCTGAGTCTGATTCACGTACAAGCCGCGGCGTATACGCGAGGTTTTACGGTATTTTAAATCAGGTGCACCAACTAGTAAATTAATGGAGAAAGAGTAAGAGTGGAATAATCAGTCAAAGTCTGAAGGTACTTACTACTTGTACCATTATAACCAATATAGCTGGCTTTCTTTTTAAAGCTATTGCCATTTCCCGAATTTGACAAAAAAAAATTGTTTGCCATGGGACCCGGAAAATCTAAAAAGCAGTTTACAGATTACAGATAGAATCTATATTTCATACATAAATAAAATTCCAGGTTTCAGAAGGATCTAAAACGGCATAATGAAATGATGTAACTCTGAACTGAGGCTGGTAAGGAAAGGGTTAAGAATGTAGATTTGCTAAAGAGCTCTTATATTCCGCACTAGATGGATGTCCACTGGACTGCGCTATATTTGACTGCTCCCAATATGCACCCTCTTATGGTAAACTTTCGGGAAAAAAACATGTTTTTCGCTGAAAAAACTGGTTTTTCTACAGAAACCTGGCTTTTCGACCGATTGGCATAGTTTTTGAAAAAACTGGTTTATCTAATCTAAAAACCTGGTTTTTCGGCTCTAACCAGGCTTTTCAGACGAAAAACCTGGCCAAAAAAAAAATTTTACTAAATCAGTTAACACTGATGCTGACCCCATACTACCAGGACAAGTTTCCAGCTCCAACTGTTACTTGGTAACTTTGTTACACCACCCACTCCATTAATTTTTTTTTTCCCACAGGGAAATTAGCACACTGAGCTACCATCTTCTAATTCAATTTTTTAAAGAAGGTGCTCCACCAACCCCTTGGTACATGTATAGGGTTGGGGGGGGGGGGGGGGCAAGTCTACTAAAACAGACAGCCCTGCACAGGTACACCCTTCTTGATTTCGAACCTAAACCTTCTATATCTGGGAACAACCTTCCTACCACCACAAAACTCCTGATGAGACTAGTGTCTAAACCATATACCTGGTTCACCCTCACTCTGTTTGAGAATTAAGATTCTCACTGAGACTCATTTTACTTCACAAATAAAATGAATATCCCTGTCTGTTCTATATAGGCCTAGGGATGGTGGTAAGTCGAGTGCTATAAAAGCCTATAACTTACGGATACACACTACCCTCCTCTTTCCAGGCGGAAAATACACATCAAATGGTCTATAATTTGATGAGTTTTTGTCCGAGCATTACTTATTATACACCATTTATGACCATATACAATGCCCCTTTCAAATGCCTTGGATTAGAATGACTGTTGCTAGGGATGGAATGTGAATGGAACAAAAACATTCTTTTTTGAGTATTTTTTTTCAAACAGCCCTGTTGGATAAAAAATCATCAAAATTAACATTTTTTAGGATTCAAATGTAATCTACACATAATTTAGCATATAGCTCCAAATACTTGGATTAGATTTGGGACCTCATTATCTGGAATGCCTAGCACTTCAGAAAAACATCCACACCCATCTATGAGTGGGCCAGACTGCCTAGCACACCACAAAATAGCTCCCAAAACACCTTACCCTACTAGCTTCAGTTAATCCTGTGAACAAGATTAGGGATCTAAAGCTCTGCTTGGAGAGTGGAACTACTGCATGCTAGGACACCTATAATCTTTTTTACTACCTGTCCAGGATATTAACTTAGGTCCGGATTTAGCTTCAACCCCATTGGTTGCAAAAGGTTACACCAAAATGTTTTTGTAAAAGCGTTTGCAATAGGTTTGGGTGTAGTCTTTTGGTAACCACTTTTGGTAACCATCATTGTTACACCAATGACCCTTAGATTGGGAGTTCTAGGCTCTCCTGGTTGAGCTATCGAGGCTGGTGGTAGATCCAGGTACAATAGGTAAACTTTGTCATTGATTTTCCTCATTAATGATCAATGCTAAATAACAGCACACTGTAATAGGGACCTTTAGCAACAGGGGCAGACCTAAATAAAAGAGATTTACTTGTGCATGGTATGGTCACCACACTTTGCCTCAAGGGGATTTGAACTTAAGTACTGCCGATCATGAGTCCATAGTCCTAACCACAACCCTGTCCTGGAAGGTAATAAAATGAGTTTCCAGGTACAACTAATGCACAATACCCACATGGAGAGGCCTAGTGTAACTATTGCTCCACTCTCCCCCCAAATGTTGGGCCCCTCAGGCCCACATTGCTAGTTTTAAGTGCTCCCAAACTGTGGCAGCACTGGTATCCCGCTAGTGAGGAATTCTGTTTGTACTTGATACAATACTGCTGCCACCTAGTGTGACATGGAAGGTACATAGTATGGAAGGCCAGAGCCAAGCTGGCCCCAACTCGCGCTTGGACAAGTCCGAGCGACATCGCTGGTATTTAGGGGGCCATGACCGCATCACTTCCCCCGTATATTGGGGGGGATTCGTACGCGGTACCCATCTGCACTTTTAATACAACAGCACCAAGCGCACAGGAACTATTTTAACCAGCAACCTTTGGTGCCAGCGATGACGCTCGGGAAACGAGGTCGAGGTGGTGCCAGCTTGGGCCAGAGCGCCATTACCAATTGAGCGGCCGGAGCAGGCAGTCCAGTATCGTCACAACACTCTACTGCTGAGCCTATAATTACATATAACCTGAGCGGCCTGAGGTGTATAGGATAATCACAACACTTTCTTGCTGACCTGGGCGGGTGGGACACGGCTCAATGAGCCTATTATTATAGCCTAGGTGAGCGGCCTGAGTAACCACTCTCCTGCTGACCTGGGCATTGGACTGCAGGTCGTTCTAATACAGTGGATCCAATAAATCCGCTACATCTAACAGAGCACATCACATAAATGTTCCTAAAGATTATTCAATACAAAATTATATTTTCTAAATTCATGTATAATAACTACAATACCAATGTGAATAAAATAAGACTTGGAAAATATTTCATAATCGAGTTTTCCCCTATTGGACCAATACCATATTCTGGAAATAAGGTCCCTGCAGTCTATAAAATAGCCCACTGCAGTCTATAAAATAGCCCACTGTTTCAGCATTGTGATTTGTATTCAGACCGATTCCAGTACTTAAGCATTACGAGTCACCCCCTAATCAAATTGCTTTGCTAAAGCAAAGCAAATAATGGCGATAGACAGTAATTTGAAGTGGCTACATCCACATTTGCAGGGCATGATGGCATTATCTATGTTCTCCTATGTCATACCTTGTCTATTATCAGTGATTACAAACCTATTGTTGACCTAATTTCTTTAAAGTTTAATAGATATCTAATGTGTCAGTCCGAGAACAAACATGGCCGTCAAATAGCAATTGACAAATGGCAATTGGCAATTGGCAAAGACTATGGCACACCAGCCGTCCATAATATAACCTAAGAGTAGAGCCTTTTTTTCATTTTGATCAAGATTAATTACGCTAAATTATCTACGTAGAGCTACATCTGAAATAGACTTTCTGAATGATGTACATCAACATAAAGCAGGCTTGAATGTTGGTAGAACGCAACGTATCTAATAATGTTTTGACGTCTTCAAACCTTGTACAATAACAATCAGAATTCTGGTTGGAAGGAAACCTACACAAACCTCAGAGCAACGTTGGAATTATGTAGTGTGCCACTTTAGTTCTGTAGAAACAACTAAAGCCCTCATATAAGATGCACCCCACAATGGGAGAATCCTACATAAGCCTAAGTTTAATAAAAAATAAAAAATAAAGCCTTAGCTTCTACACCAGAATATATATGAGCTTTGTTTGCTTTTTTTGTCAGCACTAAAATAAACATGTAATCCTAATTCCAGGTGCATTGGAACAACCCTCTGAAGAAGGCCGACTACACTGACGGCTCGGGTGTCACCATCTACTACACCCACAAGCTGAAGCCCAACGATTTGGGGACCTTGGCCCTGGGCCAGATGGGGCTGCGCATCCCACCAGGGAGGGTGTCCTTTAGCCAGGAAGCTACCTGTTCGTCCTCCTGCACCCAGAAGATGCTGAATCAGACGTTAAATATCGTCACTGTCACCCCCCACATGCACTACCTAGGTCAGCATTAAATCATTTCAACTGTTGATTGCAACTTTTGAAATCTGTTCAGTTTCCCCCCAATATTTTCTTAAATGTTCACGACATCAGCCATTCTTATTTAATATAATGTTATTCATTCCGTTTAATTGTGATATTTAAGTATGGATTTCAAATTCAATGATTAAAATCAGTTCAATTACCATATTCTTCATAAATGTTCACAACATAAGCCATTCGAATGCAATGTAATGTAATTCGTTCAGTTAATGGTCGGTCCTTTCAAAAAGTGTTTTTTTTTCATCTGGCCACACAACATTGCAGAGAAATGAAGTTACTCACGCATTAGCTGTATCAGGGAGGCTATACTCTGTACTCTCTAGCTCCATGGCTGTATGGCTATTTATTCAAATGATAATACGAAATAAAGTATGCTATTAACAAATTTAAAAAACACTCTCAGTTTACAACACCATGCATGCTGTTGGTTGCAGGTAGAGGTGCCTATGTAGACCAGTACAGGAATGGTGTGAAGGTGGCCACCCTTGTGGACCAGGACTCCTACTCCTATGATTCTCCAACCCCTGTAACGTAAGTTCTAGGCTACTTTAATAATTGTACAAAGTATGCGAGTGTTGCCAGAGTGACACCTTACATTCATTAAGTGTGTCCAAAAAGGGCTAGATTTAGAAATTGTGCCTCGACAAACTTGGCAAATGAGCATTCCATAATAATGACACTTTGAATATGAGAAATATTTTACCATCATGGTTCGCCATGTACTTTATTTACAGGTACTGGCCACCAAAGGATTTTCTGCCTGGAGACGAGTTTAAGTTAAGGTGTGCCTTCAAGTCTACGTCCCATGCGTCAGCAGTCTACTACGGGTCTGGAACCCAGGATGAGATGTGCTTTGCTTTTATTAATTACTACCCTGCTGTAACGACCTTTAGAATGTGCACCAACATAGGGACATATGAGAACTGCGGTCAAGGTGGTGGCACAGGGTCATCCAACGTTGGTAGCTGTGATCTCTCCAAGGCACAAACCCCTGCAATGCGAGCAGTCTATGGACAGTTACTGACCCAATGTGATACCAGTGGTGTGGAGTGTAGGCCAGCATGTCTCTCTCTGCTCACTGAAAACCCCCATCCATGTCTGTCCGGCACAGCAAAGATCGTGCAGGAGATGAGACTTGCAAGGATTGGGGGAGAGATGGGTGTTACTATGCAGAAAGCATTTCGTTCTTGTGATGGTATTATCCATGGTGATTACAATGTGCTTTCAGAAACCAGTAGTGCACCCCCGATTCTGCCTAAAGCCATTTCTACCATGATCTTCGCTATCATTGCAACTGTAATAGTGGTATAGAAATCCGTTAGAGCTGAAATATAAGAGCAACATCCAAAGCATCATGGAATACATTGTTCCGAAAATCCGATGGTCCTAGGTGCAAAAAGTCACGCAAGACTTGACTTATCGTATCACCTTCTATTTATAACCTGGTACATAGTTTTAATATGTAACAAGGTAATGAAAGAATATCCTAGGTTCATATACATCTTGGATCTGGATAGTTAAGTTATTTTCATTTAATATCGCCATATAAAGACTCTAATAAATCCCTTAAGGAAATTGAATGTATTTTTATCATGAACAACATCGCTGATAATCATGCACATGAGCTGCATTACATAAACAGGGCCTGGCCCTACTGTATGTGCAGATTAAATAAATGAATTACAAACAAACGTATATCTCACTTACTCTTAACACCTATACTGACCCAGCTTTTTATATTATATAATAGGTATAATAGATGTACAGCTATAATAAGAGTACGTATCATTAGGTTGTGGTTTATTGTAGTTATAATGCATTTTGAAGGATATGATATTGATTCTAACATGTTACATAGTATATAATGTATATCAAGTTCAAGTTCAAGATCAAGGGTTTTTATTAAGCACTTTAAGTATATATGGTGTTCAGTCACAATATTGGGTCGACCAGCCCTCATTGACGATATTACATATCACATTAAATTACAGGTGTTCTACTCGCATGATGATTCGGGATAATGAAGATAAATAAAGTATAAGAATGAACACACAGTCATGTCTTCGGGTACTGTGTTAAATCAATAAATATTATGCCCGCATCTTATCTTTTGTATCGCCGTGGGCTTATAGTTTTATTCCCTGTATCAACGAGTACATGAGAGGTCTACACTCCCGGGTCTACACTTAAATAATATGTTCCAGGATAAGATATATTGAGTTGGAGCCGAATGATATGCTTGGGGGTGCAGAGGTCCCCCCCCCCTCAGGTCGGAAAGTCGCCGAAATTAAGGCCCCAAGGTCGCCAGGTCGTTTTATTAGACCCTTTATCCTATCATCAAATTTTTGCAAAAGTCGCCAGGTCGCTTAAATTATTGCTCCAGGTCGAAAGGTCGCCTGGAAAACGGCCCAGGTCGCCAGGTCGCCGAAAACCCCTCTGCAGTCACATGCTTATGGTTGATGACATTGCAGCTCACTCACACTTGTCAACTCCCTTCCTGAGGTGAACGTGTGTGGAGATTTATCTGCTCTGTGTGAATCTGATATAGAACTGTAATTGTATTAAACAGATGGTATACATATATACCCGCATATATGGCTGTGGACCACTAAATTCGATATGGCGACATGGGCCTTTTTGGGCTTAGTGACATGGAATTTAAGAGTTAGTGACATGTGACATGGCCTTTTCTTAAAATCGACAAGGTGACATGGCCATTTCTTAAAATCGACAGGGCGACATGGCCATTTCTTAAAATCGACAGTGGAAATTGGGACCCCCCCCCCCATCCAGACCCCCGCATATACCTATATCAGAACATCAACCAAACTTTTCCGTTTCTAATTCGACGGCAGATTGCTTCCATAAAGTTAACAATAACATAGAGAGTGGCATATCAGGCATGTAACAAAATGGAACTCCTCGGTCAGAATAAATCAACCCTGTTTCATGATTGGAAAACTGTGGTGTACAAGAAGAACAACGTGGGGCCCTTGATGGGGGGGGGGGGGGGTCCCCATGTCCCGTGTCAAAATAAATGGCATATTATAAGACAGAAAGGGTTGTGTGATCGTCTGAGATACAAATGAAGAAAACGTAGGTGTGAGTGTGCCAACAATAAAACAAACGGAACTGCTGTTGTTAAGCAACTATAATTGCAAACCAACTACACCATTGGAAGCTTTGGTGTCACTCAAGGGGAAATTGAATGGTTGAAATCAATTCCAATATGACGAACTTACCTTGAGGTTACCTTCCGTTGCTAGGCAAATATACAAGTAGTACCATTGGTATACTGAGCAATACATTTCCTTAGCAACAAATCAATTACACTTCTGGGTTCTCTAAGTCCATTTTAGGAGGCTAGGGATTGTTAGAATATATTAATACCACCTGGTGAAACTAATGAGAGCTATCAGCTTGAGTATACACACTGTCACTGAAATCGATGTTCCTAGCAAATCAACTGTTTAAATAGCTATTGCTAAGCAACAAGATACCTAAGCAACAAACCAACTACACCATCAGAAGCCTTATGGTATTTTTAGTTGGGGTAGGTATGAAAAAGGCAAGTTCAAGATGAGTTTAACCAGCGTTGCGAGGCAAATAAACAATTAGAACTGCTGTTGCTAGGCAACCCCTTCCGGTAGCAACAAACCAATCACACAACTGAATTACAAATGTACTTGGGTCCCCTTTTGGAGGGGAGGTAATGTCAGAATTGATTTATGATCAATAATTATGCCATGGGAGATGGATTTCTTCTAATTCGGTGGCTATCTTGGATTTTGGTCGATTTGGCACTGTTCAGGTAAATTGAAAAAATGGCAAGGATGAAATTCTTAATCCTCATGTTTTTTATGACAGATTTAATCATGTTGCCAAAAATCCCCCCCTCCAAAAGAAATAGGGAAAACACACGTACAGTTAATAGATGCTACATAAGCCAGTGTACCACAAAGTGCATTAGTGTGCCTCTACATGGGTCCCCAGAATTTTGACCGTGTCGCCGTGTCGATTTTTAGCAAAAGGGCCGTGTCATCATGTCGATTTTTAGCCCATATAGAACATACTAGGCCTCATAAAAACGGCTGTGTCCGTCGATTTTTAAAAGGGCCGTGTCGCCCGTGTCGATTTTTAAAAGGGCCGTGTCGCCGTGTCGCCCGTGTCGATTTTTACCCCATGTAGAGGCACATTAGTGGCTGTTTATCCGGATACCAGCATTGTAGCATAAACATACATTTGCCTACATACATATCGCCTCTTTTATTTCATTAGACTTGATGGTAAACAATCGCCCCTTTAAGTTCCTAAATATCTTCCTTGTCCCAAAAACTGCCTGCCGAAAATACAACAATCGTAATCCAATCCAATTCAGGGGGGGGGGGGGGGGTGCAAGTACACTGTATATAGTATATATAAAATAGTCAAAGGTCAGGTCACATGACGTCCTGCCAAAACAACAATGAACCATTGACGTGTGAAGTGCATTACCTGTTCTGGATTAAGTGAACATGTGTACTTTGTTGGCTAATCACCAGAATACATGGAGCAGCTAAGACGTGGGTAGATATAAGTAAAAGTGTTATGTTTGCATTGGCTTAGGAGTAGTATTAGTATACGTGGGCCTGTAGCGGGACTGCTGGTTCAGGTATTACTCGCCAGGTGGCAGCATGAGACTGCTGTCGGGGCGGCGTTTGTTTAAAGTGGCCATGTCCGCTGTGGGATTATGGGGATTAAGGTGGGTTACTCTGGGTTAAAGAGTCGTGTTAGACGCATTTGTAATCATTATCCTGTCTGCGTCAGTTTAGCTTAATGAGCCGCGAGTGTCACAAGTAATGCGGCTTAGTCTCAGTGCCACCCACCTACTCCATAGGAGTGACATCGGGAGTGACCTGGAGGAAGATCAGGAGTTAATCCGGGAGTTAATCCTTTAAGGACGGCATAGCGTCTTGAGCGTCATGTCCATGGGCGTCATGTGCCTCTATATGGGTAAAAATCGACACGTGCGACACGGCGACACGGCCCTTTTAAAAATCGACACGTGCGACACGGCCCTTTTAAAAATCGACGGACACATAAAACTTTGGGCTAAAAATCGACGGACATATAGAAATTTGGGCTAAAAATCGACGGACACATACAACTTTGGGCTAAAAATCGACTGACATAAAAGTTTCTAGCCAGGCCATTCTCTACCTGTGAGCTATGGCAGAAGTGTGAAATGCTGCATTCTTGTAAACTCTCGCACCTCCCAGCAGCATTCTCACACCTGTAGTAGGTGTGAGAATGCTTTGCTTAGGCCACTCCAAATAATATTCTTGTTTCTCAAATTGAAGCTTGCAGTGGCGCGAATACAACGGGCTAGAGGAAATATACCCATTCCAAGCGTCTGTAGATTAATAATTTCTCAACCATTAAAATTCAAGTTTGCTATCTATTTGGTCTTCAGCAAAAGAAAAAAAGAAAAAAAGAAGCACCCTCGTGATATTTGTCATGGCCTAGTGATGAGAAACCAGGATATTTGGAGTGGCCTTAAGTTAAGGAAGGGGTGGGGCTCCATTAAAGCATTAAGACAGATATATCTGTGCATATTGTTATACCAAAGGTCACCATAGGTTAGTTCTCTCAATACAAGGATCAGCTTTTTTTTCTACATTCACAGTACGATGTCACTCTATATATCATATATATACTTTTGAAAACCTTAATTCTACAATTTCCTTTTTAAACTTTAAAAAAAAAAAATCGATCAAATACTCAGGGCCACATGAATGGTGTGACTACTGTGAAATGTCTTCTCCAATGATACATTATGAACCCATATTGTATAAATTTGTCATCAAAATCAGTCTTAACCCAGCCAACATTGCTTGGTGGGACCCATGTGTTTTTAATTGGGCAAGTAGATTTCCCCATATCTGGGTTATGAACCTTTATATCCAGTGCCCAGCTCGAGCCCAGATTTATTCCACTTTAGCACAAACTATTAGAAGGTACAATAAATGGTGATTTCTGGGGGGAATTAGACGTTAGCATTTTTAAAAGATTTACACTGTATTTATGAATAAAGTGTAAATGTTTCCTAAAAAGTGACGCGCTGACATGCTGTCTCCCATAAAAAGTGACGCGGTGACCCGCTCTGTCTCTCCTAAAAAGTGACGCGGTGACGCGCTCAAAAATTTGGGTACCCATGTAGAGGCACCGTCATGGTTCACCAATGCAGCGCCGGCGAGCTGGCATTGCATTGGTTGCCGACTGTGTGGGAGAGTATCGGTGACACCATGGACATGACACTGGCGAGACTCCAGTGTGTATCATGCCAGAGACGATAATAGTCAAGGGTATTAAATCATTATTATCTAAACCTTAAATGTTGAATACTACTTTGTAACCTGCCCTAACCACTTTATTATCTGACATATCTTTAAATTCTTTTCTTGATATTCCAAATATTAAGGTCTACAAAGCTGTTCAGATTTGCCTAGTTACCCCGTGAAAATCACAGATAACGTTGAACTGATCTCCATGTCTTAATATGGGACCATCCATTAATTACGTACGCATAATTTTGGCCAAAATTGCCCCCCCCCCCCCACCCCCCCCCTGTTGCAACATGTACGCATTGGGATCCCCCCCCCCCCCCATGCGTACATACTCAAATCTCTTGGACCCCCCCCCCCATTGTCAGCATCAGCAGGGGGGTACTGGGGGATGAAAGGTAAGAAGTGCATTTTGAATAGGAAAATTGAAATTTAAAGAGGGGACAGTCTCCTCCCCCCCTCCTTCACTAAAGAAAAGAGATACTAGGGAGAGGGGTTGTCAAGACTGCTAAGATTTTACCCAGAGGGAGGTATGAAGAAATCGTGAGAGAATTAACTGCCTCCCCCCCCCCCCACAAGCTTTGCAAATCATTTGACTTGTACGCACAATACCAAAGTTGATATCATCGTTCTTACAGGGGTAGTTCCAAGGGGTTCAGTTGCCCCCCCCCCCCCGGAACTAAAATTCTAAGGTTATAATCATAATCCAGAAGATTGTGAAAATGTTAAAAAGGTACAGCCTATCTAATAACAGATACACTTCCTAGAAAAATGATAATTATGGTACAATAATACAGCTACCATGAAAGGACGAAAATAAAATAAATCAAATTTTCATAGAAGAGGAATGGGGGTATCTTTCCCCTCGGAAAATTTTAGAATTTTGGTTGGGGTTTTGGGCCCAAAAATACCCCTTTTAGTCCAAAATAATAAGGAAAACGACCCTAATGCGTACACAATGCGTATGCCAACATGACCCCAGACCCCCCCACCCCCCCTGTACGCATCTGTACTCATTTGGCTTGACCCCCCCACCCCCTCTTGATGCGTACGTAATTAATGGACGGCCCCTATTTGAAATATCAAGAGAAGAAAAAGACTTCCTTCGAGAATGACATCAAAACCGCATTCCAATTTTAAAGATCATTAAATTATCAACTACTGAAATGTGAAAATATCAAAAAAGCCTCCTTCGTCATATTTTCCAGTCATTGGTTATGATGAACCACTTTTTTGAGTGGTCTAATGGCAGGCTAATCAGGATATTGCATATGAACACCGATGTAACTGATGCGCGCAACTTAATTATGCTAGTTTAGCAGAGACAACATTTTCAGATTTTTCCAATGTTTGCCAACAATATCTACCAGTACAGACAAGTAGTGGTATTAACGCTACAGTAATAGAATATGGTGGTTTCTCTGTTAGAAGGGATTACCCCCACTCCCCCTTCTTTACATAGCTCTACCTGGTACAGGTACATCCAGCCTACACGAGGGGTGTGCGGGCCGGTGGAGTGTTGACACTGGCGTGTCAATCCTAAAACCACAGTGTCCAGGTCCTCCTGTGACACAAAGGGCAGGGACGGCCTTTACCCCTGGCGGTCCGTGTAAGCCGCAGCCTTTGTCGGCCAGGACGGGGTGAGTAGCCGCACCCTTTGTTAGCGCCACCGAATTAGATGGACACCCCTCACGTTAATCCATGCGCTGCGGATAACCAGGGTTACCTTGGCATCTCTGTGGGGTGGGATATAGGGGGAGGGTGGGTGGGGGTGTTGTAGTGCATGAGGTGGGGGACAGGGGATCGGGGAGGGGAGGGGAGTACATGGGTGTGCATCTCATGGGAATGGTGGATTGTACATTTGCCAGTATTAATTTGGGAGCTTAGGATTTGTGTCGACCAATTGTTGTATGTACATGTATAGCACGTTTCGTTTGAAGTGGAGAAATGCCATTGTGATCAACCTAATGGTTGTTGGGGTCTTTTTATTGCTCGTAATAGTGGGTCCATGTGTATCACACCGATACGTAAAGTGCCAAGGTCTCCCCTTGGTAATAAATCGGTAGCCCTTACACCTTAACGTACAATGGATATATGCTGCACGGTCATGGTCTCGTTCTGATTTTTTTTCTCATTTGGGATGGCGACAATTTGCTGCTGCTGATGTTAAATTTGGGGCCCTGGATGGAGGAATAGAGTGTGTGTGTGTGGGGGGGGGGGGGGGGGTGGCTCCAGTACCTTAAGCTATACAGCATGCTGTATGCACTTCGTTGCCATGATATATGAATGTATACCCTGGCAGGTAACTTGACAGTGCTGCATTTAAGCCTCATGCCACCCTTCGAGGGTGTATCAACCCTGCAGGGGCTGCACAATGATTGAATCGCGTTTACGTCTGACAGACTGGATGTGAATAAATATTGCATTCAATTATGATGAAGTATGTACGATGCATTCATATATATAGTATGTATGGTGCATCATTTATGATGCATTCATGTATGAAGTATGCATGGTGCACCATCTATGATGCATTCATGTATGAAGTATGCATGGTGCACCATGTGTACACATTTAAAAATAATGACTGTGATATAAACTATGAAAGATAGGAATTTATGAATCTAGGAATTTATGAATCATGTATTTGGCCACCCAATAATATATATCGAAGGAATATTTGTAACTCTACTTTCACAAAACGCCAAATAAAGTTAAATTGTTCTAAAAAAAACTATGATGCATTCATGTATGATGTATGTATGGTGCACTATCTATGATGCATTCATGTATGAAGTACAGTGGTCATACCACATCTCCAAAATCAAATAGGTATAAAATACTATATTTCCATGCAAAAAATGGTATAACATGGGTATTTCTGCAGTTTTGTTGATACAATGATTATATAAAACATGACTTTGTCAGTGTTTTAAAACATTTAAAAGTCTGTACATGTATGTGTATCCGCATTGACCAGTAGTGTTAATGATGGTGGCAATAATGACACATATAGCAGAATAGGAAGATATACAATTTAATGACAATGCCAACGTCCAACAAGGGCCTAAGAACAGTTGTATGCCTATTCATATAATACTTTGAACTTGGGAGATACATTACCGTATACTACCGTTTGACAATAACACAGATGATGAAACATTGAGTATCGGGCTTCGACGGGTGCGACCAACAGGGCGACTAGCATCAGTAATACATCTAATATTCTTGCCACCATCCTTCTCAATGGCCCCTAACGAATGTATACATTTGGGCTTTTTATCCACAATGCTAATAATACCTTCCAACAATTCTTCCTTTACCAACAAATCCATACATTCTTTGGCCATTTCTTTTTCAATCGAATAGTAATTCTTGCAGTCATACATAGTTTCCACATCCATATTAGCAATGACACACCCAGACCAACTACTTCTGAAGATGAAATCCATATTAGCATTCCAAACTCTCGACCTGATCACCTCCAACAACATATGACATGGTTTCAATAATATCCTCGTACCATCAATGTCATGTACACATGTCCCCTTACACAAACGAAATTCTCCCCAACGGGTAATAAACTCCAGAACATTAGCATCATTATCCCATTCATTAGGTAGCAATATCTCAGAAATCAATTTACCTGTCAATAATTTATTCCAACTTAAATTGATATCATCGCTGCTCATGACATTATTTTCTCTCATACGGTAATTTGTCAACATTATTACATGGAAACCAAGTTAACGCATGGTATAACTCCTTGCTAAAGAGACTATTGTCCCAAACCAATTCAGAACACAATATCGGACACAATATACTAACGACATGTATGGCTCCCATTAAACCATCATATACCGGTAATTCATGAAATGCTACTACATTAACCAACAATTCCTCAATCATACGAGACAAAACAATGCTTGATAACACATTAATACACAATTTCAGGGCATACAACCATAACCCCCACACGAGCACACACACATTTATACCCTAACACACAGATACCAGCTGTACCCCCTATCTTCCAGGAACCCCCCCCCCCTCTTGCCCCTCCCCGCCCCCCCCCCATATTTCCCTGCTACATGATCCACCAAACCACACTCAGCACACACATGCCGGCGGTAGCATGCCATACCCCACATGCAGCACCCATCATTCCATTGAAAGCAGATCTGGTTCCTCACCTCCCACTGCTGGTTCCAACCTCTTCCTCTACCCCTCCCTCCCCTCCCCCCCCCTCCCCCGCCCAAATTTCTTATCAACCCCCTTCATCACAGCATCACTTCTCATGTACTACATCACTGCTGCGCTTGCCAAAAGCCTTGAGCCCTTTATCCCCTGCAACTTCACGTACCACAGCATCATATTGCACAATGCTCTCATATCGATACTGTTTTAGGTCTTTTCCGTCCATAAAGCGCAAATGCCCTATATAGGGGCCTACCGGCTCCCCTTTGGCCAGCAAATTTTCAATGTCCTTCAGCGAGTAGTATAATACCTCTTTGTAGTTCAACGACTTCTTTTTGTCTTTTTTATGCATAAGGCGTTTGAGATCAAAGTCCAACTCACTAGAACTTGATGAATCACTTGACGAGTCCTCACTGCCCTCTGGAGTTCTAGACTTCTTGTCCTTCTTCTTTTTCTGTTTGTGCTTCTTCCTCGAGGCCTTTTACTTCTTTTTCTGTTTCTTGGACTTTTCCTCTGGTGTCTTGCCCTCTGGTGTCTTGCCCTCTGGAGTCTTGCCCTCATTCTTGACCTCTTTATCATCTTTCTTCAATAAACCCAACAACTTCTTCTGGGCCTCATCTGTCGAACTCAGCTCTTCAGAACTTGTACCAGAGTCCTCAGATGATGAACTCTTCCTCCTGCACCTCAGGTTGTGCTGGTACCTTAGGCCTAGTACCATCACCCTTAGCACTGTCTTTCAGATCCTTTTCTAATCTGTTCCTCTCTTCCTGATGTAATCTATCCTTTTGTAAGGCCTGCTCTATCATATTGTCCTTACTCTCACTATATAAATGGACCTTATGCTGGTACTCATCCGCACTCTCGTCATACCTGAATTTCCTCATCTCAGCTTTCATGGCTCTGTGACGTACTATTGCTACCTCAGCTCGCAACTTAGATATTTCTTCACTTTCCGACACAGACTGCAATCGTTCCTTTTCATATACCAGCTCCTGCCTCAGACTCAACAACACTGCTTGGTCAGACGCCCTCTCCAAGTCTAATTCAGACGAGCTGTGAACCATTGATCCTGGTAATACTGTCCCTGAGCCCTCAGCATCGCCATAACCTCCCCCTGCACTATGTGCAGATTTGCCTCCATGTTGACCATCGTCAGTGGACCATCCTCCACCCAAAACACTCTTATTCTCTGAATGCTTTCCTCCTCGCTGGTGGTCAAGGTGCAAGTGACTGTCACCTTTCGTAGCCTCTGGTCGGGCAGGGCTCTCGCTGGCCCCATCTCCATGACAGTCTCCATCCGTAGTCCTTGCACATGGCCTACAAAACTCATGACCTGGGTTTGTGCGCCCGTCATACTCAGTTTTACACCTGACACAAGTTTTCTTCGGCATTGATAAACACTCGCGTCACAAACCCCCTCTGGATAATAACACCGGTAACCGTCGTTCAGCCACTCTTCTCAAGATGGCACCCCTCTCCTTCGTCGTCTTCGCCTCGACCGGTCACCAAAAAGTCTTATAACTCACAAAATAGCAGGTATTTCACGTCCTACTTCTCTCAACACCCGAAGGAACCGCCTTGCTACTTGCGTGCCCTTTGCTGCAGCTCCACCTCCTTAACCAAGTTTAAATTCCACCAATTTTCTACGCTGGTACTGCTTGCTCCAGGCTCTAAACCCATAATGGCCACCACCAACCGAACAAGATGGAAGTGACTCGCGGCGCATGCGCGCTTCTCGAATGTTACCCGGCGACTTTACCGCCCTCCTCTCAGATTATATCCAAGACATGGCGAGCCTGTCCTGTTACGTCACCCTCCTGATTACAGTGGGTAGAAAGGCTCAATGGGCAGATAAAGTTTGAGAATTATTTCCAGCTCAGTGATAAACCTAGTGGTTCCGGGGCCATACCCTCTTGGGAATTCTTTCTTTTTAATCTAGAAGCCATACACCGCATTCTTACAAAAGTGCAGCATATGACTTCTTGATTTTTAAAAGTCACCTATTTTTGAGACATATTTTTTACATATAAGCTATACTGTGAAAGTACTTATATTCACGGGTGTAAATTTTCGCTGAGGTGGCAAAAAAGACTAATTCGCGGGTATTTAATCCATACTGTAGTATATAAGAATTTCGCGGATTTTTCATTTCCGTGAATATAGCGAAAATATATACCCAGCGAAATAAAGTACGACCACAGTATGCGCAGAGACCTGCGCAGAGGTCCCTATTCAATTAGTAGCAATCAACCTTAAATCGGATAGAAACTGAGCAACAAACAGTGGGCGATCCAGGATTTCTAAGGGTGGGCCGGCTATGATCTGGCGAAAGTGAAATGAGTGGATGTTCTTCCAACAGCTGCAGCAGATATGAAGCTTCCATCCCCTCTGGGAAAATTCTAAAGTTTAGAGTTGTAATTAGAGGTGGTCGGATCCTCCAGCTAGCCGCAGTAACCGGTAGTCAAGTCAATTCATACCACGGTAGTGTAACTGAAGGGCACCTAGACCGTCTCGCAAATAGAACATACACCACGGCTCTCTCACCACCCGTATTTAGAACACTTACTTCTCTTGCATATGAAGTTACATTATGAGTTGTTTGACCCAAGAATATCAGTCACTCAAGTAGCCTTTGAGACAACTTAAAGTCATGCCGGCTAACTTGTATATGAATATTGTGTATTCATTTGAAATCTATTTATTAAAATCTGACATACACTATTTTTTATGCAACTATAAATACTCCCTAATAGGAGATGTTATGCAATAAAAATCGCTCAAACTCGAACTCATAATGCATTCTGATTTTTACATGACTGTAATGTAAAGCTGTATACATTGTCCATCACATTAATTTTGAAGGGATACTTTATGGAAAACTTTGGCACAAAATATCTAGGTTTGGATCTGGCCAAAAAAAAAAAAAGGTGTGTTTCCAGTAACATGGTCCTGGAGACATGACCCGGCCGGTCGGATTTTTTTTTTTTTTTTTTGGGCTTCCTCCCCCGAAGACCTGTGATTACCGTGAATTCCTGAGTAATTTTATTAGAATTTTTTTTTTTTTTTATCCAGCAGGGGTGGTGCCCCGACCCCCAAGATTGCCCCTCTGGGTCCACCATTGTCTGATATTCCGGTAATCTATTTTTGGGGAAAAATGGACTTCGCCATTTCTGCCTTGGTAGACCCGGTCGGGTGACTGGAAACAAACCTTTTTTTTTTTGGCCCCTGTTTTGATCCATTATCTTTTGAAGATTTTGGAGAATTTCAAAGCTCTAGACTTTAAATGGTGCAATCTGGTGTGCTTTGACTCAGACCTCTCAGATCTCTGTGCAGCAAAGAGGGAGTGCTCATTCTTTAACAACAACAGGGGAGGGAAGTTGTGTGATTTTGCACAGAGCACGCTAAGTCTTTTCACCCCTTGAAGACTCATCAAAATATTTTTCCCACCCCATCATTCTATATGCAAGTAGAGGGTGGACCTAGCTAGTCACAGGTGCACTAACAATGACAAAGAGAAAATGACAATTTCTATTCTAATGACATTTTTGGAAATCTTGAAAGTCAAATGGTGGGCTCTGGGGCTTTTAGAGAATGCGTCATACTTTCAGGAGACAAAAATCACAAGAAACAACTCGGTTTCCAGGTACGTTTTTATATGAGAAATTGAAAATATCACTTCCACCCCTATGAAAAAGTAAGCAGGTAAAGTAGGTATTATTTGTCAAAATAGGTAAATTTGATCAAAAGTAGGATAAAATAGGAAAAAATGATAAGGTATGACCCCTGGAAGTGTGTATGGTGCACCATCTATGATGCATTCAGGTATGAAGCATGTATGATGCACCATCTATGATACATTCATGCATGTATGAAGTATGTATGATGCACCATCCTTGAAGTATTTACGATGCAACATGTATAATACATTCTTGTGTGAAGTATGCATGATACATTAATGATGCACTATCCATGATACATTAATGCATGAAGTATATATGATGCACCGTCCATGATACATTCATATATGATGCACCATCCATGATGCATATATGTATGCAGTACGTATGATGCATCATCCATTATACACTTACATATGAAGTATCCATGATGCACCATCCATGAAACATTCATGTATGAAGTATGTATGATGTATCATTCATGATAATGTATATAGTTTAATTTTCCAAAAAAGTATTGTTTTCCATTCATGAAAGAACCCAACGGACATTGCATATTTTTAACAAAATAATGTTTTATTCTTGTTGAAAATGAACAGGTTTTACATCTGCCATTTGTAAAACAGGAGGGGCGGGACCCGTGATATGTACAATGGGTCTGCCCTCCTACAATGTGAATACATTCATACAAGCACCCTGGACACTTCCTCAAATACACATATCAACTGGAGCTCAGTGCCAATCCAACAAATCAATTACTGCAGGCCTATGGTTTTAAACATTCTGAGTCTAGAGGCATTATTGCCTCGCCACTGATGATTTTGAAATACAATCTGATGATTTTGAAATACATTTTGCACTCTCACTCATTTCTTTTCACTTTTCATTAGATTAAATAACTCCAGATCCAATAATACTCCCTTTGAACACACAGGTGTGAGGCTGGCACCACAAGAGGTGGTGAATACCCATATGAAATAAAGTTTTATTCTCACAGTAAAACATTTAATCTGCCATTAATATCGATATCTGAAAATATAGATAGTCGAATACTGTATTTAAATACAGTATGATATAATTAGCCCCAGCCGTGAGAAAATACATTATATGAGCAATGGTAAACTTATTATGTCACATAATATATGTAAATACAGGATAATCTAAATACATAGAGGTGTGGATGCCTAACATGAAGGTGGATCCGTTTAAACCAGTTGAGATTGACCATAGTTGAACACTGTTGGGGGGAAAGAACACATACAGGTAGAAATGCACTGGACAGATCCGTGTTTTGTCAACAGTACATACATCTTTAAAAAATACTTATAATTTTTTGTATCAATTTACTAATTTAGAGTCAAAGTGATGGTTTATTTCATTGGTGTGATTGGTTAAAGAGAAACAGCTGCTGTCAGTATTATGTATGGGGTGACTGCCAAGAAACAGTCTTCAGGTTGGTACATCATTGTCTATGGTATGTCAAACATACAATACGTTGTACTATCGGTGTGGACATGATGAAGTGGGCATCTCACATCAACTATTAACATTGTACAACTTCACCCACAGCTCCTTCATAGTGAGAAGCAGATATGTATTGTCAATAGCAACAATTATTATCAATCAAATAACAAACTAGCCAAGGGCCCAATAACAAATAGGTGTAGGGATACTATCAGGAGCTTTGGCTCAGGTTTTCAACTGAGGATTGTGGTGGCAACAAGTTCATTGTGTGGGGGGAGGCCGCCGAGGGCTGCTGTTGGCCAGCATTTACAGTTTGTGCGGCATCCGCGCTAGACGCTGTGGGAACAGAGTTTTGTGTGGGAGTAAAAACATCGCCATGGTAGTGGCGCCAGACTATACAGAACTGGCAGTAGTCTCCTGCCTCCCCAGCGATGAGGTAGGGGGAGGTGGGGTCCAGGGACTCCTTGGGGAGGAGTACATTGAACACATGCCCACATGGCACATCGGGCATGTTCTTGAGACAGCAGCGGAACTGCATGACTCCCTTGACGAAGGTGATGCCGTTGATCTGTTTGTAGATGAGCACCGAGGCTTCGACCAGGTCAAACTGCTCCGAGTTACACAGAGCCGAGCAGATCTCCAGCTGGATGCGGTCGTCCACCTCGTGGAACACCAGGTGCCAGTTCTTACAGTCGTCACGGTCAGCATTGGACAGAGAGATGGGGATGGAGATATTGTGAGTCACACCAGTCGCGAGTTGCTCGCGCTCGAAGGGATGTAGCCTCAGCATGGCCCCCACCTTCGGCAGTCGCGAGTTGGTGTACAACCGTGGTGAGTCCAAGGCCTGCAGGCCGGCCGTACCCCGCTTGTGGAACGGTATGGCGTGGAACTTGAAGGCGGTGTAGAGGTACTGACAGAGCTGCTTGCGGAACTCGGGCTGCGTCTCCAGACTCTGCTCTATCTCGAGCAGCTCGTCGACAGTCATCATGCTGAACTTGATGAGTGGCAGGAGGCGTGTGAGGTTGGGGGTGAGCTGGGGCTGGTTGGTCTCATGGTTCAGCCAGCGCAGCACGGCCCGGTACAGCGTGTACTCACTGCGTACCACCATGTCCTTCTCTGACAGGAACAGCTCCAGGTACTCCACACTCAGCTCTGTGAAGTGCCCCGAGCTGAGCACTGAGTCCATGTTGAGCAGCAGGTAGTCCTTACACTTACGCTGCAGCAGCTTGAGGTGCAGCTGGGCGGCCAGGTGCCACCACTCGATGACCACGTCCGTCTCGGTGCCAGAGAAGACCAGCTTGTTGGCGAAGCGCTCGCAGGCCTCCTCCAGGTCCTTAACGTTGTACTTATTGGAGAGCAGCAGCAGTGGCACCACATTCTCACGACTCAGGTTTATCTCTGCCGTGTAGAAGTACCTGCAAATGGGCACAAATGTTTTAGTGAAATATTCACACAGTTTCAATAATGAGCTTACAATTTAAATTCATAACAGATAGATGGAAATGCCATTCACTATGAAACAAAGCTACTTTTCTATTAAATTTGGCCATACATTACAGTCATAGCTATTAACTAAATGTATGCTATTTCTTTTCCATAATTAGCATTTGGCTATATTTACCACTACAAATGACAATTACCATTTGGCTATATTTACCACTACAAATGACAATTACCATTTGGCTATATTTACCACTACAAATGACAATTACCATTTGGCTATATTTACCACTACAAATGACAATTACCATTTGGCCATATTAACCACTACAAATGACAATTGTATACAGCACTATGACTCACCTAAAGAAGGCCTCCATGTGCGGCACACAGTCGTCCGTCTCCTGCAGCTCTATCTCCTGCTGGCGGGAGTCGTCCCAGAACTGCCCCAGCATCATGGTGCGGAACACCTCGCTGCGGGCCAGCAGGATCTTGTGCAGGTAGAACCTCTTGTCGGCCACTCTCACCGCGATGTCCGACTGGTCCCGGTGGTTAAAGTGCTGCACCAGGTTCCGCACCACCAGCAGGGCGTTGTTGACGTTACCCTTACTGGGAGACTCCAGACCACGCTCATGTTTAGCCAGCTTCTCCTGTAGGGGAAACAAGAGACGCATCTTACTGATATGCTATTGCCGTATTGGGATATGGTTTTTAATTGGTCATATCAGAAATTTGACGTAGTAAGTTCACTGGCACTCAGGTGAGAATTTAATCGTGGCATTGAAGAGAGCCAAAGCATCCAAATTTATGTGTGTACATATAAAGAAATAAGCACTACATCAAACGTAATATAACGTTTTTAAACAACTGCACGTGATGAAGTTTTCAATTCCTTGTTTCTGGTTTAGTCAAAATCACAATGAATCATAATCATACATACACCCCCCTCCCAACCCAATCACACAACTTCTTATTGTGTTAACACCGTGGGAATTTTAGTTGACTACTCTGAAGCATGACAGTTTTCTGTCAATAACAACATCAATCATCAATAATCTTCAAATGCCAGTCACTCTATTATACTGGGCTTGTCAATGAGTAAGACATCATACACCACATAATAATGCCCTGTTTAGTGTCAGACCTGCGGTTTTAACCCTTTGAGGAGGGCATCATGGGCATTATGTCTCAAGTTTTTGTCGTGATGAACAAAAGCAGTTCGGACTTCCAGCAAGTAAATAGCCTGCACTGCATTTGTACATCATGCCGACTCCTCGAGAGTGTATCATCCCATTGCATAGGGTATGGTCGACATGATGCACCACTAACGACAAAGGGGCCGTATATGAAAGCACTCTCATGTTGCCCTTGAAGGGTTAATACTGTGTGGATCTGCAGTACTGACAGGCAGTGTACCCCGGCAGGGGTGGCAGGCCTACACAATGACACTGCCCCACCACACACACAATACCACCAGTCAGCACTCATCAACCCCAGCACCACACCAACTGCTACATTGTCACACTACTGCATTTTCCCACGGCTCTGGATTACCGAGTGAGGGGGATCTGGGTGGGATTGAAATAATGCTATTGGGTTTACGTGTGTGGTGGGTAGGAGGCGGGGGGGGGGGGGGTTGATGCGCTGCTGTCTGACTAGGAGCTCCCCTGGACGTGCCTAGTCTTGTCCGCACATCCCTGACACACCACCACAGGGTGCTCTCTGCTAATCACCCCCACCCCCAACAAACACTCCTCCCCACTATGTGTATGACATATGTCTGATTGTTTTGTGCTGTTTGTATGTGTTGGGGGTTTCTTTTTTGGGTGTTGTTTTCTTCTATTCTTTTAAAAACTTTATATTATTGTATTCTCATGGATCGCATTCTCTCCCTCTCTCTTTATATATTCATAAACCAAACGCTATAAGAAACAGCGGAACGGAAGAAACAAATCGCTTATATCAAAGCCATATGTCAGGCTCTTACTACATTACAATTTACATGTATTTATGGAGAAGACTTTACACGTATTGGCTTTGAGACCACCGCTGTGGTTCAACCATCTCCCGCCGCCCCCTGACACTGACACTACGAAACCGACACTACCGACATGTTACCATGACAACACCGACACGTCCGGGCACGTCTGGACTGGGGGGGGGGGGGGGCGGTGTCCTGAGACGAGTGAAGGTTGCTATGGCCTTAGGCTAAAGATGTCACTGTAAAGTGCAAGCCACGATCTAGTGCGTCATACCCCGTACTGGTATAATACGTGGAGAGTGATCAGAGGGAAAACAAAATGCCTATTACCGATGTATTAGTATAGTATTATAGTGTGTGATTAAATCGCTTGCTGGTTGTATTTACATCTGTACAGTCTACTAACTAACCTGACATAAATACACTCCGTGTGTGTACATTTTATCATAAATGGTTTCAATTCCCTCAGCACTTTGCCAATATCAACCCCCCCCCCCCCAATCCAAGATCCTAATGTTAGTATTTGAAAAGCCCATGAAAACCATACTTCAGGGTTATAGACACGATAAGGTGATGTCGAGAATTCTCCACCTTGGTATCAGTCAGCCTTACTACCTGAGTCGGGCCCCACTACCTGAGGGGGAGGCTGAGAGCACTCTGCAGAGGAAGCAGGTGCCACCGCCACTCAAATCAGACATGGTCTGTTGAGTGCCCGGGTTGAGTGTTTTACTTATCTTTCATTTGTCTTTGTTTTAAATTAAAGATCCGCATTCCCTACCACGATATGAATCCACAATAGGCCCTACTCAATATGGATTACTATTAGATAGCCGATAATACTCTGAGCCCTCTAACATGTGTTAATCCTGTAAAACCGTCCTAGCCCATATTTTTGGCCAATACCTTTCATGACATAAAAAGTAGATGCCAGATGGCGAATTATCAGGGGTGTTGCACTACTTGTATTTGCAGACAAGTATAGGACGCCTTCATTTATCAAACCCTCGGTGAGATAGCACCGCAAAGTTAGAGTGATAACATTTATCACTGGCATCACGATTGGCGGCACGCGTCCAGCTGATAACATGTAAATGAGGCACCTGCAGCCTCCCGGCCACACCTGCCCCACACCAGCTCTTATCTCACTCCTATCTCACCCACAGCTCACCCCACACACATACGTGCATGGTCAGGTTTTTAATTAGTTACCTGGAGATAGCATAGATGTGTAGGGGTGGTTTGCATGTGATATTGTCATTGAATGATTCATAAATTATTTGACACTGATAAATAGTCACTGCTCTACATACATGGCTCAATTCATTACTATTATTGCCATTTTGGACCACCCTATCATGGCCTATGCCCACAATAAGACTATGCATCCTGGGCTCAATACACGAATTATCTATTATTTATAATAATAAGATCCTGAACTGCAGTAAAATACACATGATCCTCATTATGAGGGTATACAATAAATTGAATTATACGGTTTCAATAATACATCTACCATGCAGGATCCCGGGTTACTAGCCTGAGGTCTAATACACATTTTACAAACTAACCCAATACACATTATTACCATGGTGTGTGTGTTTGGTTCCATTGGCAGTGACTGAATACACATACAAGTACTTATATCACCACATATCTCCAGGGTACCTTATTATTATACTGTATACATGTCGGTATACAGGGACCTGACCTGGGCCCAATACTTTGAAGATGGTTACCCCTGCTAAGTCTAGTTTCTTGGGGGTATACGAAGATCCTATAACAAGTAAGTCCGTCAGTCACTGTAGGCCTACTGCTACTGACACTGTATATGTGCCTCCAGGTTGGAGCTGTCAATGTAAACATTCACCACGCGGCCTTCTATCACTAGTATCAGGGTGCTTCTACTCACCATGGTGCATGGAGCACTGGTCGTGCCTTTGGCCACACCTCCTACACCCCGCAGTCTCTTCATGTTGTACCCCTCAGTGTTATTATAAATCCGTGTGTGTGTGCTGTGTACGACCATTGTGTGTGAGTTACATTCTGTGAGTGGTGCGATCCTGGCGTGCTGGTGGTTTATACCAGGCGCACAACTCCCGCCCTACTGCCACACAGCGACACGCACAGACACGTCCCAACCGTCCCTGCAGCATCCTGCTGGGCGCGTTCGGAAAGGTACGGGCTACAACCCCGGCTACAACCAGTGCACCTACCTGTCCGTTTGGGGAGTTACTCACTGATTTATATTATCTAAAATATGCCTCCTGCAGCAGTGATTCTGCATGTTGTAAAATGGCATAGGCACGTCCCAGTGGTAGCATTAGGCTATATGTTATGTGCATTTGTGACATAATTAGCCTAGTATTACCTCAAGTAAAATAGGTCTTTCCGAAAGCGAGCACAGGTATACTCTATCGTTGTGTAATCCGTAGTTCAGTGGGATATGACTAGATCTACTATTGGACACTAAGTTATGAAGTGCATGGCGCCCAGACCCCTACCACATTTACGCCTTCCTTTACTCTTAATACTACCAAATATTAGATTTCTGTATACATGTACATAAAGTCAAATATGATATTTCCAGGGCATTGTGCATAGTATCAACATTTATTTATAGTTTATAAAATCTATTGGGTAGTCCATCATTAGACGGCCCAACTTTCTAGTATGAATAGGGTTAAATGGCCTGTTACCAATTTCCACTGCCCACCTGCTGAGGTTAGCTAAAACAATTATAGGCTTTCATATTGCTGCATTCCTCCACCATTTCCACCTGCACAAGGCTTCAAGGTGTGTCTGACGGTAGTGGTGTGGGAGCGCGGCACCCAACTCTCCCACGCCCCGGGCCCGTCCCTATGGGGGTCTCCCTTTGTAGTCCTGGTTTTGTCTCTGACCCTCCCCGCCTCAGACGCCACTTACTATTGTTCTACCCGGTATTCAATGACACAGCCTAGACCTGTGCTCATTTACAAACATACGTGCTTTGTTCTTATTTCAGGTTATATAGGATTGGCGTTAATTAGCACCAATATTGGTTTGAATGCGGCTTTACTTTTTGGTCGGGTGGCGGCCACTTCAGTGTGTCCTTTGATGCTGTAATAGAGCTATGGTGGCTGGAGGTGCCGCCCTAATCGAACGTATATCAGGCTACCCTAATACAAACAGAGGCATAACACACACGCCATATCTCTCCATACATCAGGAGATAGGATCAATAAGCACCCCCTACAGCTATAACCATATAGTGTATTGGGTAAGATTATGTCAGAAATTAATAACTATGCTCCCCTATGGATCTTATTCCTGGCCCACAGAAGTTCCCACAGTGGCAGGGCTATGTGAAGTGGAGATATAAGTGTGTCCTTATCATGGACGGATCACCGGGGGATGGACAGGGCAGAGGGTTTATCATCATCTTCGTGGCGGAGCTGTGATTTTCAAAAGATGTGAGAGCGCCATGGAAAAGTCTTTCTTTGCAACTTGGGCAACATTTTACATTAAAAGAACGTACATGTGTCCTCTTAAATCCGCCACTGCATCATGCATGACTGTAACCCATGTACTGGTATATTGCCATATCAGATGTACTCAGATGGTCCCCGATGTGCCTCTAGATAATGCCTGGGTAGATCTTTGTGTGTAGGATTTCATTCTTTATATCCATCCATTTCTGAAATGCCTGTGTCGATTTTTAAAGGGTCTATGTCGCCTGTGTCGGTTTTTAAAAGGTCTGTGTCGTCATGTCCATTTTTGATACTTTTTTCGTGTGTGTGTCCGTCAATTTTCATTACTGTGTCGATATTTTGGACCCCTGGACCCTACCTCGCACTAACCAACTGTTTTGGTTATAACTGTCCCTGCTCATGGCTGCCCGTCGGCTGATTTTAAAAGAAAGTTATTTATTTTTGGCGGGAAAACGTTTGATTATACCCCATTTGCGCAACTGCCCTTTTGATTTGGCAACAGTATACACATACCAAAACGTTACCCCGGCAAACATCCCAGAGTGATTACCTAACTTTGAGCAATCTCCCTCACCTTCAACAGCTAGACCCTGTTGGCCTCAATTGAAGTTGTGTGAGGGTGACAGGGCGGGTAAAACCAGTGTCAACAAAGGACAGGAAGGGTGCTTAGTACTGTCAATAGGTGTCAATAGGAGGCCCATGCCTGACACTGGGTGGCGGCAGACTCACTGCGGCAGGTATGTCGCTAACCCTTTAAGGGCAGTATAGTAATTTGATGCACTATGCCCTTTGTCGAAAGTTGCATGATGCATGAATGCAGCCTTGGGGGTAACTCTCCAGATGCTGACACACCGGGGGGGCATCAGGATCACCGGATCGATATGATGCATGACGCTGACTGAACATGGCTGCAACCTTGCGGCATGCCATGCATCATGACGACAAAGGGGACAGCGCATTAAAGGCCCAGCGCCCCTATATATATGGCTGAGTACCTGTCCCGACTGCGCTCTGACTGTTACTGCACGTGCAGTAAGAACTGCGGGTTTAAAGCACTATACGGCCCTTAAAGGGTCAAATATTGTCTCACCTGCTGATGTGGGTGGGAGCGTGGTGGGGTGATGTAAGCAGGTGCAACAAGGTGTGCAACGGGCACAAAAAGGGCAATACACGTCATGGAGTACTGCCCCGGAGTACTGCCCAGCCAACCAGTGTGGGCAGTGTACACGGCAGTGTTAGAGGCGGGAAGAGAGAAGGGGACAAACATGCCGATGACTTGGTATAAAGAAATGCAATGTGACAATTTGAACACGATATGAAAGCCATCAATGCAATCGGCGATGGCTGGATATACTGGACAATCATAATGAAATGTTAATTCCTGAACAGTTAAACGGGTGACTCGGTCAAGTGAATAACTTCTTTCTGCCTAGCCTAGGCCAAAGAAAAGGGTGTGTTTCAGGCAACTCGATCCTTGATTAAAAAGGGGCCGACCATGACATTTTTGCCTAGTTTTGGGAATCTCTTTTTTTGTTGTTGTAAAAATTCATTTGTTCAGATTTCAGCAGATTTTTGGTCAGGAAGAACAAGCCCGCACATCACTAATTAATTGTCTGACTTTAGGAAATTGCTTTTTAACAAAAAATATCCAACAACTTGTTTCTCATAGTATTCTTAGATACTGTAAGCAGTGGCGGATTTAGAGGGGGGCGCGGGGGCGCGCGCCCCCTCCTTTTGGCCTGTAGTTAAGAGTTTAACTGTCATTCTTACACCCCAATTCAGCCCAAAAATTGGGGGTGCGCCCCCTCCTTTTGCCAAGAAAGGGAGGCGCGCCCCCTCCTTTTCCAAATCCTGGATCCGCCACTGGTAAGAATCAGTGAGTCATCCTGATGACCCGGGAGTTGATGTGGCAATTCACGACTCATAGAGTCATGACAAACCCGACCTGTTTTTTGGACTAAGTTGCCTGAAACACATTTTTTTTGTCCGTTTATAGAGATGGCGTGTTATCCTTATGGGAACAGAATGATTGTGTTATCCCAGCCTGCAGCATATTATACAGGGATCAGGCCGCCTATCAGCACGTTACATCATATTGTGGCGGGATGAGTGGCCACCACTTGAGGATGCAGACATGTGTGTGAGGGACAGTCACAGGGTGCTATGGAGGCTGATGGGCAAGGCGCCGCCATGCAGCCATGCAGAGGGATTATCCTTATACTGGAGATTAACCTATATCTTAAACTGCACCCTATTGTTGACATCACTGCTATCTGAGATTATTACAGTACGTTAATATCCACCAAGCCACGCGCCAATAGGTATGATAAAGATTGGCGCCAAAATATCATAAGTGCAATCTCTTTAGGCGTTAGCTTTTAGACTGGGCTCTTTTAGAGACGACATAGACGAACATACAAAACTCAGACTCTCAGTCCTTGGCTCAGGCTCCAGCCATTCAAATCGCGATGCATCTCCATGCCTGATATTTGGACATGAAAATATGGAGAGAAAAAAAACGTTCAAAAAGGATGGAACAGAACGGGTGTTGAGCCCTGGATGGGGGCTCATGTGCAATGTCCGCCCATCGCACCGAAATTTGAACTACACTCCCTCATGCTGTTCACCCTCAGAAAAGTGAGAGTCATTGTCGCTAAAACTACCCTCACCTCAGGTGAGGGTAGTTTTAGCGACAATGACTCTCACTTTTCTGTGTGTGTTGAATAATGGCCACTCCCTATAAACGTTCACAGATAAGAAAGTGAGCGCACAAACTATACACCCCTCTCAGGGTGACGCAAAGGCGCTCAGAGGGGTGTCGCTGTCTGTGTGTTATATAAAGGGCCTTACCTCCACAGGCTCTTTTTCAGCAGACATTGTCTACTCAAAGGCTTGTTCAATCAAAGGCAATCGTCTCGATGAATCCTCAAGGCGAGGAGGCAGTCAGGCCTATCTGGTTAAAAGTGACGTCGTCGATTGTTATCCCCTTCCCTAAATACCAGGTTACAAGGATGTTACCTGGATGAGTCACCCCAACTCCACCTGCTGCCCTGGCGGTGGTACTCTAAACTGTGAATTAGCCCTTTATGGGCAACATACTACTTTAATGCACAATAAGTATGTCCCTCTGCGTTAATGCAGCACAGGCAAGTAGCTCGCCGGTGCTGCATACACGCATCAGGCAATCTGTCCTGAATGCAGGGTTGATGTACTTCCAAAATGAGTATGCATGGTGATGCAGATGAGCATGGAACCTTGAGGCAGCATGCCGTCCTGTGAGGGCTAACTGCCTTATACGCACCTGTCCTGGTGGGAGATAAGGTGGTCAGGTGTGTGTGGACGTGTTCTAGGGACCCCGCAGCCCCGCCCAGCACGCATTTATCCAGGTGCAGGTAATTGAGATACTGATCAAGAATATTGTCACTTATTTTGTTATACAAAAAAAATGACGTTTCTTGAGTGTGGAAACAGCACAAACTGTCTACATCTTTAAGTTGTGTAATGCACCGGGGTATTGGTCTTGATAAATATTAACGTCTTAAGTCAGAAAAAGGGATAACAAGGGTGTGTTTCATGCAAGCCGACCCTACTTTCAAAAAAGGGCCGACCCTGGCTTTTTGTTTTCCAATTTTGTAGATTTTTTCTTTTCTTTTTAAAATTCATGTTTTTCTAGAATTTAGTAAATTTTTGGTCAGGAAGGACAAACTGTTAGTTGACCTGCTGTACAATGGCCTAAATGATTGTCTGATCTCGGGGAATAGCTTTTTAACAAGAATATCTACAGTTTTGTGATATTCCTATAGTTACTGGAGCAAAGAGTACTTTTAAGAGGGAAAACAATCCAACACACCGCAGGATCCTTTAAGGAAAAAATTAGTTCTTTCTAGTGATTTTTGACCCCCGAGAGTCGCGGCGTGACGCTTTTCAGTATGTTGGTGTTTGGTGGCTTGTATATAATTCATGGAAAGCATTTCAGAAAAAAAATGGGGAAGATCTAGCTCGAGTAACGTATGCCGGATTTGTAATAACCCCAGGGGTGTAGGATCTAGCCCCTGTTTTCCTCTAACGTATTAGCTTATCGTTTAAATTTGACACTGTTGTGCACATTTTCCAAGTTCGTTGCTGGCGACCCCTGGAGGATGAGGAACATCATATAGCGGCGTAAACTGCGCACCACTATGTTGGTGCCTGGAGGTGTTTGCTATTTCAGGGACACTCCCTATAAGTAGCCTATGGCTCTTCATGGTCGATGAAGAGCCGATGACATCGAGGTACCCCAGGTATAGCTACTATATATTGTTATAAAGCAGTGCCTAGTGTGTGTAAAGAGTGTTATCAGGGTGCCTGGGTGCACGACCCTGGATGGCGGTATTTGGACAATATAGAGACAATTGATAAACTTTCTGAATCACCAGGTTCTGAGGGGACAAACATATGTCCACTTAACAACACTGGAAAGCCCTCAGAGACGCCTCTCCTCATAACATATACCTCACTCTATTTAACCCTTTAACTGACACTGCAACCGTAGTACAAATCATGTAGTGTGAATGTTGACGAGGGCTTAGCATAACATCCATTCAAATGTCGGTAAACCAGAGGCCCTGCAACTCTTACTATGGATATTACCATATATGTCAAAAGTAAATGGAAAAAACACGCTTTGATTTCGAGACTTCATATGTCATAGTGTGAGGCGGGGTCTTACCGGTTCCGGGGGCTGGTTAGTTGACCTGCTGTACACCAGGCGGCGCATGAGGGCGTGCTGCGTCCGCTGCTGACGGTGGCGCCGCGCCGCGCCCTGGTGGCCGAGGTGCGCCGAGGGGAACTGCGCGCGGCTCAGACTGGCTACTTCCGCCATCCAAGGTCTTTGTAATATCGAGAAATGGTGGTTTTGTGTATCCCCTGTACCGATGATGTAAATAACTACAATTCAAGTAGTGGAAGGTGTAGATTTATCCTCTTGTTCCAACTGTATAGACAGTGTGCATATCTTGTCATCAAAGTTCCTTGCTGAGCAATTATGGTTGAGCAGATCCAAACCAATCCCGCTATATGTACCGTTATGCAGCCTGGGGGAATGAGCAGCGCCTCGGGCTATGGGTTCTGTAAGCCCCTGGACAAAGTGTCCACCGCGGCTGTAGGGGCTGTGTATGTATCCACGTCCAGGGTCGTGTGGCGGCGGGTAGAGGGTAATGACTCCACCCTCACACCCCGCACCCTATATGTAGCCAACCCACGGGGGGCACACGGGCGCGTCTGGGCGCGTTTTTCACCGCCACAACGCTCTGGCACTGGGTTAGACCACTGACCATGGGATCTACAGGGGTGGTGGGTGTAAGGGACGTGTGTGTGTGTAGGAGGGGGGGGGGGGTCCTAGAAGGGTCCTAGAAATAAAGCTGACTCCATGTACATGCTTTGTCCTACCTCAGCTGCCGATCATTGCTGGATCCCTCCGAGTGTAACTATGGTGATTCTATGTGTCATCATGCTGGTGTCAGCCAAGGGGTCGCGTCATTAAACTTTTCTTTGACGCCCCCTCTGGGTGTACCTTTTATGTTTGAAAAGACTGCATTTTATAAAAGGGATATTTCGCTTTAATTGATTATAAACGGCATCATTGTGATGTGAGTGGCCACGACAAGGCTGCCCGCGACAAATACGTGCGATGTTCAAACGTTAGCTAACATTAGTGTGCTTATAGATACTGATAAATACAACACATACCGGTAATTATTACTGAGAGAAATATCAAAGTTGGCGAATACATTTACATGTTAGTTTTAGGCTGAGAAACCACTATCAAATGTGAGTTTCCAACAATATCCATGCATAGTGTCACCTGAATTGTATTATTTTAAATATATTTTGGTGGCAAATGATGCGATCGTTTTGTTGTGTTTTTGTGTGTTTTTTTGCGAAACCATTGAAGGAATAGACAAAAGATAGGAAAAACGGCTTATGCTTCTTATCTCAACTATTCACTACCAATAACTGCCTAGTTGACACAGGAAGTTTTGAATAGACAAAATGTCATAGGAGGTTTCTCCAGTTGTACGTCAATGGTGTTCCAGCGTGTTGCGCCATATCTACCCCGCGCCCACTCCGTGCCGCATGTTCGTCCTGTTGTGTGTTCCAAGATCACGGTGCTTTTTGGTGACTTGAAACTTCTATGTGACTTTGCGACCTTGGGAAATAATTTCCACAACTTTGTACAACTTTTCAAATTTTGGATAACATTTATTTTGTGGTATCTAGAGGCGGGACAGAGAATTCATTGGGAAGCCTGTCCTGTCTCGGGGGGGGGGGGGGTACATCTGCACGCCCATCATATGATGTCAGCATTACCTACGTCAGGTTAGGTAACATAACGGGACCCTACCCATGGCACCGTGCGCCGCTAATTACCACCCCTTAATGACCACAATGGACTGGTCCGGCTGCCCAGTGTCCAGCTGCCGCCTGTCAAAGACTGTGTAAAGACGCCACAAAGACCTGCCCACCTGGCCGTTAGTTTGCCGCCCGCCCACCAGGGGGCGGGGTTGTTGATGTCGGCGGTAGGTGTCAGTGTGTGCGGCACGCGCCCCGACACCACTCCATGTGTCAACCTGACCCACGGACCGCCACCTGGTCACTCTGAGACGGCCGCCATCTTGTCCCCCTCTCCTGAGGCAGCCGCCATCTTGTTTCCCACTCACAGCCCCTAGTAACGGTTCACTTCAAGGTGTCATGTCCATATATATCGACATGATGTACCATTATTCAGCAACACTGTATTGGAAGTGTACCAGCCCCCCCCCTAACATCGGCATATAAATACAAACCTGGCGAGCGAGTTACCATCAGTTCACCATTCAGCATCATGGGGGAAAAAGGGGCATGCTTCCGCATATAGTTCACTATTAATTCACTCTATATTTCCCTTTAAAATATTACCAATGTGGCAGTCCGAAGAGTGGTGCATGGTTACATGCAGTATACCTTTTGAGCTGGCGCTGCATTAAACCTGTTATTGCCCTATCAACCCCCCGCCCCGCCCCTACACACTGAGCATATGTCACCTGTACCAGGTGGCCGCCCGGCCCATGCTGCTCTGTTATTGTAAGCCTCAAAGTGGCACTTGTTAATCACACCCTCACAAGTCAACACCTCGTTAGCTCTACTTGTCCCTACATGTTGAGCTGACAAGTGGTCGGAATACCGCCGCAACAAGAACAGGGACATCCACGTGAAGCTACAATTATACAATATGTACATCGATTTCTAAGTATATCTATCATTCTTTTCTCCTTCTTTCCACTTGTTTTTGTTTTTTTATGTAGTTTTTTTGTGTGTTTTTTTCTAAAAATTGTATTATTAAAACATATTTTCTGTGGGCCCCCTTTCTCTATGAGGCCAACCACAAAAAGTAGGGTACAAAACAGCTTCAAACTAATATCATATAAGGCTCATATACACCAGATGTAGGTGTAGAATCAGCGGGAGAATCAGTTCCCCAATATTAGAGATGGGCAGGTGACTGGGGCAAGCCCCAGGGCTAGTGCAACCAGGTGCAACTATATCCTTTTGGATTTACATCTGCCACACACTTTTACTTTAAATTTACACATTCACCAAGTGAACCCATGGAATCCTTTAATATAGAGACTGCGTTTGTTCTTATGATTGCTGACAGTCTGACTGCAGGGGACTGTAAACTACAGGACACTACACCCTGACCATTCCCGTCTTGTCCCTGCGATCCCTGCGTCTGACGGTGTCTGACCGTCAGACGGTTGGCGCAGTGGCGCCCCCTGGGTATGGCCCCAGTGGCGCCACCTACCGGAGGTTTGTGAAGCACGGCCACCCAGGTTTGCCCTCTGATGGCGCCTGGTCGCTGGTGTTGGTACAGGTGGATGCTATATTAAAACACCAAACTGGGGGAATCTGAGGCAGACTAGGATTGTGTGGCTCACAAACAGTTTAAGGTTCTTGACAAACAGGAACAGCATCTAGACCCCTTCCCAAACACCATTATCACCCGAGATCACCGCACATTTCACAGGGACTGCATGGCGCCCCACACGGATGTTTCTATCCTAGTTTGAGTTGTCGGTGTGTGTATAGTTTTTCTAGTTTGTATCTGGGAGGCCAACACGTATGTACAACCTGGCCCCACTCTGTCTACACCGTATTTCTGCCTTCTGTAGAGATGGACGCATTGATATACTGTAAGTTGGTTCTAGCTCACTGCATTGCTAACATCATAAATGTACATAAATGACATGAATCTAATTTTATCATCTAAAAATGTTAATGATATCATTCCAAAAAAACTATTTCTAGTTAATGATAAACTTGGTATCATTAGGGAGTGCTCATTTTTTAACAACAGGGGGGGGAGTGGTGGATTTGGGTTGGGGGGATAAAAAATTTGGACCCCTTGACCAGGCGGGGTAAAAATTTAGACCCCTCTTGGGGGGGGGGGTCAAAAAAATTCTACCTGTTTTGAGGGAAAAAGCCCGCGCGTTACTATGCTACAAAGGGGCGCGAACGCGCACGATTTTTGGCCTGCCGGGGGGGGGGGGGAGTAAAAAATTTCGACTCCTCTAGGGGGGGGGGTGAAAAAATTTTGCACTCTCCGCGCGAAATCTCTTCGCCCCCCCCCTGTTGTTAAACAATTAGCACTCCCTTAGAGGGGCCTATATAGCTAGTGGACCGCTTGTTTGACATGCACAGACACCCGAAATGTGTTTCAGGCAACTCGACCCCACTTACAAGATACGGCCAACCCAATATTATATATAACATTTGTTTTTCTTTCTTGTGCAATATAATGTAGTGTTTGAGCATATAACATTATATTAATAGTAGGTATGGAAGTCGATTTGTCTCGTGAGTGAAAACTGTGACCCGAAGCTCGATTCCTAGTTAATTTCCATGCTCATTCTTCCCGCTAGAACTGAGAAGGGGGGGGGGGGGTCCCCATGTGACATGTTGATTTTAAGAAATGACCATGTCTATGTCGCTTAATAATGCTCATGTCCCATGTCGATTTTAAGAACTGTCCATGTTGCTTTATCGAATTTAGGGGTCTACAGCCATAAGCAAAGCCATACTTATCACAAAATGGCCATACACCAAGCCCCAACCCCAGCCCTCAGATGCAGCATGGTGATTTATCAATGGATCCTTGATGTCACTCACCCCTCCATGTTGTGTCTTGTTGTGTGGCACCCCGTCCTCGTCACCAGGACGTCCAGCCGCCATCCTCTTCCTGCCTGCCCCGATCATCTTGCAGCAGACGACAACTGTCCTGATCCGGCCACCAAGTTAGGCCTTTCCCGCGCTTTGCTCCCTTTCTGGCGGGACATTGGAGGTCGCTGGTAGCTGTCAGACCGGGCCTTCATATCAGCAGCACAATGGGTACCAGCCCAGGATCTCCTGTCAGGTGGGATTGTGGGAAACCACATCATTACATGGTTGTACTAAAGTGTAGTATTTTTTTACCAGATTTAATCGCATGCAGAGATAAATGTTAAACGAGACTCTGCGTCTCCAGTTCAACCAGCCTTTTTATATGGGAAAAACACTTTTATACCAGAAAGAAAAACATTTTAAGATTCAACATATTCATTAATTATGATGTTGGAGATGCATAACTTCTCAACACAGTCTACTCCCCAAAGCGAAAATGCTGGCATGTCTCTATCTCCTCACACCTAAAAGAGAGTACATTTGTATCAATTTATGTACAATATTTACTAAATTTGGCTGTAGGCCTAAAGTATATATACTTACCATCCTCATGTGAAAATGGTGAATGAGCCCGACCTTGTGCTGTACGTTGTAGACAGCTGTGTTCATGAATGGGTGTCCTCTGTCTCGTTCTGAGAGGGTTTACTCACCTGGATGTGGCGTACAACTGAGGGGCACCGTAAACCCACGCACAGTCATACAGCGGACTCACACAACCATGGCCTCTAACCTGCTATTTATAACATAAGCACGTTTTATCCACTCAATTGTGAGCAGTCATATATGCTTTTTTCTCTCCCAAAAAGGCAGGTTTTTTTTTACTTCCTTGCATTTCTTTTTGTCAATAATAAATCATGTATTTTCCCAAATCGTTTTCCACAATGGGCTGTTATGTCCTCTTCATGTTCTCTTCATCTAATTTTGTTCTTTTTATTCTCAATCAAATTTACGCTTCCATTTCCTATTTATATATCATTTTGCGTTTCTGCTGCTAAGGACTTTTCACTCGCATAATTACGTACGTAGAGACGCCTAATACAACATCCATTCATACTTTATTTGAGACATAAATGAGGGGTATTATGGTGTGTTTGATGTGTTTCCCCGTGTAGGCCTGTCGCAGCTTGTCCCAGGTTGTGGTATCAGGTAGGGGATGCTATCAGCTGTTATCAGTGACAGGCAAGACTGTCATCAAGTCGGCTTACGGTCTGTACACATGGGCTTCCTGTCCTCCCTGCAGTCAGGGCCCTAAATACCCGCCACACTATACCACAGCAAATATAGCACTATCTCATATATTGCAGCACCACGTATCTAGTATCATATTCATAATTCTTATGAATTTATTTCTATAGGTTTGCTAATACAGAAGGGGAGAACATCACACCCCATGTTGACTGTGTTTTGCTGATGCTCTTCTCCTGTTATTTATCTTCTTATTTGTGTTGGGAAAAAATACTTGAGGGAACAGTAGCCTTGATCTCTATAGTCGAATTAAGGTGGAACCTAATTACATTATGTAGCCTAAATTATCAGTAAAGCATACTCATTTGAGAAATAATGCCTACGTAGTTAAGGGAGTGTTCATTTATTATTTACAGGGGGGGGGTGGTGGGTTTGGGGGGGGGGGCGTAAAAATTTCCGACCCCTTCTGAGGGGGGGGCGTAAAAAATTCTGACCCCTCTTGAGGGGGGGGCGTAAAAATTTAAGCCCCTTTTTAGCCAAAAAGCCCGCGCGTTACTATAGTTCAAAGGGGGGGGGGGGCCAAAATTTTTCGCCGCCTTCGGCGAGGGGGGCGCGAAACTTTACACGCACTCTCGAGGGGGGGGGCGCGAAAATTTTTCGCCCCTCCGCGCGAAATCTCACCACCCCCCCCCTGTAATTAATAAATGAACACTCCCTAAGTATGGACTGATGAATAAATACAATATCTGTCAAACATACAGGGGTTACTTCAATTAATTACTTTTGGTATCATGTATCCTTATTTATTGATCAATTTTATTTTTGTGAAAACGTTATGTTTAAAAAAGTAATGCCTCAATATTGGCCAATAGATGATCGTGAAGGAAACAATTATACCAGTGGGATGAATGGAAATGACACGTAACACAAAAAGCTTGGTGTTACTCAGTAGCTTAAGCCTTAGATTGGGTGGTAAGGTAAATACCAGAGCAAACATAGTAGATACATTGGTAGACCCAGCCGCCCTATACACAGGAAACCAATCCACAGGACGCATCTCCAGATCCACTTGACCCGTTCTGTGTCACTGTCACTCATAACTTGTTTCTACCTGATGTGAAAAAAAGTGATACACATTTGCATGGATTTGCATATCCCTCTCCCTTTCGACCTTGTAACCTTTATGTGAACTTTGATGATTATTTTACTTCAATATCGTACCCTCATTGGGTGGGTGTTATTTCTTACATTAGCTTACTTCCCAAAAATCATAAATCTGACTTTTGAATCTAGCAAGTATTTAAAAGAAATATTTTGAACATACAGTTACTGATTAACTTCAATCTCACCCCCCCCCCCCCACCCCTTTTCACGCCTTTCCCCATATCATTGGGGATCAAGCCCCCACCACATCATGTGTGAATACTTTATGGACGGTCCCCTATTGAAAAGAATTACACAGACAAGATATTTTAGTATAATTTTTCTGATGTCACAAAAGGCTCATGGTATTATATGCTAATACAGCATTTGAAGAAGGTTAAAGCTGTGTCTCACTAGATCGATGCAAGTTGATACTCTTTGACCGGGTGACCTCTTTGACTGGGTGACCTCTTTGACCGGGTGACCTCTTTGACCGGAAAGCGTAAAAATGGCTGAAATGGATGCTAAGTAGACAGAAATGCTGGGGAAAAGTTAATGAATATGTAAACACTATATAATACTAATTTAATTTCCGTTATAATTATATAAGCTTTTCGACAGTTGCCGGTCAAAGAGGTCACCCTGTCAAAGAGGTCACCCTGTCAAGTTGTATCTATCTGGTGAGACACAGCCTAAATATGTTGGTCAGGTTCACCAATGCAATGTTATGGTGGTATTAATTAAAGTGGATACTATTTGAATAGCATTTGAGGCATGAGTATCATGATGACCTTTGTCTCACCTGTTACGATATATGATTGTCCATTAAACTTCACTGCCTACATCATTAATTTGAATGCACTGTGTTTACTGTGTGATGACCTGTGAAGTGGAACCATTTGATTGTAACGGGTTGATTTGTTCACATTTGGTCTTCTATACCTGAGGGTGGATCTTACTTGAGTGAAGCTCTTTTTACATTGTTTTCTTCTAGTAGAACTAGGCTGAAGTTAAGAGACCTCTTTTTCTTAATCATAGAGTTTTAGAACCAAACCTCTGAGAACCACAAGATTTGGCATATCCATTGCTGTAACCCTGGTACAATGTATTGCCAGTTGGAACTGTAAATAAGGGATTTTCATTCTGTAATGGACAGTTGTAACTGTCAATAGTCACGTCCATGCAAAGGCCGATCAGCAAAAAGGAAACTACTAACATCAAAACAAGGACCTACCGACCCTTGACATTCTTGCCATGTTAGTGAAACATTATGACTTGGTCCCCCCGGGGGGCCACTCCCTCAGCATTACTGACTATGTGTGAACATGATTCCAAGGGAAAGGGTCTGTTTCTGGGCCCTAGGCACGGACCCGCGAGGGTCCTTGATAAGGGGTGCTTTTTAATCAAATTTGGGGAGAAAGGGGTACATTTTCAGACCTTCATGGCTTTTTATATGGTATTTTCTACTTTATTTTTCTACAATATTTCTTGGTCACCCTATTGTCTCCGGGTCACCCTGTGATTAGGGTATATTTTTCAGAGTCATTCGTGATTAGGGTCCGTTTTTCTGGTAAGTTTACCTTGAAAAGGGTATGCTTTTTAAAAGATTTGCCCCTTGATAAGGGTACCAAATTTAGGGTGATGTTCGCACATAGTGACTATAGAAAAGTTAGGGAGTGGCCCCCCCGGGCTTGGTCCTTAATATGAGTGTGGGGCACATACCTAGCATGAAATGCTTAATTGCTCTTGTCTCATTGGTTGCATTGTTTCGATCTGCATGCGAAGGGGGGACAATTCAAGTCTAGTCTATCATATGTGCTTTAACAGCGTCCATGGCAAATTATATACAGAGCATTCACCCCCATTTACTTTCATCCACTTGTTTGATGATAAACGAACCCGACAGTATGTTTTTGTTATCGTTGTCCAGAAGTAGCCACACTTTTGTGTGTTTGCAAGCACTTGTCTCCTTCCTGCTCTAAGTACCGGAAGACAAGATGAGAGACGCTCTGATACCAACTTCCGGTCCCACGGGATAAAGTGATAACCGAGCGTTATATCAATAAGGGGGATTGATAATAAAATGTACACCGACATATTGAGATTCTCAAAAGTCGTCGCAAATCATTTTAAAGGACTGCCCTATGTAGTGTAGCAGACAGGGGGAAACATTAATTAACACTTCTGGCAGAGAGCATTAAAGCAAATATATATATAAAAGCAAATATATATATAAAAAGAAAAAGGTTTGTTTCAGGTTTGCCCTACCTATTTTTTTCTTTTTTCTAAAAATAAGAATCATTTTCAAACAAGGCTGTACTATACGCTGATGACATAGTCATATATACCAGCGTCACAGACACTGAGGAGGTGATAGCCCATATGCAAGAAGACATAATTAGTATACATGAATGGTGCAAAACCCACTTCATGACCATGAACCTTGACAAAACCATGCTGATGTATTTTGTTACAAGACAGCAACTCAATCGTGCACAACCACCGGATATAACTGACAAGTATTGCTACCTTGGGGTAGATCTTGATGGGCCCCTGACGGTTGGGCAGTACATGAATAGAATTAAGAAGAATGTTGGAAACAGGCTCTTCAAGCTGGGTCGTCTCGGGAAACTAGTGATAAAAGATGTGTGCTTACGCATCTACACCACGACCGTCTCACCTGCATTCGAATACCGCAGTTTCTACACTGGTGGTGGACACATGGGAGACAAATCTACAACGACTGCAGAACTGGGGGATCAGAATATGTTGTAAATACAGTATAAGAGGCCACCACATCGCAGATCTGCACACTGACAATGGTACATAGAGATGCTTGAGGCCAGAAGACAACTCTGCATACTGTGGAAACGTTCCAAAAATATCCCTACAGTAGAACTGGACCGGATCAGAACATGTGGGGACAACAAGGTAAAATTTCATATCAGACGGGCAAGGACAGCCTTCTTCAAAAAGAGTTCTCTCTGTAGGGGCACAATGCTCTGGAACAAGCTGGACGCTGATGTACAGAAACTGCCTACTTAGGCTAGATTCAAGGCAGCAATCAAGGAACTAATCAAGTGAGCTGAGAATTATGGGTTGGGTTCACGCCATTCCCTGTCAACCCGCATGACAAACTTCTCATTCCTGGTCATCGACCAGTAATCCCCCAGCCCGGGACCCACACCCCTCTACTGTACACAGAATCTACTTTGACCGAATTTGGTAAATGACTGTTTATCAGATAACAGGCCACTTTAGCAATTAACTTACCATACATTGTGTTCTTCATACTATACTTTGAATGCACTACTATTCTCATTCATTTATATTATATTGAGTTTATAATTTACCCAGTTACTACTGACCTCAAGGACTACCTTTCACACAACCATTGTAAGTGAAAGAATGCCCTCTTTAGGGCGATTCTTGCAATAAATGTTTCAATCTCAATCTCAATCTCAATCTCAAAGACAGGATTCAGGATACAAGCCATGAGGCCAAGGTCCACAGCACAGGGGTTTGCAACCAGGGTGGGGGACGGGAGGCCATATAGTAAGAAATTAGTGTTATTTGATACACTATGCAATACTTGGTGCACAATTCGATCTTTCATAATTTCTAGCATCTAATCCACTTGAACCAAGCCTCCAGTGTGGGTCATACAACATTGTCAACGTCTAGGTGTTTGTAATGAATCCCTTTTCAAAGTATACTATACTAAATTGGACATATTTTCTCTAGCCAATATGAATAATCCAAGTTATCAGATTTAAATGGCCTGGGGGTATGGGTATTTAGCGAAATTAATAATTATACTATTATAGCCAGTGGCCACTCCACTGACAGGGAAACTTAGGATGGGAGGGGTGGGGAGAAGTGCTCCAGTACCAACATCATCTGGTGTTGGTTTTTGTTGTTGGCGAAAATGATTGTTGGTCTTCCATTTCAATTCTTTGCCTCCTGTAGATGTACTACCAATGTCAGATGGTGATGTTGTATCATTCTCTACCCAACCCGTTCATAGTCCAAACGCTGATGTTTGGTTACTATGTTAATCCAACGTTGAATATCAATTATCATGCAACATAGTTGTTCCATCCTCATTATTGTTGATATAGCAACAGTGGGTACATGTATAACGACATAAACGCAATCAACTTAAGACAATGTTGCTCGTGGATCACTGGTTACAATGCTATGTTGGTATACCATTGTTTGCCAACGTTTGTTCTACATTGGCACTCCACCGTTGGTAAACGTGTATAGAACGTTTTACCAATTAACCAAACGCTTTTATCAAAGAGGCCAACCAATTGGCCCATTAATCTTTGCTAAAGCTGCACTCTCACACCAGGCTAATAAAAGAACACTTGCCAGTCCTCAAAGTAGGGGTAGGGGATGTGCCCCGGTAGCTGTTTTCCCTCTCACCCTATAGATACGATCACCCATAGATACAATCAGTGCTGTATTGAGCAATACAGTTTTTGATGTTGTTTTATAATTTTATATCACCATACCAGGGCCCCACGCAGGCTGCTAGCGCCTGTAGGGATACACTAGGTGTCAGTGCTGTTGGCCTGAAGTTGCCCCAAGTTGCTAACGTTAGGGACTGCACCGCAGCAGACAATCTACTGCAATACTCTTTACTGTCAATATCCTATTACTAGTATAATGCTCATAATTATAATGCACTGTACGAAAAGGGGGATGTCATCCTGTGAACTGGCACCAAATATAATTTTCGTTGATGCCATGGTATATTCCGCATTAGCAAGATGACCTGTGTAGAGCGCCATGCCTATTGGTACCAGTGTGTATCCTATAACCTCCAGCAACCAGCTTGAAAGGAACTATATGTATAAATAAGAAAAGGTATTGGTTGTTAATGGTATGGTCACCAAGATATGACTTGACAGGGATTTGAGCTTAGGTCCTCTGCATCATGAATCCACCATGCTAACCACTACTCTATGAGGGACAGGTGACATAAGGAATGCACTGGTACAACCCACTCACAATACTCACACCCTGTTTGTACCCTAATCTCGGACATGAGATTTGGCTGAGCTGGTTGCTGGTGACTAGGGGGATATAATTTGGTACCAGAGGAACACATGGTGACGCCACCAGTATCTCGCTAGTGTCTAATACAGGCCGGGTACCGCCCAGAGATATTTCCTCAAATATCTCAAGAGTATTCATTGACAGAACATAACAAAACAAGGCATTAATTAATGGAAAGCATTTGCAGTTGGCATCTTCCCCGGAATGACTAAAACTGACCTTCAGCCACAAAACCCTGAATATATGTGATTCCTTTGTGGCACTCCTGTGAAGTCTGCAGTTGTATATACAGTGCACACCGGTCCCAGGTGACAAGAAACGTTTGCTCAACGTTGATTAATGTTCACTTTTGGTTAATTAGACCAACGTTTTTTTATCTGCATTATTTCAACGTTGACACAACGTTTTTGTGGAAGATGTGATTTTACAAACGTTGATTTAATGTTGGAAAACAGTTTGCAAAATAACGTTTTTCAGGTAACCTATATTGAACATTGCCCAACGTTTTTTTTGTGGACTCAAACCAATGTTCATTTAACCAATTGGTTTAACGTTGGATTAACGGGTTTTTAAAATTCCAACCCAACTCACCAGATGGCAGTTTAGTCATTGATAAAACTAGCTTCGATGCTGTCCATGCATATATTTGTCTAGAATAAGCTATTATATTGATCATTTCTGATATATCTATTTAACTTTACATCAACATTTGGTGTATTAATATATCTAGACTAAAGAATCTGATAAAACAATAATATTAGGCCTGTTTAATGATGTGACATGTGGACATACCCACTCTGTAGCATTCAGAGAGATATAAAAGCTATTCTGGTTATCCATAAATTGGTTTGTATGAATCAATATGCTAGCATACTCTCTGATGGCGAGTATGCATACTCTCTGATGGAGAGTATTCTAATCTCAACCTGAGCGCATGTAAGCTTGGGAAACAGTGTAAAATAAATGTAAATACTAATGGACAGTATATGATCCTTACTGCACCAGAATGTGTGTATTAACTCAACGTTTTTCCACCCCTAGCTGAACGTTTATTTAATCTTAATTCAACATTGATTTGAGTCCACGAAATGGAGTTAGGCTAGATGAAAAATGCACGTTTTTCCACTCTTTGAATGACGTTGAAATAACGTTTGAATAACCTCAACTTGTTACCTGGGGTGCCACCTAGTGCGTTGTAAGAGAAGCTTGACTGACCAATCACAACACTATAGTGGGCTGTGTCTCACGAACTTGGGCCAATGTCAACGTCTCTGACTGGGTGCCATCTCTGACTGGGTGCCATCTCTGACCGGGTGCCATCTCTGACTGGGTGCCATCTCTGACTGGGTGCCATCTCTGACCGGCCTGAATTAAAACGGCCTATTTAGGGCAGATGGTGATAAAAGTGGGCAACTAATTACTACTTTAAAGAGTTATAACATCCATTAACCTTTTCAGCCAAATTCTATGTACATCTACCCTAAATAAACCGTTTCGATTAAGGCCGGTCAGAGATGGCACCCGGTCGGAGATGGCACCCGGTCAGAGACGAAAACATTGGCCCAAGTTCGTGAGACACAGCCAGTGACGCACTGTATGTGAATACTTGTACATAGACATATTGATCACAAAAATTGTTTGACAGATGTCACCGCTACAATAGTGATACCAATCTGAAGCCACCAGCTGTCATCATTTCATTTGATGGCTTGGCCCGATAATCAGTCAGGGTGTACATCCATACATAATTCGTTAGCACCATGACGAATCACCAATTTCCCGCATAAGAAAATCTTAACCCCGAGCACCCCCCCCCCCCCCCAACTCCTTGGATCCGCCCCTGTTTCCCTGGCCTGATATTAGAATTAAGACTGGCCACCTCTGATCAGCTGTCTGTATACTAGTATACAACCATCATGTACCACGACAGTTCTAGATGTCATGTGATGCATGACTTATAGACACGTGACCTGATGCATCATGTGACCGCTGTCCGACCTCTATCCGAGGCAGTAGGCAGGGGGAGAGGCAGCTAGCACACCCAGTGACAGCTAACACCACAGGTAGGGACCAAGCACACACAGTATTACCTTCATCAACCCCCTCTGTATGTGCAGCACCCCTGCCATTCCTTAGATATTTTTCTATAGCAGTCGTCCTATTTAGGCTAAACAGCATGGTATCTCACATAATGCTGCACACGTATACATGTGTGACAGGACCATATGAGATCTGGTTTTGGAGCATATGCATGGCATGTAGAGATGTTGAGTTATTTGGCTTAACTTAATGCAGACACCATGTGTGTACATATTTGTTGTTGTCAGCCCCACCTGTGCATGCAGCGGTACAGTTCACGTCTGCCCTACTTAGTGCCACTTTGAACATTGTACTTAGAATCAATAGACACTGGTGTAACGTTATTTTCTTGCCTTTTTGTGGGTGACCCGATTTTCTATCTCTTTTATTTCCCTTTCAAAGTTTGTAAATAATAGGACCGAGAGAGTTTATGGCAAGTCGTTGAGGGATCAGAAACAGTGCAGTAACCATCAGTGGATATAGATACCTAGTAGTAGGCCTACACTCCTATAAACATGCTATGGTAGACTTGTGACCAGACAATGTTTTTTAACTGTGGGACCAGTTTAGCCGAATTAGCTGTAAAAAGAAGAAGTTGCGACATAATGGTAAAGAAACAATTAGGATGTTGACAAGCCAGATCCAGCTCCCAAAGCCCGGGCGCTCCAGAGTTCATCTTAGGTTATTACCACACTACAGTACTGTATACGAGGAGATATTCTCTCTTTTAATCATTGCTCATTGACGTATTTACGGCTAGATCCCTTTCTACAGTAGTGTGACATGTGAAGATGGCTGAGGAGGAGACGCATCCCGTGCTGAGGAAGGGCTCGGCGTCCTATGGTACTGAAGGGAGGACTGATGACCCTGAGATCATCATACCGGAGGAGGAACCAGAGGTGCAGGCTGGTACGTCTTATACCATATTATACTTCCATACTTTTATATTGGTTGTTAAGAATCATTGTTTTTTTTTTGAGGCAGTAAACCCTGCGTTTAACCTGTCTCGTATCATACTTTATTCGTCAGTACTAAACTTGGTGCCAACCTATCAAATGGCGGGGCATAATAATTATATAGATGTTCCCAAATTCGACATTTGAAAATTCTTCATGAGATGGGCATTCAATGGCATATTTCACGAGCTGTAACTATCTGCATGCTATCCTGCTCAGGGCCCGACATCTGCAGACGGATTAAAATAGGACTCACAGTTGTTTTATTTCTTTAATTACTTACTACTCTTTTTTTAGATATAAAACTTTTGGGTACAGGACAAATTTAAACGCCGTATTCAGATGTGTCCGTGTATGTCTTAGTGTATAAAGATAGTACATAGCCCTTATGTTCAAGATTTCACAATAAAATATGCCTAAATTCTTGTGACCTTTGTTTTTGTTATTGGCACCAGCGTTCTTCTCGTCGACCACTAACTCGGTGTTGGAGTACTGCTGTCGGGGGCAGCTGACTAAGATCATCCTGGTGCTGTTCATCCTGACCGTCTTCTTCTTCCTGAGTACAGTGGTGCTCCTCACCATGGTCGTCATGTACAGCACCTACCAGTTTGGGTGTGATGTAAGTAGTATGTGCCACCATGGTCGTCATGTACAGCACCTACCAGTTTGGGTGTGATGTAAGTAGTATGTGCCACCATGGTCGTCATGTACAGCACCCACCAGTTTGGGTGTGATGTAAGTAGTATGTGCCACCATGGTCGTCATGTACAGCACCCACCAGTTTGGGATGTAAGTAGGGGGAAAATATCTGTAAAATGCATTTACAAGAATTGCAGTTGTCGCCACGTAAAAAATGCCTGAGGCATTTTTATACGTGGCAACAACCGCAATTCTTGCATTCGAAGGAACGTAATGTCTACATGGTTGGTATGTTTGAAGGGGACCCATTCAAGACACCAAATAAGCGGGGAGGGGGGTGGAGAAATTATCAGGGGGAAGGATGATATTACTTCAAATATGGTAGTTCCTTGGGTCCATGTTAGGGGTGTAGATATGATTATAATCAACATCAGGGCAATAGAAATGTGTGTTCCTAACAATTAGAATAGCTGTTGCTAGGCAACCAGCTGTATTAGCAACAAACCAATAGAACCATTGAATTACTTGGCTCCATATTAGGGTGTGTAGGTATGATTATAATCAACCTCAGGACCATGGAAATGTGTGTTGCTAGGTAGATAAACAATAAGAATAGCTGTTGCTAGGCAACCAGCTGTGTTAGGAACAAACCAATAGAACCATTGAATTCCTTGTGTCCATTTTAGGGTCGGTAGGTATGATTAAATAGTCAACCTCAGGACCATGGTAGGCAGATAAACAATAAGAATAGCTGTTGCTAGGCAACCAGCTGTATTAGCAACAGCCCAATAGAACCATTGAATTCCTTGGGTCAATGTTAGGGGGGGAGTATTCATTATAATTAACCTCAGGACCTATCAAAGGTAGATTAATATTATTGTTATCACATAGCATAAATTTGTGTTGTGACTCCTTAATCCAAGATCTCGGCGCCCGTTCTGACTTCTGGTAAAGTGCAAACATCATATGCCTGGCGGCACCACTACTTCGGCATAAAAAAATTATAGTTGTCAATTTGTCAGTGACTAGGTACCTCTCTCAAAGCGAATTGAGTCCATCCTAAAATTCTCGCAATAAAAGCTGTATAAATTTCTTTCTTTTTTCAGGCCTCGACCACAGTGTCGACCACAGCTTCGTCATCATTGCAGACATTCTAATGGATCTTATTGCAACATCACAACAATGATGGCTGAGAATAAAGACTCAAAGTTAGCTCATTCTGATCTCCTTATTACATGTCAACCTAAAAATGTACATTAACTAGCGGGAACAGGCGATTTTGAAAGAATATTGTCAAAATTATGAACATTATACCATTGTAAAGCTGATAATATTTGAAACAATAATATATGACTCCCAAACTTATACATGGAATATCCAAATTTTAGTTGATTTCTCCCAGAAAGAAAGAAAAGATGATTTAATAGATATCCAGAGAAAAGTGACTAGTGGGGTTTACATTTAAAAAGCCCATGTTTTTGCACAAGGAAGTATGATAGCTATAAAATATAGATTGCCATCTAAGTAGTCTGTATGTATTTGTTGAGATTCCCATAGCTATATTGCCATCACAGGCCTTCACTGAGCTGTGGTGGAGATGGTCTGCAGGGGTTCGTTAGTATTAGTAGAAAGGTCTGACACTGTGGTGGTACGGTCATCTAGGTGACCACGTGACCAAACACTACATACCAGGCCTATACTAATGCCATCTACTGATTCTTGTGGGAACTATAGCTGTATGTAGTGTTTGGTCACGTGGTCACCTAGATGACCGTACCACCACAGTGTCAGACCTTTCTACTAATACTAACGAACCCCTGCGGACCATCTCCACCATAGCTCAGTGTAGGCCTGTGATTGCCATCAAACAGTTTTTTAGGTGGGATAATGCAGCCAGCTTAGCACCCAACCTGCCCTAAGTGGAACAACAACACTAGCAGTACCTCACCTGGGCAGTGCCTATAATTACCCATTCAAGTGGAACAGGCCAGCTCCAGCAGGGGGTAAGTCAATGGGTAGTAGTATGCAAATGACCCTATCATATGACATAGAGTCAGGTAGGGAGAATTTGCTTGACCTGAACTGACAAACATGCTAAAATACATACGGGTGGACTTTCACAGTCACCAAATTAGGGATGTCATCGATACCTACCAAATCGAAATTTCGGGATTTTTGGATTTCCGATTATCGTATCGACAAAAATGCAAAATTGATACACTTTTTGACCTACTTTTATCCTGTGAAAAAGCCTCATTTAGGTGTAGAAATAAGGAAGATTATAGGCATTTTTCACCACTTATTTGCATGACGAAAACCAGACCCTAAAGGTCCCATTAGAAGCAAATGGATCTGCTATATAATTTTATGTAACTCAACACTCTAACATCTAGCCTATGATTATGTTGGGTATTATGAATTCTATTTGGGCTTGAAAAACAGGTAAAAACATGTCTTTTGAACATTATTTAGCTGTTATTTGTCTGCATCGAAAAATCGAAAAAAAATCGGAATTTCGACACTAAAATAGTGAATAGTGGAATAAATTGGATACCAATGACATCCCTACACCAAATACACTTGAATATGATAGTATTTGATAGTATCTAATCCCCTTCCTCAGGATAATAGTGTAAGAGACATGTATCATGGTTTAAACTTATTTCATCCCATTGCATCCCTTCTAGATATATCTAAATAAAATATATGTGGTAATATTATGGTCCATACACTTGGTTCAGAATGTCTTGTGTCCCTCTGACAGGTATTTGCCAGAGAAAAACATTGATTTCCATCTGCTGCAAGATAACACCTCACTGTGAGCCATTTTCTGAGATCTGGCCCAGCCTTGACTGACCTGCCACCTAGTGTATGTTGTGCCCGCTACATTAACCTAATTTAAGACTTCAACATTTCAAGCTCATTTCAGAGTTTTCGAACAAGTCAATTTCAAATGAACAAGGATGGAATAACTTATCCATTTTTACACAGACATTTGTATCTAGAATATCCAAAAGAAAGAGCAATTCTTTTTATTCTACTGCTGACATATCACATGACATGTGGCAATGATTTAGTGTGGTGTGACTTGTTCTACTGACAACTGTTGTCCTTGCTGCAAAGTGTTAGTTCACCGGACTGCTTCGACGCTTGCATTTGCCATCAGACATTCTCACACTGCCTGCCCCTGCACTGCTCTATAGGCCGGACTCCACTAGGGCGACTAAGCTACCTGCGAAACAAGGCATTCTTTTGGGTCCTTTGTTCTCAAATAGATCGGCCTGTTTCGCCCTGTTTCGCCCTGTTTCGCTGTGTTTCGCCCTGAATGTCGCCCTGTACATGGGGACATTCAGGGCGACATTCAGGGCGAAACACAGCGAAACAGGGCGATCTATTTGAGAACAAAGGACCTAAAAGAACGCCCTGTTCGCAGGTAGCTGTGTCGCCCTAGTGGAGTCCGAGCTTATGTGGTGCCCTCACACTGCCTGCCCCTGCACTGCTCTATGTGGTGCCCTCATGCTGCCTGCCCCTGCACTGCTCTATGTGGTGCCCTCATGCTGCCTGCCCCTGCACTGTTCTATGTGGTGCCCTCATGCTGCCTGCCCCTGCACTGCTCTATGTGGTGCCCTCATGCTGCCTGCCCCTGCACTGCTCTATGTGGTGCCCTCATGCTGCCTGCCCCTGCACTGCTCTATGTGGTGCCCTCATGCTGCCTGCCCCTGCACTGCTCTATGTGGTGCCCTCATGCTGCCTGCCCCTGCACTGCTCTATGTGGTGCCCTCATGCTGCCTGCCCCTGCACTGCTCTATGTAGTGCCCTCATGCTGCCACCTGCTATGTACTCCTCCTCTTAGTGAAGGCAAAGTGAACGTCATACACGATGGCGGATGGAAGTGAATACTGCAGGAGCATTGAATTATCAATGGTTAAGTTGAAAATAATGCCAAAAATCTAAGAACTAGTATGCATGCTACTGAATGTGCAACCAGTTCAATTAGATACTGAAAATAATGAATCTCAAATATTAGTGAAAAGTTAGTAGGCTTTACTAACTTTTGTACAATCATTAGCGAAACGCATACCTGTGCTCAAAGTTCCTAGATAAGTAGATAGATACATTAAGCTAACCCCAGATCATATTTAATAGTGGAAAAGGTTCTTTAAGCATGATAACATGCAATTACGATCTTGGCATACAGATAAATATCTCATAATTTGCTTGTGCTGCCACCTGGTGTTAAATTCCTGTTAAAATTCCAGCTGGTTAGTTCAAAGTTAGACAGAGTTGGTGAATTGTTAGTTCGATCAACCAACTATGATAAGTTTAATAGTTACTCTTACTAACATAATTAAGCATTGACTAATTTTCAGTGAATAAATAATAGAATAGGAACTATTTGTTTACACTTTTGCAAAGGTTAGATTGGGGTTCAGTGAAGATTGAGATTGTTCAATGTTTTACGTTGGTGGTATTCCTTCATTTAGGAAGGTCTACGATGATTTTGTGAGTTTTTAATGTTGTGTTGGGTGATATCAAATTATATAGCAGAACCATTTCTTTCTGTGAGACCTGCTCTCCGTCTGTCGTAGTCTTGAGCCCATAATCCACGGCGGCAGGAACCTGTGTTGAAACGGTATCGCTATTCTCTCGCGCCTTTTTGGCGGCTGTGCCGCCAAAAGCCCAGGCTCCACTAGGGCGACACAGGTACATGCAAAACGGTGCGATCTTTTTCTATGTTTACTTTTGCACATCTTGCTTCATTTCGCCTCATTTCACGGCAGTGTCGCCCTGATTGCCGCCCTGTTTCTGGTGATAGCTAGGGCGACACTGTCGCGAAATGAAGTGAAATGAGGCGAAATGTGCAAAAGTAAACATAGAAAAAGATCGCACCATTTCGCAGGTACCTGTGTCGCCCTAGTGGAGCCCAGGCTATAGTCCACAGCGTTACAGGGGCGAAATTGGCTTTGCAGGGCCACAAAACCATTTTAACACGGGTTCCTGCTGCCGTGGACTTAGGGCTTTAGCTACATTGACACTGAAATGACATAGATGCAGCAACATTATATCAGTCCCTGGTATTGATGAATGAATTACTATGTTTTTGAGTATTAAACCTTTATTAAATTGTTACGATTGATGCTGGCAGCGACGGACGGTGATGGCCGCCAACCATAGGGACGACAAGCACTCAAGAGGCAAAGTGAACATGTATTATGTAACACCGAAAAACAGAGACACAATCGATTCGATTTAAGTGATATACATATAGGCCTATGTACAATGTATGTATACGCAGGTAATTCACACCAAAGATAAACCAGTCAAATTACAAGATTATTGAATGATATAGTCACTCCACCAGACTTGTTGTACAAGGATATCAGGATATAGCAAGCAATCTGATTTATCGATATACATATGCGGGTGGTACTGGAGAAAAAGAAGGATGCAGAAAATTCAGCTGCTGGTAGGTTGTGCAAAATTGGATACAACTATACAACTCGACCATTGTCTGGTGTATATAAGATTGTAAGATGTAAGATCTTACCTTCACATTGAAAAACAGTATATTAAGTTGAATATATCATATGAATTTATAATATGGTAAATTGGTGAAAACTTTTATTTTTCTCTATACATTATTGATTGGGGTCTATCAAACATACCATTGTAAATAAGTAAAACTGTACAACAAGTGAAATGTGTATTTTGAAGCGCAGGAGCTCAGCTTACTTAAGCCCCACCCTAGCACAATTGGGTGAGCTTGTGTAAGCCTAGGTCATACCCAAGCCAACCCTATGTGATTGGCTTGGGTATGCCCTATAGGCAGTCAGGACCTCGCACTATAACTTGCTGGGATGGTTTTAGTCATTGGTCACTCCCAGCCCACATTGGGTATAGCGCACCTATTATCAGCCCACATTGGACAGAACATATCAAAACATAGTTTGTTCGTTCAAGGCATGAGAGAGAGAGTTATACTAATAATCTTCAGAAGATAATCTTCCTAATCTGCCCTGACTTGATCCCAGCCACCAGTCTAATCTAAAAGCCCTGTGAATTCTATGTTGCTGCTACAGAGGCCAAGACAGAGCAGGCAACCTTTGGGGCTTCACAGAGAAAAAAGTGAGCGTCAGCTGGACTCTCCCCAAGGTCAGGCACTGCCTGACACAGGTAAGAGAGTCTGCTGTACTTTCAAAACAGTCAGGCTGAGCCTCATTTGATAGTCCCATAAAGTTACTCCCTTTTGAGAGTCAGCCTGATCCTTGTATGACAGTCAGGCAAGACAAATGTTCATACCAGAGTCAGGCTGACTATCTTTCCACAGTCAGGCAATGCCTGACATTGGGATGAGGGTCAGTTAGCCTGAGCCTTCTTTGTTTGCTACCAGGTGGGGACACAATACATTATTGAGATTAATGGTAATGTATAAGACACCATTCTTGTGGATTTGGAAATAATATACATTGAGATTCTGGGTATTACCTCTGACATATGTAAATGACTGGTGGTCTGTGATTGCACACCCTTTCCTATTCAATGCAAATGCAAATAAGTAACTATAGTCTCACTGTACAGAAGAGATTCCAGCTATACCTGACTTTCACTGTGGCCAAGGTCCAGCATTGCTAGACTCATATCCACATGTGAGTCCAGCTTGGCTTGACTCTCGATGGCCAGAGTCTGGCATCGCTGTACTGTCACTCTAGGTGCAGTCCAGCATTGCCAGACTACCCTTGAGTATGAAAGTCAGGCAGTGCTGAACATTCGTACATGAGAGTCCAGCATTGCCTAACTTTGACTGCAGCGAAAGTCATCACAACGAGAGTCCAGCACTGTCTGACTTTCATCATAATGAGAGTTAGGCAGTGCTGGACCATGGAAAGGCCAAAGTCGGGCAATGCTGGACTCTCATTCTCATGAAAGTCAGGCAGTGCTGGACTCTCTCTACAGTCAAATCAGCTAGACTCTCACATGAGGGTGGTTTTGGCGACATGGGTCTGACTATGGCATGTGAGTCCAGGTGACTCTCACATTTTCCTCTGTGTTCTATTCGACGCCATATGTTCTTGCACTTTTACCTTCCTGGTTACAAATATAACACACATCGATAATCAATGTTGGATGGTTCCTGGACAACAAGAAATAGTTCACAGGACAGAGCCTATAGGCTTCTCTTACATTCATATAAAAAGAAAATTAGTTATGGATATAATCTAGGGAGAAATATTAAGTGATCCACGTATGTCCCATGTAACTTACTTTGGGTATGATAGTATTTTGCATCAAGCTTTCTGCATTATTTTACCAATGGGTCTACTTTTGCAGTCTATTATTTTGACACACATAATTATGTGCATATTTGATAGTGACTATATTTTAAACACTGTAATATATTGGGATAATACGGACCCTGCACTGAAAAGTTATATCCAATGGCTGTTGCCCTCGAATAAACTATTTACATACAGACAGAAAATCATAGTTTATAAATAACATCTTACTGGACATTATGATTATTTTCCTATCATTGACATGTTATATAGATTTGTATAACTTGTAAATATCAGCCATACACCCTAGTAGCAAGCTCACAATGGGCCAAATCGGGCTGGCCCGATGTGGGCGCAGATCAGTTTCAAAGTGGGCTACCCGATGTGGGCTGAGGTGGGGTTTGAACAGGGCAGACTGATGTATCTAGTGTCTTAGTACAGGATAAAGTACACCTGAAGGTGCTCAACCTTGCATATAGCTCGCTGGTATAATGGATAAGGCGTGGGTCTATGGACGGGGCTATTGCGGGTTCGACTCCCGGAGGCAGCAGTGACTTTTTCTAAAGAACAGTATTTTTTCTAACTAAATACAGTGACATAATAGGTACCTTTAGCAAACCCAATGTAGCTCATTAAACGCAGATCTATGTAGCAGTGTTGAAAGTATAGCTTACGTCTGCGTGTAACGAGCTACGCTAGGATTGCTAAAGGTCCCTTATATAAACACACAGTCACATCAACTTTTTAACTACCCCATGTATCTGATTGCCAGAGGACTTTGCATTAAACCTGGTACTCCAACCTGCTACATTGAGTTTATATACATCAAAATAGAGTATAATTATCTAGCCATGGCTCACTGCTGTATTCGACTCGGTGGCCAAATGCATAGAGCACTCACTTTCAAAACCTGGTCATCTGAGTTCAATCCCAGGGCAGGCTAGGCATTTTGGGACAATTTTCTTTTCTTTCAAGGATATGTATGCACTAAGGATCTTACCTGTGTTGTTTTAGTTCATGTAACCTGACCTAGATTGTGTTGGACTTCTACTGAGGGTTTACAGATCTGTACCTTGTTTTGCCACTGCACCAGTGTGAGAACCAGTAGAGACTGGGAGTAGGAACCAGTGTGTGTTGGAGTGGGACCTGTGTGTAGTAACCAGTGGGACAGGGGTGTAATCCAGTGATACTGCAAATAGGAACCAATGGGACTGGGGGTAGGAACCAGCAAGACTTGGGGTAGAAACCAGTGGGACTGGGGGTAGGAACTAGTGATACTGCAAGTAGGAACTAGTGGGACTGGGGAGTAGGAACCAGTAAAACTGGGTGTAGGAACCAACAAGACTCAGGGGAGGAACTAGTGAGACTGGTGGTAGGAACTAGTGATGCTGCAAGTAAGAACCAGTTGGACAGGGGGTAGAAACCAGTGAAACTGGGTGTAGGAACCATTAAGACTCGGGGTAGGAACCAGTGGGACTGGGGGCAGAAACCAGTGAGACTGGACAATAACCAGTGGGTAAAAGTTCACATTTCAAGTCCCCCAACATAGTATCTATAACTTAGGGGAGACCCTGGGTCAAAATACCCTGCCCTAGAGGCCCCGATTGTGCTGCCCCCATGTGGCAAACAGGGAAAACGCTCCTTTTCTGGTGGAAAGTTAAGAAGAAAAATGGGCAAGGGTGGAAAGATGCAATTATGATGCACATGCATATCACCATTTGTGAAAAATGGTCAAATAGATGCTTAATATAATGTGAGACTACATGAAACTCATGTTATCACAGTTTCCAACAAAAGGTTTGCTGTTGTCCTTTAACATTAGATGGTCCCTACTATAGAATATGTAGAGTTTTTATCCAAAGCAGTATCTACTTTCATTAATGCAATGAAACCAAAATAGATAACTAAGTTGCAGAATAGGTAATAATGAACAGATTTTCTAAAAGTTTGGAAATATATGAAGGTTCCCATTTGAATGTGCAAAATTAGATTCTCCAAGTAGCGATAAACCTTACACCCCATTTCTGTCACTTTCAGATTACCTTAAGTAGGGGCACCTGCTTCATGCAGGTAGGAATTATGGGCTTTGAGGCCAATGTGTCGCTAGATCAGATGACTGTTACTTGTCTAATCTGTATGGCTCAAATCTGATGATCATACTTCATGTTTGTCCATAACTGGATAGGAAGAGTGTGATTCAGCCTTGGGTGCATTAATTAGCAGCACCTTGCATGTCCAAGTCAATAGGTTGTTTGTTGTGGGGGTGCTGTTGGGGAGGACATGATACTTCCACTCTCTCAGAGTAGGGAGGGGCAGGGTGGGTGGACCTTTTTTTTGGGGGGGGGCTTGGGATTTATTGGATTGCCATTAAACCTATATTTTTCCCAGGTGGTGCCACATGACCAAATTGGGCAACCTGGCCAAAACCCAAGCTAACCCCAAATTGGTTAGCCTGCTTGGGGCCACAGCAAAAATCAATGACCTAACCCACTGGGCTTGAGCCAGGCAGTCCACTCAGGGCCACATTGGGAGCCCGCTGTGGCCCCACATGGGGCCACACTGTGTTTTAGGCGTACAGTGTTTGCTTTTTCTTCACTTAGTATATTATGGATATCACATGTACTTCATAATCATATACCATCCCCTTGGTGCATAGGTGGGTCTTACCACTTGACCTTACAAACAAATAAGGAGAGAACTGTTTAGGATAAGAAATATTTAGCTCGGCCTTTGTAGGTATTTTTGCGCTGTACATGTTTTTACGATTTTTCGCGGAATTTAAAAATCCGCAAAAATATGTACAGAGTAAAAATTTAAACAGCATTGATTTAAAGTGCCAAATCTCGGAAATCTGTGAATTCAAATACACAAAATATTTTAACTACTTTTTAGCAAAACTGCGAAAATGAATACACACGAATATATCTACATTTACAGTAATCACTTAAAACACGTCAGCTTTGTGATCATATTCAGTTACTACCAAGTACAGTCTGTCATTTTCATGGGCATATATCGCACATAATCTAGGCTTGTAAAACCTTTTGAAAAATTGCTTTACTGTCATTGCAACACTGTCAGCCATTTGGTGTCGATAAAATGTTAAAATATGTTTTCCATATGGTGCCAATTTTGTGACACTGTTGGAGAAAAGAGCAATTAACATATTGATCAGCATTATTGGTACCATCACAATATATAGAATGTGCAACAAATAAAGGCCAAATTTAGCATCTACATCATAGGTGTGTACAGGCTGTGTGTTCAGCATAATGGTATAAATACCATACATGGACTCCTCAATGCTACTGAAACCAGGAGCTCCCTTATCACAATCACTACCATATGAAGTGATCACATTGAAGAAGAATATGCTGAAGAAGACTTGGAAAATGAGAAACACAACTGCAAACCGTGCAACATCATTCAGCATATGCTGAACTATAACTACAAAATGTCCAATAGCTGTCAGCTGAATGATGTGCATTACAAACCACACCAGTGTAAATGATAAGATAAGATCAATAAATGCAGTGACGTGTATGGGTATGACCCAGCCCATTAAGTATCCAAGAATAGCTAGGACCATTTTGATCATGGCTGCAGCATTTAACACAATATCTATGTGTACATAAAACAGCGGGTCTGTTGCAGGCTTCCCTTTGTTATTCAGCATTTTCATCAGCATCCTTTGCTGTCTACTTCGCTTTATCCTAAATGAAACTGTCGAACAGAACCAACCTAGCAGTAGTAAAAGTGTTGCCAGGAGAAGGAAGATCTCAAATGGTAATGGAAATTGCTTCCACATACAGTCACGTTTAGATGAATTCTTCGGTAAACCATTGTTAACAGAGAGATGTCTCTGAGGAAACAGACCATCTCTCATGATGGATGAATTCGCACACAAGATTATACACAGTATCTTCAGTATTCTTTGAAAAATCTCACCCAAAACTATGGGTTTCAAGACAGAAAACCTTTTCCTGAACCAGGTTTGCATATATACTGACTAGCAAGAAATGACTGTGTCTGTGGATCAGAAAGTTTCTCATGATCTATATAGCTAAACATCAACAGCGGTGACTTTTCTAGTCGGTTTGAATCAGGATGTTCATAGTCGGTCACATCATACCATGTGTAGGTGCATAAAACACGCGTTTCAGTCTTTATGAGGTAGACTCCTGGGGTATTAAAGATAGCATTGAATAATGAATGAAGGTCAAGATGGGCTGCAAGTTCGAGAGAATTCAACCCCTCTGAGATTTCTTGTTTCAAAAGAGTCTTGATTATTGCTTGATCAAGACGATTACACAACCAATGGTAACATTTTAAATACTCTGCCTCCTTTGCATGCCTGCAATAACAGCAGTAGATAAGGGCATGAAAAATGTTCAGGGAGGATTCATCCCTCGCAAAAATGTCTACTTCTTTTTGTTTTAAAAAAAGATCCAGAACTTGAAGTGAAACAGATGCTATTGCAGTAAATATTGAGGACCGTCCTATATAGCGCATATAAGGTGGGTAACAGTCACATTTAGAGTGGCCACACTCAGGTGGTTTCCACTCTGGTAGCTTACCACTCAGGAGGTACACCTTCACATCTTCTGTCACACGCTCAAGTATGCACGTAACATCCACAATGCTATCTGAGCAGATTGCCTGAAGCCAGGATACATGTAATTCCTCAGACATTTTGTTTTTGTATGTATTCTCCATTTTTCTAATCCTGCTTCGTCAAGGTTAATAGTCACTAGACTCAGTGGGGCTGAACCTTCCTAAGTGTACTCTACCACAGTCCCAGTGTTCATGTGAAGCCTCTGATTCCAGGTGAGCACTGGTTGCCATAGTAACTTTCAACGTGCATTGTGCTGTGTTTGATGCTTTTAGGGTACATCGACAAGTCCTGTAGACCTCTGTTCACTAGCTTGGTATGGTCTGACTACTGCGATCTGATCAACTAATGCATGTGTAGAAATCAGGTCATAACAAACCAGCTCACCTGTCCCTCAGTAGTGATGACTGAAGCCACACTAAAGCTATATCTCTAGGGGTTGAACTTTAGATTTGGATATGTTATTGAGTGATGGATGATATCAGATGTTTAATGGTAGAACGTGTTCCTTAGTTTGGTCAAAGAACAATACAAAGAAGAGAATCAAGCCAAGCAAGGATAAGTAACTTAACCTACCACTTATCTCCTTCGTACTACACGCCTAAGCAGACTATTGTATTTGTCTTGCCAGACTACTCTTTCCTTATAATTATGTCTGCACAGAAATACATATGTTAATATGAAACCCGAACTGCACCACAATATAAAGTGGCTGTCCTTTGAGAGTGGCGCTGTCTACTTAAGCCGGGCGTGTAATTCCTCTGAAAGCTTACACTTAGACCAAGTACTACAAAACAATGGCCTTTAGCTCTGCCTCAATATTAGTGATACTGGGGACGCCAACTTTGCTGCACTGCTTTCAGAATGTGCCTTTTGATAAAGTAGTCGCATGTAGAATCCAACAATACTTCTGTATATACAAACTGACCCGGAATGAGATGATGTGGTTGTCCTGAGAGTTATAACTGGGGATGCAGCTGTGGTCTTATATAGGTTGGTTTGTGTTGTCAGGTATTGTTGACTTGTTATCAATTTACCAGGATATCTGGATGTATTGGGAGAATCCAAACTCAACTCTGAATACATCATTCTTCTTTTTCTTTGTAAATACAATGCAAGAATCATTAGACCGGACTTTTCCTAATGTACACCAGTGTGTGATGAGAGATCCATTAGCTTCTGCATTTAGTTGTCATGGTAACTGTCTATATGCACAGCCCATTTTCAACCAAACAGCCATTACTGTGTTGTGCTAAGAGCCTTTAGAGGACACCAACGAGTCATCATTTAGTCATCCCTTCACCATTTTTGAGATAATGTGCTGATCGATGCTTAGATTCTATGTGCAAATGCAGTGGTTACTACAGAGCACAGACGTCTCAACGAAACTATGTTCTAGCCAACTATCCCTCCCCAGCTAACAAAAAACACGTTATTTTACTTCAGAATAACGTTTTTTGTTCACTGGGTCAGTGTGACTACCACAATACCATAATGTTTTAAAACCCCACATTCCCTATAAAAGTCTCAGAGTACTGGTCCTCGCTCCCCTCCAACTGTTACCGTCGGGGCAGCTGGATCGACACTGTTAGGTGCCCAGAAAATAATATATTTGTTTGCCTAATTCTGTTGAAATGCCTACCATTGTGAAACATGTTGTGATATCAAAAAGGTAAATATGGGTAACAGCAGCGACATTGGTCAGTAAAAAGCTTACTAGCTTTATAACAGATAAGCATGGGCATGATAGATGAATAGTCAGCATGGATCTGTCTAAATACCTGGATTTGACTGGAGAGAAATGACTATTTGTGTATTGCTTCATTAAAAAGAATCAAACCCATCTTACTTATGTTAGAGATGAACATCATGGATGACACATGGATAACCTCTTAGTAACAAATGACATTGGTATCTTTGTAGAATAATGTAATCTTTATTTGAATAATACATCAGCTAGATGTTGCATTAGTTATGAACCGTCAAGGGAAAAGGGCCCTTCGTAAAAATAATTCATGAAGGTAGATAAAGTGACACCTCGGCGGCTACAACAAGTACTGAATCTCAGATGCAGTCATATGACACTGTGTAGACCTTTAAAGGGCCTGGTTGTCATATTCAGTTACTACCAAATAGATTTTGTCATTTTCATGAGCAAAAACTGAACATAATCTATGCTTGTAATATGTACGAAACCATTGCTTTACTGTCAATGAAACACTATCTGCCATTTGGTGACGATAAAATGTTAGAATATGTCTTCCATATGGTGCCAGCTTTGTGACACTGTTAGAGAATAGTGCAATCTGCATGTTTAGCAACATTATTGGTACCATCACAATATAAAGAATGTGCAACAAGTAAAGGCCAAATTTACTATCTACGTCATAGGTGGTTAGATGCTGTGTGTTCAGCATAATAGTATAGATACCATAATAGAAAGACTCTCCAATGCTACTGAAACCAGGAATTCCTTTATCACAATCACTGCCATAAGAGGTAATGTTGATGAAGAAAAACATGCTAAAAAAGCTCTGGAAAATGAGAAACACAACTGCAAACCGTGCAACATCTTTCAGCATATGCTGAACTATCACGACAAAATGTCCAATGGCAGTCAATTGGGGGGGTAGATGGGGGGGTCCCCATGTCGCATGTCGATTTTAAGAAATGATCATGTCACATGTCACTAAGGAAAAAGCCATGTCACTAGTGTCACTAAGGGATTTATACATGGGGGTCTTGGGGCCGCAGGCCCCAGAAAAATCTAGTAAAATTGACAATCTACAGTGCCAAAAATTTGAAGAAAAAGTTGGGTAACCTACTGTACTCCAAATGAGGGATTTTTCCTATGTCACTAAGCCCCATGTCACATGTCGATTTTAAGAAATGGCCATGTCACATGTCACTTAAATGGCCATGTCACATGTCGATTTTAAGAAATGGCCATGTCGCCATGTCGATTTTAAGAAATGGCCATGTCGCCATGTCGATTTTAAGAAATGGCCACGTCGCCATGTCGATTTTAGGGGTCTATACCCATTCAATTGGATATTGTACATTACAGACCACACTATTGTGAATGAAATTATCAGGTCTGTGACAGGGGTCACTTCCAAGGGTATCACCCAGCCAGTTATATATCCAATTGTAGCAGAGGTTAATTTAATGATTAGCAAGACATTTAACACAATCTCAATATGAACATAGAACATTGGATCAGTTGCTGGTTTCTTTTTCTTTTTCGGCATTTTCTTCAGCTTCTTTTGCTGCTTACTTCGTATGATCCAAAATGAAACTGTCAACCACAACCACATAAGAAGCTGTATAAATGTTGCCAGGAGAAGGAAGATCTCAAATGGTGTTGGTAGAAACCTCCACATGCAGTCATGTTTAGATGTACCATTAGTTAAGCTGTTGTTAAATGAGGGATCATGTTCTAAGAAAAGACCATCTCTCAAAATGGATGAATCCACACACATGATTACAAACACTATCTTTAATAATCTTAGAAAAACTTCACCCAAAACTATGGGTTTTAAAGCAGAAAACCTTTTCTTGAACCACGTCTGCATACATTGACTAGCAAGGAATGTCTGTGTCTGTGGATCAGAAAGTTTCTCATGATCTATATAGCTCAACATCAATAGTGGTGATTTATCTAGTCGGTTTGAATCAGGATGTTCATAGTCGGTCACATCATACCATGTGTAGGTGCATAACACACGAGTTTCCGTCTTTATGAGGTACACTCCTGGGGTATTGAAGATAGCATTGAATAATGAATGAAGGTCAAGATGGGCTGCAAGTTCGAGAGAATTCAACCCCTCTGAGATTTCTTGTTTCAAAAGGGTCTTGATTATTGCTTGATCAAGATGATTACACAACCAATGGTAACATTTTAAATACTCTGCCTTCTTTGAATGCCTGCAATAACAGCAGTAGATAAGTGCATGCAAAATGTTCAAAGAGGATTCATCCCGCTGAAAAATGTTTACCTCATTTTGCTGTAGGAATAGTTCCAGAACTTGAAGTGAGCCAGATGCAATTGCAGTATGTAGTGAAGACCGTCCAATATAGCGCATATAAGGTGGGTAACAGTCACATTTAGAGTGGCCACACTCAGGTGGTTTCCACTCTGGTAGCTTACCATTCAGGAGGTACACCTTCACATCTTCTGTCACACGCTCAAGTATGCACGTAACATCCACAATGCTGTCTGAGCAGATTGCCTGAAGCCAGGATGCATGTAATTCCTTAGAAATGTTGAATACTAATGTATTGTCCATATGTCCAATCATAATTATCAATGATTGTGAGCATGGGTAAATTTTGGTTTCCTGCTGTCAGCTTGCCTATGTGTGTATGAGAGACTGATAGTCTTCTGATACAGTATGTGCCACTTGTTATGGTAACTGTCGTCAAGCAAAAGCTTCATCTGATGCATCATCCATTACTTTATTCAGTGCATTTATAGTTGACACCAGGAAGTCATTTGGTCATTACTTTACCTTGGTTTAGGTCGGGTTTCCCCAAACACTGACAGCCATTCTTTTATATTAGATCAATACTGGGCCTTTAGGGCAGCAATTCTGTCATGTCATAAAGAATTCTAGTCTGCCCACACATCCCTCAGTAGACTTCTTTGCAGCATCAATGCTCATTGTTTGTCTAAGTGTGTGCAAAATGAAATTAGTGAGCACCTAAAATGTTGGTGAATCTGGGGATCAATGCATAATACTATGTGTGATCGAAATTTAAAACTGATGGATTCAAATCAGTATTCATGATTTCATTGATATTAAACAATGACTAATGCTGAGGCCTAGGAAGCAAACCTTCAACACATTTATGTTGGAATTGGATAGAAAAGTAGTGTTTGAGCACTCCTTATTTATGGGAATTAAGATTTGGGAATTATGTGTATTGTATAGATCTTGCAGGAAAGACCGCTATGACATATTCATTGATAAGGGCATGTAAATTGTTCAAAGAATACAGTACTGTTGCGATAAAGCGCCAGGGCGCTCATTTATTTGGCAGGCCTCTTACTTCCGGCGCTTATACAAGACAGGCACTCTTTCAAGACCAGGCGATTATAGGTTTTGGATAAATTAGACGCCCACATATATCTTAAGTAGATCAGAGGAAAGTAACACAGAGCCAGCCCCCTAACTAAGCATTTGGCACCTTGCTGCCCTGGTCAGATGTTAATCCCATTCTTTGCAGTTATAGTAGTTTCACACATTGACATGCATGCATAGAGGGGCTCTGTTAGGAGGATGGCTTGTCTCACCTTTCATGAACAGGCCACTTTCTGTTGACTACATTTCCTATCCACATAAACCCCTTGGATTGATGTCTGGACGGGTCACTACAGTGATGCAGAATGACACTAGAGAAACAATGCAACATTTCCTTGCATTCAAGTCATTATTAATAAAGGCAAATACAAAATTCAATTCATAATGTAGGATGTTCGAACTGTACGTGAAATCCCCTATAACATGTCATGCCTACAATACCAGGCGCTTACCCTTTAACCCAGGTGCTTATTCAAGACAGGCCCTCTTTCAAGACCAGGCGCTTTATGGCGACAGTATGGTAGATCTAGGTTAAGAAGGTAAGTTGATGAAACAAGGGAAACTATAGATTTACTTGTCAAAAGAAACGCACACATGTGCATAATTATCCAAATCCTTCTCTTAACAGATCACCTTTGTGGCATATTTGCATTCATGCCTTGGTCCACTGAAACTTTATATGATGAATGCAAATAATCTAAGGTTACTTCCTTTGCACTCTTGCCCAGAACAAACAAGCCATTTGGATTCCGTATAGATTTTTCTATTTCAAGCATTGTCTGGCCAGACATCACTTTGATTAATTCTAATTTTTTTCTGTCATGTCATGTGAGTTTAGCAAACAACAAGGTATGTTTATTTTTGCATTTCTAAAGCAATCAGAAACATATATTTATCTGTAAAATTATTCATAAACCATCAGAATTCATTATAGCTATATGACTAAACTCAACCTACATAAATGATTGCCTACTCAGTGCTGCCTCCTTGTAGGTATGAGGTGAAATACCTTTCAATACGATGATTTATATGAACTGTGCAAGCAGTATTTTTACCCACAACAATAAGGGTTTTCATATCCCAAGTAGCAAACACAGTGTGGCCCCATGTGGATCATCAGATTTGAGCCATTGAAAGTGACAGGAATGGGTCTACCGTTTATTGCTAGTTGGAGAACCTAATTTTGCACATTCAAATGGGAACCTTCATATATTTCCAAACCTTTAGAACATCTGTTCACTATTACCTATTCTGCAACTTAGTAATCTTTTTTGGTTTCATTGTATTAATTAAAGTAGATCCTGCTTTGGATAAAAACTCTACATATTGTATAGTAGGGGCCATCTAGTGTCAAGTGTCAAAAGTAGCAAAAGTAACCCTGTTCAAACCCCACCCCAGCCCACAGCGGGTAACCCACTTTGAAACTGATCTGTGCCAACATCGGGCAGCCGGCATGGGGCCACACTGAAACCGAATGACCAAAACCAATGAGCTCAAGACGGGTTTTCATCGGTTTTCCCAATTCAGGCAACCTGTTCAGGCCCTGCCTGAAACCCTGCCACTAGCCCAGGTAAAACCCAGGTAGAGATCTGCCCAAGCAAAAACCTATTTAGCCCTTTGTGGGCTTGCTACTAGGGATCTGTACATCACGCAAATCGTACATTGTATACTGCTTCATTTATTGATAGTCACATAGACCTCCACCATGAGTGTGTACTCATTGTTCTTAGCTGCAAAGTATAAAGACCACACAATACTAAGCCCTTTTAGTTCCTTCTTCTATCAGAAGAGGTCATATTGGCATGGGCCCCTAAATGATACTGTAGGGGTTTCGTTTACGTATAACGCGAACACAGGTTCCAAATTCGGTTTGAATGCAACAGGTTTTTATTCTATCACAGCCTCAAAAGTACACGAAGGTTTCTACTCGGTTCACTTGGTCTTTTAACCATTCGAAGACACACAGGATTCTATCGATAGTTCGAAGTTTAGCAATACCGGACAGTCAGGCCCTGAGCCAGCATGGCTGGTGCAGGAACCATAGTGTGGGAGGGGTGTAGGTGCCCCTATCAAAGCGAAGGTACGAAAGGTGTGGGTCAGAGCTCGTCCTGGGACGAACTCCCTGAGGTAGCCAACCTCGGCCTCTTATATACCCTGAGCGCGGACCAAGCAGTGTCGACGTGGCACTCCTCCGTAGCGCCGTCTGGAGTGCCCTGCCTGGCTCCGCTACCGGATAACCGAAAGGACATGGCGTAGGTGTTGCCACCTAGTGTCCGTTGGAGGCACTTCCCGCTCTGACTCCACGGACCTATATGTACACGTATTATTCGTGCCCCTACATCACCCCCACCAGATTATACCAAGGGTCGTAATACATCTGATATAATATAATATACTCGAATATAGGAGAATAATATCAGTGTACATGATAACAATACTGGGGTACATTCGAAGGTACGAATTACGTTTTACACATACATGTAGAAAGTACAATTTTTAGATTTAGACTGACCTGTCACACCAAACAACACTTACATATCTATGTACATAACAGGGATCTTACAGATCCAACACCATAACGACAAGATAGATACGTGAGTATCCATCTTTAATAAAGATATGAATATATATGTGAATATATATGTTCTATACTACTTCTAACTATAGTGATCACAGATCTGTATGGTTTTTTGTTGAGATACAATATTGATTACTACATTAATTATATTAAGGTAGGTAAGGAATGCACGATATGTGACTTTTATGTGAGAGGTAATTACGTGAACTATTGGAATTATAAAAATGTACATGGAACCAACATAAGTGTGACATTAACTCTTATAACCAAGGAATGTAGTAATATTGGCCTCCACCTGAGGTAATAGATACATAACTATATATCCAATAAAATAGATATACTTTCGAAATCCGAATACCAGGTAGGTATCGAACACTATGTACAGTTTTGGTTCGAATCATAGTATACAGTATAAGCCACACTCTTTAAAGTATGAACACCTTTTTCATTTTTTTTTTTTTTTTAGACAACGAAGACATTTCTTGACAATTATGCATTTCACACCTGGTTTATGTTTTTTTCTCGAATCATGATTTCAATCATGGACGTTCTGTAATTACGAACACAATTATTAAGATATCATCGAAACATCATATGCACAAGTCATCAAAAACACAACTGAACAAACGAACACTCGAATTATCTTTACAAGTCCTTCACCAAGCCTTGGAGCTCTTCGAGGGACCTACTCCATTGGGTGAGTCCGATTCCGAATACTCGGATGAACTTAACGTTCAGCGCCTTCATAGTTTTGGCCTGATCGTCCAGTGTGTCCTCCGCAGCCTTTTGGAAGTCACGGGACGTTGTAAGTTCCCTCATCGAATGTTCTAGCTGTTTGGTGAGTTCGATCACCTTATCAGGCTCTGCCTGCTCGTCAATTCGTTGTTGTTCGAAGATCTGCCTCAGTCTCTCGACCTCCTTGCCCTGCATGGTGATGGCATAGTCGGCGGATGCCCTTGCCACACAGGCGGCATACTGCTGCATGCCAACTTGGTGCTCATGCAACCATCGTTCATACAGCTCCTTATGCAACACTGCATCAGGAGCCTTCACAGGCTCGAAGTAGTCCTTTGGAAACCGCACACTCGGACGAATGTTCTCATTACTTATCATGAGGTCATACCACCTATCCGGGCCGACTGCCGGTTCTTCTCGTACGTTGGGCCTGAAAGGCACAGTGGCTGTGGTGGTAGTAGTGGTGAGCACTGCGTCAGCGACAGTTGCTGTTTTCACTCCTCTAGTAGTTGTCATTGGTGTGGTGGTAACGGGGTTCGAAGTGGTCACTGGAACCGGGTCCACCACAGGCTCAGTTTTCACGGATGATGAATTCGAACTAGTGGCAGGGGTTTTACGCCCCACCGACTTTGTAGAGCTGTCAGCCTTCGGTTTCGCCTCTTCCACTACCTGGGGAGTGTGGATGGTGGCAGTGACCACCAAGTCCTTTTTCCCAGGCAGCACAAAGTGATCCGAATCCCCCATCTCTACGTTCCGGGAGTCCGGTTGGCGAAGGGCATCCTCTACAGGGATACCCGTGGGGAGGTTCCTGTACGGATCCCTCTCAGTCTGTCCTTCCGGACCAGGAGAGTCCATTGAAGGGTACTCAGTCCTGCTAGCCAGGTCACCAGGAGTCAGAGGACGAAGGGTTTGTAGTTGGGAACAACCTTTCCGGGCCGAAAAGTCCGGACCATAGTCAGGACGCAAGTCCTGCAGTGGGGACCGGTGCTCAATCGTTGTCGCTCGCCCTCGTGCTGCAGTTGGAACTCTTGGAGTTGGAGCTTCCGATTTGACCTTTTTACAGTCAGGTTCGGAAGTGGCCGGACTCCTGCTGGTTTCACTTCGTTTCCCCGTAAGGGGGTTGGCCGCTCTCCAGACGTGCAACTCCTTATACAGGACGCTGTTCAGGTCTAGTCGACCCCAGCAGCCGGAGGGGGCGAAGAGACCACGGCTGACGTGTTCGAATGTCCTGATTCTGAGGACGTGGATGGGGATACAGGTATGGCAACCTGCACCGGAGTCTTGGTCGGGGTTGTTGGAGGAGTCGAAAGCGTCTTGGCTGGTGCTCTAGGAGGCGTTGAAGGAGTGGAAGCCGTACTGGATACCACATCTACCAACCTCACAGTTGGAGACATGTTTATCGCAGTGGTTTGTGGAGGCAGAGGATGAGGGACACAGGGCTGTCGTGCCTCACCCTTCTTTACCTTACGCCTCTGGCTTTTAGGAAGTTCAAATGGTACCTCCTCCACATCCGAAGCGTCGGACACGGACCGTCCCTTCTGCTGTGGGTTGGGGTTCTTTCTAGACTGGGCTCGGGTGAGTGGAACTCTGGGGGCAGCTTGCATTGCTTCCAGGGTTAGCCATAACTGTTCATTGGCTGCCCGGAGTTCATCGGACTCTCTTACCAACTGAGCAAACCGAGCTTCCGGCTCAGCCGATTCTGAGGTATCCGAGTTGATTTCCATAACAGTCAACTCTACGATAGCTGGAGCCTTTTCGAATGGGACTGGTGAAGGTCCCGGGGCTTTCGGAAGAGGTTCGGATTGAGACTCAGTAGTCCCAGTTGTAGTGGTTGGTTCTTCGAATGACGCTGAATGGGGAGTACTCAAAGAGCACTCGGACTGAGCTGGGGCAGGTTCGGATACTTCGGACATGGGCGGAGTAGCTGGAGGGGTACTCGAATGGGAAGTTTTACGACTACCTCGGGTTTTGGTAAGTTTCCTTTTCTTCCCCTTCGTACTCGTGGTGCTCCCATCACTCGAGGGCACCGATTCCTCCATTTGTTTACCTCGTTGGAGATTTCGAAAGTTCGTACCACATCTCAGTAGGATCTGTCCGAAGATTTCGTTCTTGTAGGCACCCCGAATGGCTCCCTCGTAGCTCTCTAGCCATCTCCCCTCGTGGTGGTAGAACTTGTGTTCTTCCAGCTTGTCCAGTACCATCGCCATGAGTGTGGGATGGAGCTGCAGCGAGGTGTCGAATGGCGGATCGCACTCCAGCACCTCCATAAGTTGTTGCTGGGCCAGCGATTTTCGTATGAAGTCTTCCATCTCTTCGTCAGACACTGCCTGAATGGGCAATTTCTGACTCACCTCCTCTAGCTCCGGCATGTCGTCTTCCTCCGAATCACCTGCTGCGTTGAGCCGCGTGGATGTGGAATTGTCAATGTCCTTCGAAGCTACACGTTTTGGGGTGTTGCGCCACGGCAACGGCCCCATGTTGACTGTCGCTGGAGGTGGCATGGCCACGGCATCCTGCTCAGCCGTCGAATAGGAGCCGATCCCCGCCACACGGACGGTAATCGCACTCCTGGTGGATTCGGAGGCGGATTCATAATCCGATCCTGTGCGTTGTCGAATTGGCCATCATCCATCCCGAACAGGTCCAGCTCGTCGGACTGGAGGCCCTCACCGGGGGTGTACTGCTCCTCCATCGAAGTCGAATGTTTTCCACGAAAACGAAGTTTAAATCGAAGATATTGCGGAGTACGAAGCTCCGCGTGTCCAAATGACACTATGAGCGGGAACTAACCAGGTTGGCGCGTGTTATGATGTGGTTTTGGAGACTTTTGGTCGGTAACAAGACCCCTCTTACTCCTCCTTTGCCCTGCAGCGTCCGCGCGTCTTCTTGGCGCTGATCCAATATAGCGGCCGCCCTTCTTGTCTCGTGTCGCCACGCCCGCCGCGGGAGCAGAGGTCAACCAATCAGCGTTCACGCCTCACCGGATAGCCCTTTTCTAACGGATAACTCAGCGGGAGACGCTCGCGTTTCCCGCCACTGGTCGAATGGGTAGCTCACCGGAGTGTAATCCTTATTGAGTCAGTTCCACAGAACCATGGCTACCACTAATCATGAATTCTTCAGGAGTGTAGGCAAATGTCATTACGGGTAACATAAGAATACCCGCCGGATAGATCCGTCTGCCACCCTCGGGGACATTCACAATCAGCACCCGCCCTAGTTCTGCTCACTCGACAGCAATTAGGTCTGTACTACCATCATGGGATCGAAACTTCTTGTTGTGTATACAAATTAGGTCACAGCAGTCCCTTGGCCATGCCGTGGACTGCGCCTTAACCCTACCTTGGGTTCTTTAGACCTGGTCGTCCGGGAAGATTCGACAGGATGTCCAGTAGTCAATTGGACAGCCCTCCTCCCCTTCAGACCTTCATTTGCCGAGACTTTTTTTACGCATTTTTTATCCTTCTTGCTAGAATCTCGAATTGGTAAAAAATTTTTAGGCCTACCCCGGCCCCTCTTTAATTTACCAATACCAGGAGGCATATGTTTTTTCTCATCTGAGGGTATAACTAGTTTTCTAGGTCTACCGGGACCACGTCGTTCCGGGGTGGTCGCTCTCCGCTCAGTGTCACCTGACTTTGAATGCTCCCCTGACTTCGAATGCGCTGAAGCATCACCCTGCCACCGACGTAGATGAGCTACATTGGATTTATACAAGCGTCCCAACAAGGATTTGATCACCACTGTAGATTCTGAAACAATCCGAACCACAGTGAATGGTCCATCCCAGTTGGGTGACAGCTTCAGCTGCTGTAGGGGGTCGTGTAGCCTAACTACTTCATCCCCTACTCGAAAGGACCTAAGTTTCAAACCCACGTCATAGCCCACTTTTTGCCATGAAGCAGATTTGCTTAGCTCACATCGAACCATCTCGTATGCGGACTTGAATTGATCCCTCAATGCCTCCACGAACATCACCTGACAGGGTATTTCAGCGTTTATCCCAGCTACGCCAAACACCAAGTCAGCAGGCATAATCAAGTCCTCTCCGAATACTAACAGATTGGGGGAACAACCGGTGGAAGCATGCACCGTACTATTATAAGCATGTACCACGAACTCGCATTGCTCGTCCCAATCATCCATCTGACTGTTGACCAGAGGCTTCAGGACTTGTATCAAGGTTCTGTTGAACCTTTCTACTTGACCATCCGACTGAGGCCTGTACGGATTCGTTCTTGTTTTGCATATAGCAAGGTTATGGCAAATTGCTGCCCATAACTCGGATTCGAATTCTCTGCCTTGATCACTATGCAACATCAAGGGCACGCCTAGATGAAGCACCCAGCCTTTTACAAATGCACGAGCACATGTATGGGCCTTATGATCCTTCAGAGGGAACACTCTAGTGTACTTCGAATAGTAGTCAGAGATCACCATCATGCACGTGTTTCCATCAGGAGTGGTTTTAAGGCCACTATAGATATCAACCGCTATGCGTGCAAATCTAACTCCCCAAAGCTCTTGAGTTAGTGGCAATTTCCCCAGGCCTTCACCTGGTTTATTCAGACAACAATCTGGACAAGTAGAGATCCACCTAAGTAGATCTTTACTCATGCCAGGCCAGTAATACCGTCTGGAGAGTCGTGCAAGGGAGTGCTTCTTTCCAAAATGTCCACTGGTCTGGTGCCCGTGTACGAAATACATGATATCCCGTTGCATAGCTATGGGTATCACGATTTGCCGAATTTTGGTCTTGTACGGTGTTATCTTCCACCTACATAAGATACCGTCAACAACAGTTAACTCAGACCATTGAGCAAGTAGTTGTCTCATTTCCCGGTTCTCAATCGAAATGGTTGGTCTTTGTGGTTGGGCACCACTGGAGACCTGTTCTATTAGTCTTGACATGACAGCATCACCCTTCTGGAATTGCCTGATAGTTTCCGTGGACCATTCCATTGTTTTAGAATGTCCTACATCATACGGCATTCGAACTCCAGCTATTACAGCGTTATGGGCTCCACAATCATCACAATCCATTCTAGAACATTTCCGTATGGGTCTTCTCGAAAGGGCGTCAGCATTGATATGCTTGCTCCCTGCTCTATGTTGGATTTGGCTATTTTCCAACCCGAACTCGGACAAATGGGTCAGCCATCGACCGATCATTCCTTCTGCTTCCTTAAAGTTCAGCAGCCACCTTAAGGAGGAGTGATCTGTCCATAAAGTAAAGTCACGTCCCCAAAGGAAGTGCTTAAACTTCTTCGTATATACCACTACCGCCAACAATTCGCGCTTAGTGGTACAGTAATTCCTCTGGGCCTTATTGAGGGTATTACTAGCGAAAGCCAGTAGCACTTTTATCCCCTCTTGCATCTGGGACAGAGCAGCACCTATACTGTCGTTACTGGCGTCAGTGTCCAGTATGAAATGTCCATCAGCTGTTGGATATTTGAAAACTGGGGTGGTTCGAAATAGGTTCTTCACGGCTTCGAATGCTAGATCTTGTTCCGGACCCCATGGGAAAGGCTCCTTCCTTCTACCCGGAGTCCAGTGAGCTAGAGCCTGCATAGGCTGAGCTATTCTGGCATACCCTGGTAGGAAGTCCCTGTAGTAACTACAGAAGCCCAGAAAGGACCGTATGTCTTTAGGTCCTTCCGGCTTTTCCCATTCCGACACAACATCTAGTTTCTCAGGATCTGCCTTAACTCCCTCAGTGGATATTATCCGACCGAGATAGTTAATTGAAGTCCTAAATAGGTGACACTTCTTTGGTTTCAATTTCAAACCATTGGTTATCAACCTCTCGAAAATTTTGACTAGAGTAGCCAGGCACGATTCGAAGGTCTTCCCAAAGACAATTACGTCGTCCAGGTACACCAAACACTCCTTCCACAACAGATCACTCAACAGAGATTCCATCATGGCCTCGAATGTTGCAGGGGCGTTACACAATCCGAACGGCATCACATTGTACTGGAAAAGACCGACATGGCTCGAAAAGGCTGTTTTTTCCTGATCCTCCTCCTTCATTCCAACCTGCCAGTATCCGGATTGCAAATCCAGCGTACAGAACCATTGGTTTCCGCCCAGGGAATCAATAGTCTCGTCTATACGGGGAAGAGGATAGGAGTTTTTCTTTGTACAACCATTCAATTTTCGATAATCGATACAGAAGCGAATTGTGCCGTCTTTCTTAGTCACCATCTGAACAGGACTGGACCAGGGGCTAGTGCTGGGAACAATCACCCCTAATCTCAGCTGATCAGCGATTTCCTTCTCGGCCATCAATTTCTTCTTCAAAGGTAGGCGTCTGTAAGGGATTTCGAAAGGTACAGCTTCATCTGTATGAATGGAATGTGGCACCATATCAGTTCGCCCCAAACCAGTGGGCTCCCCAAAGGCTGCATCATATTCCACCAATACCCGTCTCAACTGATCTTTCTGTTCCCCCGTCACCAGGCTCGAATCATCCACCAACTTCTGGAGTTCCGGACGCAAATCGAACATCCCTTCAAGGTTCGGTTTGGTATCTTCTGAGAGTATACTGGTGCTTGCCTGTGCAACGATCACCTGCCCCACGGGAGTACCTTTCATCAGATAACGGACTTCACCACCAGGATTCGAAATAGGAATCAAATTCCGGCTGCCACTGCCCACGAAAGTATCTGCACTCTCGAGTCCAATGGATGCAAGTCTCACCACATCGGGTTCAACCACCGCCATTTGATCTCGGAAGATACTGTCACTCGAAAACAGCACATCACATGTCTGTCCTGGGGGTATCTTAACCGTCTGTACCACCGAGGCTACAGAAGATACCTTCCTCAACACGCATTGCACGGCCACCTTGTACGGATGTTCTATCTTCAACATCCCCCTACAAGGTTCCAACATTGCCCGGTACAACGCAGCGAAATCTAATCCAATGATGCCATCATCACTCAGATCAGCAATAGTAGGCGACAGGAGATAATCCTGTCCACCTATATTGACTTCGAAAAACGCTTTACCAAACGTCTGCATGCAGCTACCGTCGGCCGAATGAGCTTTTACCCTCGTTTTGAAGTTATCTGGTTCATCGGCTACAAGGTCATGGAATCTCTTGGAGATCATGGAGTGACTAGCCCCAGTATCCACTAGAAATTCCGCAGACCTTCCCTTCACTGCTACAGTCAAATACCACCTCTTCCCATCCAGTGGTGATGGGTTGACGGTGAAGCGTTCGAAATCCTTAGTGACACCAAGATCTACCCCCCGTCGTTTCAAGTGTTTCAAACAGGGATGATCCGGGGACAATCGGGCACTGCTGACTACTTCCAGCTCCTGTATCCAATTCGCCGCTTCCCCAGTACTTCCTTCTCGGATGTCTACTTCTCTGGGTTCATTGGACATACTTAGAAGGGACTGATCAGGCCCCTCTCCTAAGCTTCCAATCTCTACTGCACCTCGGACTTCCTCGCTTCCTACATTGCCATCCCGAGCAACCCCCTCTAGTTTTCCGTTTTCTTCTCCTCAGGCTTTGGTACCGGCTTCTCGGCTGGGCATTCTGCTGCAAAGTGTCCCAGGGCCTGACACCTGTAACACTTCCTAGTGGTCTTGTCCACTCTTGGCTTCGAATTCCTCTCTGCTGATTGCTGGTTCCAGACATCAAGTCAGTCAACCTTAACAAGAGTTCTTCCATAGAACTGGGAGTTGAGGATGTAGTCGAAGGTGCGCTGGTAGCTCCGGGGGTCACAGGTGGTGTTTTCCTGTCAGCCTTCGGATAGCGCTTCGAATTCGAATTGGAATAAGATTTGCCGCTGTTCTTTTGAGCAACTGCGCCAATCTCCTCCTCCCTTCCAGAATCACCTTCCTCTGTATCAGAGGCTGGTGGGTCTTGTACCATACTGGAAGTTCTCGAAAGTACTCTCGAAGATAGCAGATGCCGTTTTCTGTCATAGTCTTCTATGGCCATGAACAAATCGGTAAGAGAAGTTCCAGCTTTCCAACTATCACATGCTGCGGTCCGTTCATCCGAATCCCTTAATCCCTCAATGAATTGCGAGAACAAATCATCTAGGAACTGTGGGTCATCCAACTGCCATCGTGGTCTAGCCCTTTGTAAGAGAGCTTGCAATTCTAGACCAAACACACGGTGAGACTCATTTGGTTTCTGAGTCCTTTTTCGAAACAACCGAAGCGGATCCTCATTACCCACATTACCGATCAGATAACTGGCGCATTCCACCAATTGGGTAAACGATCCGGCACCATGCATCGTTCTCCATCTCGAAACAGCTTAGCTTGCCGGGGCCATTTCGCAATGCCCGAAGAAGCTCGTCCAACGATTCCTGCTCTGACCACCGATTATACCTCATATCGTCCATGAAGTCTGCAAACCAGTCCTGCCATGGCTGCCTGCCTGTGAACGGAACCCGAGTGCTTGCAGTGCGTCTAGCAGCATTGTGGTTGTCTCTGTGCAACAGAAGAGACTGCTCAATGCTCCAATCAACGATATCAGCATTATCAGCCTGTCTGCTAACACAGTCAACTCCCATCTCAGCAATGCAGGGGTTCGAATCGTAAATCAATTTCATCCCAGGGGACATTGATTCGCGTCGAGAGACTCGTCTACCTGCATTTGTAGGAGATCTCCCTGACCTCCTTGTGGGGCCACTCGAATGCTCGTTCGGATCAGATCTCGAAGATCTATCATTCGAACCGAAACGGCTTGGTCTCTCTCGAGAGCTCGACCGGCTGGGGGGATTCGAATAGTCATCATCGTATGACGTTGGGCGTTGTTCACGCCGTGACGACCTCTCATCCGAATCACCTGCATCAATGGTCACCCGCTTCGGTCTCCCTCCGGATGAGGTAGTAGCACCACCCCCACCAGACGCCGAGTTGTAGATGCCACCATTGACATGATCGAACCCCGAATGGCCACTTCGAGTTGACTCCTTCTCTCGTTTCAACTGTAAATCTTTCAGTTCCCGGACCAGACGATCCTGTTCTTCCATCATTGCTTTGGTTGCCTCTCGTATCGTATCATGGAGCTCGTCCGATTCTTGTACGGTCTTATCCTGACGCTGTTCAAGAACCTCAGTACGTCGCCGCAAGACATTCTGCTGATGAGAGAACTGGTCTTCCATATGTTCGGGTTCTGCCTTTGTTGTGTCTAAGCGGTACTGCTTCTCCATTGTTGCCCCGTCCAACTCTTCATTCTTGTTTCGGAGCTGTATTAACCGATGACTCAAGGCTTCAAACTCCGCATTCATCCTGTCCATCTCCGCAATCCTTGCTTCCTCGAATCGATTCTTCTCTTCAGCGAAGTGACGGCGTGTCACCTCTTGCCGTTGGTGTCTTTCAGCATGCAGCATGCTCATGCCCTGTGTTGGCATAGGAGCAATGTGCCTCTTCGAACCGCCAGTCTCGAATAAAGAATCCTCCAGGTTTGACCCCAGATCCTTTCGAATAGAATCAGGATTGCCTCTCCTTGGTTCTGGTGTCGAACTCGAACGGCTTGGCCCATAGTGTTTCTCAAGGGCTGCTACCACCTCCGGATCCGGACTCGAAATAGGGTGAAGGGACGCTCCACCCTTTGCCTGTTCAGCCATGTTCACCTGAACCGACTGTGCTATTCTGTGTTTCACCCGAACTGGTCACGGCACCAATGTAGGGGTTTCGTTTACGTATAACGCGAACACAGGTTCCAAATTTGGTTTGAATGCAACAGGTTTTTATTCGATCACAGCCTCAAAAGTACACGAAGGTTTCTACTCGGTTCACTTGGTCTTTTAACCATTCGAAGACACACAGGATTCTATCGATAGTTCGAAGTTTAGCAATACCGGACAGTCAGGCCCTGAGCCAGCATGGCTGGTGCAGGAACCATAGTGTGGGAGGGGTGTAGGTGCCCCTATCAAAGCGAAGGTACGAAAGGTGTGGGTCAGAGCTCGTCCTGGGACGAACTCCCTGAGGTAGCCAACCTCGGCCTCTTATATACCCTGAGCGCGGACCAAGCAGTGTCGACGTGGCACTCCTCCGTAGCACCGTCTGGAGTGCCCTGCCTGGCTCCGCTACCGGATAACCAAAAGGACATGGCGTAGGTGTTGCCACCTAGTGTCCGTTGGAGGCACTTCCCGCTCTGACTCCACGGACCTATATGTACACGTATTATTCGTGCCCCTACAATACCTTTTCTTCCCGCCACAGATTGAGAAATATCTGTGTTTTAAACCTTCCCGGTATGATATAGTAATGCTATGTATTTTTGTTCTGCCTAAGGTGGTCCCAGAAATGTTAGCTTTATTTAAGAGTTGGAGGAGGTCTGAGGAGGTGAAGATGCAGCTTTAAAGTGAGTAAGCAGGCAGAAGGAGTAATCCAAGGGGAAAAGGCAAAATACTCTGGCCCTCATATTAAGGGAGCAACTTATAATGGACAAAACCATTTCATATAGTTCCATGTGGCATATTTAAGGGGTTTATTGTGTTTAAAACTTTTTCAAACTTCAATTTCCCCTCGGATTACACTGCTTGTCTAAATCGTATTATTCCAGCATTGGCAAACTTCAAATGTATGTTGATGTTTTAGACAAGATGTATACTGTGATAGACGATTCCAAATGTCAAGGCTCTAGGTATTCAAGGCTTTTTTAGTCTTTTAATCATTTCAATTCCTAGGGTCTAGAGAGCTGTATGAATTAACTTTCAGAGAAACAATGAAAAAATAATTGCAATAACTATAATTAGATATTGGCTTAAGTAAATGACACTAGTATCACATACCAATCATGGAAGCTGATAGCGATGGTATAGGGCCCTTTCGATCCCATCAAGTTAAGCTGTCCACCATGTACAGGTGTGATACATGCTTAAGTGTCTTAGTGGAATTTACCATAAAGACTTTAGAAATTGAATATTCCTTTTTCAGAAACTGTCTTGTCAATTTTGAGGTCTTCAAGGAGTGGGCGGTTGGGCCATGGCCCAGTAAACGCAACTTCATTGGTCAGACATAAATCTACGTTGATTTTTGGTCTGAACTACATTATTTTAGTAGGTTTATCAATGTCAAAACGTTAAGGTTTATTTACCAATCTCAAACCTGTAGCTCAGATGTCAATCTATGTTTTAACACATTACATATAATTCTACATAGTGGGATTCAGACAAAGACTTGTGATATATTGCACACAAATTTACATCAACAAATGATATTCATACAAAATAACTACTATAATTTTCAATCTCATTTCATTCTACATAGTATATTCTTGTAGTTCTATTGAACAGACTGACAGTATAGATCTGTTAAATAGTTTTGGCTGCAGAAAGGCTTTGTATTTCTTCCATTACCACCAATGTGGTGTCCTTACAGTAAAGTGCCGCAAAGCACCTATTCATGCACAATACTTTAATCACCTGTCCTTTATATATAAATATTCTATTGAATACGGTATATTTGCATGATATTGAATTCATTATTAATGAGAATGTTACTGCTTGAATGTGGTAGTTTGTTAAAAGAGCTGTAACATTCTCTCCATAATTGATAGTGCTGCTACCTAGTGTGACACTGAAAAGTCATTTATCCAATTGAAGTTGAAAAGTTTTTTAACATAGATCTATGTAGATTTATTATGTATATTTACGTCTGAATGAGGTAGATAAACGTAAATCAGACATCTATGTCCCAGTGAACAAAATACGTTTTTTAACGTTTTGAAACGTTTCAATGTGTAACGTTATTTTACCTTACATGTAAAACGTTATTTTACATTCTTATCTGGTTCACAAAATAACGTTATATTCACAACGTTATATAACGTTATATAACGTTTTATACAGCTATAGTTTATCACCCAAATGTTGGAGATTTGGTTTGGTAAAAATATAAATAAAAATGCAAACTTGTAAGGTTGTAATTCAGTATGACTGTTCCGACCAGGGAGAGAACCTAACCCCCTCCCCCACCCCCACCTACCCCCACCCTTCCCCCCCCCCCATAATTTCTATTAATATATATTATGAAACCTACAAAAAAGAGTTGGTTGCCAGGATCGTACTCACAACCTTCTGATCCCGCAGCCAGCGCCTTAGACAGAGAGGCCACGGGGTCAGCTGGTATATAGTAGGGGCCTTTAGCTCCTGAACAACTCCAGTCTCAATGTTGTTTCTAATATCCATATTGAAGCAATAATTTCTAATAAAGCTATGTCATATTCTCTTTTCAATACATATCATAAATGCATAAGTAAAGCAGAATTTTCTGCATGCGTTTGGACAAGATACATGCTAAACTAAGAGGGAAAAAATGTCCCCCCAAAGGATACCCTGGTAACAAGGGTAAGGGTTGTCAGAGGTCCAGCCGCACACCCCTGTGAAAAAGAATTCAAGTGCCCTCCCCCCCCCCCCCGGGAGTCAGAACAATGTACCATTTTATAAGTTAATGGGCATGTACCTTTATAATTTGCAGTTTATCCTTCAGTAAGTGCCATAAGTGCCATTGACTAAGTAAAGACGCTATGGCTGAGTGGTCTGAGCGCTGGTACATGAGTCCTACCCTTGAAGGTTCGAATCCTACAAGCAGACCAATTTTTCCAACATTAATTAACCCTGCTAGTAGAAGGGTTTTCCGTTACATTTTATAACGTAAAATAACGTTATTTTTAGTCTAAATTCATTGTATAAAAACGTAAAATAACGTCACAATTAGGTTGTAAATTCAAACGTTATGATATAACGTTAATATACGTTAATTGGAGTCAACGAATTTGCGTTAAATAACGTTATATTACCGTTTTTTTCAAACGTTTTCCATACCTTTAGGAAACGTTATTTCCACGTTATATGACGTGTTCTTGTTCACTGGGGTATGTTTAACGTAAATAAACCTTAATGTTTTTGACGTCTACAAACCATCCAAAATTACCAATCTCAAACCTGTTGGTTGGACATCTACCTAGAGAAATGTTTATACAGGTGGAAGGAGATTGGAGCGCATCAATTTGATATAAGTGTAGAACCAGGCATTGCAACGATAGACACTCACCAGTCAGTAAACAAAGCAAACCATAGCAAATCTACACTAGCATTAAATGTTGACAATATCATCCGATAATATTCTAAGTCTATCATAAGTTCACTAATAGAGACTGAGACTGAGATTATATCATCACATTAGTTGTGAACCATCAAGAGAGAAGTGCCCTTGTAAAAGTAAACATCAGGAAGGGGGATAACATTGATACCTGGGCCACATTCGGTACTGAACCTCAGGTACAGTAATAATAGACTGTGGAGTATTATGTAAGTATTCCAATTAGAAGTGTAATTATGGCCACCTAGGTATTTCAAATTCATAGATTACCAGCCATGACAGACATTTAAGAGACTTACTTATCATATTCAGTTACTACCAAGAACAATCTGTCATTTTCATGAGCATAAACTGAACATAATCTATGCTTGTAATATCTTGAAAACCATTGCTTTACTGTTAATGCAACACTGTCTGCCATTTGGTGACGATAAAATGTTAGAATGTGTCTTCCATATGGTGCCAGCTTTGTAACACTGTTAGAGAATAGTGCAATCTGCATGTTTAGCAGCATTAGGGGTACCATCACAATATATAGAATGTGCAACAAGCAAAGGCTAAATCTACTGTCTACATCATAGGTATGTACAGGTTGTGTGTTCAGCATGATAGTATAGATACCATAGAAAGACTCCTCAATGCTACTGAAACCAGGAACTCCTTTATCACAATCACTGCCATACAATGTAATGTTAATAAAGAAAAACATGCTAAAGAAGACTTGAAAAATAAGAAACACAACTGCAAACCGTGCAACATCTTTCAGCATATGTTGAACTATCACGACAAAATGTCCAATGGCAGTCAATTGAATAATGTACATTACAGACCACACTATTGTGAATGACAATATCAGGTCCATGACAGCAGTAGCTTCCAAAGGTATCACCCATCCCATTAAATATCCACTTATAGCTGAGGTTAATTTCATGAGCAGTAGGACATTCAACACAATCTCTATATGTATGTAGAACATTGGATCAGTTGCTGGTTTTCTTTCATGTTTCAACATTTTTGTTAAAATCTTTTGTGGTTTACTTCTTTTTATCCGAAATGAAACTACCAACCCCAACCACATTAGTAACTGCAAAAATGTTGCCAGGAAGACAAAGATCTCAAAAGGTATTGGTAGAAGCCTCCACACACAGTCACGTTTAGTTTCAGCATCAGCTAAACTGCTGTTAAAATAGCGGTGTTTTAGTCTGACTGGGAAAAGACCATCTCGCAAAATGGATGAATCCACACACATAATTACAAACACCATCTTCAGTATTCTCAGAAAGACTTCAAACAAAGCTATGGGTTTTAAAGCCAAATGTCTTTTCTTGAACCAGGTTTGAATAAATGGGCTATCTAGGAATGACTGTGTTTCTGGATCAGAAATCTTTTCATGGTCTATATAGCTCAACATTAACAATGGTGACTTATCTAGTCGATTTGAATCAGGATGCTCATAGTCAGTCACATCATACCATGTGTAGGTGCATAAAACACGTGTTTCAGTCTTCATGAGGTACACTCCTGGGGTATTGAAGATAGTACTTAACAGTTGGTGTAGATCAAGATGGGCTGAAAGCTCAAGAACATTCAGTCCATCTGAATTTTCTTGTTGCAAAAGTATTTTGATTGCTTTTTGTTCAATGTGATCACATAACCAATGATAACATTTTATATACTGTTCCTCCTGTGAACGCCTGCAATAACAGCAGTAAATAAGGGCGTGTAACATGTTCAGAGAGGATTCATCGCGCTGAAAAATATCTATAACATCTTCTTGTAGAAATAGTTCCATCACCTGAAGTGAAGCAGATGCTATTGCAGTAAATATTGAGGACCGTCCTACATAGCGCATATAAGGTGGGTAACAGTCACACTTAGAGTGGCCACACTCAGGTGGTTTCCACTCTGGTAGCTTACCACTCAGGAGGTACACCTTCACATCTTCTGTCACACTCTCAAGTATGCACGTAACATCCACAATGCTGTCTAAGCGGATTGCCTGAAGCCAGGATGCATGTAATTCCTCTGAAATGTTACACTTGGAGTTGTTTTCTTTAACTCCAATCATTTTTGTAAAATGATGGTGTCTGTGACTAGAGCTGAAGTCATGTAGCATATCCCAATGTGATCTTGTCAGTCCCAGTGAGAGTGAAATAGCCTAATAGCTCTCTGATGCTAGATGTACTCTCTGCTATGGTAACGATAACTACCGTAAATTCTCGCGTATAAGCCTAACTCGCGTATAAGCCGCACCCCTAACTTTGAAAAATTATATAAGCCGCAGAGGGGGTCTGAATATTGCGATTTTGGTACTGTAGTATACTAATAAAAACTCTCGTATAAGCCGCACCCTATATAGGCATGTTTGGTATCAAAAGAAAGCTGAGTCTGATCGCGTACAAGCCGCGGCTTCTACGCGAGAATTAACGGTATGCAAAGTCTCCATCCAACCCATCACCCATTACTGTACTGTATGTATAAGTGCTTTTAGGGGATATCAAGAAGTCGTTTGGCATCACTTACCATGTGTTATGTTGGGTAGCCATCAATGCCAGCATCAATATAGTGGATCAATACTACTCCTCCGGGAGAGCAATTGTGTCAAGATCATGTCATAAAGAATTCTTTTTAGACCACACATCCATGTAGGCTGCTACATCAATGCTTATTGTCACAATCTCTGTCCCAATATATACTTGGAAGTAGCCAGTGGTACGATGAAAGGGAGTAATGGACTAAAATGTAGGGAAAGCATACAGGATGAGGAAACTATACTCTTGTTTATAATTTATTCATGAATTTACGGATGTCAATTACTCTCATTGATTGCATAGGACAATTCACCTACTGCGACATATAATTATGTATCAGTAAAAACAGGCAGAGGTCAAGAAAATTCATCTCGACGAACAATGTTTATCTATGTATAACTGAGGTAGAAAAACGTAAATCAGACGTCCACAAATCTTGCAAGAAGTCGTAGCTCAGACTTCTGGTTGATACCAAACTTAGACAACCCTGTGAGCCACGTTGAAATTACGTAGTGTGTAAACTTAACGCCCATCTTCTAACGCCCAATACAATCTTTATCTATTACCTTGGTATATGGTTGGACGTTATTCCCATGCTCGGGTGTTAGATTCGCCTATAATCAGGTATTAGACTGGCCTACATTGGACCTTTGGATTGTCATACTAGGCTACTCTGGCATTAGATTGGCCACTATTAAGGCGTTAGAATAGGCATTATAAAAATCTACCAGCAGCTACATATTGGGGGTTAGTTATTGGGCATTTGTAGTCCTAATCAAGTCATAGCCTACTGAGAGTACCGTGGGGTATTACTGGCAGGGGGGGTATTACTGGCACCTTGGCAGTGTTGTGTGGATTTCTTGCTAGGCAAATTGACTTAGGGTAGCCAATGATAATTCAAGACATTTTGGGGACATATCCTCTTACCTTAAAAGACAAAAAAAAATGGAAATAAAACTTTGTGATGAGGATAATTGCCTTCAACATTTTGATCATTGAGTCATTAAGCTCAATATTGGTGCAGTTATAGGTTTTGCCAAGATGTAAGAGGAATTCACAGCTACACCTATATGTGTTTTCATAAACTGTAAGCAGAATTCCATGGCCAATTTATGTCCTCTGTCTGCTAGAAAAATCATTTTTGAACTGGGTCTCAATGCCCCCAAGATGGCAGGGGTGCCAGTAATACCAACAGATTTGTACAGTTTTGGGTATTACTGGCACCCGTCTTACTGTCATCCTTTTAGTTAAGATGAGCATGACAATAATCAGTTATTGATTCTTTCTTTGACACTGCATTGTATATTTATATGTTTGGTTTAAGAGCAAAGCTGTTTCCTTAGTAATTTGGATTATTTGGGTACCCAAAACAACATTCACAAATAATTTCACTGCAATCCTGTGAGGTCCAAGTCTGTGTTTGGGTGTATATCAATGACATATGAGTGTTGCAAGTCAGGATTTCTCTGACTTTAAGTCCTTAATTGTTAACACATAATTGTGTCCCCAACATGGTCGGTTTATATTTTTGTAAAACTATGGCTTTTTGTAAGGAAAGCATAAGGGTGCCAGTAATACCCCCAGCCATGCCAGTAATACCAACAAAACCCTGAATCATTCAAACATAAATTTTCATATGATAACATATATCATTTTGCCTGTAACTGATGGAAAATGTGACAAAATCCATGCTCCATGGATGGGAAAAGAGAAATTCTCAAAAAAATCTCACGGAAATCGCACTAGGGGGAAAAACTCCTTAGGGTGCCAGTAATACCCCACGGTACTCTATATCTTAGTGGTTACATGGGGTAGAGGTGGATTTCTACTGCAAATTGCCGATGTTATGGGGGCCTACATCCAGGGTGTCGCGCATCATAGGGCCAATAGACAGCCCAGTAAACAAACAACGTTATACACCATTTTATAACGTTATATAACGTTATATGTCAACGTTTTTCTAAGGCTCTTTAGTATGACATAACGTTATGTAAAGTTTAAAACGTTATTTTGACGTAAAATAACGTATTTTTGTTAGCTGGGAGGGGTCGATCTTCCCGAAGGCCAACTGTCAGAGGGCGTTTTATTCACAAGGCTCTATACATTCTGTATGTAACAACGTTTAAAGAGGATTTTTAAGCGTTGAAACATCTTTATTGGTAGGTCCAAATTCCTTAACGGTTTTGTTTGTAAATCCCTTTTCTTACAACTGTTATAGTTGGAAGTCTACTGTTGGACCTTTCCCCACTACTGACTACATTCAATTGGTGGGAAACCTGCTCACCAGACCATGTCAATTTGATTACTACATTGCTGTCTTCATTTTTTTCTGCCTCCACAGCCGACAATTCGATTACATTGCCGGTGAGATTTCAAAAAGGTTGAATGTGTAAAGTAGTAAGAATGTGTGGAATGCCGAGGTGTGATGATTCATGAATATATAGATTGAATTTCCATGTTAACGCCGCAGTATAATGTTGGATATAAGAGTTAGTGTGGACGGTGATGAGGTTATAAATACTCTCATGCTCTATTTGCAGTAGACTGAAGTAGTATAGTATGTATCGGAACGGGACTATAGTTAAGTACTGTTTATTACTCAATCGACATGCAGCCAATCAGAGGCCTCCATTTGGTCACGTGACCCCCTCATTTGCATAATTACGTAATAGGCCACGCCCCCTCATTTGCATAATTACGTAATAGGCCACGCCCCCTTGATCACCAGCCAATCAGAGGCTTCCATTTGGTCACGTGACCCCCTCATTTGCATAATAGGCCACACCCCCTTGATCACGTGACCCTTTCATTTGCATAATAAGCCACGCCCTCTTGATCACCAGCCAATCAGAGGTCGCCATTTGGTCACGCGACCCCCTCATTTGCATAATAGACCACGCCCCCTTGATCACGTGACCCCTTCATTGACATGATAGACCACAACAACATCACGTGACTATCTTTGTTTGTAAACAACACCACGTGGCTCTCTTTGTTTGTAAACAACACCACGTGGCTCTCTTGTTTGTAAATAAGACCTACTAAGTTTAGGCATAGGTAACAGCAGTGTTTGTAAATAACGCCTAATATGTTTTCAGTCATAGGTGTCTAGAGCAGCAGCAGCAGCAGCATCTTCAGCAGCAGCAGCAGCAGCAGCCGCGTCATAAGTGTCTAGAGCAGTAGCCACGTCATAGATGACTAGTGCAGCAGCAGCAGCAGCATCTTCAGCAGCAGCAGCAGCAGCAGCAGCATCATAGGTGTCTAGAGCAGGAGTAGCAGGAGTGTCATAGGTGTCTAGAGCAGTGGCAGCAGCAGCAGCAGCAGCATCATAGGTGTCTAGAGCAGGAGTAGCAGGAGCGTCATAGGTGTCTAGAGCAGTGGCAGCAGCAGCAGCAGCAGCATCATAGGTGTCTAGAGCAGGAGTAGCAGGAGCGTCATAGGTGTCTAGAGCAGTGGCAGCAGCAGTAGCAGCAGCGGCAGCAGCAGTAGCAGCAGCAGCATCAACAGTATCTTCAGCAAAAGCAGCAGCAGCCGCGTCATAGGTGTCTAGAGCAGTGGCAGCAGCAGTAGCAGCAGCGGCAGCAGCAGTAGCAGCAGCAGCATCAACAGTATCTTCAGCAAAAGCAGCAGCAGCCGCGTCATAGGTGTCTAGAGCAGCGGCAGCAGCATCTTCAGCAGCAGCAGCAGCAGTAGCAGCAGCGGCAGCAGTATCTTCAGCAGCAGCAGCGTCATAGGTGTCTAGAGCAGCAGCGTCATAGGTGTCTAGAGCATCAGCCGCAGCAGCAGCAGCATCTTCAGCAGCAGCAGCAGCGGCAGCAGCAGCCTCATCAGCAGCAGTAGCAGCAGCAGCAGCAACATCTTGAGCATCAACAGCAGCTTCAGCAAAAGCAAAAGCCCGTAACTTAGCATCATGGGCATCAGCTATAGCCGTAACAGCGACACTGCGACTAGCAGAAGCAAAACAGGCTATTTGTTTAGCAGCTGTACAAGCATTAATAGCATTAGCCCTAGCAGCAGCCGCAACAGCGGCACTTTTAGCAGGCGTTGCAGCATCAGTAGCAGCAGCATCGGTAGCAAGAGCGGAAACAGTAGCAAAAAGATTAGCAGCACGAGCAGCAGCGGCGAGAGTAACAGCAACGTTGTTAGCAGCATGGGCAACTTCGTATGCTGCATGTGTAGCACGAACAGCGATACGAGCTTCACGTTTTGCACGAGCAGCAGCATTAGCTGCAGAAGTAGCCCTCACACTTTCCAGCCACCCGTACGAATCTTGATAAAAACCAACTTTTGCACGAGCAGCAGCATTAGCTGCAGAAGTAGCCCTCACACTTTCCAGCCACCCGTACGAATCTTGATAAAAACTAACCTCCACCTTGCTACTTGTTGACTCATCAGTAAACATGGACGTCTCCTCATGTGGTGTTGTCGCGGCTCTGTAGTAGTGTTGGGATTGCTCACATTCGGTAGAACGTAGAGTGATTCCTGATGACGCCATGCTGAAGGTGGTTGAAGAAGTGTGTGGGACTCATGTTTCACTCTCGCTTATGTACTAGGCTCCGAGATAAGCTTCTTAACTCAGGAGGAAAACTCTCACTAGGAAGGCGACCGGCTGTCTACCTGTGTAGGCGCGGGTTCGTTACATCTTTAATCCTGTTCGACCCTCCGAGGAAATACATGAAAAAACAAAAGACTCGAATCCGCAGACAGTAGGAAGCTATAAGGAGCTTAACTCGTGTTTGATTTAAGCTGTCTACCACACGCACGCGCTTGTAGTCACAGCTAGAGTGGCAGACTTCTGTCCGCCCGCTGGCGCATGACAATCGACTTTAGACACCTCCTGTAGTTTGTTTTTTTGCATACACAGTTGACTAGCATCTTAAGCTCTTACTCAGCTATAAGCCCATATACATGTAACGCGCATTACTCTTCTCTATGGTAATTATCAGATCGATTTAAGGGTGGAAAGGGCTTAGGTGATGTAGATCCCTCTCTAGCTGAAAACAGGCTTAGACTATAGCATGTAGGCAGCTGGCCGCGTTAAACACCCCTGTAGTTTTTTGTATACACTCTCGATCCCCTCTCTAGGTGAAAACAAAAGCTTAGAAGATGAGGTGATCCGGCCACTGGCTGGCGCGTCACACCTGGCGTTAATCACCCCCTGTAGGCTTTGTATACGCTCTCTAAGTGAAAAACAAAAAAAGCTCCCTCCACGGGCTGGCGCGTCACACCTGTCGTTAAAACGCCCCCTGGAGTCTTAGTATACACAGGTGCCCCGCCTTATCTATCTATTCACCAGCTATAAGCCCATATACGCGTACATGCGATTTTTGATACCCTCTCTGGAATAGGGTGGGGCTCAAGGTGAAAACAAGATTAGTCCATTCGCTCTCTCAGCTATATAAAGAGCCTCAATTGTTCTTGCAACAGCACTTCACCACCGGTACACTATCAGTCACGAGGCAGATGTTTGCGGCATGGGTCATACAGGTTACCTACTAATAGCGGTTTGGGTGAGTAGATCACTTTTTTTCCCCTAAAAAACAAAAAAAAAAACCCACTTATGACTCAGGTATGTATATGTAGCACTGTTAGTGTAAGTACACAGTAGAATCTACTGTACTATAGACTCGGCCCTCTGAAGACGGCGGAGCGCGTTAATGCGCGGGTCTGTGGCGGCGTCACTTGTTTTTTATTCTAACTAAAAAGTCAGAAGTCGATCTACGACCTATCAAAGACAAATTTGTGATAAGTTCAAACTAAATAAGACAGTTTGAGCGTCTCTTAGTCGCTGTCAAAGATGCGAATAACGAACGCGCTGAGGGCGGGGTTCAGGTCACGTATAGTTCCTTGCTCTTTCGTCAGATGGCGCCACAATAGGGGATTTGTACATTCCTACGATGCTCGCGAACATTTCAACGCATAATGAGCTATATAGGCAACAAAGTGTGCTTCTGAATATATTAAAATATAAAAACAATTCAATATTGTGTATTTCTGATAGAAATGAGGCAGTTTCTTTGAATACCAACTAAACTATAGCGAGATGAAAAATACCACACCATATCTAAGGCTTTATAAAAGATACATAAGCAGAAACTCTCGCCGAGTAGGTAATCTGAAAAACGAACCAACTCGTTGTGCCACAAGGGCCCCCACTCAACGGGGGCCTTTTGAGCTCAGGCATGTTGTTTCTCAACACTGGGTGTAATTAATTACGCCCATGTTGAGTAGCATGTACTAACCAACTGACAGTGTCAGTTGGTTGGCCCCTCTTTAGGGGCCACACAATAAATAAAGAATAGAGACCTAAGGGAACGTTCACAAACGTCTCCCCTGCCTACGGGGTGGGTGGGTCTTTGGGTTTAGTGACAAAACAGCGACATGTCAGTTCTCTTTTTTTTTCCAAGTCTACATATTATTTATGATTAAAAAAATTTTAAAAAAAAACCACGCTAATAAAGTGCGCTGATCAAAAACTGAATAGAAAAATAACCAAAAATAGGTTGGTAGCTGATCGGTCGTTGTCACACGGTGCAGAAAATTTACTGCATATCGGACCAGGGGATAGTCTGGCAGCGACCCGCCACCCCGTCCACAAGCTGTGTACAGCACCCCGTTTTTCTTTGTCCATATTGGCTAAAAAAAACGGGACATTGTTGACTTGGCTATTTTACCCGTCTGGGTCTTATTATTTAAACACCTCGTGTTGACCCTGTGGGGCAGCGGGTACATGGAATAAACGTGTCCAAGTGCACGCTATCTAACACATAACCGAAGGTTACTGAGTTATGTAATAATAGTTATGTAATAATAACTGACCTATGAGGTCGCCAGTCAGTTTGCCGTGATTATTTTGACACACTCTCAGTTACTCGTAGCACATCTAATACATAATTAGACTCAGCCTCATATAAGACAGTCTCGGCCACGCAGGCTGCATATCGGACCAGGGAGATAGTCTGGCAGTGACCCACCAGCCCGTCCACAACCTGTGTACAGCACCCCATGTCTCTTTGTCCATATTGGCTAAAAAAAAACACAAAAAAACAGGTCATTGTTGACTTTGGCTATTTTACCCGTCTGGGTCTTATTATTTAAATCACCTCGTCTTGACCCTGTGGGGCAGTGGGTATATGGAATAACCGTGTCCAAGTGTACTCTATCTAACACATAACCAAAGGTTACTGAGTTATGTAATAATAACCACCCTATGATCCTATGAAGGCGCCAGTCAGTTTGCCGTGATTATTTTGACATACTCTCAGTTACTCGTAGGGTATCTAATACATAGTTAGACTCAGCATCATATAAGACAGGCTCGGCCACGCCGGCTGCATATCGGACTAGGGAGATAGTCTGGCAGTGACCCACCAGCCCGTCCACAACCTGTGTACAGCACCCCGTGTCTCTTTGTCCATATTGGCTAAAAAAAAAACCCAAAAAACAGGTCATTGTTGACTTTGGCTATTTTACCCGTCTGGGTCTTATTATTTAAATCACCTCGTCTTGACCCTGTGGGGCAGCGGGTATATGGAATAACCGTGTCCAAGTGTACTCTATCTAACACATAACCAAAGGTTACTGAGTTATGTAATAATAACCACTCTATGATCCTATGAAGACGCCAGTCAGTTTGCCGTGATTATTTTGACATACTCTCAGTTACTCGTAGGGTATCTAATACATAGTTAGACTCAGCATCATATAAGACAGGCTCGGCCGCGCCAGCCGCATATCGTACCAGAGGGATAGTCTGGCAGCAACCCGCCATCCCGTCTACAATCTGTGTACAGCAGTCTGGACCAGACCACCAACTCTGGGTATAGCATTCTGGATGCCTGTAGCAAGACTGGATCTAACCCTTTAATAGTCGCATAGCGCTTTAATGTGCAGTGCCCGTTGTCGTCATAAGTCATGAATGCGGCACTCAGAGTTCCTCACCAGGGCTGCATGCATGCATACACTGGCATATCGACAAAGGGCGTAGCGCATTAAAGCACTATTGCCACCTTTAGCATTAAAGCGCTGAGGGTTTGTTTGTTTTTTTGATAGTGTAGAAACCAATATCTGTCTAATTAAACCCCTTATCAGTGCTGTTTTTTTTTTGGGTTTTTTTCACATACAAAAAGAATTAGGTAATGGCGCTGCAGTACTCTGAAAAGCGGTGGCGGTGAATTTCCATTTAGATCCTGAAAAAAGGGGGGCGGTCAGATGTCGTCAAGGCTCTGATAAGTAGGGCAGTTAAAATCATATGATTACATTGAGCTAATTTTCTTGCTGAAAGGAATGAATAATTGTATTTGTATAAAATTCACACACACACACACACACACACACATCCCACACACACACACACACACACACACACACACACACACACACACACACACACACACACACACACACACACACACACACACACACACAGGACACCTGATGATCTCCACACGATGACCTGATTGCTCTTCCTAAAAAAAAAAATGCCCAACTCGATCTACCTACTCAACAGGGTTTCAGTGTATAGCGTATTAGGGGTTTTTCTGATGCGTATATTATATTGAGATTGATTTTCAACTTTTGTGATCAGTGGTTGGTCCTTAAAAGGACCGTTTGGTAGAGAGAGGGTCGCAGGGACCTTGCTGCTGAAGCGGAGGGCGTGGTCATAACGCGTGGCAGTCCTTCAGCAGCTCCTCCAGCACGGCGGGCGGTAGTCCTTCCTCCATGCAGACTTGCTGCTTGACCTGCTCCACGCACCGGCGGATGAGTTGATCAGCGACGTTCTCGATCAGCTCATCCACCACACCCTCTGCTTCAGCAGCAGTCCGCTGTCTCTCCTCTCTCTGTAGCGAGGCAAAGAACTGCTTCTCCACGGCCGCATCGATCATAGATCGAGAAACGGCCACGAAGTTCTGTCTCTCCGCCTCCTCTCTCTGTTGCACGGCTACGAATTCCTTCTCCACGGCCGCATCGATCATAGATCGAGAAACGGCCACGAAGTTCACTCCGTGAGCCATTTTGTCGAACTGACTTCCTAGCCGCCTGAGAGATGCTGACGTCACACTATTTTCGACGACGCTATGACGCGCACGAGGTAGACAGACGACGTCGTTTCACTTCCTTATTTGGAGTTTGGGATCTTTTGACACCGAAGTCATACCGTACGGTCGCGATAAAGCACCTAGTGTTGAAAAGCGTGCCGGTCTTTTATAAGCGCCGGAGTATAAGAGCCTCCAAATGTTTTTTCTCAAGCACTAAAATCGCGACTTTGAATAAGCGCCAGCGCCTGGCTTGTATATAGCTCCTGAGTAAGAACTTCACCGAATTGAAAAGCCCTCCCTCAGAGCTCTTAATCGCGACAGTACGGTACAAATCTGATGTCAACCCGCGCCAAAAACAAAAAAGGTGTTCCAGTCACACGTACCTACGACGAGCGACCTTCAGCTATCACCACGTGAAGAGTGGGAAATAAATTTTGTACGGCAAGAAAACTGAAAACTGATAACGATTCCATTAGATAAGTATTTGGTTCCAATCTATGGCGAGATATTTCCACCAAAGCGATTGATTTATATGTCTGTAAGGTTCAGCTCTCCAACACTCTCCAATGTCCGCCGGTGCACGACGGTCGCCGCCCATCATTAGTCACAACTAAACTTCTGCTGGAGAGTGAAAGTTACGTTGAGTCTTGAGGTGCGCAGAGATACTATCTGCCGCAGCCTGATTTTAGTTCCACGCTATTTAGATAACCGCCCCATTTAAAATCTCTCTCTCGATCCTAGTAAAGGAAAAAAAAAGGCTAGAGTTTATCATGGACGCGTCTCAGTTTCAGTCAAGCCGTAAAGTGAAGAACCAGAGCTTGTACATATTCCCACGTGGTGAGGGGTGACCCCGCGGGGCGTTCAGTTAGTACTGAGTCTATAGTACTGAGTCTATACTCAAGGTCAAGTTCCACTCTCTAAACAGAGCTTTAGCGACTCCGTCATATAGACTAGACCGCGCGCGCGATTTTTTTTTTGCTGAAGCAGCTAATCGATGGAAGAGTAGAGAACAGGTGCTCGACCAAAAATCTGCTTCAGAGGTTTGTTATCAGGTATTAACAGTTAAATCAAAATATTTCAAAACATCCAGAAAAGCAGAATAACATGTCCTACGGGCTACAGCCGGGCACTGACGAGCAGACGGCGCTGACGTCATTTCAATCAGGTCACAGGGCTCTTTAGACACCTTTTCTGTAAGACCCGTCTCATACCTTAGTATATAATACCGTAAACACCGGTGATTAGTATATGATCACATTGGAGTCGCGGATCCACGAAGAGGCTGAATAAGCCTCGCGCGGACCCGCCACTTGAAAATGTGACATAATCTTACCATGCGCTTTGTTTTGTTTTTGTTTCTATTTACAACAGCAAACATTTCAAACAACCTATTGTTTTTTTAAAATGATGAAAAATCAGCCCAAAAAAAAAAGTAAACATTTTAGAGCTAAATTTGTGGAGGATAGCCGGACATGCTGATGTCACTAGACCCTTAAATTCGATATGGTGACATGGGCATTTTCTTAAAATTCGATACGACGACACGGGCACGGACATCTAAGTGACATGGGACATGTGGCATTTCTTGAGTCCCACATGTGCCATGGACCATAGTGACATGAGGAAAAAAAAAAAAAAAAAAAAAAATGTTCAAAGAGTGCATCAGAAAAGTGCCATTTCAAGCCTAAACATTTCGCCAAATTTTTTTTTCTCTTGGATGGTACTCGGTTTTGCAGTGTCTGGGTCCTTAAAAATGTACCAGAATGCTCAAATTCGGGTTCTAAATATTTTCAAAAAACGTTTTCTCCCTTAGTGACGTGTGACATGGACATTTCTTAAATTCGACATACGGCTGCATGGGGAGGACCCACCCGTCAAGGGCCCCATGATGACTCATACCCGCCGCGTTCAAACTAGCGTGGTGGTTATAGGTAGACCTTCTTTCAGTATCCGCGTGACCAGATCCATCGCCGTCTCTTGAGCAACAGTAACCGAGGTAACTAGGGTTATTGTTATCCGGTCCGTAAGACGACAGTCTAAGACGGTGTGTAGTCGCGTTTTGCTCTCCCTAATACTCTAATTCAAGTCGAGTTACCGCTAACCCCTACAAAAAGAGGATCATTTGTGTAATTCAAAAGGCGTTCCTTTGTTAGCAATGAGGGGGTCGTTCTATTCATTGATTTTTTTTTTTTTTTTTTTTTTTTTTTTTTTTTTTTTTTGTTTACAACAACAAGTCAAAGTACAGTCAATCAACCGAGATCCTTTCTACTCCGTGGGGGTGTAGAAGGATCTCCCCCCTGAGGTTACAAAGTCACCTCTTTATTTAAAGGGTTACAGGTCGCAAAGTCGCTTTCGCTTTCGCTTACAAGTCACAAAGTCGCATGAAATATTCAAGTCAAAAAGTCAAATTCATCAACTATCAGCACAGTCGTTTGAAAAGCATCAAGTCACCGAAAAACTCCTCTACAGTCACCTCCGACTCGCCTCCTCCCTACCCCCCTAAAGGGGGGTAGAGAGGAAGCGATTCTCTAGAGATCAGATAATTTTTTTTTTTTTTTTTTCTCCCGAGCAGACCCTAAAAGCCCCCCCCTCCCCCCCAAGTGCCCGCCCACCCCATAAATAGTGCCCCCCTCCCCCCCTCCCCTCCCCATGCATCTTAAAGTGCCCCCCTCCCCCCCCCCCTCCCCTCCCCTCGCCCCTTATAGAAGCCTCCCATTAGCTAGTCCAAGTCATGTGACCAAAAGGGAAGCGTAGTCTGTCTATTGTCTATATTATGCAAATGAGGGAGGGGGTCAAGTCACGTGACCAAGGGGGTGTGGCCTATTCTCTAAATAAAGAGCGCTTCCGGTCACGTGACCAAGAGGGTGTGGTCCTATTATGCAAATGAGGGGGTCACGTGATCCATGATTATGCAAATGAGGGAGTCACCTGACCAAATGGAAGCCACTGATTGGCTGGTGATCAAAGGGGCGTAGTCTACTATGCAAATGAGGGGGTCACGTGATCAAGGGGGCGTGGTCTATTATGCAAATGAGGGGGTCACGTGGGAGTCACGTGACCAAATGGCAGCCCTGATTGGCTGGTGATCAAGGGGGCGTGGCCTATTACGTAATTATGCAAATGAGGGGGCGTGGCCTATTACGTAATTATGCAAATGAGGGGGTCACGTGACCAAATGGAGGCCTCTGATTGGCTGCATGTCGATTGAGTAATAAACAGTACTTAACTATAGTCCCGTTCCGATACATACTATACTACTGACTGAATCATGTTGTATTGCATTTTGAATGAGCCATCGACCTGCATACACCCGAGAACATAGGCAGGCTGTAAATGGAAGAGTTCCTCTTTTTTGTAGGCGACCCATTTTGCAATTTTAACCAAGTAGCACATTCCCATTATAGGAAACTCAATTAAGTTTTATCACTGCAGATTAAGGCAATACAGTCGTCTATATTGGTGACCTTGGTAGCCTCTTGCATCATCCTTTTCCCACATTTCCAGCATTTGACCTTTACTGTAGGAGAAAGGTCCAGGTGCAGCCCCAGCTCTGCAAAGATCGATCTACAAAGAGAGAAAACGTTGCAATTCTAACTTTGAATAGAGACCTCTTAAGAATATAATGCATTATCACACGGGTGTTACCAATGTAATTTGGTGTATTGCGGAACAATTGTTATCTGCTCAAGATCTCAGTGAACTACTTGCCGATTGGCGCTTATGTGTTTAGACAAAGAACCAGTAATGCCTGATATCACCGAGCGTCTCATTCACATTTCTGGTACTGGTCCAGTTTACTATGTGGTTAAGTGTGAGTGTTGCTATCGCCCCTTTAAGTTACTGGTGAACAACGTTGTACCACGGCTTAAAAAGATGAACACCTGCATAATTTTTGCAAAAGAGGGGCCCGAGCAGCTGGACCCCCGCTCTGGATCTGCCATTGGACAAATATATATGTTTGTTTATTAAAAATGTAAACACTTCTGAGTTTACTTACGATCTGATAAGGCTGTATCCTATAAAGTCAGTGATATCTTCCACCAGCTTTTTCCTTTCACTATCCTCCTTCATGACAGCCTCCATTGAGGTTACATATGCCCCAACTGCGTCCCGGGTTATTTGTATTGGGAAGAGAGCAATAGAACATAGCTTATAAATTACACACTATTTCTACAATTTGAAATTAAATAGCTCAGGAAGATAAATTCCTCAGTTATGTTGTAGTATTCCGTGTGTGAAGACTAATTATAAAACGGCTAGATTTAAGTTGAATGGAATACATTGATCCAAGCGACCCAATGAAAACGTGCACTGTGGCAGATATATAGCTTTTGTGATTTCTACTTGATGGGAATGGCTTTACTTCAAAGTATTCTCAGGGCGTAGGCACGGATCATTGATGTATGTCTGATGGTAGGGTACATACGCAATGTCCTGGTTGCCTGCAGGGTTTGGTCTGCCAGTTCTTGGTGTCCTTCCAGCATTGCCTTATGGTAAGTCATGAGGTAATAACTGACCATGACGCCGACGTCAAGAGCTCCCACTCCGATGTTGGCCATCTCCATATCTATCACCTGTTGAGTGTTTAAGACATGCTGTAAGCAGGGTAGCACTCATGAGATGACCAACTTTTCTCATCCAGTTCGGAAGACATGTGAAATAACTTAGCACTTGTTGAAATGGATTTGAATATTGATTTGGTTCAGATATTTCTTGAAAAAAACCTCAATGAAAATGTTAGACCTGTTTGCTAAGTTTGCTAGGCAAACAGGGACGAACTGAAAAGTCTTGTGTCATTGTCTTAAAAAGCATATCTCCTGTATACTTAGGTATCTCTCATATTCTACTTAGAGTTGGTTTACCTTGACGGCCCCCTGCTGCACCATGACGGAGGAGCTGTAGTAGTCGTTGTGCACCAGGCACTGCCGGCAGCTGTAGCAGTAGTCACAGAGCTGCTGGAGGTGTGCCTCCAGGAAGCCGTCTGCCTTCAGCTGCTGGAACACCAACATGTTCTCCCCCTCCACATGGTTTAACTCGTAGTCCACCTTAAGTGCCTTATCAAAGTCAAACGTCTTCTTCATTTTCACCAAATCTTCAACACTGCATGGATAAGGAGAGGAGAAGATCAGAAAGTTGAGCTTCCTTTAACCTTTTAAGTGATTTATAGTGCTTGAATGCATTATTGCAGCCCTGATAAGTAGCATCGCTTATGTATCAAAAGTGATTCACTTTATTCAAGTACTTTTTAATTGGTATGTCAGGCAAACTGTTTTCCTGCCCAGTAAAATTATCATCTATTGCAACTAGAACAATATCATCAATAAGTATGTATTACTACATTGCACACCGGCCAGTTACCCTAGCATACGTACACACACCGATATTCTTTGACTCACTATACGACCAATCTGTCAGTCACTAGTGCCTAACCAAGTTAGTCATTTTTGGCTCATTATACGACCAACCTTGGATAGTTAATATTGTCGGTTGGTCAGTACTGAGTCTTTTGCATTAGTCATACGTTGTTTTGCCTCAGTCACTTGTGAATAGCACTTGGTCATGCTTGATCAATGTCCCTATGACTAACCTAGGATAGCCACTTCAGACTAAGGGTCGGGGCATTTATATTTTCTGTGTAGCGCATTGGAGCAGGAAAGGGATAAAGCATGGCTTACTTGTAGAGCTGTATCATGTTGGTTCTGTCCTCGTCTGGCAGCAGGCTGCACCAGGTGTCCTTGTGGAAGGCGGCTGTTATCTCACCGATCCTCCTCGCCACACCCACGTCTATGTGGCCCCTGGACAGCTGCTCACTCAGCGTCTCTGCACCATCCAGGTACTCCATCACAGCTGCACCATAAAGCACAACGTTATACCACTAGTATACAGCTGGTGTCTCCACTTGGCAGGCGCGGATTCACAGGGGGCGGACCCGGCGTACGCCCCCCCCCCCTATTTTACTGTATATTTTAATGTAAAACTTAACATAGTACATTGCCTATATCACGCCCCCCCCCCCCCCTTTCCAAAATTCCTGGATCCGCCCCTGCTAGGGTCACTAAAATGGACCTCCATCTACAATAATGCCACAATTAGCTGAAACCCATGAATTGGTAGAAATGACAAGGTCTGCAGTGGGGAAATCGTATCCGCACTGCACAAAGGTGCCACCTTGTGTGTTGTAAGAGAGGCACACTAAAAACCTAAGTCAGTAGTGACCAACCTAGTAATTCCATTTTGGGTTCCCTAAAAGCCCAACACAGCTTAGTCAATACTGATTAACAAACTTTTATCTTTTCATTATTAGGAACGGTGGTTAGCTATTTGACTAACCTAATCTTAGTTATGTTGACTAACCTAATTAGTCATAATGACTAACCTAGTTAGTCATGTTTAGTTTGCAAGTCTCTGGACAGCAAGTGCTTCACATCACATACATTTACAACCCATGAGCTAAGTTGCTCTAGGAATTTTGCAAAGCAACTTAAATTTTGTAGTAAGTGTAGACATATGAGGTGATGCCAAATAGAGTCCCCAATGTATCCCATTAATGTCAGTCATGTCAGACATCACTTCAACATGAATGACTAGTAGTCATTGCCTACACAGAGAGAAGAAACAGCGTCAAAAGGGAGTCCAGGTTGCCTCCAAAATGAGTCCAGATCGCATAAGGGAGCCTAGGTGACTCTCTAGCTGACCTAAAAGGGTCACCTGGGGGGTCATATAGCTCTCTGGGTCATATGACTCTCTCGGGTCACTCCCTTAGGTCAGCTAGAGAGTCACCTGGGCTCCCTTATACGACCTGGACTCCCCATAACAAGGGAGTCATTCTGAAGGCAACCTGGACTCCCGTTTGACGCTGTTTCTTCTCTCTGTGTACCTGTGTGGGTCTCAGTGTCCAGACAGTACAGTGCTGGTGTAGCCCCCGGATATGCTGCAGCAACCTTTTCTAAACTGTAGTAGTCCAGATCCACTCGTATTGTAGGTATCGCAACATCACCAAAATTCTGAAAGTATGCAAAGAAAAATAGAGATCTTGCTCCATATGTCAAAAGAAAAAATGTTTGGGAGGTCAGTTGACCAGATGTGGCAAAAAGGAAACGTAGTGTTTCAGACAACATGGTCCGCGGATTAGGTAGCAGTAGGTTAGATTTTATTCTATGTATTTTCAAGCCTCATCAAGAAAGTTAGGAATAAAGTATTAGGTGATGATGTCAAATGTCAGATTGTGTTATTGACTCATAGATTATATGGTCAGCTTTCAGACGTCATTATCAACTATCAATAGCTCCAAATTACCTCAAATCGATTCGTTATTTCAGATACTAAACAAATACATCAAATTTGATCGTTCTTCATACCAAGAACCTCCACAGAAAGAGTACCATACCCCCCCCCCCCCCATCCTTTCTCAAATGAAAATAGGGGAAAACGAAGTCCGAAGACTGGCCCTGTGTTGCTGGTCGGATTATATATTCCATCATGGAATAAAAAACACCTTAGGCCAGAAAAAAAAGAAAGAAGAGATGGGTTTCAGGGCAATATTTTCGGAAATAGAATGTTTTTGCATGCCTCATTGTTTCCGCTTTGTACTGTTTGATAACAACTTCTTGAATAAGAAAAAAGTTTTTGCATCATTTTTAGCCAAAGATGCGCTGGACAAAACTTCTTGCCCGCATCTTACCCAAACAAGTGTTGTGTCCTGGTGTGGCCTTACCTTGACGGTGGCAGGTGCATGTTTAAAGAGCAGGCAGTGGACGCCGTCAGCAGAGCTCACCCTGAGGACGTGGTTACAGCTGCCCCCAGACAGACTCGTCACCGTGAAACATGCAGGGTCAGCTCGTATAAACTGTAACAGTCAAAGGTATAGACACGCACAGCTATAGACATCACTGGTATATGGGGGAGTGGGATATGTACAGCTATTAATCAGTGGTACATGGGGGGGGGGGGGGATATGTACAGCTATTAAAGGGTACGACCTCTAGGAGTGGAGCATGTAGTTCATAACTCTGCCACTAAACTGTGCTACTCAAATTCCAGATCGATTTTTACTTCACAAGTTTTACACCAGAGGGCAAAAGTATGTGACCCAGGTGATTTTAACCCCAATCCAAGTGACCCTTCAGATGTGGCTGTAAACAAGTCCCCATGCCCACCAATGGCCTGCTAGTAGACTGAGTGTGCTAACAGCCGTCAGACATACACTGTAAAAAATGTGTATGAAATTTAAACACATAAATCTATCCAAACACATTAAAGTTTAACACTTTCACTGAATCTCAGCATCTAAGCACTTTCTTCTGTCAGCAGGTACAGGGATATGACCGCTGGTGATGGGTAGGCCTACAAAAGTGAGACAATAGTGGGCAAGGCCAGTTTGGTTGGCTCACTGGAATATTCTGGACAGCACTATCTACTCATTATTGTTGACATTATCTAAATTACCATGGATGTTATAGGTACTGCATTTGACTAAGAAGAGCCTGTATATGGGCAAGAGCCTGTAGAAGGAGTAGGAGAATACTACCAGTGGGCTAGCCAAACTGCCCTCGCACACCATTTTTCACTGTTATAGCTCTACCATCACTGGCGGCCATATTCCTGCACATGTTTACAGAAAAAAAAATTGCCATCAATATGTTTGGGTGAAAGGGTTTAAATTTCATACACATTTTTTACAGTGTATGGGTGAAAGGTGCATGCAGTGAGCAGTGGGACCAGGTGATCATGCTGTCCTGGCCAGGTGACTTCAGTAGTGGGACCATGAATCAGGCTTTGCTTGGAATTGAATAGTCTATAAAAGAATGATAAACCTATAGCACCCTCTTAGATTTGATGATTACATATTGGCTACTAGGAATGCACATTGTGCAATGGTATCATTGTGTATAGATGTTCTTATTTTACCCAAAACAAGGGGGAGTATACCGTTTTCTTTGGGCACACTGGTGGCAGTCAGTACACTGGTGGGTAGCACTAGTACTCAATACTATACCACTGCCAGAGTGCAACTGCTAGTCACACCAGTGCAACTTGCTTAGACCAGAGGACTGCTGGAAAGGAACAACAAGCAAACTATTTGTTGGTTGCCTGAAGCCCCGGCCACACTAGTGTTTTTGCACCCGACACAACAGGACCCGACCCGACAATCTGATCTAATTTACCTGGCCAGTCTGATAGAGTTGTGCATGCCAAACTCTTCCGACTGTTGGGTCGGGTCGGGTCGTATCTTGGTCTGACCACATTGGATCGGGTCAAATTAGGTGTGGCCGGGGCTTGAGCCTTTATACATGGGGTACTGGTGCTGGGGAATACAGGCTCACAGGGCTGAGATATGCCTGCATGTGGTGGATTCTGTTTGGGGGATTCTAAATATAACTGAGGCGTTATATAAACTCAACAATATATATGCCATATACCACTGATTAAAGGGTAAGACTTCTCTCCGTAAATCGTAAAATTCTCTGGCAGGGGGAGATGAATATGAGAAATGGCATCATTACCATGTATCGTGTTTGTTGACCATTTAAAGTGGCATAATCACCGATCGTGTCCCATTCACATTTCTAGTGCTGTTCTAGTATACTATGTGGTTAAATGTCAGGGGCGGATTTAGGGGGGGCGGACCCGGCGTGCGCCCCCCCCCTATTTTTCTGTACATTTTAATATGACAATTTCCAATACCCCTAGTACATTGCCTATTTCACGCCCCCCCCCCCCCCCTTTTCCAAAATCCTGGATCCGCCCCTGTAATGTGAGTGGTGATATTGTCCCTTTAAAAAATATAGATCTTGGTCAGGGTGTAGAGGAGGTCGCAATGGCGCTATGGCTCACAGATGAGAGTGAGAGTTATACTTATAGGAACTCGTTTGCTATATGAAAACTAGTTGATTGTTACATGTGCTATTATTGCAGTCTGGTGGAATATAGATTATGACATACAAATTTGTAGGTCTACACGACCTATGATTTAAGTTCATCGTTCCTCGCCATAGTTCTTACTGTGGTTAGGATGCTACGGAAGCCGAGGAGGGCCACAAATTTATAAAATAAGAAAAATAAAAAGATATGTTTATTAATTTCATAAGCGATTTTTTGGGCTGTCAACATTGATTTCTCAGCAGTCAAACTGTCAAGTTGGAAAGAAAAGTTGCTGTCAACATTGATTTCTCAGCTGTCAAACTGTCAAGTTGGAAAAAAAGTTGCTGTCAACATTGATTTCTCAGCTGTCAAACTGTCAAGTTGGAAAATAATTGCTGTCGATATGGATTTTTCACCTGTCAAACTGTCAACTTGTGCAAGCCAATTTGTGACAGGCATCCTTTAGCATTAGCTCTCAATACAGGGTGACACACACACAGGGTGACACACTCACACATAGTGTGACACACACCCATATGGTGACACACATACAAGGTGACACACACACATGTTGACACACCCACAGGGTGACACACACACAGGGTGGCACACACACAGGGCGACACACACCCATATGGTGACACACATACAAGGTGACACACACACATGTTGACACACCCACAGGGTGACACACACACAGGGTGGCACACACACAGGGCGACACACACACAGGGCAACACACACACACACAGGGTGACACACACACACAGGGTGACACACATACACACAGGGTGACACACATGCACACAGGGTGACACACATGCACACAGGGTGACACATACACACAAGGTGACACACACACAGGGTGACACATACACACAAGGAGACACACACACAGGGTGACACACACACAGGGTGACACATACACACAAGGTGACACACACAGGGTGATACACGCATCCTGTGGTGGTACACTGGGTGCTTGTGTTGGTACACTGGGTGTCTGTGCTGGTATACTGGGTACATGTGTTGGTACACTGGGTGCCTGTGCTGGTACACTGGGTGTCTGTGCTGGTACAGTGGGTGCTTGTGGGTGCCTGTGCTGGAACACTGGGTGCTTGCCTCCCTCTCTCTCTCTCCCTCCCTCCCTCCCTCACAGGGTGACACACATGCACACAGGGTGACACATACACACAAGGTGACACACACACAGGGTGACACATACACACAAGGAGACACACACACAGGGTGACACACACACAGGGTGACACATACACACAAGGTGACACACACAGGGTGATACACGCATCCTGTGGTGGTACACTGGGTGCTTGTGTTGGTACACTGGGTGTCTGTGCTGGTATACTGGGTGCATGTGTTGGTACACTGGGTGCCTGTGCTGGTACACTGGGTGTCTGTGCTGGTACAGTGGGTGCTTGTGGGTGCCTGTGCTGGAACACTGGGTGCTTGCCTCCCTCTCTCTCCCTCCCTCCCTCCCTCCCTCCCTCACTCACTCACTCACTCCCGCCCTCCCGGCATGGCATGGCAAAGCATGGCATGGCAGGGCAGGACTCCCTCCTTCCTTCCTTCCCTCCATCCCTCCCTCCTGCTCTCCCTCCCTCCCTCCCTCCCTCCCTCCTTCCCTCCCTCCCTCCTTCCTTCCCTCCCTCCCTCCCTCACTCACTCACTCACTCACTCACTCACTCACTCCCGCCCTCCCTGCCTATACCTTCTTCCATATACCTCCCAGCCCTAAAGGATACCTGCCAGAAGCTTTAATAAAAATAGATGACAGACAGACAGCGTTTTTTCCTCCATTGACAGCAACTCAAATACAGAAGTTGACAGACTGACAGCACACTTTTCACTGTTGACAGCAATGGAAACATGCATATAGCATGGGCCTATGTACTAAAGTACTAAGATACATAGTACATGTATATGGCCCTCGTCGGCTTCCATAGTACGCAACCTATTGTGAGATATTGACGATAGATCTCTCCACCCGTGGGGTTCAATTATATCTCTGTGCGCTTCAAATCTCCCTCACTCTCCAATGTCCACCGGTGGGTAATGGCCACCACGCCCATCTAGTCAGTACCAAACATCTGCTGGAGAGTGAGGCTAGGTTGGAGATTTGAGGCACGCAGAGATGTCCTACTCGGGGTCCTACTCTGCCACAGACTGGTTAGGATGGAGAAGTACAACTGCTGCAAGGGCACCTGGTGGGAAATAGAAGCGTAACTGGTTCTCTGTGGGTCTCAGTGAAGAATTGGTTCTGCTATATAGGCCTACTTTGATAACACACAATAACAATTACTGTGACGGTTACAATTTCTGAAAATCACCCCTTAAATCTGATAGATACATCCTTCCTACAAAACATATCTAAACTAGCTACTGACAACCCAGCCAGCAAAGATACGTTGGGCCAACATATTGGCAATGGTCAGCAGCGTCGCAGGCAACATTTTAACATTGTGGCAATATTGGTCTGCCAACGTTGATACAATGGTGGCAAATTTATGTTGTACCAATTTTGGGAATATGCCAAGTGATTTGCCAACATTGGTAATGTCAGATAATGCATATAATAACAGCGTTGGTAAACTTATGTTTGCAATACTCCCAGTGTTCTACCAATGTTGGTACAACGTCAGATAGTTCATGTTATACCAACGTTGGCCCAACATTATCCCAACCCCAGTATCCCCAACCTCTACCAGAGGGCATTGACGGTTGCATGGTGATATTTTGCCCAGCATATCTGTTATCTGGCCTTATAATTGGTCATGGATTGGGCCCCATGGATGTAATATAGCTTCTGAAACCAGTGGTATTCTATCTTTGATCTATGTGACTCTATATCACCACCTTTCATTTTAATACAACAAAATGCTGCTCATATTGTTATAGGGGCACCCTTTTGTTGGTAATGGTAGGTGAATAAAGTCTAAATGGTGGGATGGTCTTGTATCACCTCTTGGCCCTTTAAGCTAAGAGTAAAGCGAAATGCAGAGACATAGATAGCTGTTTCTATGAAAGAATGATGAATAATGACGGCTATAGTTACTATTTGACTACATAAAATAGTTAACATTTGAGTAAATATCAATAGGCCCTACATGGATGTTAGGCCAATGTTGGAATAAATTACATTATATTAGAACAACATCATTTTTAGGCTATATCTGTTTGGCTAGACATTGGTCCAACGTCACTAGACGTTGGTACAACGTAACAAAACTGACAATGGCTCAACGTCCTGACGTTGGTCCAAATTTGGCCCGACTTCAATTCTTTGCGACGTCATGGCGATACTCAACTGGACAGACAAATGAACGGTGGCCCAACGTTATAAATCGGACATCATCCCAACATTGGCTACTGTTGGCCCAATATTAATGTATCTTTGCTGTCTGGTAAAACATATGGTATATAGCATAAAAGCACCTAAATATTGCCTGAATTTACTCTCAATAAATTACATTTTCACTGATCCCCATCTGGCCTTTGAAGAAAAAGTAAATTCTCTGAGAATCCCTTTCATATTATTTGATTCAACTTGGCAAACATTCAGCATGTGTACTACTTTTCATAAGATTGGCATTATTTTAACTTAATCATTGACCATTTAGTGCTCCTACAGTATTTACTGCCGACCACAATCATATATGACTTGCAGTTTACTGCGAGATTTCCTTCGGTGAGACCTGCACTGGGTATTACATGGCACAGGATGCTCTTGTTCCCAGATCTTTTCAGAAGGCTCTGGTAACAACCATTATGACCTTGAACTTGGATTTTGCTGGGTTTGCGCAATCCCTTCTGGTAGCTTGGAAACACTGGTTCCTGTTTTCTGGTTCCAAGCTAAGAATAAGGATTGCTCAAACCCAGCAAAATCTCAAGTTCAAGGTTATAGTGTGATGTTTACAAGTGCCCTTCTGTACAACTGTAGGTACAGGGCACCAAACAGAGCCGGCTATGGTACGCCAGAGACTCTACTAAGACTCCCAATCTAGACTACCGATAGTTATGTTAATTTGTCCTACCTCAAGTTCTGCAACACAGATATGCCTGGACGCAATCTCTTTTATAAGATCATGAAAGTTAGTCTCTGCCATCTCTATTGTAGCTGAGTGGACATTTAACTAGAACGATATTGGGTCCAATGGACAATGCCCTATTTTATCTGGTCCACATGCATACGCGACCTATATACATAGCCAAGAAATAGATTTGGTGGCCGGTCGGTGGTCGGGGGTCATATCGATGGACTTAGGGACTCGTCATTTATTACTAGGGGCGATGGGCGGGCTTGGTGAATATTCCTAACATGACAATTTTCAGCCCCCCATTTACACCAATTAGCTGAAAGTAATTCTAAGCCGCCTCCCCTCTCCCACTAAGTTCTGTTATTGTCCCACCCCAAAAATCGCATACACCAGTGGAATTGTGCCTTCTCGGCAGGAATTGAATGGACCATATTTGATTTCGACACCCCTCCCCAATAACCAACAACCAAACCACCTCGGATGGCAGTAAATTACTTGTCCTTCATAGATGTACGTGTATGAACCTTGTATGAACCCTGCTAAGTGTTAACCATCCATTTATCCATGCATGAAAATGTTAATTAACATCTAATTATATATGATTGATAATATATGATTGATATTCAAAATACTTAAATATCTTCCAACGTTAATCTGAATTAAGTATTGTTTACTTAAACTCAGTTTATTTCATACAGTCTGGGAAATGAATATGGTGGATGAAACTTGGAATTTCTTTTTAGTACGAAAGAGCAGGTAACGTGATCATGTTGGGCTGCCTCAATTCCTTGAGGTATTTATCTTTTTTGTTATTGAGTGTCAGCAACAGTTGGAGGCAGTAGGACGTCAACATGTACCTCACACTCAGAAGGTACTGCCACCTAGGGAGAACTTTTCACAACAGTCTACATAATGTGTAGGGTGAATGTTATATTAATATTCTCGCATCTGAAGATTTATTTGAATATGCCTCAAACTTTCTGAACTGGCTTTAAAACTAGTTAGTATGTTTTAACTACCTATTTTGATTTCCTCTTAGAATGAAGATCAACAAGGTTGATTATCTTGGACGGTTTGAATGCCTGGGGGATTGTTTATGTGGTTAGGCTATATTAAATGATAGTGTAAACCATGTTAGTGTTTTGAAACCTTGAGTAGTGTTTGTGCTGGGTAGACAGTAACGCCGTCTGGTGTACTGCCAGATGTACACGTCGTATAGTCTGGTTTTAGCCCATGATGGCTGACCTTAGCCGCCCCCGCACACCAAACCACCCCAACACACCAACCTGAGGCCACTAAGAAACAAGACTTGTGTCTCACCAAACCACCCCAACATGCCAACATAAAGCTGCTCAGAAACACAACTTGTGTCTCACCAAACCACGCCAACATAAAGCTGCTCAGAAACACAACTTGTGTCTCACCAAACCACCCCAACATGCCAACATAAAGCTGCTCAGAAACACAACTTGTGTCTCACCAAACCACCCCAACACACCAACCTGAGGCCACTAAGACACAAGACTTGTGTCTCACCAAACCACCCCAACACGCCAACATAAAGCTGCTCAGAAACACAACTTGTGTCTCACCAAACCACGCCAACATAAAGCTGCTCAGAAACACAACTTGTGTCTCACCAAAACCACTCCATTTCAACTTCATTATGAGGTCACTCAGAAAGATAAACATATTGTTTCTGATCAGGATAGTCAACCTTCCTTACCTGCCAATAAAATTTTATCTGTGAACACAGGACTATTTACTTGTTCCACGACCTCCAATAACAGCCATGACTTGGTGATGAGAAGCAAGTTTTTGGAGTGGCCCTATAAGCTGACTTAGATTACACCGCAGATCAGATGTATACAACTGAAATGCAAGGTTTCCCAAACTCTGCCTTCCCAAATATAGAACCAGTGTCTGCTTGTTATTCTAATACTATAACATAAAGGAGTGATCATTCATTAACACCAGGGGTGGGTTCTTCACAGGGAATTTCACACAGGTATGCGAAATTCCCTCTGACCCCCTCCTCCTGTCCTAGAGCGGTAAACATTTGTTGGTTTGATCTGTAGTTACCCGCCAGTTTTTTATTTTGCTGTAAACGGGGTGAACATTTCGAGAGGGTCCATATTTTTGACACCCCTACTCCAAAGTCATCACACCCTTTTCTTGTTAAATTGCCACTCCTTCAGCCCTTTAAGGCCTAAATGATGAAGTAAAGGTTCATGTTCGTTTGTTGTCCTGGTACACTAATATACCGCCAGCGAGCAACTGATCAGCACTGCATTGGTACATAATGCAGACCACCCCTGCAGGGTTGGCGAAATGCATGAATGCAGCACTGAAAGTTATGACAAGGGGCATTACTTGTTTTGATTTGTACAGAGTAAGTACATTAAAGCGCTCTGTCGTCGTTAAAGGGTTAGTGTGAGCTGTAGGCGGCAGCTCCTTGACAACACCCCGCCCGCTGCCCTGCCACCTGGTGGCAGCTGGTCCCATCACTCAGGTGTATTTATACCTGCTGCCGCCAGGAGGCGCCCCCGTCAGGTGAGCTGCTCGCCTCCAGGTGGCAGGACCCGCCATTAGGTACGTGCGGGGTGCAAGGCCCACCATTAGGTATGTGTCGGGGGAGTGTCAGGGACCACTATTAGGTATGAGTCGGGGGGAGTGTGTCAGGGCCCATCATTAGGTATGTGTCGGGGGAGTGTGTCAGGGCCCACCATTAGGTATGTGTCAGGGGGAGTGTGTCAGGGCCCACCATTAGGTATGTGTTGGGGGGAGTGTGTCAAGGCCCACCATTAGGTGTGTGTCGGGGGAGTGTCAGGGCCCACCATTAGGTATGTGTCGGGGGAGTGTGTCAAGGCCCACCATTAGGTATGTGTCGGGGGGAGTGTGTCAGGGCCCACCATTAGGTATGTGTCAGGGGAGTGTCAGGGACCACTATTAGGTATGTGTCGGGGGGAGTGTGTCAGGGCCCATCATTAGGTATGTGTCGGGGGAGTGTGTCAGGGCCCACCATTAGGTATGTGTCGGGGGAGTGTGTCAAGGCCCACCATTAGGTATGTGTCGGGGGGAGTGTGTCAGGGCCCACCATTAGGTATGTGTCGGGGGGAGTGTGTCAGGGCCCATCATTAGGTATGTGTCTGGGGAGTGTGTCAGGGCCCACCATTAGGTATGTGTCGGGGGAGTGTGTCAAGGCCCACCATTTGGTATGTGTCGGGGGGAGTGTGTCAGGGCCCATCATTAGGTATGTGTCGGGGGAGTGTGTCAGGGCCCACCATTAGGTATGTGTCGGGGGAGTGTGTCAAGGCCCACCATTAGGTATGTGTCGGGGGGAGTGTGTCAGGGCCCACCATTCGGTATGTGTCGGGGGAGTGTCAGGGACCACTATTAGGTATGTGTCGGGGGGAGTGTGTCAGGGCCCATCATTAGGTATGTGTCGGGGGAGTGTGTCAGGGCCCACCATTAGGTATGTGTCAGGGGGAGTGTGTCAGGGCCCACCATTAGGTATGTGTTGGGGGGAGTGTGTCAAGGCCCACCATTAGGTGTGTGTCGGGGGAGTGTCAGGGCCCACCATTAGGTATGTGTCGAGGGGAGTGTGTCAGGGCCCACCATTAGGTATGTGTTGGGGAGTCTGTCAGGGCCCACCATTAGGTATGTGTCGGGGGGAGTGTGTCAGGGCCCACCATTAGGTATGTGTCGGGGGGAGTGTGTCAAGGCCCACCATTAGGTATGTGTCGGGGGAGTGTGTCAGGGCCCACCATTAGGTATGTGTCGGGGGAGTGTGTCAGGGCCCACCATTAGGTATGTGTTGGGGGGAGTGTGTCAGGGCCCACCATTAGGTATGTGTCGGGGGAGTGTGTCAGGGCCCACCATTAGGTATGTGTCGGGGGAGTGTGTCAGGGCCCACCATTAGGTATGTGTCGGGGGAGTGTGTCAGGGCCCACCATTAGGTATGTGTCGGGGGGAGTGTGTCAGGGCCCACCATTAGGTATGTGTCGGGGGGAGTGTGTCAGGGCCCACCATTAGGTATGTGTTGGGGGGAGTGTGTCAGGGCCCACCATTAGCTACACTGTTAGGAGTAAGTGATTTTCCGTAGTTCGTCCTGTAGATTACATCACATTGCTTTATCTTTCATTTATTTATATGAAATATATATCTACCTATATCCACAGGGTTACACAGTGTGTCAGGCCACAACATTATAGGTTTATGTCAGGGGAGCATTGTGTCAGGAGGAGTGGTAGGGGCGAGGGCAGTATATCAGCACCCACAATTAGGTATATGGTGGGGCGGGGGGGGGGCTCATTGTGCCGGGCCCGGTTATAAAGTATGTAGCAGGGGATGTTAAATTGTGTATGTCGTAATCAGCATTTTTATATTTGTAAATGTGAGTTTCTATGTCCCTCTAAGTCTTCCCCTTACTTAGCTTAAGTACACTACCTCCAGGCAGTCAGGTCAGCGGACAGAGACACCATCTGTCTTTGTGCGAGGACATCTGGCATAGCTGCCATATTCGAGTTGACATTTTACGTGATCTGAGTATTTTGAGACACATGTGAAGGTCTAACCTAAACTGCTAGACCTTCACCGCTTTCTGTATGTATATATATACGGTAAGTAACTTTCCAGTTGTAGATTATGATTACACATACTTTAGTAGGCCCATGCACATAGTCCAGTGTTATTCATAGTTTGATGCCTTTTCTATTTTTCCTTGAGTTGCTCCTAGATGCGGTTGTTTTTGGAATGACCATTATGTACTATAATGAAGGTAGGGGAGGGGGAGTATATCGATGTTATAAAGCAGTGATGCCCACGGAAGAGAAATTTACATAATCTGGGTGGAGGCTAATACCAAGTCATTTAAAATTGACCTTCAACCTGTACGAATAGTGGTATATGGGAGAGAACGCTACAGGTTCCTGCCGCCCCCCCCCCCCCCCACCCACACACAGAGGGGGAGGCTACAACTGCTGTATCAAGAACTTTATAGTGGGAGTTGAAAATCATATCAATTCAAAATCATGCACACATGAATGAATCATTTACAGACGTCTGGTTAGAGGAGATCTTATTGCTATTCGTTACTAATTCTAAATCAGTTCCAGCAGAGTTTGCATTATAATATAAGCAATTATATATTTTTAATCATACCACAGTGCTCAGTTTAACAACATGGGACTTATGTTGATAAAAAAAGAGAGAGAACTATATCAACCCAACATCTTTAGGCCCTGTCGAGGAAAACATGTCCGAGTAGCGAGGTGTATACAGAGTTGGGGTATGAGGGGGTTGGCAGGGTGGGACTACTTGTACACAACAGGTATACTGATAGCAGCTCTCTCTAGAACGTGCCATACCAACAACTACTACAAATATTAAGCCATAATAAATAATCTAGTGATTTGGGTTTCATCCCTTTCCAATGTGTTTTCATCCCCCTCCATCTTGCTGCAAATCTTATATTTCTTACAGAATGGTACATTTTATCTTATTATGACATCCAACAGAAACAGTCAAACACGAGGGGGGACCTAATGTTACAAATGGAGTAGTCGTTATCAAATCATAGAGCATTAACAAATTACATGACAACAGCTGTGTCCTATAGTGAGTATACCTAGCGTTATGGTCGCATTCCTGGGGATTCATGGTATGTATCTCTTATCTCATTGTAATGTCTGTCATCGACACTAGATGGCGCGGGCTGTTCAAGAGCAATGCCCACACTTCGTGGCGGTGAACTGGTGACGTCACAAGGATGATCACAAAAGTAAATTTGATCTGACAATATCTTGATACGCGGGTAGCTTTCCAATAGAATGCCAAGGAGCCTCTCTAGAAAATGTGTAGAAAACAACAACAAAAACAGTATGCCACCCGCTATACCAACTTTACACCCCGTGACAGTCCTATAAGTATAACCACAACTGTGGATGCAGAGCGTGTTGTGTTGAGACCTGGCGTCCTGGGCCGTTTCAAGCTTCAAACAGGAGGAATATTTGTTTTCAGCCCTAACCTGGTAATGTTGACTGACCATACTAATATACACATCTTTTTTAAAGTGGCCTTGACCAGGAGGTTTATTTTTAAAGTTGGCCCTTGAAAATAGCAGCCTTTCGTCATAATTATAGGGGTCGGCGAAGCCTCCTAATCTTCACAATTAGCCAGTTTTTGGTGAATATTCAGGGGACCACATGAAAAATAAAATAAATTTGGCGAGCGGCTAGTGGAATCCCTACCACACCAATGCCCCAGAACAAGAGTATAGCTGGTGTTTCATAGACCCTTCACTCGAATATTCACGTTTATGGTTATAATGACTATAAGTTAAACCCATTTTATCGCGAGACAAATGCTCATTAAACGAGAGATTTAAATATAACAAATGTCTGCTCTTAGCACAATCTTCTTAATGAAACGCACACAATTTAGTCACCGAACACGATGTAAACTGGCTATCCAATTGTGTAGTCTGCAAACAAACTTTTCCAACTGGGCACTGCATGTGACCTAGTTGTGAATAGGGATGCCGGCCGGGGAAACGTACACTGGTACAGAAGTGGTTGTGCTTATCCCGATGTGTGATCGGAACACCACTCCCTTGAGTTATAACCTGGTTGTAGTTTACACGTTTACAAAGAGACCAGGCAATGGACGTAGGGAGGAAGGCAATGGAAGCGGGGGGGGAGGCAAGCAATGGAAGGGGGGAGGGGGACCACAGAGTGGGAAGGGAGGTAATGGAAGCAGGGAGGGAGGAAGGGAATGGACGCAGGGAGGCAGGCAATGGACGCAGGGAGGCAGGCAATGGAAGGGGGAAGTGAAACAGGCAATGGAAGTGGGGAGGGAGGAAGGCAATGGAAGTGGGAAGGGAGGAAGGCAATGGAAGCGGGGAGGGAGGAAGGCAATGGAAGCGAGGAGGAAGACAGGCAATGGAAGAGGGGAGGGAGACAGGCAATGGAAGGGGGGAGGGAAGCAGGCTGTGGAAGAATGGAGGGAGGAAGGCAATGGCAGGGGGGAGGGAGACAGGCAATGGAAGAGGGGGGAAAGGAATGCAATGGATGAGGGGAGGGAGACAGGCAATGGATGCGGGAAAGGAGGCAGGCAATGGAAGAATGGAGGAAGGAAGGCGATGGAAGGGGGGAAGGCAATGGAAGGGGGAAGTAGACAGGCAATGGAGGCGGGGATGGATGCAATGGAAGTGGGGAGGGAGGCAGATAATGGAAGTGGGGAGGGAGGCAGGCAATTGAAGCATGGGAAGAGGAAGGCAATGGAAGCGGGGTTGGAGACAATGGAAGTGGGGAGGGAAGTGAGGGACGCGGGAAGGGACAGAGCCAAAGTAGGGAGGGAGGCAATGGAAGCAGAGAGAGAGGGGTAATGGAATAGCGGAAGCTGGGAGGGGGGAGGCAAGACAGGTAGACAATTAGAATGCAATTGCAATGGAGCTATTCAGGGAAGCATAGAGGGTGTGATGGGTGCAGATAGGCAGGTAGGTAATGGTAATAGCAGCCATACAGTATATAGGGCAGGCAAGGAGAAGCATGTGGGACAGCAGACATGTAGGGGATGCAAGGGGGATAGTCAAGTAGGGATTGAGTGAGGGAGTGCTTATTGGCAGAGCTAGTTCTAGATGGCAATGGATGCACTTGAGAAAACACAGATTTAGGGTGAGCGCAGCAGCAGATTCTGAGTCTTAACTTTTCCTCTTCAGTTTTATATACCTCCTCATCGTTGATCTTTTAGCATTATCCTTTACTTTAAAGTACCCTCACCTTTGATAATGATGTTCAAAGTATGAATCACTGTGTTCTTCAGTATGCAATAACCGAATAATGATGTACGTTATGATAACACTTAAGGCCTGACAAGAATGATTTAAAGCATGTCAGATGAAAGAAGAAGGAAAAAAATAATTAGGGAAGTACATTGAAGAAGGCGAATAGCATATAATTATAAGTAATTTAGAGTAAGTATCAAAGTATTTAAAAAAAGTGGAAACGTAAATAAGTAGAGAATAAAACAAGAACACTAAACGAGATAAACATGTCCTGAAAGAATGAAGGGTAACTTGGTGAAAGCAGAGTGAAATAACAGAAATTATGTGGAATGGTTGACCCCCTGCCCCCCCCCCTGACAAAAGAAATTTACAATCAACTCTTTAATGACCACCTCCACTACGCTCTAATCCAGCCACCCCACCATGGCAGCTACCTTTCATAAATAGCGCCAGATTTACTTGAATACGTCTTTAGAGATTGATTCCCACTCATCAGCCACCTGACTAATGGGGCCACTTTTTATAGCCAGATTGGGGATCACAGATTGGGTGGCCAGATTGGGGGAGTTGACTGTACCACACTATGCAGTGGCTGGGGAGCACACAGCTGTACAGGACGTCCCAGTACTGAGTCAGAGGTACGGGGAGCAGCTCAGACCTGCTCGTGAACTGCTCTATGGTACTGCTTAGCCTGAAATAGCCCCCAGCTGGCGGCGGGCAGGCTGAGCGAGTCGGCCGCCTCTGCCGAGCAGCTCACTGGGCCCGACTGGGCGCCATATTTGGCAGCCTGTCTCCCCCTACTCGCCTCACTACCGCCCCCTACCGACGTCACTCTGACGTCATGACGTATGCGCTGTATCAGAAAAGAACGTCGTCCCCTGCTTATTGGCACTCGAGGACTTTATGCCAAGGGCGCAGGGTGTATACGAGAGGGCTAATGAGTTAGTCTGGGGATCTCAGAGGGATTGTGTTTGGGGAGTAGACCCCCTAGTCTCACACCCACCCCTCCCCACTTACCCCAAACCCGGCCACCTCCGGGGCACAGGGTGAAGCAGGGGTCTGGTAAACATGGAGGAATTCCTGACCTCCTCATGATATGCTCCTGTCGGTGTATGGGGAGTATAGGGGTGCAGGCCTACACAATGTGCTGTACATATTACAGTCATACCAGCCTGCTCATCACAACACCTATATGCAGTTAGATTTAGGTCATTGTAAGGGTCGCTACTATGCACTTCTGAGATGGTGATGTAGAGACATATTTTGAGGATGTATTACTAAGAAAAATAACTACTTCACTTTAAAGCATTGCAATACGGTGTTCTTATATGTGAAATTATACAAACATTAATACCTCGCCTACGTTTCATTTATACATGTACACAGGTAGTATGATGTCCACGAGTTCGTGTAGATATTGGAAACAGGGGTTTTATGAATATATTGACTGTGCATGTATTTATTAGTTCTTTTCATTGATTATTACTTCTATTGTAATTATTATTGTTCTTTTTCTTGTGGACAGCAACGAAGAATATGCCACCAAGGAAATCTTTTATGAAAAACGATACAAAAGATTGCTTTTTTTCAACAGAGATTTTAAAAAGACCTTTCAAGTGGAAGGCTTCTGAGCTGGGGTTGGTTGACTGAGCAGTGGGTTGGACGTCTGGCTGCCTGGGACTGCTGTAAGATGTAAGCACCTCCACGTGTATGGTTCTGCATGATGCACTACTGTACAGTCACACTGACAGGTGTTTAAAACAGTGTTTCTGAACACTGACAATGCATTCAGTGCACCCTACGTACCAAAACAACTAACCTGCCTGCCTACCTACACCATGCAGTATAATACCAGACACCACATGGTGTGAAGAGCCACTGTACTCCAGCTCACCCCTCCCCCTATCCTGTGCTCTGTGCCACTAATGTGTACCACTCTGAAAGTGAGGGAGTGGTCATTTCGTAAAAATGGGGATCGGGGGCGGGTAGGTAGATTCTTGCGTGGGGTCAAAACAGTTTGGAGCCCTTTGGGGACCAAATATATATCACCTGTCTTTAGTGAAAAATGGGGCAGCTACAATCAATTTGAACCTTGTTAGGGGGAGGGGACGTTTATACCCCTCTCATTGGAAGACCCAAAATAGCATTTTGTCAGGCGTTATTGCCTGCTGTCCCACGTTGCCTCCTTCTCTCCTATCAAAATGACTGTGTTTTGTGTTTCTGAAGGCATTATACAGCGGGGGCTACACATCTATAGCTCAAAAGTTTTACATATATGGGGGGCCTTTTGAATAGAATAGACAATTGTTCTTCTGAGTCATCACCCTGTGAACCTCACCTGCCTGTGATAAGGCCGTTGTCTGAGAGTAGACAATATGTACTGTAGAGTAATAATTATAGTCAGAGGGTGGTCAGAAAAAGTTATCGCCTGAGTTTGAGTTGAGTTTTAGATATCCCGGGCAATTGAGTTTGGGTGTTAGGCCCTGTGGTAAGTATGGGTCTGTTCTTATCCTGAATGGGGGCCTTTTGTGTATCAGTTTCAGTGCTATTTTGTTCATTTACCTCTATGTTGTTGTTTTCCATGGTAGTTTCTTCTTCTGTTGCAGTTCTTTGTCTCTTTGTAGCTTGTGATTGACCAGGTATGGGTGTGTTGCTCATAGTCCCTCTTGGTGAGTTCTATACTCTACCTGTGTTGGATCGCTGGCGATGCATGTGTGTCTTCTTATACAGTGTTCTTGTAGATTTGTTGGGTTGACGCACTAACAACACATGGTTATGGGGTTTGCCGGTAGTTGGGATCCGCTAAGGATGCAAGTGGTGGAGATGCAATATGATGTTGGGGTAGATGCCACAAACCAAAGTCCACCAGCAAAATGAGTTGTCCCATTTTTATTTCCGTTTGGAAAATACACAGCTTTTTCTGGTGAGGGGCTATGTCAGGAGGTTACAGTTTCGGCGGTTAAGCCTTCATCAGACCCCTAAGCCTAACTGACTGCTCTGGAGAGAATCATGGGTATTTATAGTGACTTAGAGGATCATGGGTAATTTTTTAATGTTCTAGTTGTGTCTATTATATAAATATAATTTTAGATATTTTATTTGGCACAACAAGTCTCAGTACATAAAGAGTTTTCACATCTTAGGCCAAAAATATTTACATTGTTCTTTTCAATCAAAATATTCTTCTCAATATGTCTCTCAGGAGTTTTGGTCTTTTAGTGTTGCAGCATAGGAGTTAATCTACTCCATAATTGACATCCACGGTACCGTGGACTGTGGAAGAAGATGTCTTTCACAGGGAGTTGCAGCGTGATCTTTATCTTTGAGTTTCCTTGAAGACCTCGTCTGGGTATTAGCGACGTTTAGATATGCCTACTTGTAACGTGTACGGCAACGTCTAGCCCATCCCCTAGCATTGCTGTAGACGCACACGTTGCCGTTCCCGTCGTGATCTAAACCTCGCTATTATCCCATTTTCTTTGACTTGGGAAATGTTGTACATGTAGGATAGTATTTGTATTTCGCAGGACGTGTAGCTTTGGCATAGCCCATGCAGGGACCCCGTCCAGTAAGATTGGACAGTACCACTACTTGAGGTCCTCTACTCACAAGTTGCTGTTTGTTGAGTAGATCCTACTGCAGCATGACAGGGCTGCACTGCCGCAGTGAGCAATGCAGTGGATCCTTATCACTGACTGTTTACTGCACACTGGGTAGGTTCCTGAAAGTGGTGCCTTGGGTCTGGATTGGAAAGGAGCGAAGGGTGGGAGTACACATTCATGGAACAGCAGGCAACGGTCAGCAGGCAATGAAGCCCTAAATAGTATTAATAGCCTTCAGTTCCCGATACGATGTAGTAGGGACATAATCAAGAAAAAAGGGATGAGGAGTGAGGCAGGGTGTAGTGGCTGTTCGTTTGGGCAGTTAGAAGACGTGGTTTCTCATGCTACTTGGGGGAGGGGGTTGGCCCCAGGATCGACTACTAGCGTTAGCTACACGGAATGCACTGGGTAGATGGCCAATGTCTTGTAAAATATTATTTATGCCACTCAAATAACACTTTTTACACTTTCAATGAAAAATATAGAAGTTAAAGCTTTAAAGTAATGTCGTATGTCAGTTATGTAGTATGGTTGGAATAATGCTTACAGTGTGTCAATATGGCGGAATCTAACTTTTCTTTCGCATTGTCACTTTGGTGTACCCCATCAGAGAGTTTGTGGTACTATGCTTCATGTTAACCCCTAAGCTGTGAGGCAGGTAAACAAGTGTCAGTGTCAGTGACATTTTTCTGCAAGTCTATCTGCATGAAATACGGAGGTGACGAAATGATACCATTCCTTTTTATGGACAATTGAAGGTAGGGTTGGTGCTGTTAGAATGTTCATATATCAATTCCTGTCCGTGTCAATGGTTGTTACATGCTTGCATAGTGTACATACTTGACGTCGTCCTTAAAGGGCCAGCAAACTCAACCTAAATCGTAAAATTCTCTGGCAGGGTTGTTGAGTTTATATAACACTCCAGTTATATTTAGAATCCCCCAAACAGAATCCACCACATGCAGGTATATCCTAGCCCTGTGAGCCTGTATTCCCCAGCACCAGTACCCCATGTATAAAGGCTCAGGCAACCAACAAATAGTTTGCTTGTTGTTCCTTTCCAGCAGTCCTCTGGTCTAGACAAGTTGCACTGGTGTGACCAGCAGTTGCACTCTGCCAGTGGTATAGAATTGAGTACTAGTGATACCCACCAGTGTACTGACTGCCACCAATGTGCCCACAGAAAACGGTATACTCCCCCTTGAATAGGCCACATGCTACTATTTTGGGTAAAAAAGGAACATTTATACACAATGATACCATTGTACAATGTGTATACCTAGAGGCCAATATGTAATCATAAAATCTAAGAGGGTGCTATAGTTTTATCATTCTTTTATAGACTATTTAATTCCAAGCAAAGCCTGATTCATGGTCCCCTTACTTAAGTCACCTGGCCAGGACAGCATGATCACCTGGTCCCACTGCTCACTGCACCCTTCACCCATACACTGTAAAAAATGTGTATATAATTTAAACACTTTCACTGAAACATATTGATAGCAAAATCATTTTTTTCTTTCTGTAAACATGTGCAGGAATATGGCTGCCAGTGAGCTGCAACAGTGAAAAATGGTAGGCGAGGGCAGTTTGGCTGGCCCACTGGTATTAATCTCCTACTCCTTCTACAGGCTCTTCCCCATATATAGGCTTTTCTTAGTCAAATACAGTACCTATACTGTTGTTAAACATCCATGGTAATTTAGATAATGTCAACAATAATGAGTAGATAGTGCTGTCCAGAATATTCCAGTGAGCCGGCCAAACTGGCCTTCCCCACTATTGTTTCACTTTTTTAGGCCCACCCATCACCAGCAGCCATATCCCTGTACCTGCTGACAGAAGAAAGTGCCTAATTGCTGAGATTCAGTGAAAGTGTTAAATTTTAATGTGTTTGGGTAAATTTATGTGTTTCAATTAGAAACACTTTTTACAGTGTATGTCTGAAGGCTGTTAGCACACTCAGTCTACTAGGAGGCCTTTGGTGGGCATGAGGCCTTGTTTACAGCCACATCTGAAGGGTCACTTGGATTGGGGTCAAAATCAGCTGGGTCACATGTACTTTTGCCCTCTGGTGTAAAATTTGTGAAGTAAAGATCGATCTGGAATTTGAGGAGCACAGTTTAGTGGCAAAGTTATGAACTACATGAACTCCTAGAGATCCTACCCTTTAAAGGGTTAGATCTCTAGGAGTAGAGCATGTAGTTCATAACTCTGCCACTAAACTGTGCTACTCAAATTCCAGATCGATTTTTACTTCACAAGTTTTACACCAGAGGGCAAAAGTATGTGACCCATGTGATTTTGACCCCAATCCAAGTGACCCTTCAGATGTGGCTGTAAACAAGTTCCCATGCCCACCAAAGGCCTGCTAGTAGACTGAGTGTGCTAACAGCCTTCAGACATACACTGTAAAAAGTGTTTCTTATTTAAACACATAAATGTATCCAAACACATTAAAGTTTAACACTTTCACTGAATCTCAGCATCTAATCACTTTCTTCTGTCAGCAGGTACAGGAATATGGCCGCTGGTGAGGGGTGGGCCTACAAAAGTGAAACAATAGTGGGCAAGGCTAGTTTGGCTGGCTCACTGGAATATTCTCGACAGCACTATCTACTCATTATTGTTGACATTATCTAAATTACCATGGATGTTAAACTACATTATAGGTACTGTATTTGACTAAGAAGAGCCTGTATATAGTCGAGAGCCTGTAGAAGGAGAAGGAGAATAATACCAGTGCGCTAGCCAAACGGCCCTCACACACCGTTTTTCACTGTTGCAGCTCACCAATCACTGGCGGCCATATTCCTGCACATGTTTACAGAAAGGAAAAAAAAGATTTTGCTATCAACATGTTTGGGTGAAAGTGTTTAAATTTCATACACATTTTTTACAGTGTATAGGTGAAGGGTGCAGTGAGCAGTGGGACCAGGTGATCATGCTGTCCTGGCTAGGTGACTTCAGTAGTAGGACCATGAATCAGGCTTTGCTTGGAATTAAACAGTCTATAAAAGAATGATAAAACTATAGCACCCTCTTAGTTTTGATGATTACATATTGGCTTCTAGGAATGCACATTGTGCAATGGTATCATTGTGTATAGATGTGGCCTATTCAAGGGGGTGTATACCGTTTTCTGTGGGCACACTGGTGGCAGTCAGTTCACTGGTGGGTAGCACTAGTACTCAATACTATACCACTGGCAGAGTGCAACTGCTGGTCACACCAGTGCAACTTGTTTAGACCAGAGGACTGCTGGTAAGGAACAACGAGCAAACTCTTTGTTGGTTGCCTGAGCCTTTATACATGGGGTACTGGTGCTGGGGAATACAGGCTCACAGGGCAGGGATATGCCTGCATGTGGTGGATTCTGTTTGGGGGATTCTAAATATAACTGAGGTGTTATATAAACTCAACAACCCTGCCAGAGAATTTTACGATTTGGTTTGAGAAGTCTTAGCCTTTAAATCCCCACCTCCTCTATAAATGGCCAGAGTGCCGGTCCTCGCTCAGCCCCGACTGTTACTGGATGGGCAGCAATCATTCTACCTTAACTCAGTTCAGGTCATGGCGGTAATTAGACAAGCAATTAACAAGGCTAAGGCATGTGATCACATGTTGGTCTGAGGAGCTAGGTGTTTAACCCTGAAGTTCTTGACATCTACCATGATTATCAAAGTAGTAGGGACACATTGGGCTACCATCTCAATTGCTACAAAAACTTTAGCCCAATGTGGGTACCGTAGACAGTAGTACAACGTACACAATGTGATGTCGCTCCAGAGTTCGTATTCACTGTGGAAAAATATTTTTGGAAATACAATGTTAGACAAACAATCGAATTCTAATCGCCAGACCAGAGCTGGCCCATGCATGGAAATGTTGATATTGACCTCATATTGGCTCAGAGTTGAGCCATCATTTTATTCCTGCTTTGCCATCATAATTAGTTACACGTGTGATTGGTTGTGTGTCCCCACACACACACATACATACCATGACTACCCCTCTGCCCTCACTAGCCCTCACACCATTCACCCACACACCATGACTACCCCACTAACATCATACCACCCCCACATACACACCATGACTATTCCACTACCCTCATACCCCCCCCCACACACACACACACATACACACCATGACTACCCCACTACCCTCATACGACCCCCCCCCACACACACACACACACATACACACCATGACTACCCCACTACCCCCATACCACCCCCTCCCCTCCCACACACACATACACACCATGACTACCCCACTACCCTCATACCACCCCCACACACACACACACACACATACACACCATGACTACCCCACTACCCCCATACCACCCCCCACACACACACCATGACTACCCCACTACCCCCATACCACCCCCTCCCCCCCCACACACACCATGACTACTCCACTACCCTCATACCACCCCCCCCACACACACACACATACATACCATGACTACCCCACTACCCCCATACCACCCCTCCCCACACACACATACACACCATGACTACCCCACTACCCTCATACCACCCACCCCCCCCCCACACACACACATACACACCATGACTACCCCACTACCCCCATACCACCCCCCCCCACACACACACACTATGACTACCCCACTAGCCATGATACCGCCCCCACACACACACATACATACCATGACTACCCCTCTACCCTCAAACCACCCCCTCCCCCCCTCACACACACCATGACTACCCCACTAGCCATGATACCGCCCACCCGCACTGCCCCCAATAGTCCACATGCCACCCACCCAGCCACACACCCACCCAGCCACACACTATGACTACTCCCACTAGCCTTTGCACCACCCAACCATACCACGATTGCCCCCATACCACAATTGATCTCACCATCCCACGGTGCACCGACCTGTTCACCCACAAATCACGCTACACCCACTAGCCCTCAAACCGCATACCCACACACCACTGCCCCCACCAGCCAGACACTACATACACTCACACCATGCACCACTGTCCCTACTAACCACATGCCCTCCTACACATAACACTGTTTATTATTTTAATGTGGGGAATAGCAATGTGCTTTAGTCCTAGGACACCCCCTAATGCCCTTGATTGAAGACACTTATTATTGTTGATGGATGTGTGTGGACTGTCTTAAGTCACCTTGATGCCTGCTTTGGCTGTTTCCAGGCTTCAGCAGAGATAGCAGAAGCTGAGCATAGATGTGCACTTGTCTATAACGTAATATTAGTTTCTATAAAACATTATAACATCACACTGTGTGTAGGTTGACAGAGGGCTGTGCCTCTTTTACCTAATTACCATATCAATGTATTAATCTTGTGGTAGGTCAATATTATAGCAGATTTTATGTTTTTAAAAATCATATGTTTTATATATTTGTATAATTCATATCATCTAGAAATCGTTTTTTGTAGGCCTATTCGTTTAGTTTCTAGCATTGCTATATTACCACTTTTGAAATAAGACGCGATTGTTGATTTGCCTTAAATACGAGCTACGGCTAGTACACAATTCAGGTGACAGTGTAGCTTGTAGGATGAGGATAGATTCAGGGTGCGACATATCCATGAGTTTTTAGATACTACAGGACTCGAGATCTTGCATTGCTAGTTCATGTGATGCAATTGTTCTTCCATATTTTGTAGGGCTGCACTATGCCCACCGTATAAATGAATGGTCAAGACCTTTCTAGCCTTCCCAATACAGTGTAGATGTATACCATCTAGTGATTCTGGTATGTCTTGCTTGTAACCAGCTGACCAGCTTATAGTCGTGGCGGCAAGGACCAGCAGCACTGTTCAGGTTTTCTAGCCAGTCATAAAATTACTTACACATGAACATTTTGGAGAGACTAATATATTCCATTGTCTTAACATATTTTGCAGGCTGTTCCTTGACAGCAAAAGGCCGGTTGCTTTTTAGTACATTAGAGCAGCATTATGAAGCTAAGCAGTAAGGATTCAGTGTATGGGTTCGTAGACATGTAGTGTGACAGGTCAGTTTGCATACTAAGTACTTGCCAAGCCAGAGGGGCAGGTCGCATAGGGAGGGTTGGTTTCATGGAGGGGTGCAAGATAGCAGGATCCGTGGCTCTGATATTCAACATGGCTAATCTAATGTATTGCTTGTATCAGCAAGGCAAAGTTTTATTTGGTCCACACAATGAAAAATTGTACGACTACTGAATTCAGTCTGTATGTGCCATTACATGTTGATTCCTTTTACCTATAGATGGTACTGTTGCTAAGCGCCATTATCAATAATTTGCTTGTTGCTAAGTAACTTATACCACACATTAATGAAGGATATCACTGGATTTCTTAATGTTGATTCGGGGGGGGGGGGGGTGGTACACATATATTCTCAATTATCTGCTGATTCCCAATATCTGTATATATAGGCTTGATAGTACTGTTGCTTAGCAACATCAGCAATGATATATTTGTTTCTAAGCAACCCGCACAACTATAAATTGTCACCTCACAATACAAAGGCCGTAAGTGAGAAATAACGACTTTTTTTAAATTCTTTGGGATTTTTCTTTATCCAAACATTTTTGGATTCTTTTGGATTTGACCATTTTTTGGAGGGTTATAGCTCAGTATACAAAGGTTGTAACTAATTGGATGCATTTATTTTCAGTATACAAAGATCGTAAGTGATATGATATTGTTTTTCTAAATATATTTTTCAATAAAACAATAATATTTTGTTCTTTTTATTCTAATCATTTAATGTAATTGTGACTGCATATGGCCATTCACATCTTTTTACAAAAATATGATCATTTAGAAGCGTTAATAGGGTGATTATATGGGGGGAAATGGCTGAAATTGCTCATTTTAGCAGAAAACACCACTGTTGCTAGGCAACAGCACCACCTGTATTCCATTTTCATATTATATTATTAAGTAAAAATAAATTGGTTTGTCTAGTGACCATTGGGGTTACATAACATTGCATTGATATACCTATTTAGGGCTCAATCATAGTTTTGAACTAAAGAAATCACTTACGACCTTTGTTTACTAAATAGAAACTACATGAATTTCAGTATACAAACTTCGTAAGTGACCTGATTTCCCCCTCATTATTGCCATAGTTACTTAGAAATTAGGTAAAAGAGCAAATCATTTTCCATATGACTCATTATTATCTAATATAGTATACATGTAGGGAACTCTGTGGGCGGTTGTACCATCGATATAAGAAGTCTAACTAAGAAATTTCTCTTCTGAGTTTTTTAGTAAACAATTCCAAATCTTTGTTTGTAATAAACACCAAACATGGGACCAAATGTGTGGAACTGACCTGTTTTCCTCCATTAAATCAATGAATAAGCAGCAAGCTATGTCAAGTTGAGGTCAGCTGTCTTGGGAACGCAAGAGCGGGAAGGACAAATCTGCTTCAGTTCTGAAATAGTAGTGGCAGAGTGCACACCAAATCCTCGTCTCTCAAATCCCAGATATAAGAAGTAATAAGGAATATATAGCATATAGACTACAATGGTTTTTCCATTTTGCTTATATCTCAAAACATGGATTTTTCACTTACGACTTTTGTATACCGAGGTGACGAAATGATACCATTTCTTTTTATGGGCAATTTAAGGTAGGGTTGGTGCTGTTAGAATGTTCATATATCAATTCCTAATGGTGTTCGAGTCTTCTGATTTGTACAAACAAATTCAACAAGTTGAATATGAATTGCTAGGCAATTATGCGATTGAAAGTAATGTTGTTAAGCAAATCGATGTCTTCTAGCCTTCCCAATACAGTGTAGATGTATACCATCTAGTGATTCTGGTATGTCTTGCTTGTAACCAGCTGACCAGCTTATAGTCGTGGCGGCAAGGACCAGCAGCACTGTTCAGGTTTTCTAGCCAGTCATAAAATTACTTACACATGAACATTTTGGAGAGACTAATATATTCCATTGTCTTAACATATTTTGCAGGCTGTTCCTTGACAGCAAAAGGCCGGTTGCTTTTTAGTACATTAGAGCAGCATTATGAAGCTAAGCAGTAAGGATTCAGTGTATGGGTTCGTAGACATGTAGTGTGACAGGTCAGTTTGCATACTAAGTACTTGCCAAGCCAGAGGGGCAGGTCGCGTAGGGAGGGTTGGTTTCATGGAGGGGTGCAAGATAGCAGGATCCGTGGCTCTGATATTCAACATGGCTAATCTAATGTATTGCTTGTATCAGCAAGGCAAAGTTTTATTTGGTCCACACAATGAAAAATTGTACGACTACTGAATTCAGTCTGTATGTGCCATTACATGTTGATTCCTTTTACCTATAGATGGTACTGTTGCTAAGCGCCATTATCAATAATTTGCTTGTTGCTAAGTAACTTATACCACACATTAATGAAGGATATCACTGGATTTCTTAATGTTGATTCGGGGGGGGGGGGGGTGGTACACATATATTCTCAATTATCTGCTGATTCCCAATATCTGTATATATAGGCTTGATAGTACTGTTGCTTAGCAACATCAGCAATGATATATTTGTTTCTAAGCAACCCGCACAACTATAAATTGTCACCTCACAATACAAAGGCCGTAAGTTAGAAATAACGACTTTTTTTAAATTCTTTGGGATTTTTCTTTATCCAAACATTTTTGGATTCTTTTGGATTTGACCATTTTTTGGAGGGTTATAGCTCAGTATACAAAGGTTGTAACTAATTGGATGCATTTATTTTTAGTATACAAAGGTCGTAAGTGATATGATATTGTTTTTCTAAATATATTTTTCAATAAAACAATAATATTTTGTTCTTTTTATTCTAATCATTTAATGTAATTGTGACTGCATATGGTCATTCACATCTTTTTACAAAAATATGATCATTTAGAAGCGTTAATAGGGTGATTATATGGGGGGAAATGGCTGAAATTGCTCATTTTAGCAGAAAACACCACTGTTGCTAGGCAACAGCACCACCTGTATTCCATTTTCATATTATATTATTAAGTAAAAATAAATTGGTTTGTCTAGTGACCATTGGGGTTACATAACATTGCATTGATATACCTATTTAGGGCTCAATCATAGTTTTGAACTAAAGAAATCACTTACGACCTTTGTTTACTAAATAGAAACTACATGAATTTCAGTATACAAACGTCGTAAGTGACCTGATTTCCCCCTCATTATTGCCATAGTTACTTAGAAATTAGGTAAAAGAGCAAATCATTTTCCATATGACTCATTATTATCTAATATAGTATACATGTAGGGAACTCTGTGGGCGGTTGTACCATCGATATAAGAAGTCTAACTAAGAAATTTCTCTTCTGAGTTTTTTAGTAAACAATTCCAAATCTTTGTTTGTAATAAACACCAAACATGGGACCAAATGTGTGGAACTGACCTGTTTTCCTCCATTAAATCAATGAATAAGCAGCAAGCTATGTCAAGTTGAGGTCAGCTGTCTTGGGAACGCAAGAGCGGGAAGGACAAATCTGCTTCAGTTCTGAAATAGTAGTGGCAGAGTGCACACCAAATCCTCGTCTCTCAAATCCCAGATATAAGAAGTAATAAGGAATATATAGCATATAGACTACAATGGTTTTTCCATTTTGCTTATATCTCAAAACATGGATTTTTCACTTATGACTTTTGTATACCGAGGTGACGAAATGATACCATTTCTTTTTATGGGCAATTTAAGGTAGGGTTGGTGCTGTTAGAATGTTCATATATCAATTCCTAATGGTGTTCGAGTCTTCTGATTTGTACAAACAAATTCAACAAGTTGAATATGAATTGCTAGGCAATTATGCGATTGAAAGTAATGTTGTTAAGCAAATCGATGTCTTATAAATAAAGCAGTGATAGCAATGGCTTTAAAGCCCAGGTTTTTGTATAAATCTGCTTTCACTAAGCAACCGCATATCCTAGCAACAAACCAATGAACATGGATTCCTTGGACAAAATGTAGGCGGAGGCGGAGGTAGGTAGAAATGAGACAAATGAGATTTTGATTACCTGGTGAGATGCAGTGTGAAACTTTTCCCCACGCTTGTATTGTACCTGATGTGATATTTTATTCATGAATACAGGTAAAACTTTATTAGACAAGTTGCAAAGGGTTCGGACCAGAGCCTTAAAGGTCTGTCTTAAAGTAAGAATGCATACAAGTACAACCTTTATACACAACGCTAGTAATGTAAATCTTCTTTGTGATAGAAGAAACGCTCATGCTTTAATTGAGGGTTACAAATGTTCAAAGAAAAAAAAAATTTAAGAAATATGAAAGTTAACCTGAGGCGAGCTGATGGTCTTCTGCTTAAGAATAAAATATCACGTAGAGACTTCTATAAAAGAAGTGTTGAATACTCAGTCTCTGTACTCTGGAACAATCTAGACCATCAAAAAAGAAATTTGCCTGACATAGACGCATTCAAGAACAATATAAAACTAGATTTAAGGAGTCAAATTCCTAAATACTAGGTTTATCATAGGTTTACTACTCAAAGTACTATTTACATTAGTTAAGTACATGCTGGAATTATTAAAATTGTGTAATCACAATATAGTATTGTATACGGTATCGCGGTGCCATAATCGAAAGTTGTTAGCTTTTAGGTGTCTGTCCACATCTCCGGCTCGATTATGGTCCATGTTGGCCATTTATATTATCAGTGCATTTGATACAAGTGTTGAGCTTGAGGCTTAATAAGACTTACACTGCTCTATCTATTTTGATCCCATTCAATAACTTTTGTCATGGTTTAAACCATCATTCAGTACCTCATAATGTAATGTCCTGTGGCGTCTTGTAATGAATACATTTTTAAAGGTAGAGTGTTGCCTTTAAAAGAATAATGTAAATATTTTATATTTAATTACACATAGTGTTATACTGTGATAGTTTCATTTCTTAAATACTATGTGATAATTCATAAAAATCACTTGTTTTATGATAAATGGTAAATGACTTGTTATTACATTTTACTGATGTTTAATATTGGTTGATTATTTATTGAAAATAATGTTATGTTAGAACTATGGACATATGAAGGTGCAGACGAAAACAAACTTGATTGAGTCTAGATGCAGCCTTTTCTATTAGAAGATCATATCATAACTTCAAGTGGGTCACAATAAAAATTTACCTTGTACGTTTTAAACGCAATTACAATTTTGCATATTATTATATGATCCGTTCACATGTAAATGGAACATCTTCTAATGAATAAATATGTTTGAATCTTGAAAAAAATCTTGAATCTTGTCTACCAATGGGAATCTTTAGCCGATTAAACCCACACATGTCCAATGTTACTTCGGCCAAATGGACCCCATGCAGTGGATAGGATAGAACTTCATGGTAGATAGTGTTCTGATAAGGCAAGGTATCTATGCATGTTATTACACAACATTATGATCAACTCACATGAAAGGTGGATCTGATAACAATGATAAATGGAATGTTAAATGGGTATGCAGGAAATATTGATTTTCCTTAAATATGAGGTCGACTATTCAATGTGATACCTAGAACATGTGGTTAACACCACACATGTTGTATTAAAGTCAATATCTATTGATTTATAAAGGGAGAACATTCAATATTTAGAGGCCATCTGTATTCCTGTTGATATACCAGACTACATTATCATCGCCAAATTGATTGAGACCATCTAAACAAGCTAATATATTCAAATACACAAAATAGACAACATGACTCAATACTGACAATAATGTGGTCTATAGGTGCATAGCACACCTAGTGCTACAGAATGGGTGGGCTTTGTAGAGCATTCCATGAATCAGTTTGCATACGTTACAGCTCCATCTTCCACTAAGAGAAAGCACGGGCCCATACATATAAGTGTGGGCCCGTTGTGACCCGGTGCACCCGACCGACCGATACACCCATGGACCGCTGGACCCACTGGACCTGATGGACCCACTGGACCCACTTGACTGGGTTGCAAGATATTTCGATATATCTATTAGTTGAGTACTATAGGCATGTTATATGGCTGTAATAGAAAATGGTCTATTTAGGGCAGATGGAGATATAAATGGGCCAAAAAGGTTAATTCATGTTACAACACTTAAAATTAGTAATAAGTAGCCCATTTCTATCTCCATCTGCCCTAAATAAACCATTTTCTATCAAGCCGGTCAAAGCTGGCACCAGTCAAAGATGAAAACATTGGCCCGATCTCATGAGACACAGCCATGTTGTTTATTGATCATGGCAAAGTTTACCTAGTGAGGAACCATACACAACTTGAAGTGGCTCACACCTGACAAATGAAAATGTCTATTATATTGGAGATATTTACTATTTAGAATACTATAGATGCTATAGTGAGCTGTTGACACCTCCTGGTCTGAAGTGTCTACAACATGAGAGCCACTTCTTGATCACCTGCTCCTAGAGTGCCGATCCTCGTTACTGGATGGGTAGCAAGAATTTGGCCTAAAAGAGAAACTGGCCGTATTTTGGTTGTGAACTAGTCTGAAGATGTTATGGTGGTGGTGGTGGCTATAATTAGCCTGATGTATGTACCACTTGTGCATGTAGTTAGTATTAATACTGACAAGGCTGTGCTACAATTTCCTGCAATAAATCCGATTTACCAGTAATTACCTGTAATCAAGCATCTTAATGAGGTAATTTGGTGTAATCAGCAGCATGCAGGGCCTATCCACTCTAACAGGGGCATGTCAGGTATTTACACTATAACAGGCAATGATAAGATGGAGGTAGGTGTTCCGCCCCGTTTTGTCTACATTTGAGAATTCCTGAGCCTGACTCTCTTTATGCCTTCCTCCCTGCCCATCTGCCTCCCTCCATCTTGAGTAAGACCAAGGTCATCTTTAGGACCAAGATAAGAACATTTTGCATGGTACCTCCTGCCAATGCTGTTTGTTACTGCCTGTCCACGTGGACTTTCACCACATCGCTCAAGCTCTGTTTCTATGTCTCTACACCTTGGCCATATCTATACAAACAAACATTCTGACTAAGCCAGAAAAGAGGCTTAAAACTAAAATATCATATGTATACACGTTAGCTATATGTAAAAATAAAACTTTAAAGAATTAAGCACAAACATACATTATAAACTGGTGTCGTCACTGATCTACAAAGAAACTGTAAATGGTATAGGCAGAACTTAGTAGAGATCATCTAGGATACTTATCTGAATATAGCACAAGCGGTTAACCTTGTAGGGGTCAAAAGGGATTACTGTAAAACCTCACATAGAAGCTGTGGAGAATGTGCCAGGCAGATCGCTGATGCTGCTTTTAGGATCAGCCCAACGTTGAGGTCCGGCTAATACGTTAGTTTTTAGATTTACTACAGTTCTAAAATCGCTATAATGAGACCTCCTGTGCGGCTTATAAGTTTTTCTTAAAGTCTAGGTGCATCTAATTTGCAAGGTAGGGGGCATCCATAAATTACATACGCACCAAGGGCGGGAGGGGTGGTCCGGCCAAATGCGTACAGATTTGTACAGGTGGAGGGGGGGGTCTGGAGCCATTTTGGCATACACACTGTACTTTTTGGTCAATTTTACTAGAATGAAGAGCATTTTTATGGGGCCCAAATTCGAGCCTAAATTTCAAAACATTCAAAGGAACGTACCTCTATACCCCTCATATTTCTACAATTTTCCTCTTTTTATTGGGGGGGGGGAGCAAAAAGTTGTCTCACTGCAAATAAATGTTTTGAAAGTTAGCTTTTAGAATTACATGAATCCTCTGTGAGGACCTAATTTATCAGTGCTTTCAAGTTATAGCATAAACATGTGTAGAAGGTATGATAGTTATTTCTATTTCTACTCTTATATTTACATATTTTCTAGTTTTAGCTTATGAATAGCTGCCTTAATGTGGCTTATACATGTAGTGGGCAATTCTGTACTTGATTATCTAGCGTGTCCCATAGTGTCACAGCATGATTATATGGTGCATTTTGATAAAAGGCAGTTTTTGCATGACATCTAGCAAACTTCACTTTAAGGTCCAAGTGGGTTCTTACATGTGCTTAGACCAGTGCTTCACCCTTTTTGTCCTTTTTCCACATTATACATGATAATTGTTTGTTTCTTTTTTTGGGATAGTGCTTCGGCATAGAATTTACTGTGCAGGGCCTTGACACTAATGGCTCTGATGCGGGCTCGCAGGTAGATTCTCAATGCTTGGTTCTGCACGTGTTGTAGCTTATCAAGCTCTTTCTTAATAACACTGCCGGTATAAAATGAGCAACATTCTACCGAGGGTACCATCATATAACTCTTGAGACTGACATCTTTGGTCATGGTCTTACACAGCTTGCCCAATTTGTTCAACTTGTTGTCATAATGTTTCTTTACTTTGTTTACATGGGGTACCACAGTCAGTTTACAATCGAACTCTACTCCCAGATAGAAATATGACTTGCGTCACATAAAATTCTTATACAAATTGCTTTAAAGAAATATAGTTGATGTCATTAACAAGGCTACATTCTCATCGCCCAGCAGAAACTACTGACTATGTGACTAGTTTGAGTATTTTAACTAGAAAAATTGAAAAGAGTGTAATTTGTATATTAAAGATTAATGCATCATTCTCTTCTCTGTTCTGTCTTTTTGTAACTTTCAGTAATTTGTTGCTTGTTCTGTATGGCGTTCCATTTCCCTATCCAGATACACGCAGGTAGAGCATGACTGTGGTTGACCTGCACTGTTTCATTACTAATCCTACCACTCCATTACTAATCCTACCACAGCCATACTTCTGTCATGGTATCTAAACGGAAGTTGCATTGTAACCTAATTTCTAAAGCTCGTGAACCTTTTTCATGTATAACTGTGTACAGTCAAGGGAAATGGGTTCTCCAAGGAAAATGTTCATTCCAATGATATATGTCATTAATATATATCATTTCTAGTTTTTGGGTCTGGTATAGAAATCTCGAACCTTTGAACCTTTTCATCAACTTGGTCATACCATTTGCCAAGTGGTTTGCCGACCAGTCACGGAATCTTCGCCAAAACTGTGATACCCGAAGGTTCCCTCCCAAAAAAATGAACATGGTATTCAATGGTTGAGCAGTATGGACCTTCTTGGGTTCGTTTTGAGGAGTCGATTAGATAATAACATTTCCCTAATTCGAAAAATGGATTTTCATCAACAAGAAACTAAATCGTCACCGGCTATTTTAGGGAACTATTAGATTCTCTCCGATATTGAATGATGACCATGATGAAATAGCTTAATACGTTGGTTGATTTCTGGTTGACAGGAACTATGATAACGTGGTACATCTCATCAGGACCTTTAATATAAGTTATTACATGAATTTATAATGTTGATAAAATGGTCGTTTCAGAGAGACTTTAAGAATTCACTAAAATAAATTGGCATTCATTTTGATTTTTGCTTAAAATTTTATTTTTCAGCTCAATTCTACCGTAAAATCCCCTCAGAAAGTCTCCAAGCCCATTATTTGATTATTTGATACCATGTAGGCTAAAAGGTTTTGGTTAATACACACACCTGGGAGGTCAACACATTTTTTCTAACAATATTTGCTCCACGGCTAGCTACCTGTGGGGCAACAGTTTTCATTAAATTGCTGACCCCCCTCTCCCTCTTTCACAATTTCTACATACACTCCAATGTTTTGTGATTGGCGATTGCTGGCAAGTCAGATATTTGCTGCAATTTAATTGATACCAATATTGTTGTCGATAATGAGCTCGTTCACAGTCGGCAGGCCCGCCAGCTGTTGCCGTAGTTGGTCTATAGCCACCTTAATGCATCAAGTGTCCAGTCACCTGTGTCACCCTACAGGTGGCCTCTAACAGGTAACGCCTGCTTCCTCGACCTACAACTGCCTCTTGTAATTGTTACCTAAATACCGGATCTCCGCCCCCACCAACTCCCACCAGCCTACCCTCCTCCCGCGCCATCCTCGGCCACAGTTGTGAGGATGTGCCCAGAGAAGGGACACAGCGTTAGCATTATCCTGTGTTGTTTTGTCGCCGACCCTGCCAAAGGAGAATGTTGATGTGGTCCCCCTCACCACAAACGCACAGTCCCATGTATCATTTTGGCGTACGCCAGAAGGCAAGTGGCGTACGCCAAAAGACAGGCAGGCGTCCGCCGGAAGGCGGGTGGCCTATTGGCGTGCGCCACACTAGCCCTCAGTCAATAGCTTCACGATAAGCCTCCTGCCATCCTCGCAATACGCACGTGGCAGGCGTACGCCTGACAGACAGCGGGGCAGGCGGCGCGCGCCATCGGCTCCAGCAGGAAAAGCAGCAGCAGCAGCAATAGGCAGTGAGACGGTCACGCCGTCTACTGGCGGCCACACGAGGCTTGCACACCTCTGGTCGCCATTCCTGCTGGCAGTGGAGGTGTGACACGTCCATCACGGACTGTGGACCATCCTCCAGAGCCATCTTACAGCCGCCGACCTGCCTACAGGATAGCTGAGTACGCTACACGTGGAGGACTGACGGCGTGTAGCCCCTGCTGTCATTACTAGCTGCCACCCTGTGTCCAGGCCTGGCTGTGTGTGCACGTGAATCAAGGCAACAGCAGCAGCAGGACCCGCAGGCAGCTGCAGCGCAGCAGCTTCTATTGAGCGGGTGGTAACAACTGCCGACCGCCGCCGTGCTCTGCCGGAGTACTAGCAGCAGCAGCAGCAGCAGCAGCAGCAGCAGCAGCAGCAGGAAGCTGGAGCTGCAGTAATAGTAGGGCTGCTAAGGCTGTTACCCCCCCCCCCCCCCCCCCCCCCCACCATCCCCATCTTGTGAGTACACTAGACTCTGACCTCGTGAGGAACAAGCAGCCGACATTCGGCCGTGTACCTCCCGGCCTCACGGGCGGCACAGGAGGGCGGGCATCCAGGCAGCTCCACAACAACCCACCCACAGGCATCACAACAACATCTACTCTAGCTACTAGTCTGCTAGTACATAGCTCACTGTTAAGGCAGCCAAGCACGGAATTACCAGCGCGGTGTAGGCGTTATTACTGAGGTGTTGTTGGTGAAGGTTGGAGTAGAGACAACACCAGCAGCCCCACCTGCCTCCTTGTTGTTTCCTCTACGTACTGCCCTCTGCCGCTACTGTGTGGCTTCCCCATCCTTCATCTTTCTTCCCCTCCACCTCCTCCTCCTCCTCCCCCGACCCTTGCTCCCACACTGCTAGCCTTTCTCTTTCTGTCATCTTGTCTCTTTTTTTTCTGGCCCCGCCAACCTGGAGTGTGTTTCTGCCACACCTGGAGTGGAGGACACGGGGGCTGGATGGTGGTAGCAGGGAGAGAGAGCATATGACGGGAATAGGCTGTTAGGTAGGAGGAGGAGGTACCCGTTACAACGGTGCTGAGCTGCTCAGAGCACTACAGGAATAGGGAGGGTATATGTTGTCAGCTGCTGGGGTAGCAGTGGGGCCTGCTGCTGCTGGTAGTGGTGGTCGTCACATGGTGACTGTAATATGCAGCAGAACTGAGCTTCTCTAAGGTGCTCCCCAGGTCACCAAGCAAAGCTACCGCTTGTAAAAGAGCAGCTCGCCGAAACCAGCAACAAGCAGCCATGCAGTAGTTGCCGAATCTCACAGTGCGCACATACCATTCTACTACAACAGGGGGGTGATCCTACCACATGTGATCACCTCCAGCCCAAGAGCACCTCACACACTTATAGTTAAGCTATACTACAGGCTGTTGCTGCTGTATAGGAGCTGTTCCCTCCTGCTGGAACCACCACCACTGGTCTGCTCACGAGCTGCTCCCCCACTTGTACTACAACTACTACTACCTCCTCCCACTGCACCACGGACATATTCGGCTGTGAGGCCTGGGCGGCGTGAGGAGACGTGAGGAGGCGCTGCTGAGCTGCTCAGAGAGCTGACAGCATCTACTCGCCATCCTCCTCACTTGTGCCTGGGTGGCGGGCGGTGGACCCACCACCACTGCCACCACCAGCACCACCTACCACCACCAGCAGTAGCACCACCACCGGAGAACCACCACCAGCGCCGCTGCCTCCACTACCGGCTTCCTGTAGGGCCGCAGTGGCTTTCCGGCGTCCCGGGGACGACATAGGTGACCGGAGGGAGCCCTTGTGTACCTTCACACCACCCCCACCTCCTGCCGACATCTAGCCCTGGTGGAGCTGCTCCCGGAGCGGCCTGCTGCAGGGAGGAGGCTGCAGCAACAGGAGGAGTGGGGAGGGGCAGGTGGAGAGGAGGCAGGAGGAGTAGGTGGTGCGGCGACACACGGCGCACCTAGCTGCCACAGCCAACCAGGCAGAGGTGGACACTACCAGCAGCCCTCCAACACAGGAGGAGGAGGAGGAGGAGGAGGAGCAGGAGGAGGCATTCCCACCGGACTGTAACCTGTAACCTGTGACCCTCCACCACCACCCCACCACCCCACCACCTACCACCACCACCGGAAACAACTGCCGACCACACGCCCTCAGGTGCTGCAACAGCCGCCGTCGGACTTACCTTTTACGTACCACCTTTCGTGCGGACCGAGTCAACAACTAGAGCTGCCTGGACACGGCCCAGTGCTTGTCTGTGCTCTCACCCCCTGTGTGTCTCTGTGAGTGGTGTCTCTACACTGCCACAGCGCCTGCTTATACGACGACTGTACAGCGGAAGGCAATACGCACCCCTCAGGTTCGGATTACTACCACCACCGCCACCACCACCACCTTACATTGCCAGCAGTACGAGCTGCTGAGAGACAGCTACCTTCAGGACCTGCTGCCCCTCCCCCACACACTACCAGTGTCCATCAGCTGGCCGCTAGGCGTGGTCAGACCCGTAGCCACCTGCCGCAGCAGCCCGGATAATTGCCTCATTTGAGGAGGGAGCAGCTCGGTAATGGGTGAGCTCTAAGCAGTTCAAGAAACACATTGAGAACCGCAGCAGCAGCAACTCTGGTTGTTGTAAGACAGCCCCATCCCCCCATTTACCAACACTACCAATACCACCACCACCGCCGCTCGCCGCTCCGGGTGTCTGGCTACTTTTCGTGGGGAAGTAGAGGTCCCTGGAGGAGGAAGACCCAGGAGTGACTGTAAGCCCAGTACAGGAGGAGATGGCTGACGACGCGGACGAGGCCCACGGCGGGTCGGTGCAGCAGGAGGCAGGCACGGCCAGGTAGACCTGAGGTAGACCTGAGCAGCTCAGCAGCAGCGACACCTGGTGGGCAGCAGCAGCAGCAGCAGCGGCCGCCGCGCCATCTGCCGGCAGCATCCAGCCTACAGCCTGACGGCGGGACGGACGGCTGGCCGCCTTGTGTCAGCCACCAGCAGCGCGTGCAGCAGCTCCAGCAGCAGGCTGCAGCAGTCAGTAGTGTAGGAGTCAGTAGTGTAGGAGTCGGGGGTGTCGGCCAGGCCCTCCCGGCCCACACCACACCAGCCAGCATGAGTGGCGGGGGGCGCTTCGATTTCGACGACGGGGGGACGTACTGTGGGGGTTGGGAGGACGGCAAGGCCCACGGCTATGGGGTCTGTACCGGGCCCAAGGGCCAGGGCGAGTACTCGGGCGCGTGGACGGCCGGTTTCGAGGCCAGTGGGGTGTACAACTGGCCAAGTGGTAACAACTACAAGGGCCAGTGGCTACAAGGCAAACGACACGGCGCAGGAATAGAAACCAAGGGACGTTGGGTCTACCGAGGGGAGTGGACGCAGGGGTTCAAGGGACGTTATGGGGTACGGCAGTCCACCTCCTCAGGAGCCAAGTATGAAGGCACATGGACTACCGGCCTCCAGGATGGCTACGGCGTGGAAACCTACGCCGACGGCGGTAGGTCTACCCCTTTTCTACCTCCATGCACAATTACAATCATAATTATCACACGTAAATATGCCCCAAGGTACTATGCAGAGTCCTGTACTATACTAGAGGTAACAGCCGTGACAGGGTCATATGTAGCAAGTAGGTGTAATAGGTAGTTCATCAACATGCTGTATAATCTAGACGTAATTTGGTTACAATGCTCTGAGCTGGGGATGTGATTGCCCTGTCTAAATTAACTATAGTCTCATTGGGAGAATATATCGACCCATCAATCTCTGTGTGAATTCGGAAAGGCGATTATAGATGTATAGTCACGTTATGGGGGACCTTCACAAACTACGCAACCACGCAACACCCTACCCCTTACCCCCACCCTCTGTCACTACCGTTGGTCAACAGACCAGCGGGTGACGTGATTTGTAAACGTTCCCCTGTGGACTCCGTTTCGTTGTTAGCTTATTTAATCAGTTAAATAGCAGGCAGAATGTGTTCTCACTGTCAAAGACTCAATACGCAGACACGTCACCTGGCACACATTTGGCATTCAACCGTGACATCATCCCATGTCGTACCAACCAGCTGTACATACATACCTACATGCCACATCTCACCAGTTAATCCATCAATTTTAGATGAGGACAAGTTGTTGACTTTGACTGTTGTTTTTTTTCAAAAGATCAAGTATGACAAAACACCAAGATGGCTCCTCTTCCACGTGATCACTGCTGACACCACACCACACAGCAGGAGTGTTGTGTCACTATTTGTAACACAACTATACCCCGTGACATTGTCTGTTTCAGTGAGTTTGATCAAATACTGGTTGACAGTTGACAGGGATAGAGACCAAACCTGAATAGTTGTTCATATGGATTTCTATGACTTAAACTGAGTTATACTCTTACTTACTATAATCCTTCTCATTATTGCATTAAAGAATGCATAATAGATCCCAGATTATCAAAAGCCACAGTCCCCTTTTCTAAAGTATACATTTTTTCACAGCCCTTAAGAAAGATAACACGTCATGGAAGTCTGGAGTATGCGGCATATTTATACTAAAGTAAGAATTTGAATTAGATTCATCTCATTATATAATACAAAAGGACTTAAGTTAAAGCCGAGCTGTCGTACAACTGTACAGTATGTATCGTAGTTTGAATGCTGCTGCTGCCGAGGACAGTTAAGTTAGGTTTATAGGAAGAAGGCAGCCAAAACATAGGGTACACAGAGGAAAATGTGAGAGTCAGCTGGACTCACATGCCATAGTCATGTCGCCAAAACCACCCTCATGTTAGAGTCAAGCTGACTTTGCCTGACTTTCATCACATCTAGAGTCCAGCACTGCCTGCATACATGTACCATCACATGTCAGAGGTGATCCCAGAATCTTAATGTATATCATTTCCAAATCCACAAGAATGGTGTCATACATCCTATCATTAAGCTCAATACTGTAGTGTGTCCCCACCTGGTAGCAAACAAAAGAGGCTCAGGCTAACTGACCTTCATCCTAGAGTCAGACATTGCCTGACGGTGAAAGGAAAGTCAGGCTGACTGTGGTATCAAGATTTGTCTTGCCAGGCTGCCATTCAAGGATCAGGCTGACTCTCAAAATGGAGTAACTTTATGAGACTATCAAAGGAGGCTGAGCCTGGCTGTCGTTTAATGGAAGTGAAAGTCCAGCAGACTCTCCTACCTGAGTCTGGCAGTGCTTGACCCTGGGGAGAGTCCAGCTGATGCTCACATTTTTCTCTGTGTATAGCCAGCAGGCAGCATGTTGACACTAAACCCGGCACTAAACCCCAGCCTTCCTCAGCAATAGAGGAGACCTATTACACAGAGCCATGGCAAGGCGACAGCAGCCAAGGATATATAAATCACCTTTTAAAAAGAATTAATAGAGATTTAAATATGGGGCTGCAATCCACAGTTTTGACATGTGTGACAGGGCTATGTTACTGTAGTAGAGGCAGTGGTGCAGACAGTTAGAAACAGGATCACAGTCCCATTGACACCAGAGCACATGTTTATAAGTAAAGCGTCAGACCTTAAGTGTCACATCAGAATAGTGACTACTGACAGCTCCCATGTGGTTGCATGGCAAGGTGACTGACGACTCTACATGACATTTACTGTGTTGAGCATTATGATGGTAGACCTTGAGGGACATAGTAATGGTGGGGCTCTGGATGGGGGGTCCCCATGTCGATTGTCGATCTTAAAAAATGGCCATGTCGCATGTCAATGTCGCTTAATCATGCCCATATCCCATGTCGATTTTAAGAATTGCTCATGTCGCCTGTCACTATGTGTTTTGGGCCTCATGTCACATGTCACTAGGCCTCATGTCGTTTGTCGATTGTAAGAAATAGCCATGTCGCCATGTCGAATTTGGTGGTCCACACCCATAATGGTAGATGGTTCACTTCCCCATATTTGCATGTTTCCCTCTTCTACTCCAACATTGCTGCTGTGCTGCTGTGTTTTCCTGTACCCTGAGTCATTCCACCATCATAATGTGCAGATGTGTTGCTCCACACCATAGCTAGGTTCTGTCCCCTGTTATTTTCCTTGCCCGCCCCTCCTTCCACTACCCCCATGTCTCTGTCTGCCCTTCCCTGACCAGTATCCCTCATAATGCCCCGGCATGTTCCCTGTCCCACTGCCTTCACAGTTGGTCTCATATCATCATTCCTTTATACCCCTCCTCTTACCGTCCTTTATCCCGGCCCTCACGGCCTCTGTAGCCCACCCGTGTCATGCCCTCATCATCAATCCCCTCATGCCCTCACCATCTCCATACCCGTACAATCAATCCCCCCATAGCCCACCTTCTATAGTCCCCTATCTTCACGCCCTTACCATCAATCCCTCTATAGCCGCATATCCCCGTGCCTTCACCATCAATTCCTCAATAGGCCACTATCTTCACGCCCTTAATATCAATCCCCCTATAGCCCACTCTCTTTAGGCTTTATCGCCAAGCTCTCTATAGCCCACCCTCTTCGCGTGCATGCATCTCCCCTCTGTCCCTCTGCCCATGCCTTGATGGGTGAAGCTGTGCCAGAGGCAGTGTACTAGAGCAGCGTGGACCCTGTTCCCTGTGCCTCTGGCTGCTGCTGCTGCTGCTGCTGCTGTACTAAGACATGCTCCTATCGATCCAACATTGAGCTCTGTAGGAGCCGGAAGTGGGTCAACGGGCGCCTGCCAGCCTCCAGCCTCACTCACAGTACCAGGCCAGTCACAGGCTGAAGGATGGGGAGGGCAGTGTGAGAGGGCCCCAGGAGGAGGGGGGTGCCGTATTGACATATTGGGGGCTGAGGGCCTGTAGAATCTACTTCATTGAGAGTGAGGAGGTAAGAATAGCTGACTGTGTCGGGGTAGACGTGTCCAGGGTGACGTGGTCCCGGGTGACGTGGAGACAGATAGTGAGGGGTAAACTGGGGGAGGGTGGGGGACATTATTAGAGCTGAGATTATATCAGCGCACACCTGTAATAAAGACCTGTAGCTGCCAGTCAGGGAGATACTACCTGGAAAGGCTTTATACAGGGCGAGGCTAGAGAGGCTGAAAGGGTCACGTGCGGGTGCAATAGGACTGAGGCTATAGGGAGCGGTTGGGGCATGTGGTACTGGTAGATTGGTATCTGGGATGTGTACCGTGCATTGTACTGCACAATGGGGACGTGTTAGGAATGACCACTGGGGCTCATGGGGATACATTTGGTGGTATTCACGGTGGGGGACCGTCTAGTCAGTATATTATCGGCCCATTCTATAGCCTCACAATGCACCTTTGTCACATCCCCCCTCATCCCCCTGTCCATTTATAAGCCTGCTTATATTGATCTCAAATAGCCCGGCTTATGGACGGGGCAGGCATATATTTTGATAGTTGAAGAAGGAATCTGACACTATATGATGGTTGATATGATGGCACATCACAGGGGAAGGATTACATCGCATGGCAAGGTGCAGGGGTTGAGATGAATTCATTATTCCATTCATAATTGCAAGTGAAACTGAAAGGCAGTCATTGATACTCCCAAAAGAAACATACGAAATGCTTACGTATACCAAACAGAAGAACAATTATTACTCTCACAAGTATGATCCATGAATCTCTGGAAGACAATGTAGGAAAAGACTCTTGTTTCCAGTCAAAGGTTTTATAAAGAGGCGGGATTGTATCTGGCATTAGCTCAAGAAAAGGCAAATAATGTAGGCTAAACTCTCACCTTGTCACCGTCGCTGCTACGTTTGTGCTCACAACTTGCTTTGCTCTGAGTGACTCACCCAGAAGCAAAGTGATATTGGCCAGCTCATAAATACTATATTCAGGGCTGAGTACTATGACCTAACTACCGACAATAGAGGTAGAATTCTGTCTCTTGATGAGCTCAACCCAGTGAATGCAGGTGGGATATTCATGAAGCTTTGGTTTGCCTTACCCGGCAACTGTAGCATGAAGCTTTGGTTTGCCTTACCCTTAAAGGACAGCATAATGCTACTAATACATTCTAGTCTTTGTCATCATTACGTATACATGAATGCAGCCCTGACGAGTAACTCGTCGGTGCAAATGCAGCCCTGACGAGTTACTGGTAGGTGCTGCATTAAAGCACCATGCCATCCCTACGAGAATAATACACTCTAGGATTGTCGATATGACTGCAGCCCTGGCGGGCAGAACCACTAGGGCTGCATTCATGCATTATAACGACAACGATTCCAGCACATGAGAGCACTCAGCGGTCCTTAGAGGGTTAATGGACGGCGTCAAAGCCCGGTGCCGCTCAGTGCTGCTGTACCTAAACGCCACTGGCAGCTGTAGCCGATGGCAAAAGGCTACCAGTTAGTGTTACACAAGGCATGCCATAACCAGGCCTTCATAATCAATACCAGCAGCGGGTAAGGCCTGTGTCTATTGATGCACAGCATTTCCTGGAGCAACCTCAAGACAAGGAGCTATTATGTAAGGGTATCAGCATACAAGTAATTGATATTTCTACAGCCATACATGTATACAGGTACATATGTTATAATTCAGCAGGCTTATTTACTGCCAACTCGTACCCAACTAATCAGACAGAACTCCGTATCTCATATGAACACACTATGGGTTTCTTGCTAGATGCTAGATTCCCATAATGACTCTGTCTGTGACAGGAAAAAATAGCATTTTTGTCTTGTTGCATATAAAAGCTAAAGGTATCATTTTTCTAGGTCAGGTTTGGTTTTCTCAAATATTCTTTTTTTTTTTGGGGGGGGGGGCTGTCAAGTGTTGGAATGAAAATCAAAAATGCAATATCAGTTAATGTTATGGTCTGGAATAGCTATGTTTCGAATTTCAATATTCAATTTACTTTTTTTTTTCACCGCGTCACTGTGATATTGATATATGAATAACCTTCTTTTTACATCTGAATATATACAAATTGTGCATGGCAAACGACCATTTCCTATGCAAAATAGGTATTCAATATCTAGTTCTCTATCTGCAGCCCATGAAAGCCATTTGATTTTGCTCTCTTGGTAATTTCCCTTGAAGAAAAGTTGTATAATAAAGTAAAGTCACGTATTATCAGTTGATTTGCTTATCAACCAAGCAATGGCTGTAAATAGAAACTGTGAAGAAATGTGGAGTAAGTCCCTGTGCACGTTTTCAGAATTCATGTATCCTAAATTGTTTCAAGAACTAAAACGACTGGAATTCTAGTCACCATTGGCACCTGTAAGGCATAGGTGTGTCTACATTTAACCTTATAATCACAGGTAACTGCCACTTTCCTCTAAATCTGATATAGCAGAAGGTTTAGGGATAGACCAATTTGTGCTACCCTCCCTAGTGAGACAATTGCCTATACTTCCGGGTCTGGACCAGACTATAGGAGTGTTTGCTACAGAAAGATTTAGCAGACAGGAGGGGCATATGGAGGTGAAGCTGGGGGAGGCGATGTAAGAGATGGCGCGAACGGCTGGGCAGGGCAGGGAGTAGCTGTAAACAGAGGCCTGCAGAGGGGGCTAGCTGTGGAGGCTGAGTGAAGTTGTACAAGTAAGCAGGAAACCTGTGCAGACAGGCATCATACTGGCATTCAGAAAACCATAGAGAGGATTGGTGTTGTTGTAACAACACAGAGAAAGGTGGAAAACAGGAAGAGGCAGGGAGATAAATGAGACTTTGGGAAATGGTTGGGGAAAGAGCAAGGCCAAGAACGAGGACAAGACGGGGGTGGAGGGAGTGGGGTGGTGGGTGGGGGTAAGTGGGTTGTTGGGTAAGGAGGGGAGGGTGGAGGTAGAGTGGTTCACCCCCTGTGTGAAGGCCAAAGGTCATTGGGGCCGGGAAGCTTTGAACAGCTCCTTCCTGAGCTGGAGCAGCTCCAAGGGGAGCAGCATACAGCAGCAGCAGCTCCCATTATACAGCTGGCTGTAGAGCCGGGGCTGGAGGCAGCACCCACACATACACCTCTCACAATAACAACTCACACTACATTCCTCCACATAGGCACAACGTCTACCGTAGATGCTGTATATGTAGTGAGATTATTGTGCCATTTTGGCAGGATATACGAATCTCTATGATGGAATACATACACGCTAATGCTGTTACTGGGAATGTGCCGGAAGACATAGCTCATATACCTTGTCGGTGGAAATGAAAATTGGCCATCCGATCTTTCACAAGACAACTGGCAATACTATGAGAATATATGATACAATAATGTAGTTCTAACATATTGCTAGTAATCCTTAAAGCCCTATCTCATGCACCTGCTATACTGTTATGAGATTTAATGTAAGCTATCATACATGTATGTATCTTATTGTTTACACTTGCAGAGCAGCTAGTAAAGCCAACTGATAGCCCCAGATTGTACATTGGACGACAGTTAATGTAAACATGCACTAACATGTTTAAAATACAATACAAATATTGTTGAAGACATTAGTGATGGTGTATATAAATACGAGTCGTATATACAACCAAACCGCGTTATCCAAAAGTCAGGAGAACGGAAATGATAAATGATATGTCAGGAAAGGTACGTTATGCCCACGTGTACAGAGACTGACACTGACCGGATGGACCTGATGCACTATGCTTAAGTACTAAAGAGGGGGGTCAAGTATCAGGGGGCTAAGTGATAAGGGGGCTAGGGCACAATAGGGCCATATACCAGGGGGCCAGGTGCCAGGTGGCCAGCTATGTCTGGGGCCAAAAGGCCGAATACCGACCGGACCAACATGCGTGTTAGCCCGTTAAAGATGGCGGATGCCTTCATGTTCATGTGTCACCATGATGCATCTATGCAGCACAAGTGAGTAAGTGTACCATACACATAATAATTATGGTCGGCATCCATGCATCATGACGATACAAGGCTACAGTGTGTTAGTATATAAAGCACTATGTTTCCCTCAAATGGTTGAACAACAATAATCAGTGTATTAGCCCCAGATTGATATACCGTGCAACATCTCTCTGTACCCACTTATATAACATGATATGTTTTTTTTGTTTGTTTAATCTTATATTTCATTTTTCTTTTATATTCTTCCTAGTCGGAAATCTGGGTAAAGTGACCTGTGTTTGACCTGTAACTCACTAACTGCCTGGGTCCTTGAACTGCAGACACAACCCCACACTAAGCTACTGTGCTGTATGGACATATGTACTAAAATGTATGGCTATATTTTGAATATCACTTTGGTGTTTCATACATCTGTTTTTCTATAAGCCTTTAGATGCACTTAATAAAGTGTTGAAATTATCAACTCTGACCATTAAGAACTCATCCTGCTTTATATAGCATCTCTAAATGAGAAAGTGTACTTTTAGCATACCTGTGAAGTCTACCTATTCCATAGACACCCTAATGTTGGTCAAACACACATCTGTGGGTGCACCAAGAGGGTCATCTACTTCATCTTACAGTTCAAAGTAAACCTTCACTCTTGATGTTTAAGTGGTACTTATCCATCGTTCGTATTGAACCTATGAGACAAAGTAACCTTTGGCACAAAACAGGGGTATCTTGTACATGAAAGAAGCGGGAATACACCCCCACCTTCTAAACTAGACCTCGGTGATATTATCGAGTCTTATACGTCGGTTTGAAAGAAAAAACCGTTTTTTCACCAGCTGATTTCGAGGTACTATCGGCAGGTAAACCCACAGTAAAACACTGGTAAGTACACTCTGTGTAGAGTGCTTATTGTCGCTCTACCTGATGATAGGATGCTCTACCTCCCGATAGCACCTCGAAATCGGCTGATGGAAAATAGTCAGGCACCGTTTTATCATTAAAATTGATATAAGCACAATTCCCTGGGCTATTTTTTAAGATGTGTGAACTAATCACACAATTAATCTTAAAATCGTTTCTTCTTGTGTCACTTATAGAATCATTTAAAATAAGATGACCCTGCCATATGAATTCAAATGGTTTTGTAACACAATCCGGGTGTTGTAGCTCATATGCCAACTCAAACATTGGTAGAGGATGACAGCAATTTATCCCATTAAGGACGACATGGTGCCTGAAGATTTCATGTTCATTCATGTTGTCATCATGATGTACCAATGCAGCTCCAGCGAGTAATTCACCAGCACTGCATTGGTGCCGACCCTTTGGGAGTGGTAACTGTAACATTGGCATGGTGCTGCCTCCACGCAGCATGTAGACTGAAGGTTACGTAGTAGATACCCCACAAGGACCTGAGAATATGTACAATTAACCACGACAGACTGACTGGTGCCCTCATAGGGCACCAGTCACTCTACCATTGTTAATATTACATAACTCAGGTCCGAGGGGGGTATCTGACTTAACCTTCGGTTATGTGAAAATAACCAAGGTGTGAAATCCTTTGTCTTAGCCCTCAACCGTAGGTTAAAGTGCATTAAAGCACTATGCCACCCCTAAACCCACACCTTCCCTATATAAGGGTCAGAGTCTCAGTCCCAGCTTAATGCCGACAGTAAGTGCAGCAAGACAGGAGGGGTTATATAATGATGTATCAGTGGCTGTAGCTAGAGATGACACCACTTTGTTGTTGTTGCCATGCCTTGCTCTGCTATGGCTGGTTCCTGTGACTGGTTCCTAACAGACAGGTGCCGGCTACAGTTTCCACTGGTATTGCCAATGGCATGAATAGATCTGGATTCAAGTATAAGAATAACTAATTAGGAATGTTTTACTATTTCAATTAGAAAGTACGCGTATTATTGAGATTTAATTGTAGAGTAAATGGAAGTTTGCCTCAAGCTTGTGAATATTAATATTCCATCACAAAAGAAACCGAAATAACCAAGAAACCTACCGGTAGATTTTATATAGATTTGTCAGTTTGGAATGAGGAAAAGTGTAGTCCTTTCTAACCATTATAGCAAAAGGTTAGTGCTTCTGTAAGCGTTACTACTCTAATGGGGCGGGTAGAACAGGACTGTGTTCAGTCTATAAGACAGCTTTTAGGCTACTATTCTGAAACAGTTGTGGTTCATTAGGAATAGGGTTCAGTTATGACGGTTCATTTGAGCCAAAACCTCTGGGGTTTTTCGCATGATTATTTAGAAATGAATGTATATGATTTATTTAAACATTTTGGGTCCTCCATCATATGATAAGATTGAAACCATCATGATATTCTAGTCATGAGTATTGACGTATTCATACACAAATACAGATATCTGCATATGCATCCTCTGCTACACTGTATGTGTGATGCTGTAATGTATTTATGCATACATTTTATATAGACATTCAACTCATCTGGAGTATTAACCACGTACTTACGGGAGTTAATGTTTTATTACATTGAATATACTATTCCAGCTACGTAATGTTACATATTAATATGTTATACCACGTAATATACTGCATAGGCATCATATGTATGTATACAGCAAGAGTTGGTACAGCCTCCATGGTGGTGTATGTGGTACGTGCTGGAGGTGCAGGCTGTGACGGACCCAACACACGTACCACACCCCTAGTCAGCCTCCTCCAGCAACTAGTAGCTTATTTTAGCTCAGTGGTCGTTTTCCCTCCCCTCCTGGCCCCAACTGAAATAGCCAGTAAGTCGGGGCCTTCACCTCAGGGTATAAATACCTGTACATGCATACTCATACTGCCGGGGTACAGACGGGTGGGCGGCATATATACTGGTATCAGAGGACAAGGTCAGAAAACCAACACAATCAAAGTCTGATATTTGTATCTCGTATGTCGTATGTAAAGGCTGAAGGAGTAGGTTACTCATTAGTATAGGTATTATTATAACACGAGTCATTATTCAGCACCATACAGTATATCAAGCAAGGAATATAATTTTGATATTATCAATGCGTCCTCTGGCTTTTGTAGAAAGCGCTACTCCAGTGAGTAGAGTACATAAATGATGCAGGATGGCATTATTCAGTAACCAAAGAAACAGCAGGTCATCTCAGCAAGCTATAGCTGTAACTGGAAGGGAATCGGAGTCTATAGCAAATCTATATTAAATGAGTGTCTACATAGTCTTCGGCTAGTCCTTGACTTCTATAGATTTAAAAATTGGCAATACATGCGAACACAGACAATTATACTGATCATCTACTAGTTGTGTAATCTGAGCTATGTTAAAACACTGTACAATCACATATCTATCAGCCATGTGGCTGTAAGACACGCGCAGTGTGATGCATCTTGTACTGATATGGATATCATGTCCTTGCAGGGACAGAAATCATTATGTCATGTGCATTCTGAACCAACTACATCTACTGCAAAAATGCCGCTTAACCTTTTATGCCAGCACTTGGCCTTTAGAGGCATGATGCATAAATGCATCACTGGTGAGTAGCTCACCAGTGCTTCATTCATGCATCACAATGGGCCCTACAGCATCGATATGCATCACACAGGACAGTACACAATTTATACTCTTTATGAGCAGCTCAGAGCAGCACCAGCAGCATCTGACTGCAGGTCGTAAACAGTCACCTCAGACAATACGTGACAGGGCCTTTACTAGTCTAACCGTGTGTGGCCCTGGTACTTGTGGACTTTAAACAGTCTTTACTCCCCGTGAGGCTGTAAGTCATGTTTTATGTAATAATGGTAACACTTTTTCAAAACTACTTTACCTCCGGTGTTTATTTAAGACCAGCGCTTAAACAGGTAATCACGGTATGTTAAAAATGGCAGCATCATGGGTATGAGGTAAAAAGAAGTGTTTATGGTAACATGATCAGACTATGTATGTTGGATAGGTAGGAATTCTTCCAAAATATTTTTGAACCTGAAATCCCAGGGTGTATTTTATTGATTCTGATAATGCCGGAAAGACTCCAAACCTCAATTGCCTAACATGTCTGGGGCCGGCTAAAGCCTTTCCCATCTATAGGAGGCGGTTGCCGACGCAGCTCATAGACCAGCACAATACAATATAGAGACCCCTTCATAGTGCAAAGGCAGGCGCATAGGGCAGCTCATGGCATGTCAAATCGCAGCTGCTCCCTCCCATAACCCATACTATGGACAAGAGCCGCATTCAGAGCAGCTCCCGGAACTGCTGACCGAGTATTGAGCAGAGACGCTCATAGGCTAGCACAGGAGCAGTTCATAAACAGGACACACGGGTAACTCCTTCTAGCCGCACACACATAGAATGACAAATACAGTGTACCAGAGCACTATACATTAAAGCCAACAAAATAATCCTCACAACAGCACTTTGGATATGTCTCTCTTCACCCTCCTATACCATGCACACATGCCTACAGCTAGATTATAGAAACATCTCACTGATAGACAGAGCGGCTCACATAAAGATAGACAGAGCAGGTCACATAAAGATAGACAGAGCAGGTCACATAGAGGTATACAGACCAGCTCACAGTCACATAGAGATAGACAGAGCAGCCCACTTATAGAGAGAAAGAGAGAGAGAGAGAGAGAGAGAGAGAGAGAGAGAGAGAGAGAGAGAGAGAGAGAGAGAGAGAGCAGTTCACATAGGGGAATAGAGAGAACCAAAACAGCCAGATGCGTACACCATATCACAGAGCACAGTACATACAGCAGCTTCCTAAGAACCTCTGGGTGTCTCTGCAGCCTGCCCTGACAAGACCAGCTCATAGAGCGGCTCACCTCCCCCGGCAGTGAGCCTCTCCTTGGCCAGGCTGTGGTGGTAGTGGCCGCCATGTTTGCACGTCCAGGCCCGCGGCCGACCACACCCGCCGACCGGTACCTAGATTAATATTGTATGTCGCTTTGTCAATAGATATGGTAATGCCGTTTATTTAATGTTTGGCAGGGCCAACTGGCCTGTTGTTCGTGCAAACAGATAGACGGCTCGTGGGAGCAGTCTTGGCAGTAAAAAGAAGTCTGCTACATTATATTGGGATCATATCTCCGACATGGTGTCAAGGCGGGGGCATGTGGGAGGTCAGCTAGAGTAGACTGCATAAGAAGGGCATGCTGTCATCTGCAGCAGCTCTAATGACGAGCCTGCCGGTGTCAGTTTAGTACTGGTCCACGTCTAGTAACAAGCATAGGGCTTTGATTTATGCCTATTGTCAATGTGATGCAATTTGCAGGTTAGAGCAATATGCGTCCCTTAATGGGTTAAAGCGTTGGCATGATGCAACAATAAATAAAATCATTTTAGATAGTAAAGACCTCGTTAGTCATTTTGGCTGTAAGGAGCACATTTGTTGGGCAGGGTGTATAGAGTGTACTGTATGACAAATATACAGTTAGTTTGACTTGGCATGGGATCAGTATTAATTGCCACATTGCTATTAGCTACTTTATGTATTGTAGACTGTCATGATGGAGTGCTGAGGTATGTCTGCATGCCGGGTGTCTAGGTGTGTACAGGTGGCACCATATGGCACTGTACAGGTCCGTGATGCCGTACCGTCATGTTGGCTACAGGTGTTACAGGCATGCAGCCACACAGCCACATTACCAGGCAGTCATATCGCCAGCTGCCCCGTTACATCAGCTTATATAGCTTTAATAGAGTGTTAAACACTTGTTATGTGAAGGACGTGGGGCCTTGTTATATAATAAACTGCCTACCACTAGGGCGTCACCCAACTCCATCATCATGAAACAGGTAAAGGCTTGAGCTCTCTGGATATTGTGCAGAGGATACTTAAATACATTTTCCATTTAATTGCATTATGCTCATTACATGTGACCTTTTTAGATATTGTAAAACCAGTTACACAGTCGTAAAGTAGGGTTAGCTTCCCTCTGGTCTCATTAGGAAATGTGCTGCAATCAGTTAACCCTTTACGAACGACACAGCCCGTTATGGTTATGACATGTAGTCGTACATGAATGTGGCCATAAGGAGTCTTATTTACCTTGGCAGAAGACATGCATCATGCCAACGCTTAAGGGTGGATTCCAATACTGGGAATGTATCAGTGTTGTAGGGTCAATGTGATGGTGATACATGATTAAAGCACTATACAACCCCTTTACACACTGGAGTGTTGGCCGAGGCTTAGACCATATGATATCTCTAATCCCTACAGGCAGGACCGCCTTTGAGTTTGATACAAAATGTGACATCGATAACAGCACTGCACTGGCTAATGTTAGCTAATATGCAGCCGATATGAACACACGAGTTATCGATACCACGATGATGGTACCTTGATAGGAAGAGGTGCACCCTGTGTAAGGCAAAGCATGTATCTACAGTCACACATATGACACATATAGTTAAGACATTTCCCTTTTAAATACCAATACTTTGAGAAGACGTATCATCTGAATAGCTTGGTTTCAATTAAACAAATATATGCTGAACCAGGTTCAGTTGAATACCCGGTTCACCCTCACTCGTTATCTCTGTGTACAATCAACCGTCACCAAGTGAAATCACGACACGTTCCAGGTAAACAAGTATAGACACCATGCCAGAGAGCAGAATGGGCACCATAATGGTTATTGTCGTTTAATTATTTAGTTCACAAACCAGAGCGTCCCCTCCCTCTCTGTGATTCTCACCACATAATATCACTGTCTATTTTACACAGAACCTGCTAGGCTTCCTAGTACTAGCCATATCACTATGCCACTCCCAGAGAACTGGGTCAGGGGAGTGTACTCATGGATGTTTGCTGAAAGGTTTTCTGTCTATATGAGGATGGTGGAGGGTGTCAGTGTGTAAAGGGGAAAGTGGGGGAGTAGAAATAATGTGCTCATTCTTTATGGGTCCGTATGCATCAATCAATAAACTGTCGGTGGGTGGTGCGTGTGCCCGATGTGTGTTCGACCAAAGTGTGTTCATTGATCCTACCCACTCTGGTGGGATGTCCCCATCGCAAAACCACCCACGCCTAATGGTGGTCACCTGCTACCCACAAGTATCTGTAGCCGTAACCTGCTACCCACAAGTATCTGTAGCCGTAACCTGCTACCCACATGTATCTGTAGCCGTAACCTGCTACCCACAAGTATCTGTAGCCGTAACCTGCTACCCACATGTATCTGTAGCCGTAACCTGCTACCCACAAGTATCTGTAGCCATAACCTGCTACCCACATGTATCTGTAGCCGTAACCTGCTACCCACAAGTATCAGTAGCCGTAACCTGCTACCCACATGTATCTGTAGTCGTATCCTGCTACCCACAAGTATCTGTCGCAATAACCTGCTACCCACAAGTATCTGTAGCTGTAACCTGCTACCCACAAGTATCTGAAGCCATACATGCTACCCACAAGTATATGTGGCCATAACCTGCTACCCACAAGTATCTGTAGCCATACATGCTACCCACAAGTATATGTGGCCATAACCTGCTACCCACAAGTATCTGTCGCAATAACCTGGCACCTCCGTATTCGTAAAGATAACTACTGACACTTGCATTGATGCATCATACAGATCCTTCATGGTGCATCAATCCTGCAGGATTTGCCTGATGCATGCACGCATGCATCAACAGTTAGCACCAGTGCTACATTCCTGCATTATGACTATGCTGCTGCTAAATGGTCAGATACATATATTTTGTTTACTTATCTTCAAAGGTTCTGATTGTAACAACATCTCTATTCTTATGCTTACTGATGAGACTGGAGGCACTTTGCGGATATGTATTAGTGTGTCTCTTCACTTGTGCTTTATATGCACATATAGAAAGGTTACTGGTCTGCAGGGCTGATGTAAAGGATAAACTGCCGATGCCTAATTGTAGGAAGCAGGAAGCCATTCTAGCCGCCCCTTTTGACTGTGTCTCTGTGCCTGATACCGACTCCCAGGGGGACTGTGCTGGTGCAGGGTGTCGGAAGCCACTTGACTTCGGATGAGGACATGCCTCCCAAGGAAGATGTATAAAACTAAGACATAAAGTTTGATACAATGTTTAGGTCATTTTGTCGGTAACTGAGCAAGTTCTATATTTCAAGTATCATACTGGCTTCCAAAGCAATGTAAATAATTACTAAATATCCCCGCTAATGTTAAAAGTGACCAGTCCCTGAGTTCTTGTAGGAGGAGTTGATGGGTGAGAAGCTGAGCCTCTAGCCGGCAGCCAGGCAGATAGGTGTTGTGCTTTTTACTCGTTATTGTAAGTAGCAGTGGTGGTCGGTGGAGATAGAGAGTGGGCTGGCTGGTTGCTGTGGTACAGCCTCTTGTTTTTTTACGAGGGAGCAGGGTGTATATGTTGGTTGAGGTGGGTAGGGGGAATCCTATATTACCAACTAGTTGTAGACAGCAGCAGGAGCCTACTTATACTGAGAGCGGCCAGGAGATGGGCTGATGTTAAAAATAACATAAAGTATGTACGGTACACTAATTCTATGATGATTTAAAGGATAGGGCCAAAAAAACAGGTGTGTTTCAGGCAACATGGTCCAAAAATTTAGGGTATGTAGGTCGGATCTTTTTTTAATTTTTTAATGTTGGAGGTACCTGGAATGAGTCGCGAACTGCCACATGGACTCGCGGTCATCAAGACGACTCACTAGGAATATCATGAAATTATTGAACATTCTTGTTAAAAAGCAATTTCCTGAGGCTGGACAGTTAATTAGGCATGTGATCTGTTCTTCCTGACCAAAGAATTGCTAAAATTTCTGAAAAGAAATGAATATTTTGCAAAAAGAAAAAAAAAAGAATTCTCAAAAATCGGAAAAAAAATGCTAGGGTCGGCCCTTTTTTGAAACTAGGGTCGGGTTGCCTGAAACACACCTTTTATTTTTTTGGCCTAGCCAAGATAAAACTAGAGTCGGTTGTCCTCTGTTGTTTGGAGGAGAGTGCTGCTCATTATTAAAACAGAGATAAATGTATACACATGTGTAGTGAATTATGATTTAACCCGTTAGGAGCCAAATGGTGCTTTAATGCAATAAGGTCTTTTCCAACATGTTGCATTCATGGGTGAAACCCTGGTAAGTAAATAATAAGCGCTGCATTCTAGCATCATGCCAACCCTGCGAGATTGAGGCACTCTCGAAGGGTCGGCATGATGTATGAATGCAACCCTGGCGAGTAGACTCACCCGAACTGCATTCATACAATATGACCATGTACTATGTGGCTAAGGGGGTTAAGGGGTGGGGTAGGTGGGGGGTGGTACAGAGTGCATCCATGGGACGACCTCTGCCCCTGCAGGCTGAGGCTGTATCAACAGGAGCAGCTCTGAGCAGCTCATGGACACCCTGTTCTACTCACCTAGCTATAGAGCCAGGCTGCGAGAAAAGGTGACTTTCCTGATAAAGGTATGTTGATAGGATGCTGGTCACTCTGATCTTAAACTACATATTATATATGTATACAACACTCTCTATCAGAGGATATTCACAGGACAGTGGTTTATCTAATGGCTTATATGTGCAGTTGCAGGATATAGCATGCTATTGTCAGTGGAACCTCAGAAAGATGCTAAAACTTTATCCACAACCTTGTTGATGCATTGGTCTATAGTGTCGGTACTAGCCACCTGTACCAACACACCAACTGCTCACCTAGACGCCCCTATCTAGAGGCTGATAGGGTGTGAGGTGCTCTAACACACATACAGAAGCCATTTCAAGCACAGAGTTGCTCATGAACGTACGGACTGGTCGTTATTCAACTACATGGAACGTGGTAGATTTTCGCGAAAGTTTCTTCACTCCACCCCTACCTCGCCCTCAAGCTAGAGGGGGTCAGAACCTTTCGGTATTCCTAAAGGCGTGGACAAAAACTAGTCCCCCTTTACTATTTGAACTATACTGACGTGTGGGCCTCGTCGATGAATAAAAACGGGCCGTATTTTGTTTACTCTACCCCCCCCCCCTCCCCGCATCAAAGAAAGGGAAGAAAACAAGTAAACGAAAAGATCCCCACTGGTTAATGAATGAGCGCTTCCTAATGACTTTGACGCAGATGACGAGCTACAGACCTGCTGTACAAACCAAGTGCTGCAGAGAGGACTACAGAGTTACTCACCCCCCCCCCCCCAGGCCCTGTCTCACCCCTCCACCCCCCCCCCCTCCGCCATATCACGGCCCTGTGGGAAGGCTGCCAAACCGCCGACTGTGACGTCACCGTTTGGCGAGCTGCTCGGGCGGTGAGGGCAGGATTCATGGAGGGGCGTGTACAAGGGGCCTACAGACGGGGTGTTCTGTGTGGGGCTCGCACGGGAAATACCAAGAGATAATTGGCAATGAAGACGTCTGAGACAAGTAGTTTTTCATGGTAAACATTAATTCCTTATATTAAAACGAACACATACAGACATACATTATTTTCGAACCCGGGGCACCATTTGCTGTCCGTATACTGTCAATATACTGGCCTCTTATCATATCTGCATCATATCATCTATAGTCCCATGTCCATACACAATTTACCTGTGGATCTCTTCCACTTTCAAGAGATTTAACCCCTCTGGACGAAGTACAATATATCACAAACCTCCGTCCTTTTGGTAGATGATTCCTAGACGTCCATCTGTTGTTGACTCAGGGTAGCTGAGTAATATACGATGACTGAACCATGTTTTAAGACGTTTTTGTGACATGGGAGAATCTCTGTCATTCAGTGTGTGTGGGACATAGACATGAGATGACAAAAGGGATAGATAGGCAAGGTCGGAGGACAAATGTTTACTTCTGTGATGGTCGTGGAAAAGTCATCTGGAGAAAGCGGGATTCGACCCCACGACTCCTGAGCCAGTGCTCTACCACTGAGCTACATCCCCATCCGACAACTTAACCGCACCGTACATTACTGGATCAGTATGGTCCTTATATAGGGGTGTAGGATTACCCAGGTGATACCTCCCTGCAGATTCATCACCAAGGTGCGAGTAATCCGTGCCCCTACACTTCGCAAAGAAATTGTCTTTCCTTCCATGTCATATTGAGCTGCGATCTTCGGGTACTAATTTCTCTCTTTTCGGTAAACTCTTAACTACAGTTAAATGAACTCTAGATTGAAACCAATGTTAACAGAAAGATAAAAATGATGTTTTAGCCTAAACTGGCTCCTATTTCTCTCTTTTCCTTTAAAAATACCCTCTACATTATTTCAAATACCCTCTGGATAATGTAAAATACCATCAACTTTATCTAAATTAGCTTTTTAGTTCTCTCTCCAAGCGTAAAAGATATGGTGGCGCCACTAGCAGTTCTCGTACTCCGCAAGACTTCAACGAGACAGCACGACAGTTCCACAGCAGCAGCATAAAAGGAGTGCAGAGCGAAATTGTACCACCCGTATCTCCGCCGTTTATCGTCCGATGAACTCGCTTTTTGATATGGACAAAAGGCGGTACATGCCCGCAGCCTGCAACTGTCACCCACACCCACCTGCACACCCACACCCACCTGCTCTCCCACACCCACCAGCTCATCCACACCCACCTGCTGGCCTGAAATGGAATGACATACATGTATGACACATGCCTTGAGGGTACTTTTTAACAAGGAATTCATTTCTGATGCCAGAATTGACCAACGAATGATTATAAGGGAGTACTATATCTAAGTACATGATAAGCTCCAGCTCCAGTTCTAGCTTACCCTGAGTCATCTGTGAGGCCACTCACACGCTCAATCTTTATCATCATTCATTTCACCTACCTGCTGTTGTTAATATTCGCCTCCACCACAATAAAGATCTTTATAAATGTTCTTTAACCTGAAACAAAGGCATAGTCGCAAATAATCATAATAATTAGTTCAGTCATTGTTTACTGTTTACTACTCAAACATAATGAAATCATGTCTCAAAGTATCAAGTCCAGTTCATGATACTATTGCGATATTTGTATTTGTTGCATACCTTGATGGGAATGTAAACACCATACATACTGTCGTGTTAACAACATCTGTTAATGACCATCTCATCATTTGAATATAGTTCAAATTATTTCATAATTGTAACCTGCAATACGTCGCCCGCGCAGGTTCCGAATGGTCACTCACAATTTAGTTTTCTGCCCCTCATGTCCGATCCCCCTTGAATACCTGGTTAGACGTCGTGGCATTTCTCACTGAGATCCTTTTTCCGATTTCATGAATCTTACTGGAAGATACTACTTTGCCTATATGCATTCCTACAGACCCCTCGGGCCCCCAGTAATAATTGACTTCCTACGCTAATTCGAAGGCACTTGAAATGATAATACTTTTATTGCTGGAACTCGCTGCTAGCATGATAATTGGCAATTTCCATGATAAATAGCAATTATGTACAGGGCCATGTTACTAGTATTACCATTGTTTACGTTCAATCAAAATAATATATGGAAATTAGTTTAGCTAGCCATACTGAAAGTATGTTTGTACCTGGTATTGCTTTACCAATAGCAGAGTGTTTAATTTAATTGACTAAAGCCTTCATTGTTGAATAGAGGTTGGCATTTGAGGCTGGTAGTTTAAAACAGGTAGCCTAGAATATACAGACCCACCTGATGTTGCGGACCACTCACCTGTGGGGAGGGGGCAGTAGCTAACCCTCTAAGGGCCGCATCGTGCCTTAAGATGCTATGCCCTTTGTCGTCATGATGCATTAATATATAGCTCTGAGCGAGTCAACTCACCAGTGCTGCATTTAAGCATCATGCAGATCATTCGGGACTGTATCAACCCCTTTGGATCGATATGATGCTTACTCGTCAGTTATTTGCGAGGGCTGCATTCATGCACCATGCAGACCAAGGCTATAGCGTATTAAAGCACAATGCGGCCCTTAAAGGACCTAACAGGTGTGTGGAACAGGTAGGTGCTAATGCAGGGCAGTGAGCGACTGACATTTCACAAAGAGCAGCTCACTAGCTACAGTAGAGTGCAATGTCAGAACTCTATACTATTGTCCTCAGCTCACTCCAACATGGACGGAGAAAGGTATTTGATATGTTTTCTCATATTCATCAGGGCCCTGTAAACCATAGAAGGGCAGCATATTGTTCCCCATTGTTTACCACGAATGCATGTTTCATAAATTCATCAATTACTCGCCAGTTCTGCACTCGGGCATAGTAATGGTAAATAATAATGATTTAGCCATCAGGTTTTTAAGAGTGTGTCAGCAGTTTTTATTAGTTTTAGGTTTTAAAGGAACCTTCTGAGATTAGTGTGTACATTATTGTGAAGCTGTGTCATGATGTGTGATGATCTAGGTCTGTAATCTCAGGGAATTACATTTTTTACCTAGGTGAGGTAGGTCTCATCTTTCTCTCTCTTTTACATGAAAGTGTAAGAGTTTTAAAAACCGCCTAAAATGCCTAAAATGTCCTGTTTTGCAATGCTAGGTCGGGTTACCTGAAAGACACTTTTCTTTTTGTCGGATAGTCGCAAATTATAATGATACGGACGTTACCACTTCCCATGGCTTTGACAGGGTTGAGAAGTGGGGGGGGGGGGGGTGATACGCGGAACTACAGTTGAGAACTAGAGTAATGATTGCCATACTGTTTTCCAAGAATTGGACTGCAGTTGCTTGAGGTTCCTAATTCACGCTAGTTTTATAGTGGCGGATGTCTGATGATTACACTAATGGCCTCTTGCTGGTGAAGATTCTGCCACAATCCAGCACGGCGGACTTGTGTTAAGTGGCCAAGAAATACATGCTACAACCTGTCTGACTCACTAATATCAGAAGTGTGTAAGCTCTGATGGTAAGTGTCGAGCATTGCGAATTTACCAGTTTATCATTAATTTCACAATATCTATCCTCTAGTGGCCAAGGTCCTCTGTGCTACGGAGAGGCAAGTGGTGGGTGATCACTAGGTGTGGTTGTGGCCGTGTTAGAGGGCAGCTCACCAGATGCCACCAAAACATCTTACATGCAATATAGGAGCTAGATGGGATCGTTTATTTACTTAGAGAGGGATCTAAACTGGTCGGGCGTGGATCAAGTATCCTAGCACACCGATATAATGCAAATTTACAGAGGTGAATATGCAAATTGTGCGGAAGCAAACAGCATGTATTTATCGGCACTTATCTCTTGGTGAAACATAACTAGTCAAGATACAGGCTATATCCTAAATGTCTACCAGGTTTAATCTATCATTAAATTGTAAGGTTCGTGCAGTCTATGCAACTGTAGACATTGGTTCTATCCAACTTACATCATAACACCTTTATTACTCTGCCGTCCCAGGTTCGGTCCGTATGGGCCCCGTGGACCTGCTGACCAGCCTTCGGCTGTGTTGGTTTTAAAACTATATATCTCTGCCGTCTATAGACCCCGGTAAATCTAGCCTTCACATTGGTCAATTCAGAATATCTCAGGTTCTTATATGCTATACACCGCTGGTAGTTAGAATAAAGGTGGCCTACATATATTAGGTACTCATATTAGCTGCCAGGTGACAGGTCAGATATCAGAATGAGGTATCCAGCGCTTTGCCAGAGCCGTGTGGAAGGGTTTGGCACTGGGTAGGGCTATCGGGTGGGGTTTAAGGTTACACGGAGGTGTATGGGGGGCTATCTCCTTGTATGAAGGACTGGGCATCTCTTTGATATAGATTGGTGTCCTATATATAGGACCTTCCACCTGTCTCAATGAAGAGAGGGTACTGTAGCTGGACAGACACCATTGAAATAGTCATATCTTTCGTCTTCTCCCCAATGGCTTGCAAATCGTTTGTCTACACCCTATTGGGCCACTAAAAGAAAAAATATTTTCTCATCAGCAGGCTATGAAAAATATGACAAGGGCCTTTTTTCAATCCTATTCCTAGTGGCTAAAATGTATAGGGAAATTTCGACTTTCCGTCAACGTTTCTTTTCACATTTTAGTAGTTAAGAGTACATTGATCCGCAAAAGTTAAAATAATGCAAGTTATTCCTAGTTCATCGCATTACTGACAGCATAAGCTGGAATTTGATACCAAATATGTCAATATTTGTCCATTTGTAACTTATTTTTCATTCAAAAGGTTGTCTTTTTAGATCCTTAAATCGCCATTTTCATGACACGTGTACTGATGAGAAACCTGTTTTTTGACTGGCCCATGCTGCTGCATTGATCCGTCAGCAGTGCTGCCTGCCTCTGGCTGATCCGTCAGCAGTGCTGCCTGCCTCTGGCTGATTTGTCAGCAGTGCTGTCCATCCCCAATGTAGTAACATGTAGCCCCTGGCTGCTTACATAGATGTCACTTTCTTTTTTATGATGATAATCTTGCAATAAGCTGAGCAGCCCAGAACGCCGGATGCTCTCCAAGTCCCCCTTTAGAGCAACCTTTCTGTGTGGCAGCGCACAGCTGGGAAGGTGTTGGCAAATAAAAGTGGTGTCAGTAGCTCAACTATCTAAGCTTAATCCTTTGTCGTCATGATGTATGATGTTAACCCTTTGTCGACATGATGTATGAAGTTTTGGGAGTAACTCGCCATGGAAGCATTCATGTGCGAATTTATGGGACGCTTCTGAAGGGTGGACATGATGCACCAATGCCATTGAGCTACTCACCGGTCCTGAGTTGGTGCATCATGACGATAAATATAAATGCCATCGTTCAAGGGTTAATGGCATTGCGCCACCCCCAGCAGAGATCATGCCTCATTTGCTCCCGCTACCTCAGCATGGGTAATCAATAGCGTGTGTTTGTGTGTATATGGGGTACAGACATGCAGGCCGTGCAGGTATCCGAAGTGGTGAGGCCATCAAATAGACTGCAACAATAGGCGGCATGGATCAGGCAGCACCTACCACTCCACTACCTCCACTATACACTGACACCTTGGTGTGCATATACACTCCAGTCTCCACCCCACCTGCTAATACTTCAGCCACATTGCTCCTGTGTATCAGAAGGTAAAAGCTGTGAGCATTGACAAGGCCCCCAGGTTGATTTTGCCATTTTTGCTACACTATTGATAAATTGAGTAGAAAACACTGCCATGATATGCAGCATATTTCACTTGCCCCATGTACACTTCAGCTGGCCATTCTGCATGGGTTCCCGTATCTCTCTACGTAATCTGAAAGTCAGTGAAATCATTGGTGGAGTGTGTGATCAGGGACCTCCTCTTTCTATTAATCTAAATATTAATACATTTGAAAGATGCACTGAACAAAGCAAGCCGTATTACAGTGGACTGTAAGTGAGAAAAATACAGCAATAATGGGAACCTCCCTACACTTTCTAGACAACTGTTATCCATGCTATTTGAAGAATCATGAAACAAGCATAGTATGCCCTATCTTTTTCACAGCTTTTTGTTGTACATGTAATTATATAGCAGATGTGATTGCCTTTGTGATTTGGTATCCCGATATTATGGAATGACAGTAAAAATGTATAGTTTGCCTTGATGTGTTTTACTCTTTAATTTGCCCTTATAATTCTACCTTGATGTGTCAACATAGAAAGGAGCAGGGAGACAAGGATGCACTTCACTCCTTGTCTGCCCTTCAGTCCTTGTGACAGGGAAGGTAAGGGATCCCTGCCGCATCCGCAGTGTTACAGTGCACTCTCAGTAAAAGGGGTCAGGGATAGGGCAGGGCACAGTGGCAGCTGGCAGCAGGTTAACGTCAAACTACTTTAATGTGTGCACATCTTTGGACGCCTGCCCGATTTTAATGTTGTTTTGATGGCAGGGTGCAACTTTATCATCAGCCTTCTTTTGACACACAACAGGTACAAATACAGTATTACCAATGTAACTTTCCCAAAGTCATCAGCTCTCTGTTGAGTGTGTGCATTTGGACAAGTGCATAGGGACCCAATTCCCACTCATGGTTCATAACACTGCTGTGCCCTTGTACCAATCACCCTACTACTCTCCAATCACAATGTGGACTGAGTGTGGCTTCTGCTGTGGCTTCTCGTGAACAAGTGCAGCATGCCTGTGCTAGGAGAGTGAGACCCCACAGGCCGGTTCCCCACGTGCCGCTGTTCCCTTCTACTCCACATGCCGGGTTCAGGCGGTGCCTTTTGCTGGTTCCCATCAGGCCCTCAGTGGAAGGCCACAATGACGTGCAGTATGGCTGTAATATTGGCATCAATATATGAAGCGGACGCTTATTGGTGTGAGGCACTCATTTGTCAAAGTAATGTCCCTGATGAGACACTTGAGACAGCGGAATGGAGTATGGAATGAAGGTGACACATGCCTCACAGGCCTCTATTTATGACGCCATGGCATATATTATTGCGCACTTTAAATTGCAGTCTTGCGTCATTTATCTGAGCAGTGCAACAATATCAAACAGAAATCCCTAAATGTATGAATACTGAAATAGTTTGTACTCTCATCTTTCAAAATGGTTAAATCATTGAACTTATGTTTAAAGGATTAAAATGATGTTAGAATAAGACTACACTGGTTGGGAGAGCAAAGAGAATATTTTAAAAGAAAATGCTATCAAAAAGTTCCCTTATTTGAAACTTCCTGACACAGCCTTTTAACCAAAAAGGACACCTGTTCTCTGTCAACATGTTTTAAATGTCATGAGTACAGCCGCAGTAGTGCCGGACACGTGTAATTGAAGGTGTGGACCGATCGGAAGGAAATTCTGAAAATCGTTCAATGTCAGGAATGTGACAGATATGTGGATAATTATGGCTGCTGCTTCTTATAGTTCCTCAGTAAGCAGTCGTTGTATACTAATGTTTTATAGGGATCTACCTGGAGAACAAGAGTCAAGGGCATACCTCCCCGGGACATTGCCTGTTGTTTAAAGGCAACACGAAGATTCCAGTAATGGGGATGAATTCAATACTGATTTGGCCGCCTTCGCAGTGTGCCCTCGGGTATGTAGATATGAAGCCCTCTGTCACCTCAATATAGTACAGTACTGAATATAAAGCCTCAATAGAGGACAGCACTGAATATAAAGCCTCAATAGAGCACAGTACTGAATATAAAGCCTCAATACAGTACAGTACTGAATATAAAGCCTCAATAGGGGACAGCACTAAATATAAAGCCTCAATAGAGCACAGTACTGAATATAAAGCCTCAATAGAGCACAGTACTGAATATAAAGCCTCAATAGAGCACAGTACTGAATATAAAGCCTCAATAGAGCACAGTACTAAATATAAAGCCTCAATACGGGACAGCACTAAATATAAAGCCTCAATAGAGCACAGTACTGGCTGTACAATAACTGCATATTACAGTATGATACACTAAATGATGGACAATCCCTTTAATTGGTAAGTTTTGCAAAGCAATACTTTTTTGCCATTATTGATTTTATTGATTATATAATGTTTCTAAATGGGCCTGGAATAGTAATATCGGGTCCCTTGGTATACTATAGGTGTGGGTCATTTATTTATAATAGCTAAAAGCGAAATGTTATGTCCTATATCTATGGCTTTTGTCTGATGTAGGGCATGGTACGTGTGTGTGTCACATTCTGATGCAGCAGCTGTGTGTCTGTACCATGGGTTATGTGTGTGTGACATTACAGCAGCTGCTGTGTGTCTGCACCGTGGGTTATGTGTGTGTGACATTACAGCAGCTGCTGTGTGTCTGCACCGTGGGTTGTGTGTGTGTGACATTACAGCAGCTGCTGTGTGTCTGCACCGTGGGTTATGTGTATGTGACATTCTGATGCAGCTGCTGTGTGTCTGCACCGTGGGTTGTGTGTGTGTCACATTACAGCAGCTGCTGTGTGTCTGCACCGTGGGTTATGTGTGTGTGACATTACAGCAGCTGCTGTGTGTCTGCACCGTGGGTTGTGTGTGTGTGACATTACAGCAGCTGCTGTGTGTCTGCACCGTGGGTTGTGTGTGTGTCACATTACAGCAGCTGCTGTGTGTCTGCACCGTGGGTTGTGTGTGTGTGACATTACAGCAGCTGCTGTGTGTCTGCACCGTGGGTTATGTGTATGTGACATTCTGATGCAGCAGCTGCCTTGTTAATTTAGCTGAGTATCTGCAGTATATGTTAGGTTCTAGGTGTCAGTGATGTCTGTCATGTGAAGTCTATTTATCGATGAGTGTGTACAGGGCCTGTTGTTGAAGACCAGAAGAGGGTATTGCATTCACATAGTGCTTTACTGCTCGCTGCCCTTGTCATCCTGATGCATGAATGCAGCCCTGACAACTCGCCAGAGCAGCAGTCAAGCATCACCGCGATCCTACTTGGTTGATGATATACTCCCAAAGGGCCAGGGCTGTATTCATGCATCATAACAACAAAGGACGTAGCGCACGTTAAAACACTATGCAGTGTTGAGACTTGACCATGGAGGTCACAGATTATGATAATGATCAGTTGTCCCAGAAGTCACGATGATAAGTATGCAAACTGCTAGAGTGACTAACCTCTTCGCACCTACCCAGCCGTCTGGAGCTGCCCCAAGCCTGCAGGCCGCAGACAGCACCCTCCCCCCCCCTCCCCACTCTGACCCCCACACCCCTGTAGTAGCGTGTAGTACCCCTGACTTACCCCCCCCCCCCCCCCCCCATGGACAGCTGCCTCCAGTACATGTGCTGTTACCGGCCTTCACTGGAAGCCGGCCATGCAGCTCTGACTTGGGGAGTCTGCATGCAGCCTTAGTGGCGCAAAATGTGGCGTGCGCCACGAGAGTTCCGGCGTACTCCGGGATAGTGCTTTATCAGATCCACAGGGTGAAGATCTGAATGGGCCTTTGCCGGACCGAAGATGGCGTACGCCACATTCAGCTCGGCGTACGCCAGGTGGCGGACGGCAGTCGCCGTACGCGCTGCCAACTTGTTGGGACGGTGAGTGCATGCGTTGTGCTCTCACGCCCCCGTCCTGCACACTGCCCCCTGCAGGGCCGTGGTCACACTGACGCGGCACAGCGTCAGGACGCCGTGAGATGAGGCGGGCAGCGGGAGGCCCATCTATATTTGGTCAAGCTGTGCAGGCATAGCGACTATCGTGTTGCCGTGGACTGCTTTTTATAGCAGACCGCCGCCGCCGCCGCCACACTTTGCCCAGAAGCCACTGTGGAAGCCACCACGGCGGGTCGGGGAGGAACAGGCGGCTACCACCACCACCACTACTAGAGTCGAGCCACCCCAGAGGGGGCAGAGTGGAACGGGGTGACCGCTGCCACTCACCATGCAGTCACAGCATAGAACCAGGGCAGGCTGGGTCATGGATTCAATGTGGGACCAGAGCTCTGAAGCCACCCCCACATACAAAGTCTAATAATGATAGACAGTGGCCAGGCGTCATGAAGTCCATGTAGCAAAGTGAATACAGGGTTTTGGTATGTGTTATGATGTGTTGCGGCTTTAGTGGGGTTTCTTGATACTATTACATGTTATTTCATCCCTACGCCCACCAATGGGGGGATGAATGCATAAATAAAATGTAATCTGGAAAGCTAGCAGTTATTGGTAATCTAGTATAGTCCCCGGGAAGTCCATCGTGGTCCTCACATACATGGGGTTCTATATATCATACAGAGAAATAAACTCGTTATCCTGAAATCTTTAAGGACTGAATAGTGCATTCATTTGCCATAGGCTCTTTGGTGTTATGATGTAGTAAATGCTGCCTATCGCCACTCGCTAGCCCTGGATGTACCCACACATGATGACAAGAAAGGGCATAATGCATTAAAGCCTCCTTAAATGGTCAAAGACTGGGAGCGGATATTTTCCCTCACCTCTATAAAGAACTTACTCATTCTCCACGGCTTTTAACGTCTCTGAATGATCTTTAAGCACATCACTAATCACTGAGATCTGAGAGGATTTACTATTCAAAACTGGGGAAAGCAAGATATGCATTCTGAAAAAAGGGCTCAGACTATGCAAGGCCCCCAACATTACCAAAGAAGTGTTATGTATTGCAACAGTAGCAGACATCAAAAGTAGCAAACGTCAAACAATTAAGATATTTACTACTGTTCCTGGATAATGTTGCGTATTACAGATATGGTCTATACAGGAGGACCACTTCGTAATGTCTAAAGTGTAGGTTAGATGGGATAATTAAGACCAATCATACTATGAAGTAACTTCCCCAAAACTACAACATTTAACCATTGCAAAACAATCCAATATGCTACAGTTGACGTGCCTGTATAGGCTTTAGTGGAATTTGGAACGGCCTAGCTACATGGGTCTCGGGATACGTTTTGTATATTGGGCAATGATTTCAGGAATAGACTAAGCGAGACAGTCATATCGCAACACTTTAGGCTCATTTTAAGCGTTGTGGGATTTGGCCTTTAGAGAGGACTACCCACATAGTGTTTGATATAGTTTGTATAGAATATATAATGACAGTTTTTGATTCAACACATGTGTACATATTGGTATTCGTAGGGGACATTAGTTAGCTTCTACTTCCGATATCCTTTGCTTTTGTTAAGTAGCTTTCTATATATATTTCACTAATATTAACTTCAAATAAATACAGAGATCAATCTAAATTATCCAAAATTGACATTGTTCTTCGCGTTCAGGGATTGGGCTGCATCTGACTCGGTTGGTGCATCGTGAGGTACATCCTGACCTTTTCAACATTTACAGTGAATCTCTCTCTATTGTTAACTGTGGACTTTAAGCCTACATGTAAGGGAGTCTACCAGAGTTTTAAAGTTTATTTTAATTCATTTTCCTCTTGGTGTCTTCACTTTTGATTGTTAACAGAGGGTGACTACATGTATATGTGGCGTATTACTATATAGTGATACAATGATTTTCTGTAAATATCACCATACTGCTCGTTCTTCGGCCGATAGGTTAGAATAAATCCCCTCCCCCTCCTCTCATCTGCTCATGCGGGTTATCATAACCACTTACTTCCATTACAATCATTTAACGGACTGGCGTGTTTGTAGTCTTGCCCAGACATATATATAGAGAGAGTATACCATTGCCATTTCATTGCAGGTCCCTTGTTATTAGTGTTAATTGCAAACCTAGGAACAGCTCAGAGTTAAATATAGTCACCAGGCAGCAGCCCCAGTCCCTCAGCACCACCAGAACCACTCCCTCATTAGACAGTTAAGGCGTAACCAGAGATATTTTTACTTCTTCATGTGTTATTACCGTTATTTTTGCCACGTTTCCCACACGTTGCTGCGCGCGACGCGGCGGGAGAGCAGCAGCAACGTTTTGGTGATTAATTTGCGGGCGTTGGTTGAACTTTTGTTGCCCCATCTCCCTCATTACACGGTCCAATCTCAGTAATTGACGCGCGCCGCCATTACTGTCGGACATGTTCCTGTTAAGACTCCCCCTAGTGGACTAAGCGAGAAGCGTGTATAGGTTGTTGCCTCCCATGTTTACTGGCAGTAGTGTTTTGTTGTTAGTTGGTGTGCACTGATAAAAAGCAGTCAACTTGGTGATGACAAATGAAAAAGAAAAACTACTCAAAGAGTAATGAAATTGCATCTTGAGATGACAACCAAATTGTTTTTAACGGTGTGTATTTCTTGCAATGGTGTAGCTGAGTGGCCATTGGTTTTCAGCAAGGGCAGGAGGGGTCCCACCTCTACAGTCCTTGCTGGCCACAGCTAAAACAACCACCCCTGAGTCCTTTTGAAATCCTTCATTGTCCGACCTTTTTTCTCTCTTCAGATGTATCGGCGGTGGAAGGGAAAGGACAGATTCCGCTAGGTAGCATCACATTTCATATCTAGACCTGGTTCCAGCTTTGATTCTGACCTCTTTTTTTAAATACCTTTTTTTTTCTAATTTTAAAACCAAATCCATGGCCTTGATGAACATTGGTAGCTTAGTTACTTTTTTCAAATATGATTTTTGTCCTTAGTATGATCCGAGCTGACTTGGCGTGTGAGAGTCAGCCTCTGTGTCCTTGACCCTTTGACCCCAACTTCAGGGGCTGACCTCACGGGAATGTTCGCCGATGTAATAACTGCTATACCACCAGCACCATCCACCACCTCCAGCAGCCTAGGGCTGGGGTGCAGGCCGCCTGGGCCTCCTCCAGTCCCAAGTGCCTTGCCACCCCTACCCCCTATTCTCTAAAACTATCACCAGTCTGACTGCTTTGTATAAGTGCATGTAGCCTCCTCCGTATGAGCAGCTGCCCCAGTTGACCTGCTCCCCGAGCTGCTCCTCTGTAATGACTTGATGCTGGTTTGGGTCTTTGTGCGACCTTTAGTTGAACTTGGAAAACTGAGAATGCGTTTGCTCATTTGTTCATGTTTTGTTCTTACTGTGTAATAAATAGGTAGGGTGCTGTGGAGTCAAAGGGGACAGCTACTGGAGATATGTTATTTCAGAGGAGTTAGAAGAGTTGAACAAGTGCAGGTTGTAGAGGTGAACTAAGTGCAAGGCTGGCTCCATAAGCCCGTACTCCTTGTCATATCGAGGACTGTAAGCTCCATAGTGATAACAAAGTCAATGAGAAAGGAGAGCCCAGGGGTAAGTAATGGCTGTAATTCATCATCGCTGCCAATTGGACGATGAGACTAACATATCACTTGCCTGGAGAATGGATGGGTTTGTGTAAATATAGTCCGGTAGCCTGCAGGTAGTAATGTGCATGATTTATAGGATAAGGGATACAGACTGAGTAAACAGACAGATAAGATAGCATACACAATGCCAGCTCACTCCACGCCACAACCACTGCCATGTTATCTGAGAATAAGTGAAAACTCAGCATTTCTACCTTAGATTCCACGCAGTACTACAGACCTGAGGCCCGACAGAACTGCACACAGATTCCTGCCCATCCCAACCCCCAACATATGGTTTGGACGGCAGTCATTCCACATACATTATACTTTGATAGATCTATGTGCATGGATCTCAAGTGAATAGGTATATACATATAATGATATTATAGTATAACGCAATGCCCTCTCAATTTCATATCTGAACTAAATTCAAATGAATTCTACTTTGGGGAAGGATAATGGTTATTAGATTGCTACTACTCTCGGAATGACTAGCCAAAGGAAGAAGCAGAGGTGTATGTCTGAGTATTCAGAAGTGCTTGGTGCTCATAGTAAATACATCACTCACCTTTATTTCCACAGTGTGTTGATTTCCATTTAATATCCCACCATTTCTAGCTTCCACTAGGTAGTAGTGTTTTTAGGAGGACTTGTTCTACGAAATCCCACCCAGTATAGCATTGAGTTGTATTGCCACTACACTCAAAATATAAAGTTGTCTGCATACTATTCTATGTGACAAGGTAGCGGGTGTTCTAATTATAGTTGTCAGATAAAGCACCTACTTGGCATGTGCCAACCCAAAGCCTGATGTATGCCAGCCCTAGACACGTCAACCAGGGCTTGTTTCAGGATTCCCCCCGTAGGTGGTATCAGTATAGCATGCATTATGTATAAAGTGAGGGAATAAATTGCATAATTTCTATGTTGATCTTAATCATAATTCTGGAAATATACATTCATGCTTTGGAGAATCTTGAGAAGTACCTATTGGGGATGCTAGAAAAGGTAAAAGATTCAACGTTTTGATATAATTAAGACAAAACAAATATGTGTAGGACATAGACACCTCTTTTGTGTTTATTTCAATGGTACAATAGCTGCAAGGAAACTCTCATTGGTATGACACCTACATACATTGTATATGTGTTAACAGTCTGTTACTGAGGACTAAAAATACTCTCATACAGATTTTCAGGACATGGCAGGGATTCCCCTAACCTACATAGCTCTATGAATTAGCTATTACAAACCTGAGAATTAGAGACATGGACAGTAATTATGCCTAGGCTCAGAACCCAGTGAGCTCCACTTGCAGTGAAGTAGAGGTTATAATGCACGAGTTAACCCTTGAAGGGTTGTATAGTGCTTTAAGGTGCTATGCTCTATGTGATCATAATGCATGAATTCAGCCTTGGTAAGTATACTCACCTAACCGTTAATACATTTCCAAAGGGTCAGCGTGATGTATGGATGCAGTCTTGATGAATAGACTTGCCAGGTTTACATTCATGCATCATGCTGACAAAAGGATTGAAGCACATTTTAAATAGTTTGCAGCCAATAAAGGGTTAACTATTCTAGGGTTGTGAATTTGGCGACCCTAGACTCCTCATTTGGAGTGGGCCACCACCTGGGCTAACATTGTCAGTCAGATGAGTCTAGTGTTGTTTTGTGGGATGGTAAATTGATAGGTCCTCAGGTAGAAAACCTTTAACTTGTTTATTTCATGACCGTCACTTTAAAGACCCTAAACTCTTCTTATAAGACAACCATTTGACAAATCCCTTCATTTTATCAGTGTAGTAGGGGGATCTAATAGTGCTACACCTGTAGACGATAAAGCTATAGACGATGAAGCTGCTGGCTGATGGACCAATTACTTACACATACCATGGGCTATAGAGTAGATGCACCTGAAGACTACCTTCAGTCGGACACTTGAAATTTGTATCCATGTATCTATTCAATCGTGCTAAGAGCTCTATTTGTACATGATGGAACAATTCAAGTGTTATTCCTACCAAAAACGGCCAAATAGAGAAGGTATGGTGCATGAATGACTACAAATTAAGGTGTCTGACTCAAGGTACACAGAGGAAAATATGAGAGTCACCTGTACTCACATGCCAAAGTAAGATCCATGTCGCCAAAACCACTCTCATATGAGAGTCTAGCTGACTTTGGCTATAGAGAGAGTCCAGCACTGTCTGACTTTCACCACAACGAGAGTCAGGCAGTGCTGGACCATGGTAGGAGCAAAAGTGGGGCAATGCTGGGACTCTCATTCTCATAAAAGTCAGGCAGTGCTGGACACTCATTGTAATGAAAGTCAGGCAGTGCTGGACTCTCTCTACAGTCAAAGTCAGGCAATGCTGGACTCTCATGTACAAAAGTTCAGCACTACCTGACATTCATACTCAATGGTAGTCTGGCAATGTTGGACTGTACCTAGAGTGAGAGTACAGCAATGCTAGACTCTGCCCATCGAGAGTCAAGCCAAGCTGGACTCACATGTGGATATGAGTCTAGTAATGCTGGACTTTGGCCTCAATGAAAGTCAGGGATAGCTGTAATCTCTAATTTACACTAAGACTAGTTGCTCATTTGCACGGGGGCAAATATGTATCGCCTCCCTGACACTTTTAAAAAGAAATGCAGTACAAAAAAGGTCTGTTGTCCTGAATAGGAAAGGGTCTGCTATCACAGACTACAAGTCATTTAGGTATGTAACAACATAGAGATACATGTACCAACATATGTCAGAGTTGATCCCAGAATCTCAATGTATATAATCTCCAAATCCACAAGAATGGTATCTTATACCATACTATTAAGCTCAATATTGTATTATGTCCCCACCTGGTAGCAAACAAAGAAGGCTGAGGCTAAATGACCCTCATTCCAGAGTCAGACATTGCCTGACTGTGGAGAGAAAGTCAGCCTGACTCTGGTATAAAGAATTATCTTGCCTGACTATGATTCAAGGATCAGGTTGACTCTGAAAAGGGAGTAACTTTATTGGACTTTCAAAGGAGGCTCAGCCTGACTGTTGCGAAAGTCTAGCAGACTCTCTTACCTGAGTCAGGCACTGCCTGATCCTGGGGAGAGTCCAGCTGACGCTCACTTTTTTCTCTGTGTATATGATCTACTCTACTAGCAATGACTAAGAAGTAAACACCAGGATGCAAAATGAAACAATTCAGCCTCATAACACGGCTACTGATAATTTATATCTGGTACAAGGGGCATGTTAGAATGAAAATGCCACCAAGTGGTCCCGAGCCAATTAAGCATGAACAGTCGTTGAAAATCAATCAGTTGAACGTTTACCAAGGATTGAGTTCCATCCAGCTGGTACCCATGCGTGCGTTGTAACAACATGTTGAAACACCAGCAACCAGCAAAACCGGATCTGCGGATTACCGGATATGAACAGTGCGCATGTGTGTGACGTCACAGCCGGCTGCTAGCTGGCTAGAATGATCGATCTCTTTCGTTGAAAAAGGAAACTAAATGTTGGTTTGAACAAAGGCCGTTAGTGTGTCAATACATCAAATTTGAAAACCATTTATTGAACGTGAAACTGTCGTTTACTCCGCAGGGTACCATGGTCGTGCTGACAAATCAATTCAATGTCTCACACATTCATTTGTGAATCGATGCGTCTGAGTTAATGTGTAAATGGCAAGACACAAACCTTTCAAGAAGTTGATTAGGTCTCCATTCCCTGAACACGTCGGACATGTTTACAACTGTAATATTTAAAACCAATGTCTGCAGCTGGCCTCAATGAATAAAGTATCCTGAGGGAAAAGAATTCACCAAGCACCTCCTGCTCCCTCCTTCTCTATCATGTCTTCTCTCCTTCTCTTCCCCTGCACCTGTCTCACTCTATTCTCCTCCGTCTCGTGCTATCTCTCTTCACTAATCCCAGTAAGAGGCTCTGACATTGAGAGGGCTACGCCTACAACAACTGTTGGTAACTTTCTAGTGTAAGTAACATGGTATCCGTTCAACAAGGCTCCGCCATTTTAAAAGTAGGACCAATAAAATTGGTATCATTCCTACCCCGTGCATTCGTATGATAGTGTGCGATGGTGTGTGAGACTCGTGATTGGATGTGTAACCTACCTCTGTATGGTCGCAGGGTCATGGGGCACCTTCAACACACAATATGACACACATCTCATTTGTGCCATGGTCTATGGTCTGTTAAATCATGAGTCTACACACTAATCTCAGTCTTGAACAGCATAACACTACTTCACTGGGTTCTCATTGCTGGTGAGAGTTCAATTACCTTCAAATGCTGAGTGTGTAGAGGGAAGTTAAGCTATGCTGGGTCCGGGGCTGGGGTGGAATGATAGGTCATGGAAAATGGCGGCCTCACCAGGATTCAGTCCCTAAGGGACCTGGCTGGGAGCAGGATAATGTCTACTTTTATATTACAGAGAAAGGTCAGTTAGGGGGTATATTGCTCCACTTGTAGCAGGGGCGTCAGGGTGTATAGATGTGAGTGCCAGTTTTATTATGAAGGCAATCACAGGCCTGGGTTGGACTAATCACAAGGCCTTCAACACAGGGCTATAGTTATACCAGCGCCCAAGCCAAAGGCTCGGCTGGTTGGCGATTCCTGCATTCCACTTCCTGAATGAGCGCCTAACCCATTACTCTCGTTCTCAAATCCTTCTGAAGCAAGGTTCTGGTGTCAACGACTATGACCTGGAACTTGGATTTTGCTGGGTTTAGGCAGTCCCTGTGATTAGCTTGGAACCAGCGAACAGGAACCAGAAGTTGTGATGGTAAAACTACCAACCAACCATTCTGGTCATACTGGTGTCACAAGAGCCTTCCTTCAGAAGGGTTTCTTGTGAAATGTTTGATATGGACCAAAGTCATGGTTAGCTATTACGTAAGAAGAGTGCTCGTGCAGTGTTTGCCTTGTTGATTTGCCTACGCTGCCATTGGCTTTTTATGCCTCTATCAAGCATCTGAGTTGGGATATGCAGCTAGCCACACAGCCATCATTATACTAGCCACAGTGTGTGTAACTCTCCCTCACTGTTACTAGACACTGGCATTTAGTTGGTGTATCAAAGGCTCTCACCATCTTGAAGTCTGTACCCCGAGAGTCATCCCTGGTATTACTCAAAATTCTTGGATAAGGCAGCTCCCTTACGCTGGCTGCTGGGGTATCACAAATGTATGCAGCTCTGGATTTTGTGGTTAGGCTGATATGGTACTTTAGGGCAGGGGTTGGCCCAAGGACTTTTATATATGATCAACTTCTAGTGGTTAGCTATGCATACTGTACCAAGTAACTTGTTCTAAGAGAGTTATGGTATAAGCTACCACATACCATGTCAGGAATCTAGAACTCTTTTTCCCTTCTCCCTTTTCCACAACTAATTGGGTCCTTTCTGGAATGAGCCACTGTGGCGATTGTTGAACCTAATTTAATGGCACTCTCGAGCCATTCCCTGACCCCCCCCCCCCCCCCTCTGCTGCAGGGCTCTGTGGGACTGACGGGCCCCCAGGCAAAAGATTAGAAAGGTCTAGAGCGCCATATATTATCCATACCACTGTATTAGCCTGAATAAGCATCCTGTCGCTTATTGAATTCAATTCCCATATACACTTGACGCTTACATGAGACTGTCACTAATTTGAGACCAGAATAAAGTGCATTAGTATATTTCAAGACTTTTCTATCACCTTCATGTATAGAGATGGGCAAATATGGTACCCGGAGCTTATACAAGGCTATACGGTAGTGCCATTAGCGCTGCGGCCCCGAGGAGGCCTTGAGAAGCTGCAGTGATTGGGGACATGGATGGGTTCCATCTGCCTAATGCTTGAGGCGTTACGGAATACAAAAACAGGGGCTAGCACTAATGGTGTAGTCTCTAGGACATATCAACACACTACAGCATGGGCCAGCACTGGGTAGACGTACCAAGGTCCGAAGTACAACACTGCTGTCTGCTGTCTCTCTTGCATGGCCTGTGCATATCCGTACAGGATGCAAGGGTCCCTATATGAACTAAGCAAGGAAGCAAGGAAGAATACAATTTTTGACCCCTGTTACGCCCATTACGATTTTAGATATCAAATTACGACTTTCATGCATATCTGGGATGTTTTCAAGTAGCTGTATCACATTGAGCTATGGGATAAATAGCCTATTACGTTGGCCATCTAAACAAACCCATTTAGAATTATAACATTACCCATTGAGGAGCAAACAATTGGATCATTATTTTGATCTAGATTCTGACTTTAATGAAGCATCATAATCCATTCATGCATCATGTTGACCCTTCAGGAATGTTTTTTAGTGTTACTATTTTTCTCACGATTTTAGCCAAAAACTATTAGGATTTTGGGGTCCAAAAATCGTAAGAAATACGATTTTGGGTTGGGATAACTTGGCATCCCTGGACCTATATAGAAACACCCACTTATGTCCTGTGCCAGGTATCCACAGGCCCTGCAATTCTCGGGCTCTAATTTAGCCATTAGCAGTTAACAATATAAGACATAAGCACAGCTGGCATCATGAGAGCTGATGGAATCCAAGAATGCTTTTTTAGATTCGATATACATGATCTTCATTTTCAAAAGTAAAATCTATTGGGAATTCCACGTTTTTTTTTACTGATGAATAGTAGATAGAGAAACCAAGATCTCTCTTAAGATATACCATGCTATGCATAATGTAGTGGAATGTTAGATTCTTCCTTCAAGCATCAAAGTAAAAATACAGTATGACGGATATCTAAAAGATCCCCAAACATCAGCGAGTCCTTCTATAAAGCAGCCGATGGAAGCTGTCTCCAAGCTGAAATCCTACATCTAACCCTCAGGACAGTAGTTGTTTCATGATGCAGTTACATAGTGCCAGCGAGAAGCTCACTAACACTGTGTTGGTGCATGCATGCCAAACCCCTAGAAGTTCATCAACACTGTAGGACTGGCGAGTTACTCGCCGGAGCTACATTTATACACCAATGACGACAAAGGGGTAGTATATTAGAGCACTATGCCGCCCTTAAAAAATGGTTAAGAAACAGGATGTAAAGGAATTGGATCAATAACTTGGGAAATTCCCAAGAACCTGAAGCTGAGACGTCTTTGAGATGCAAGAAGACGGCGAGCTATGGCGATGAATCAGGAGCTTTAGGTGTGTGTAGGCTGAGCAGCCTGCAGATACTAACGTTATGCAGCCTGTGTATGCCATATTAGGACAATTGGTGGTATACACTCAGTTAGTCTGTGGTCATCCCCGTGAGCGGGGGGACATTCGATTATACTTCGATTAATTGTGCCGCTTGCCCTGTGGCAACCCTCAGCCTTGGTGAAGGATTTTGGCGGAAGCGTGACCCTTGAGGGGATTTTGATCAAAAGTGCTTACTATTAGGACTAAAACCATTTCCCGAGGAACGTCCCTTGGTGAGAGGGATTTGGTCATTATTAACCCTTGTTGCTAAGTATTTTTGTTAAAATCTCCAATGCTGCTGTTGTCAGAGAGAAATGTTGGGATTGCATCAATTTTCTTATTCAGCCGTTAGAAATCAATACCAGTCCCAGATTAATATAGAAATGTAGTCAATGTTGCAAGGTATTCATTTAGTGTTACCTCTATTGGTGAGTAGGAACATACTCAGGAAAAGTAGAGACAGACTGATTCTGTTTTTACCTCCAAATTCTTGATTAGTGGCAAACAGATGTGAATCTCCAGCGGGATGGGCCATAAAGCTGCAGAAAGTGGCATATCTCGTGAGGTTTAGGCAGGTGCCAGACTCCCATACGTGACTATTTCTCAGGAAAAATTAAGCTGCGTTATGAGAGCAGAACCAACTTCTTACGAAGAACGCACGCCACAGCCCATTCTTGTTCTATTCTAGTTATGATAGAGGAGCAGGCATTCACCTTTGTGTTTTGAAGGTCTAATGATTTCTTTTCAGATATATTAACACATTCATCATTTTATGTGCATCGTGGATTTGTGTAGACGCAGTTGTTACTCTAACGCCTCAGTTACTAACACAGAATAGACTTGATGAGTATATCAAACTGGTATATTTCGCTGTATGCTCCATTCCGTGGTACACACTCGCAGTACTGTAGCTTAAACACCAATAACTTTATTGCTACTCTATGGCCGATACAGTTAAATATTGATTCCTTCGTCCCTACTTAATGGGGAGAGCTTCTCCCTACAGGATATGATAACGCATTAAGCTGTAATAATTCATGCTTTCCTATTCATGGCATTATCTTTTAAGTCTATGTTATAAACTTCTATCAGTAAGAGAACGCCCACAGTTGATTGATAATGAACTGCATGTTGAATATCTGAGGCAGACTTTGTCTGATACACTTGCCTTTAACCTCCATCAATTCTTACAGGTAAAAGTCAGACAGGTAAATCATTAAGCCTATGTTCCATGGTGAAGGATTTCAAAATCGTTTACCATTACGCTTCACCTCCCCAAATCGTTTAACATACTTAAAGCTAAAGCTATATCGTCATGTCGAATTTGGGCTTACACTTTATAGTGTTATCATAACATTGCAAATCCTCAAATTACCACTCCTTAAATCATTTAACATACTGAAAGCAATATTGTCCCGTCGAAATTGGACCTACTCTGTGGTATTACAATAACAATGCAACTACTACAACTATCACCCTCCAATTATGATGTATCCACACCTGAGCCACCAAGAAGGTCTGCTCCCTAAATGTTCTCCATAACAGCAGGGTCCCTCCTCTCTCCATAACTGGTAACCCTCTCCCTTCCCTACCTCCGAGTGCCATGTAACTCTGTGTACCGCGTTGATATTATGACAACAATGTGCACCTACTGCCTATATCTCTTGTCCCATAATGACATCAAGTTGGTGTGGCCATACCTGGATGTAAGTGTGCATGGTTATGAGGTTATACACATGTAGTCACGTGGCCACGGCCCACTGCCTCCTAGTGTGTGTGGATATGCAGCACTGAATGTCAGTTACCCTTAACGCACGTGGGACATGTCCACACAACTAATATGTATTGTACTTCATATTGACAAGTTCCCAATGTTTAATGACAAACAGTTCACACATACATAGGATGCCACAGCTGGAGAAAATAGGTGGACTCAAATATCGACGGGTTCTCTAGACGTTGTGCTGATGAGACATTTCCTTTCAAAAATACCTGCGTATAATTATTGTTTCCTGTTGATATCGGGGATATTGACAAAGCTGTTCTTGCCGTTCAAGGCGTGTGACTGGTTGTTCAAAAGTGTGGTGCACTGTACCGCTCGTATACATTTGGTACATTTGCTGCTATTGTTAAGGGGAGAAGGATATCACGGCTAACATGCATATTGAATAGATGTCCTATGGTTTATATAGATTTAGATGAGGCCGTGGTGATTGGTAAGTATATGTACAAGTGTCGGTTGAGGACTGTAGGAATGGGGAGATAAAAATGTAGCACCTCACTCCCACCGTATAATACCCCCCCCCCCCACACCCACACCCACCCCTACACCCACCACCACCCCCACCCCCACCCGAATTTCACTCCCTGATATTCCCCTTAACCCTGACCATGACTACTTCCCTGAGCATTACCCTGAGTCTAACCCTAGCCCTTGTCCTAACGTCAACCCTCCCTAACCGTCACACTAACCCTAACCCTTGATAAAAACAAACACCTAACCAATCACATGACCCGAGCTCTAATCCTAGCCCCACCTTGTAATCCTAATTGTATCCTAACCCTAACGTTAGCCACAGCACTAACTCTAACCCAACCTCGTCATGTTAATGCCAACCCTAACCATGTAATGACATTAACCCTAACCCCTAACGTTAACCCTGACCCGGTGTGTATGGCATCTCAGCGCCCTAAAACTTCCTGTAGAAGAAACATACTTTTTCAAATAGTCCACATTCAATGTATCCGCATGGTGATTGTAGCTCCTCCATTTTCATAAATGATATAAGTAACAGTAGGAAGACGCGAGGGGCGAGGGGTGGGATGGGGAGGGTTCCAGAAAGCTGCTGTTTGACACCTGGCAATACAGCCCTTTGTTGAAATTGATTGAAATAACTGGAAATCACTCAAAGTCCTCGAAATTCAAGACAGATTGTAAATATTGTTATCTAATAGCCCTCACTGATTGATGTGCTTGTTGTGCTTGCAGGGTCCTACCAAGGGCAATGGCTGCGTGGAATGCGGCACGGGTACGGCGTGAGACACTCCGTGCCGTATGGCCTCGCCTCCCACTACCGACCCAAGGCCCTACGTGCGTCCCTCACCTCTCTGCGCAGCGAGGCCGAGGACGACCACGTGGTCAAGGACCGAGACCGGAAAGTGGACGAGAGTCGCGGTGGCTTTGTTCTAAAAGCCAAGAGCGACGAGTCTCCGACTCAACGGCGGAGATCTTTATTCGACAAACATGGTCGTTCAAGTCTAAGAAAAGGTATATTAAATGGTCTAAAACTTAGGAAACAAAAAAGTACTGGTGACATCAAGGATTCCCCCCGGAGACCCACGGGCTCGGTGCGCAGCACAGTTAGCAATATCAGCAATGCCAGCGCCGACTCCTCAGCCTCCGGGGTTACTAGTGCCTCTATGTACACAGATTCCAACCTGAGTTTTGTAAGTCAGGATGACATTAACGACGTCAACGTCACGGAGACGTATATGGGAGAGTGGAAGAACGATAAACGATCCGGCTTTGGGATTAGCGAAAGATCGGATGGACTTAAATACGAGGGAGAGTGGTACAACAATAAGAAGTATGGATACGGAGTAACAACATTTAAGGATGGTACCAAGGAAGAGGGGAAATACAAGAATAATGTTTTGATATCGTCAGGGAAGAAATCTAAGTTATTTTTGATACGATCGTCCAAGATGCGGGAGAGAGTGGACAACGCAGTGACGGCAGCACAACGGGCCGCACAAATAGCACACCAAAAAGCAGATATCGCCATCACCAGGTTAGTCCACGCTCTTTGTTAACTGTTACAGGATACATCGTGTTTTAATGCAGTACAATGTTTGCTGCATACAAGCATCATATCTGATTGTCCACCGTTATTATACTGTTTACATGAAATTTTCTTGTACTTTCTTTTGCTAAAATTATCTGAAGCCATAAAGTGCAACTGCTCATTCTCGAAAAAATATCAAGATGCAGTAAACCATAGGCCCAGAACTGGAGCCAAGTGAAAAGGGTTCCATAGGACCGATCTTGTGCAGATACTAGTATAGGTTTAAAAAATCTTAAAGAAGAAAAGGGGGGGCGCCAAAAGGCAATTGATAGATAGCTCACAAAAAGGAACGTGTATAACATTAGCACCGTAAGGTGAAAGCTAGGATGGAGGTATGTGTAAGAATAGTGTGCCACTTGATAGGGCTCTGATGTTTCCTACATTATCCCAGGTTGATTTATAGATGCATCCACATGTGTACTATTAAGTCACGTTTCTGCTCACGATCTACATTGATTTCACCATTATATGTTCATACATTTGTTTAGACGTACAGCAAACACGATGTTACCATGACTACCAGCCTATGTAGCTGCAATAATTCAGAACGTTATGCATTGCTAAATCAATGTTGACATTTGTCGTAACCATTTCCAGGAATTTCCAATCGACACACTGTGCCCCACTTTCTGGTATAAACAGCTGATGCAGAGCAAACAAGCTCAGTATTTGAAACCTTTGTCATGTAGGGACAGGCTCCACTAACTATTTGAGGTCCTATCGCGCAAAAACATGTTGTGCTCTTTGTCTTCATGATGCATGAGTGCAGTTGTGGTGAATAGATTGTATTCAGGCATCGTGCGGATCTTTGGGAGTGAATCAAACTCGTAGTGTCAGCATGATGCTTAAATATAGGCGAATGAGTTACTCGAATTCCCGAAATAAGCAATAAGTGAGTCAATTTACGTGCTTATAAGACTTCGAGGGCATTTGATGCTGTTTGATAATCGTATTAGCAATAAGTTGCATCATGCCATCTGAAAAAACAAGGTATTGCAGATGTCTACCCTGACTCAAACGATTTCGTTGGGGTTTTGGTTATTTCACAGGATATTGTACATGTTTACATGATGCCTCAAGGAGTCAAGTTCATGTGCTGTCACCATGTCTCAAGTAAATCACTGGCCTTGTATTTGTATCATGCTGCCCCTTCGGGAGTAGATCAACTCTGTTGGCACCTAGTGGGGTCGGCTGCGATGGCTGCATTAGTGAATGCATCATGATGACCAAAATGGCAAAGTGTATCAAAGCATTGCCCTTAAAGGGTTAACCCTTCATGCGGACCATTTGACTGCTTTTTACTGGTGGTCATAGAACAGCTCAGTACGAGACCTGCAGCATCAGGAGACCTCGGCCTGCCAGGTTGAGCAACATCGTCTAGGCTGTTGATTCACATGATGGTGGGATTGGATCCACCCTAGCTATTGGACGGTGTTTCCACGAGCAGCTCGTGGCCATCTGCTGTGTGCCGCCGTGAGCTGCTCTGTACAGGAACAGGACATCTGGTACACACTTAACCCATTATGGACCGCACAGTCCTTTAGTGCATGGTGCCCTTTGTCGTACCTTGCTGAGCCTACTCGCCAGGGTTGTATTCAAGCACCATGTTCACCATCTAGGTTTGATGCATTCCGAGCGGATAGATTCCATGCACAATGATGACCAAGGGCATAGCACATTTAAGCACTATGCGGCCCGTCAAGAGTTAGTGTTCAGACCAGCTTACCAAGGTTGTTGGCTGTTAGAAGAGGAATGTGGTTTATAAGGGGGAGCCAGCCGGTTCCTTGTCAGAGCACAGGCTGGTATGTACTAGTATGCAAGGGCCTGCTGTACAATGTTGTTTTATTAGACTAGATAAAAGCAGTTGATAAAGAATAAGGAGGGTATATTTATTTTTATGTAATACACCGCAGAAGGGCATATATGTAGACAGTGACTGTATGAGTTTCTTGTATACGGAGTACACAGGGGGATACGAGTAGGAAAAGATCAAGTGTAATTTGTGCAATTGCCGTTCTTTATTCTATTGCTTTGACCACGGGAAAAAACTCAAACAGTGCCTAGAATGACACGGACAAATACTATGATAGATGAAATAAGACCTTATTCTGCGTATTGTACAGAGCACAAGCCGTATTGCAACATTTATCCAATTGTTAAAGTATACGAGGGTACAATGGAGGTAGGAGAATATAACATGGAGGGAATTAGGCCATGGCGGTATATCGGACACCGGCATTCTGTATCCAACTATTTTGGAAAGCTGCTTAAACTTTTGGCAAAGCTGTTATATACAATACAATGCCGCGTCCTCATAATGCGTTGAGTGCGAGTAGGATTGATTAATATATCAGTTGGCATTCCCATTGTGGTATGTTATGTGTCAAAATCATGCAGAGCGCATGAATCTTAAGTACATCTTGACTTTTAGGTCCAGCGCATATACTTAGTGAGCCAGATAAGAGTGTGGGGATAAATGTGAGTCTATTGTTAATATAAAAGTAAACCTGGTAGCGATGCATCACCAATATTCGCTCCTTCTGGTGCATTTTGTATTACTCATACCCCGTCAGTATGAGTAGCTCATACGGGCTGCTCAGAGGAGGGCAGGATGAGCCGGTATATGTATGAGTCAAGGTTGAAGCCAGGGTTTTAAGTCCATGTGAGAGAGCAGGGCCCCAGCTCCTAAACGCAGCCCTTTGGCCCTTGTAGCTGCTACAGTGCTGGGTTGGGGAGCAGCTCAGGGACGTGGGAGCTGCTGTGAGCAGGTCTATATTTACCACACTGAGATGCTCCTCAGTGGTGGCGGCTGGATGTGGTTTGGGCTGTGCCGGCCGGTTGATGGGCTGCTATTATTAACCCTGCCCTCCTCCTCCCCCTCCTCCTGCTACTCCCACAACCACCATGGTCCATCTGCATGTCTTGAAGCTTCTCACGTATCAAGATATCACACTTAGTGACAACCCAAAATCATCGCCCAATACCCGGTCCCAATCTAGGCATTCTCTCAGAACGTTCCCCATCTACATGCCCAACTCCCAGCTTAGGCCTCAAGGTTCAGAACAACAAGTTTTTGTTAGTGTGTAGAGTTTGGGGCGGCCACCCCCTGACTAGTAACCCACCAATAGTATGACACCACGTCTACTTGTTGAGTTGTCCTGCAGCCTCCCGCCATCATGGCGCTACCATGAGAAGTGTAAGCTGTGCTACAAGGAAGCTCCATCTTTCGTTTGTGTTATAATGTTTCCCAGAACATATAATTATTTCGCGGAGCATCCTTTCATATATTGACCAAAGATAGTTCCTGCCCTTGAGGTCTGGTACCAGATTGGCTCAGGTCAATTAAGGCAAGGGATACAAGATGGGAGCGAGAAATTCTAAAAGGTTAGTGGTTACACCTATGTACAATATCGTGTGTTGATAGGTTTATCATCTGAAATTAACTGAAGAATTAGTTTGAGGCATGCAGAAAGGCCCCTTTAATTATCAGCTCTCATAGTTATCATGCCTTATTGTTGTTGGTAGAGGTGGAATTAGATGTACACATACTAGTGGTGGTTAGTGAGTTGCTGCTGTAACCAACCTTCGGGCAGGTGTCGGTGAAGGGTCACCTTCACACACCTTGTCATACTTTGGGGTTTCTGAACATAACTAACCCTTTAAGGACCGGATGATGCCTCAAAGGCACAGCATTGGCCACTATTTGGGAGTTTTACTAATCCGTATTTAAATACGCCTGCAGCATTGGCGAGTTACTCATGAGCTTGACAACAGGGTTATATGGGTATAACCACCGTGCATGTCACCTCTGATATAACGGTAACGGTAACGTTATGAATATCAGAGTAATGTACATCTAATCAAATTGCCACTGGAGACAACGATAGCTTTGACAATGTCCTTCATCAAGACAATTCACATATTATAAATGCATGACCGTTTGCACGTTTGTCATCTAAATACGTTTAGATAATACACATGTACATGATTATGGACTTGTTGTCTATCCCACCTTTCTCACCGGCTGTCTGACGTCACAGTGTCTAAAATGTCATTGTCAAAGAGCCGAAATCTCACGCTATTACCAATGACATCCATGTACATCTCTGCTATTACTAAGGGTAGAGTGAATAGAGCGCGCGGCGACGCAGCGTTACGTCGTAAAACGGTGCCTTTCCCCCTTGTGGTGACGGTCCCCTGTTGACACAGTGACTGTGAGTAGTGCACTGAAACGGGTATTTGCATCGGGTGACAGTTTCAGGGTGACAGCAGTAGTGTCAACGTTATATTCACTATAATCCACATTTCTAGTATTTACCTGCAGTAAGCCTATATTTATGGCATGTGGTTATTGGATAATAGTTATGAGAACAATGTGACAGAGGACAGAGGTTCCACTGTGGCACCAAACGTGACACCACTGTGACAGACATGGTGACATACTTGTCAGAACCATGGTGGCAGTACTGCTGCAACCATTGTGACACCATTGTGACATCCCCAGTGTGACAGTGCACACAGGTACAGTACAGCAGATATGACAGCAGTTTCACGTAGCTAGCAGTATGTGACTAATATGGATGGTGGATGCGGACAGTAGCCTCCAAGCACTGGGGTGCCTCACTATTATACCGCGACATGCAAGGCAGCAATACGCCGTATCCCAGATATTGTGCCTAAGGCAAAGTGACGGAACAAGGGAAGGGAACCTGCCACACAGCATGAATAAACACAGAGGCACCAACAAAGACATTAGTGTTTTATGCCACAGACCCTGCATGTACAGAATAGCACGCTATTATGTTCCTATTGAGGGTGCCTGTAGTGACCTAGAACCAAACCATAGAATTAAAAGATATGGAGGACTATTCATAGGGCTTTTGGTTGTCTTTTTTTATATAATTTATAGATTAGCTGCTTGTGTCTCTATTTAGCAGGTTGGAGAGGTAGGGAGAGCTCTTGATTATGTATAGGGGTTGAGGCCTAGGATGATGTGGTTTGAATGCGGACATTGTTTAAGGATGTAGACTATGCTGTGGTGCAATATAAGAAGAAAGAATGGTGTGGTGATGCTTGAGGATGTTGCAGGGCTGTAGGGTGTTGTGGTATGAGATAAGAGGCAGGGATGGTGTGGTGTGGGATGTGGCAGGGCTGTAGGGTGTTGTGGTATGAGATAAGAGGCAGGGATGGTGTAGTGTTGTTTGTGGCTCCCTGAGTGCTGCCAACCATGCTATAAGATAGCAGACAGACAGAGGCTCACAGCTGGCAGATGGGGATGCCACATGAAGATAGGATGGACGGTGTGTTGGTGGTGCTGGTGAGAGACAGGAGGCGGTGAGGCAGTGTGTGTTTGTAGGCAGTAGGGGTGTAGAAGGGGAGGATGTATAGACATAGGCTGGTGGGAGGACGTGCGGGGGGGGGGGGGCGTCTGTGCCTCTGGTGCTGCTGTATTGATCATATGACCCAGTTGCTGCTGGTTTCCGGTGCTTTGCTGGTGCCTGCTGCTGTGCAGGGTGGCGTAGGCCAGGTACCGGCCAGCCTAGGCTGAATTGTAGGGGGCGTACGCCGGAAACCCATATGGCGTGCGCCGAGATATGGTTGGCGGGGTCTGTAGGGAGGCTGATGCCACAGTGGCAGAACCGTCTGAAGAATTGACACTTTGCCTGTAGCAGACTGTAGTAACCCTATATGTCCCACAGCCCATCCCCAGACACCAGAGAGACATGCTTTTATCTATATTACATATCTATACTACATACTGCCTACATTTACGCCTGCTGCTTCTATTGCAGTTTTGAAATGTTATATGAAGCAACACAGTTACATGTACTACACAGCCTATAACATTAAAGTTTGGCTTTGGCTATCTTGGATGGGAAGTCCTGTTGGGAAGTCCTGTCAACATGTCAAACAGTATGGCACCTATTTACAGCCCCCCTTGGTGACCATCGATGGTTGAATGATAGTATTGTATTCGTTGGGGAAGTGATTTGATACTGGTTCTGTCCAGTTACCATCCCTATACATGTATGCTCGCTACACTGTGTGCTGACACCATAGCTAACCCATCCCCCTGCCCCTTACTGTGCAGAGGTTATGTTCACTATACCCAGTGTGCTACACTAACATGCCTGAGTTCATGAATGTGGGGCCCTCACCTACCCCAGGTCTCTCCGAGGGCTGCAGGCCCTACTGTTGTGTACATCACCTGATATATACAACAATAAGCTGACAGCTCCTCCAGCACCTCCAGGCACCCGCCCCCCACCCCCCCCCCCACCCACACCCCACACCCCACATCCACCCCGTGCAGGTCTGCTCCACACCAGCCCTAGGCTAACCCAACTTATGAGGCCAATATAAGAGCAGATCGTTTGGAGAGAGGCAGGGTTTTAAGTATTAATCCCTTACCCTAAACGAAGGCAATGAAGCATCGAAAGTTGCAATCCATATATTATAGTCGAGGCATTATATGCCTACTCAAGACCACTATGCAAGCAGGACGACGCCAACGTTGAGATATGGCTGCAATAATGACACCCGTTCTCCTGCCAGTAGCACGATCATTATGTGCACACCGTTCTCTGTAGACTCTCTGCTTGATCCACTATATGACATAGGAGACAAACAGGGCCTTGTAAACTAGTCAGACACTCATGTCTCTCCCTCTTCGGATAGGACGCATTACCTCTCGTTGGAGAATAATGAAAATGTCAATATTTATCTATTATTAATATTATTATAAAGACCTTGTCTCCTCATCTCTATACTGTATATCCTTCTCCAAACCGTATTGATAAGCTGATTATGAGAGTATGATACATACTTGAGTCAGGATAAGTGTCCAATTAACATCCCCTATCTAAAAGAGTTTAAGTCTATATTTAGCTTAAATTAATACAAATGCATATAATAGTTGTGGCAAGACGAAGCCTCAGCGCATTGCCATTACTCAGCTCGGACCTCAACGCTACCCACATTTATATTGCAGGCCCAGTGAGTTTGCGGTGCTGTAGTGTTTACCATTTTATAAAACCAACGCAATCGTCCATGCATATATAGATGTACCATTGGTCTACTATACCACTGCTGTCAAATCCACTACCCACTGTCGATTCTACTACTGCTGGTAATAAACCTGTCAATAGTGTAGCCTCTAGATCAATACAAACTGTTACACATGTTTCAAAATAGAGATTCAGGAATTATGGTGCCTTGGAATAGTAACAAGCAAATGGAAATCGATCTGGTGTTGAACATGTCACTTAGTCGCAGCTCAAGTTGAAAGCCATAGTCGATCGTTTTTTGCTGCTTGCGTGAGCACAAGTTACCGGGAGCTCACTGTGGGATATTTGCTCACAATAATTGAACTTTATCCCCATAGCAACAGCTCGATACACGTGTAGCCATGCATGGGCATCTTAACACAATGCGGTGTAGGTGATTAGCACTCTACGTAGTGCTTACTAGTCAATACATGGGCATGATAACGTGTCCATGGAATGTTAATTTTGTTATAAGATATGGAAGCGTTTACCTCAATCAGTTCAAGAAATGTGCCATTTACACGCTTCCATTGAATGGCATGTCAACGATACCTGCAGGGGCGTTGCCTTTCTACTAAACACGATTCAATCATACCAATGTATTTTGTATTATCAATGGTTTGAAATAAAAGTCCTCGGAACTGCGACATTTGCAGGGTTACATTGGAATTACGTGGAAATCACGTCTATAAGTGTGGCATCAACTTGTAATGCATTGTTATTACTTTTGAATTGCCAATTTGAATACCAACAAAGGTCTACGACATGTTGTGTAATATGTCATCTTGTTTACATCTGCTGCAACATTATGGTCATGTACAAAGATCTGTACTGTAAAAAAGTGCAAATGCACTACCCTTTCATTGAAATAAAATGTCAGCTTGGTTAGAGAGAGGTTCACAACAATGCAGATTCATTTCCATCGTTCTTCAATCACGAGGTGGGCCCTGGGCGGCATTACTTGAGGCGACATGGCAAGGATCCAACAAGCATCATCAATAAGTGGCTACTAAATAGAATATGTATACTTGTATAACATCTTTGAACTTAATGTTGCAATCTGATGCGGGTATATTAGATCTACACTGAAAACCTCAGGGTCGTCATTTTGACAATGCCAAAACTGACAACTTTAAGTAGTCAAAGTGACCACCTTAGGTCGTCATTGTGACTACCCATCTGAGCCATTCAGACCAAAGTTGTCATAATGACGACCTTAGGTTGTCACAATATTTAGGTTGTCAGAATGACTACCTTAAGGTTGTTAATTTATGTATTGTCCATTTGAAGACCTAAAGTCATCGGTAGTGACAACTCTCAAGTCCTAGGTTGTCCCAATGACTACCCTATGGTACATAATTATATTCCTCACTTGCTACTTATGGCACACTACTGCCACCTGGTTTTAACATTTTGCATAACTATATCTGTCTTGAGATATACACTGGTGACAGGGAGCAGAGTGGTCTCTATACCTTTGGGGCCATCATTCTCACCCATTGGCAACTTATTTATAACAAGTAATGCTACTTAGTTCAATCAAGACTACACCAAATATGTGAAAAGGATGTCTCTCATTAAAAAGTGAACTAATTAGAGACTATATTCATACGCCATTCTCCACTCCATCTGCCATTATTCATTATGACTACCTAGGTCGTCATAATGACTAGGCTCCTTGCTCTGGGTTTTCAGTGTATAACAGTTGTACTTTAATATGCACTATAATATAGTTGATGGTATTATTGTCATTGCTTGTGATGTCTGCTGCTGTACTAGTGAGGGGGACGTGAAGGCTGCTGTACTTCCATGCAGTAACTCACAGATGTATTCAGGGGGACGTGAAGGCTGCTGTACTTCCATGCAGTAACTCACAGATGTATTCAGGGGGACGTGAAGGCTGCTGTACTTCCATACAGTATGTATTCAGGGGTAGTACTGTTTGTCATACACGGGCAGAGCTGCTACATGCATGGGGACGTACAAAGTAGTCTGGTCATGCTGGCCACCCAGGTGTAATACAGTGCAGTGTTGAATTAAAGCTACGGAATATCTGGCTGAGCCATGCAGGGGTGGATGGATGCATGTATCAGGTGTCTTCTTGCCCAGGAGGATGTTTCCGACTCTGTGGAGAAGAAAATCATTGTCAATATTGAGACCCGGGTATTGAGACTCCCAAAAAACTGTGGAGGGACCCCATAAATGATTTGTACAAATTTCAGAAACACCTTACGGGTCATTACTATTTGCCGTTTACAGGTACCACAAAAAGGTAATATAGTCACATGTTCGGACCTCTATACATTTATCAGCATACACACCGGTTCTGGCAATTTGAGGTTCTCAGAAACCATCTGTGCAACATAGAGGTCCACATATATCCTGATATCAGTCTTTGAGCTTCACAAACCTGATATTATGTGTCGATCCCACAAATGACAGCCACCCGTATTTGAAGCCTTTAGTACAGACTTTACAATGTTATCTATATTGTCTTCTTTTCCATCCTTATACTATGTGTACAAGGATTTCTTGAATTCATCAATTATATTATATTAATTGTAATACGAATCAACCTTAGAGAAGTATCACATTATTACCATGTATTTTAACCCATAATTTGGCTATGAACTATTCATACGAAAATCTATGACCGAGGATGTACGGGGTGAGTGTAAAGGAAGAAGATCATAGACATAATCTTAGGCAATGATGAGTATCAATAGTGGCCTTTAGAGACAAGAGATATCGACGTGCAGATAATGGTTATATAGTTTATCCACCTCCTTTCTTGCTGTTCTAACCCGCTCCTCATCCCACATTTCTATCTACCACCAAGATAAGCTAGCAGTGCCAGAATAGCAGTGTACACCCAAGCACCCTGTGGGGGAGATGGTGCATGGCGCCGCGGGCGTGTTGTGGGGGAGATTGGTTCTGGCAGGGCACCTTAGGGTGAGACTGTGGCGTTCACCTTGGCCTAGTTACTACTCACCTTGACCTATATTCACAGCTAGATATTGACACACAGCACCTGTGGCTTCCGGTACCTGGCATGGCGGGAGGTGTGTAGTTGAGGAGTATGGTGGGGGGGGGGGGGGGGGGCGCCGGGGGGGCTGGGGCACCATGTTGGAATACTATAGTTGATTCCAGATTCTAGTGGCCAGCCTGGCTTCTGGGCTCACTCAAGGTGTTCTACCAGAAATGGATTACCACCCACAGGAAGTAGATAAGGATTGTGTGCTTATCTACAAGGACATAAAGCAGCCTGATAATAGTGAGCCTGCCCCGGGAGCCTGCCTTAAGGGGTTTCCTCTACAGCTTGTTTCACCCTTACACACTTGTGGACGCAGTTTTTAATACATCAAGCAAGTCTAAGATGGGTAAGGAGTTACCAATGATTATGACAGGGCACTCTGTTGCCATCAATTATGTGACAACTTACTTTGATGTGTAACTTTCCTCTTGAATACAATAAATCTTTGGGAAAATAGTGCAGGATTTCCTCACGATGATGTGCCGCCTCTATTTGATCGTCAAAATGTTTGGTAGGATGTCTCCATCAGTACATTCCAAATATGTGGAAATGCATGTACATCTCAAGGGAGCAACATTCCTGCTACTTTTATGTATTTGCAATTAGCAGATTACACGTATATCTATAAGAAAGTATACTACAGTGCACTACAGATGGCAAGAATGCATTAGGCTTACAAACGACACAATCTCAATTGTTTTGCGCTTGGCCAAACATAGGAAAGTCGTGTAAATTGTGATTTTGGGCCATTATTGGGAATTGCTTGAAAATAATTGGACCAACTTTGAAATTCTGATATTGGCCAAACACTGGTTTGACCACTGTCCAAAGAATGAGTTTTTGACAAACTACCCTTTAGACTCTTGCTTTGTCATGATAATGGGTGATTAATTTGATAGCCATTGTGATTTACAGGTTTAAAGGTTAGAGGAATTTCAATGATAAATAGAAGAATATAGAATTGTCCTTTCTGCAAGATAACCAGGTATGCCTAAACGATATTGCAACACAAGCACCTTTTTGTGGGTATTGAAATATAGAAATGCCTAAATGAAAGTAAAATAGTTTTATCATTTCTAACCCTTTTGGGGTGAGATGAAGACGAATTCTAATGACCACCACCCATTGGGGAAGTTTGGCCACACTGTAAAAATATTCCATTGAATATACTGACAATCAAAGTAAAACTTTACGGTGGATCATTGTAAATGTGATTACGGTGAGGCAATGTTAAGTCAACCAATTTTACTGTGAATATCTGTAATCTAGTACGGTGAAACACAGTTTATTAATTTACGGTGAAGCTTTGTCTTGTAAAACTATTCTGTTGAATATACAGAGAATCAATGTAAAATTTTACGGTGGATCATCATTATATATCATTCCAGTGGGGAAATGTAAAATCGATCAATTTTACTTTGAATATCCGTAATTCAGCACAGTGAAACACTTTTTTTTTTCCAGTGAAACACAGTTTATTTATTTTACGGTGAAGCTTTGTTAAATTGATGTTTAGTTTTATCACACCAGTTTGGTTCATGAGGAGATTTTCATGGATGCTAAGAACACCATTTTTGTGGTAATAAGAAAGATATATAGATAAACAGCTGTAAGGTTTGCCCTGTAGCCATCCTAGAGTGACTTCTTCTCATGGACTGGCATTACAAAGTGTCGAGAAGCATTTTATAAGGCTCTCATAGACTCATTCCTAATGATTAGGCCTAATGATTCAGCATGGAACCATATTGAGCATAGAGTTAGATATAGGTGGATAAATGGACAGAAAAATACTGGGATAAATGAGTTAAATAACACAAAATACCATTATAACTATTGTTTAGGCACTGTATTGAAATTGTAAGATTGTCAGAATGGAAGAATTTTATTTCAGACAGGGTCATGGTTTACACTACGATTTTCAAGAGCTGAAGTGATGTCCCGTATTCTGTTAGAATAACGGTGATTCACTGGCAACACTGGGTGCCAGACTTTCACCGTTAAAATTATAGTGAACTTGAAATAACAGTGACCGTTATTTTTACGGTAAAAGTTCGACACCCAGAGAATCTCCGTTATTTTGACAGAATTTCTTTTACAGTGCATATAAGCCCATATATTTCTTATATAACATCGGCTGAATAAGCCCAGTGAGTGGCGACCATTTGGCTTGAAATGGCTGTTTCTAAACTTGACAACCATGTCTTTAGCATATTCGAATACATTCCGTTTGTTAAATAGTGTTCTACTTTAATTGGGAAGACGTCATCAGGATCTACGTTTATGCTCTACCCAATACGCTCTATCCACTCCCATCCTTCATCTGGTTGTATATGACAATGTATGAGGAAATGAATGGCCATCTCAATTGGGCCAACTTCTTTGGAAGGTGGCAGTCACATGCACAATTTAATGACTTGGCCCATACATTCCTATTCCACATTAGCAAGATGATCACTGTACAGCACCATTTTGTCTGTTCCAGTGCTCTTTCCTCTGCTAACAATAGCAGCCAGCTGATAAGCTGAGGCTGGTTCCTGTCACACATGTCCAGAATTCAGAGTTTTATGGGCCATAAACCTTTCAGTTATGGCCCTCTTTTGTGGGTTCTTATGTCATCTGTTCAGATTCAGAGTGGTTAGGACACAGGCTTACCAATTCATAGGTCAAGACTCCAAATCTATGTCAAAGCTATTTCATTCCCACACACTTTTAAGATGAATTTTTGGTATGTCAAAAATCGTGATAGTATACGATTCAGTTGTAAAGATCCTTCACACAAAATAATTATTTCTAGTATAATCTAAAATGTTTTTCTATTGTTATATCTTTAATACTATTACCATTTTTGACCAAATAAGAAACACATGTACAGCCTTGGAATGAATTTGAACTTATGACCCCTGGACTGGTTGACCAGTGTCCTTACCGCTCATCCAATCCAAATGAATGACCTAAGGAATATTCAAATACAAATGATTCAAAAGTTTATGACCCCTAAACCTCCGATTTTGGACATGTCAGGAACCAGCCTCAGCTAAAGGTCTCACAAAGTAGAATTACTGCATCCCGCTAGTGCGGAATAGCATCTAGCCATACCATAATTACCTGGCATCTAAATGTGCACTTTGATGTTATGAGTTGCGAATATTATTTGCCTGTGATAAGCTTAATGAAAATATATACATCTAAGACAGATGATATAAATAGTACGTTTATCTCTATATCTGAATGGAGTATATAGATGCAATTTAACTGGGGATGTATGTAGCCGGAGAGTTTCTTGCTTTATTACGTTGGTGCATAATGACGACTAAGGAGCACAATGTCATCACCGTCCACTGGGCTCTGATTTAGCCATACCTCTGCATAGATGTAGCTTTGTCCATAAATACATAATCCATGCAGTGGAAGATGGTCATGACGTTGCATCATGTCCTTGAGGGGTTAACCCAACTTGTAATTGTAGTTTGTAGGTTTAAACCTGTTAAGTTTGTTATATAAGGAGCTTTTTTGGGAGAGGTATGTTTTGGATTGGACCACCATGTGCTAAGCTACACTAGAACAACCAAAAATGTGCCCCCCCCCCTCATCTCCCACCGCAATGAACCCTCCATGTGTACATTTACCCTACACCCTCGATCCTTACACCCCTCCCCTACCCCCACCTCCATCCCTCCCAACACAGAAGCCAGATGACCTACATTCTCGTTTCCAGGATCACTATGGTAACGGTTGCCATGCAGCACATTGCTGGGTGTTTTCGAGGTAGTATAGTCAGTAGGTTTGGACTAGAAGCCGGCCGGTATCTGCAGAAGGCCTCTATATAGTCACCGTCTACCTTCCTTCTACACCACCACACAGACAGCGCCCTGTTACGTAGAGAGATGTGTAGGGGCATGTGTGTCCCAGTTTTAGGACATTTCTCTCACTCCCCTTTTCCTATGGTTAATTTGCCTCATTTTCTATAGTCTGAAAAATTGCCTATATTCTAAATTAGCTAATAATACTTGTCTATAAACGTGTCTTACCTTCTTTAATGATAAAACTAATATGCGACTGGTTCCCGCAAGCCGCACATGTCCGCTGCTACAAACAGATACCATGAGATCGTGGTTCTGATCTCGGAGAGCAGAACCAATATGGCAGCGCACCCAACCATTCAGATTTATTGTTACACTGACTTGTCGCGGGGAGGGATTCTTGGACTCTACAGGGGTTGGTCCAGGATGGCACAATTACAGAAAATGTCACTGTAATGGATTCTAATCAACATCATATTCGCTTAAATGCCATCTTCCATGCGGTGATAACCCCCAGCTGTGTCCTGAGCATGGCACAGGCGATATCTGACTAGCAGACCTCTTCAGCTCAGCCTCTCTTTCTAGGCTCCAAGTGTCCAGTATTGCCAGACTTTGAACCAGAGACACGCATTGCCAGACTCTCTTTGAACCATTGAATACAGGGCTCTATTAGGGAGACTCAAGCATTCCATGGCTCTGTGAAAAAGACGTTGATTATGTTGATTTGGCCAGTGTCATCAGTGGTCATGCCGATCCTCACAGGGATTAAGCAGTAGCTGGGATCTGATGAGTATTGAGTGTAGCTGGGTACATGACCCATCCTCCTCCCGACCCCCTTGTGTACACACCTCATGTAAGCTTTAGCATTAATGGACAGCTTGCATTAAAGGGCAGGTATACAAAACAGCTGCATATTGGGAGGCTTGAACGCCGTAGGTACAGTGCTTTCCTGAATGTCTACATGCTTATAAATGGTTGTTCAATGAAGAATACGCCAGAGTGCTATTCTGCTCTAGATGTGAAGTGGGTAATGCGCCAGCTGGCTGTAGGACATGCTGAGTGCTCTATAGAAGTATGGATGGTAGTGGGGGCGGGCTGTGTCTCTGCTGTGACGTACCACAGTGCACAGGACACCATGCATGCTCAGCACAAAGTGGCAGCAATGTTAACCCGTTCAGGACCGCAAGGTGGTAATGTGCAATGCTACTTGTTGCCATGATGCATGCATGCAGTCCACACGAATTACTCGCAAGGGCTGCATTCAGGCATCTTGCCAACCCTTCAGCAGTGTATCGACCCCACACGATCAGCATCATGATGCACAAATGCAGTTCTAGGGAGCAGACCTGTCCTTAAAGGGTAAGAGTGCAATACGAGACCTACCTGCACCTGCCTACTTGACACACCTGAGCACCCCCTACCTCCCTCCCCCTCACAGCTCGCTATCTACAACTAGATCTTATAAGATGAAGACATATCTCATAAGGCGCAGAGGTGCCTTGTAAAGCGCGGACATGTCTTACAGGGCACAGACGTGTCTAATAAGGCTCACACATGTCTTATAGGGTTCAGATGTGTCTTACAAAACACACTCAGAAAAGTCAGCGTCATTGTCGCTAAAACCACTCTCACCTGAAAGTCAGACACTGCCTGACTTTCAGGTGAGAGTGCTTTTAGCGACAATGACGCTGACTTTTCTGAGTGTGATGGCACAGATATGTCTTACAAGTCGTGGGCGTGTCTAATAAGGTCCACACATATCTTATAAGGTGCAGGCGTTTTTATAAGGCGCAGACGTGTCTTGTATGACGTAGACGTGTCGCTCTTTTTTCCTTAGAAAGGAGCATGGCTATTGGAGGATCTGGGGAAGAAGGGAGGACATCCCCCCGCCCTGCCCATCCTATATTGATGAACCCTGAAAAAAGGGTAAACCTGAACGGTCACGGTGAAAAGCCAGAAGTTGTCAGAAACCCCTTTGTTCCCCACTATGAAACTGCTTGCCACACCCCTAAATCTTTCATCTATTAATACCAGTTTGCCACCTTGTCATCATTTTTTGAGAGAAATTATTCGCATTTTATTCTAAGCTGTTTACAATCTGTAATGCTGATGATTTAGAGATTTTATTTGTGCATTGCTTGACAATGTTATAAGTAACCAAAACCATAGATGGCAAAGCCTATTCTCTGCGACTAAATGCTGTCAAATGATAGCAAGTCTCTTCTGTGTCTATGGAACTAGGCTAACAAGATATTGCTTTAATCATTAAGGAGTTCATGCCCTAGGCTATTTGTCTGTATATTGTTTGAATGCAGCACTTCGGTGCTACATTCAGCCATTATACAGACCCCATGATGATGATACACTACCAAGGTTCGGCATGATACACAGTGCTGGTGCTGCATTGGTGCATCATGAAGAGGAATTAACATGGAGGATTCGGGCACCATGTTGCCATTAGAGGGTATTAAGTAGATTTAGTTTTAAAGCTTTGCACCCGATCATATTATATATGTTAGAGACTCCACACGCAAGACCCAAATGAAGTCAATCCCTTTATACATAGGCTATTGACGTCCTAGTCACATATTAGTTATAAATAATATGGACAAACATAGAAGGATTGAGTACATAGAGACAAGAACTAAGTAACTATTGACAGGTTTGCTCACTTATTACCTGGGGTGTACTCGGGGTGCTAGGGATCAATTCAGAGAGCGGAATATCTAAAGGCTGGAAGTTGATGTCTCTATTCTTTTAGTTTATGAAAAATGTCTGTATTATTTTAGTTTATGAATTACCGATTAAGAAAGAGTATATAGAACTAGTAAACTATCAATACTTAACTCTATCCATAACACGTTTCAGGGTACAGTCGTGTCCTTTAACATATTTTGATCAGAACTACATTTTTGACGACAGAAATTCCAAGTACAATGAGTTCAATTGTATTTGTTCCTGAGTATATTCTTGGATTTATATATATGATGTTTATATAATGACGCATTTCATATTTTATATAGTTTTTGTACACAGCAATCGGTCTCTCATCTTTATTTCTAAACGATTCTCATGTTCTCTTCTATTCCTTCTGAACAGAATGGCCAATGCACGGGCAAAAGCAGAGAGTGCAGAAGAAGCGGCAGAGCGGTCTATCAAGGACTCGGAGTTAGCGCGGATAAAGGCCAAGGAGTTCGCACCAGAGTTTGTGCAGCCAGGTAACGACTGCCGCTATGGTTACAAGCTCGCATAATGTCCCAAGCCTATATTTCTGCATTCTTTCTTTACTCTCTGACTTATGGCTGCCTTGTAGCATTAAAACGCATTAATATAACATAGATAAGATGGACCACTATCTTCCTTCTATATTCCATAAATACATATATACATGTGTATGTATGTCTATATATATATATATATATATATATATATATATATATATATATATATATATATATATATATATATATATATATATATATATATGTATGATGCACATGTATTATCATAGAGAACGAGAGAGTAACGATATCATCCGTAATATCATTTGAATTATGTTTAATTATAAGTTTAAAGTAATGATCTTTCTGATGCTATACCTTATCTGTATACATTGTGTACTATAGTAGTTTGTTAACTCTGGTGCTGCTCAATTAGAGTGTAGCTTCTTAGCTGTATGGGCCTCGGCTGTTGCACGTTGAATCTGTGTGTGCATGCGTAAACGTTCACCTCATTCCTTCAGTTACTCACAATTATGACTGCATTCCCTAAGACATCAATGGTTTCCCGATGGCTCCATAATCTGGTAGATACTTCAACAAATTATATAATGCTACAAATGTGCAAAAGGGATAACATACTGGGGAGCTTCTATCTGTAAATCTGTGGTTCTGCACAAAGGTAGACTGGTAAAGGGGTAGTTTGTGCAATGGGAAGTACAGAAAGGTACGTAGTGTACCTATAGTAGGTCATAGAGTCGGGGATCAGGGAGTGTGCATGGAGGCTGAGACAGGCAGGGTAGGGGGGGGGGCAGGGTGGAGGAAGCCCTCTGCCACGTGTCGGCTGGGCATGCCAAGGGCAGGAGGCTAGAATTTCAGGGGAGCATGGAACGCATAGTTCGTGTGGGCCAACAACAATACGAGGCACCAAACAGTCATGTACTACCCCACACCCCACTCCTCACACCAACATACAGCCATGAACTACCCCACATCTCACACCAACACACAGCCATGAACTACCCCACATCTCACACCAACACACAGCCATGAACTACCCACATCTCACACCAACACACAGCCATGAACTACCCCACATCTCACACCAACACACAGCCATGAACTACCCCACATCTCACACCAACACACAACCATGTACTACCCCACATCTCACACCAACACACAGCCATGTACTACCCCACATCTCACACCAACACACAGCCATGTACTACCCCACACCCCACACCCCACACCCCACACCCCACACCCCACACCCCACACCCCACACCCCACACCCCACACCCCACACCCCACACCCCACACCCCACACCCCATACCCCACACCCCACACCTTACACCAACACACAGCCATGAACTACCCCACATCTCACACCAACACACTGCCATGAACTACCCCACACCCCACAGCCCATACCCCACATCTCACACCAACACACAGCCATGAACTACCCCACATCTCACACCAACACACAGCCATGTACTACCCCACCAAAGATAACCAAGGAAGGCCGAAGGTTTGTTTACATTTGAATTAGATAGAAAAAGTTAATTTAGGCTTCCCCCTATCATAATTTTGGTATTTTGAATCGGAAAACATAAAAAATAAACACAAAGGTACACTCGTCTTAGTCTGTTGACTGGCTTATTTCACTTGTTGACCCTCGGGCCGTATTTCACAAGGCTGTAGGCATGTACAACCCCACAACCCACACCAACACACAGCCATGAACAACCCCATACCCTATACCCCACACCCCACACCAACACAGAACCATGTACTACCCCACACCAACACACCAACACACCAACACACAGGCATGTACAACCCCACGCCCCATACCCTATACCCCACACCCTACACCCCACAGGCCATACCCCACACCCCATACCCCACATCCCACACCAACACACAGTCATGTACTACCCCACACCCCACATCCCACACCAACACACAGCCATGTATTACCCCACACCAACGCAAATCCCCACACCCCATACCAAATATACCCCCATGCTTTGTGACTCCATGGAGGGATTAATGGAACTCTTCAATTATTCTATTTCACCCATTTCCATCAAGGTACAAAAGGTAGTGCATCATTATTTTCATTCTGCTTGGCAATATCCTTTAGCATGTGTGTATGTACTAACATTTTATTTTTCAATTCCGTTTTACAATTCCATCTTGGTGCCAAAAGCTTCACATAACATCTAAGGCCATGCAAGTTTACATATTTCAAAGTAGCATATTTGATCCCCAAAAGTCTCATTCAGTTGACTGAATCTGTGTAAATTTGTGCATATCGTTTCTCAAATCACTGAAAACATTTACTTTTAAACTGTAAATTCAAGTTGAATAAATGAATCATTTTAACTTAAGAAACGCTGAAATTCCAGTAAACAACGTTGTTTGTGTGTTTAACAAACCGTTTGGATAAAATGATAAGAAATATCATCATTAATCATGATGATTACTCTTCTGAACTATAACATTGAATGCATTTTTGTGACTATCTGGCCCCATTGGTTGACCCTAGTCCCCAAGACACCCATGAGTTGTAGATAATACCGTTGTAATAGTACACAGATACCTATTCCAAATTTCTAACATATCCCTCATCTAACAGAAAACCTAATATTGCAATACAAAATATTCTAATCTGTATATTAATGTATTGTTGGTGGTGGTGTATTTTAAGTCTTTGTTTTAATTTTAGTGTCCTCGCATTGTTTCGATATATTCATTTATAATGTTTATTAGACGTCTAGAACTGGTGTGAACTTGACAAGAAATTAACAAAAGACCTATTGCTAAATTCTGTGCTTGAAATTTCCCAATCCACAAAATAAAGAAAAAAAGAAAACAAAACTTGATATTACTACCCATACAAACTCTATTACAACGGCAAGCTCTTTACAAAAGATATATGTGAAAGAAAATACATGTACAATTCGTGATTGAAAATTCCCCAAAACAGTGGGGAGCTTTTGAGCAAGGATTTTGAAGAAACACTTCTAAATTTGTTCCAAAAAAAGATTGAGGGTACAGTGGCAGAACTGCAGGTTGGTCTGCCAACAGGCATCTCTGCATCAGAAACAACTCAGCGGGTTCTTGGTGACAGCCTCGTTGTGGTGAACCAATGGGTGGCCGGTTACTGACCGTGGTGTGCTGGTCGTACTTGCAGGCACTGACCCCAGCAGGCAGCGCCCACCTTCACAGCACAGCAGTAGGGGCTATCACAGTGACCCAATCCCCAACCACCATCACATCCATGACAAAATTCAACCGCAGAATGCTAGGTCTCTTAGTGCTACTAGTCCGCACACTAACTTCCGTCGGGGTTCCCCTCCACCCGATAATACCACCACCCTACCGAGGGACTCCTACCCCAATAGTAGTAGTGCTAGAAAGGGGGCCTCCCCGATGTCCGCATTAGTGTCCTCAGCCATGGATTGTGTTATAGGTCCCAGCTCGACGCAGATCGCGGGCAACCTGAGGCGTCTGGAAGACAAGGCGCTCAACCACCAGCGTTACCCAGAGGATGAGCCATACGACGATCGGTATGGCCCCCCGCCGCACGGGGGACCCGGGCCTCCTGGGGGTGGTCCAACTGCTGCCGACTACGCACGGTCAAACCATGTACAACCAATGCATGCAGAGGAGTCGTATAGTCGGGTTCCAAACCACCGTGAAAGGCCCTACTCGCCACAACCCATGTCATCATCTACCTCCGACCCACGTCTACGTGGGGGAGGTGGGTATGACACGATGCCCGCCGACCCGCGCCGTGGAGGATATGACCCAGCACCCATAGCATCCAACGACCCGCGTCGTGGCTACGACGACCAGCGGAGTCGTGGCTATGACAGCCTACCCCATGATGCACGGTACCGGAAGCCGGTTGACCCCTATGATCCATATAGCAGGACTAAACGTGATGACAGTGGATTGGGCCCGGAGATGGACTATCCGTCTCCTGACGACCCCCGCATGGGATATTCCTCCATGCCCCGCCACATGCCCAACCAGGTCCACCCTGGTCCGTACGGCTATAGTCACCCTTTAGACCGCTCCCCCGACTCAGGCATGTCTGACTCGGAGGACTTCCGGCACATAAGCCGTCCACTGGTTCGTCGGAAAACGTTACCGAGCATCATGCAGGACCAACCGCCTGCAGCAGGAGCCCCACCTGGCGGGGCGGCACCTTCCAACGCCGCCAACCACAACACAAACAAACTCAGTGGTCCCCAACCCGAGCCGCCAGTCCGGGCGCCCGGCCCCGACCTCTACGTCATCGAGAACGGCATCCGGAAGCGCATCAAGGCTGAAGTGTACGCGCCACCCGTGCGGCCTAATGCCGAGAGGCCTAAGGACGTGATGCCCAACCGGCTCAAACTGGAGAAGATGGCGTCTCGGGGCGCCAAGGGCAGTCTGCCGGATGTGAGTGTGGTGCACAACATGGAGGTGATGCCGCGTGAGATCGTGGCCGAGCTGAGCGCCAAACGACGCGCTGAGGTGCTGGCCATGGGCGACGAGGCAGCACGCCGTAAGCAGCAGGAAGTCGTGCTGCGACTCACCGACCTCAAGGTCAGTTACCACCCATCTTTAACTGTAATCAGTCATTAATCTGGTAAATAATCACCGTCACACTCAAATTAATGATACAAAATGTTGAACAAGCGATGTCTGCCTCAGGTCTGATTGCTTGCAAAATTTTAACATTTGCAGATGGGATAATGAATCTTAATTTCTCTGGGATAAAATCCATTATGTCATTTAAGGAGGTAGTCTGTATGCTACTGCTACAAGTAAAGCCAAATAAGGTTTACTTTACAATCACGTTGACAATGTGTAGATATGTCAGCGCTATCCTAGTTATCTAATGAGGTAGGGAAATGTCACTACACAATGCTTGGATAGACTAATATAACTCTTTGTCAGATCTATCCCAAAATACGAAATGTTTTACTCAGGTTAACTAAAGAACTTATTTAGAGAGATAGGTTTCTTGTTCCCCATGAAGCAGTCGTGATAGTTCCCTACCATATCCTTAAGGGAAAGGTCATTATTCTTCTCCCTGAGGTCCAATTGAGAGTTGGCTTCAACCAAGGAAGCCACTTCCTCTGGCCTAATGGTAAAACTCGCTCAGCATGTGTTACCACTGAGCCGCGTACACACACTCACACATGCCTGTGTTGATTGTAATCACTGGCTAAATTTAGACACGGGTTGAGCTTCCCTGAGGTGCTCGCAGCCACTCTCTGACGGCTGGTGAGTGTGCCCCTCCTCGTCTGAACAGTCTGCACCGGCAGGCCAAGGTCAACACCTGACCTCCAGTGCAAATCAATGGAAAGATACATAAGTAGGAACGACCTTTAAAGGTAAAGTCAAGTAAAATGGGGCTACGAAGATAACTATGACGTTACATGCTCTCAGTTAGTAGATATCAAATGACCAATGATGTACAATTCTTTCTCATTAAAAAGTCAAATTGCCTTTCTCAGTTTACCAGCGGCATATGGCACTTTCTGAACAGCTACGTTGTACCATCCTTTACATATTCCAAGACATGCAGGATTTATTTCCTAAGTTAACGCCGGTCAAAGCAGTTGTTTGTAGAACCTACATATATCAGGGTGGTCTTAGTTCGTGGGTGTTATTTTTTTCTATAGTGGTCATCTGATTTTGACGAGTCCGTGCCGTGTTCTGGCACCGGAAGACCACCCAGCAATGAAACATTGGAGCTGTTTGACCTGTAGGGGTACAACTGGTTTTTAGGTAGCAGGTCAGCAGCCAGATGGCGCCAGCAGGCAAAGCTGTTACTGCAGCAGGACGGGTCGGCTGTCGGCAGCATTAGCAGTAAACAGGCCGTAATACCACCAGGCCGCGGCATGCAAACATTATAAACACATCTGCCATCCCGCCATACTCCCTTCACTACATAAAGACCTACATAAAGACTTTGTCAAACCCATAATACCCGCTATGGTGCATTGCTGTAAGCAGCTGCATGCTTAGATACCATGGTATGGCAATGATAGATGTTATATGCAGTACCAGAAAACCTATTTTGTCCGACGAGTTCATGAATGGTGTACTTCACGGAGTGACTATTTATTAATGAGTAGTTTGGCTGTAATTTAATGTCATTTTGGTCGTGGACAGTGGAGAAAATGCATTTTATGGTGGCATATTACTTCAGTTCGTATTCTACAGGTGATATCATTATCATCTCTACTTGTAGCCTTTGAGTTCACAATGTCTTGCCTACTGTATTTATTTATTGAAGAGGTCAATGATCACAGGATCTGCTTTCCTTTTCAGCCTACCATACCAACCTGTGATCCATACTCTGTGTATGCAAATATGAGCCTATAAGCACTTAAATCTGTTCAACATTGGATCACGACATTAGCAAGTGGTTGATCAACCTGACGATAACATTGATTAAATGTTGAACTAACTAAACTGATTTATGACTTTCAACTATACAGACTGTGTCGAATTCTGTGCATGTTTTAAGGTTGGAAGAGCTTGTATGTGAGCCATATATGCATTGTAATATATAATGCCATCTGCATCTCCACAAATACAGCATCAACTATACTTTAACTAATACCAAGCCCTTTATGTTTTTACCCACACAGGATTGGTGCCAACAACGACAGTTGATGATGCTGGTGATCGCAGTCAACGTCAGTCTGGCCACCATGTTCTTCAACCTGCTCTCACAATGAGCCGGCCACGAGTCCTTTCCGGAACAAGAAAAACTACAACAACCACAACAAATCTGCTGACCTTGGCGGCCCCACCTCACTGTCCGTCACGCACCCTGGTGGTGGCCAACGGCCAACCGGAAGTACGACCGGAAGTGGCCGCGTCTCTGCGCAGTGGTGCCCCCTGGTGGAACCCGATGTACATACAACAAGGTATGAGACGCCAACGCCGGGTCAGGGACGCGCGGCGCGTCGCTTTGGGACTCTGACCCCTGTGACCCCCGGACACAGCAGTGGTGACCCCTGGGGAAAATTCTGCACAGGCTATTTCCGTTTGCTTGCCTCCTAATGGCGACTACTCGGTTTGGTCTTGGTGTCATTGCAAATCTGCTGGCAGTTTTCTTCTCTTTTTTCCTGTTTTTTTTTAATGCTGCAACGCTTGGCTCCCTCCCCAGCCTCTGGTTGTGTGGATACGGTTTGACAAGGAGGCATGAGGAGGGGAGGGGGCAACATACGGCTGTGTACGACTTGTGGCCAGCGTAAGTTTTTTTCACCATCATCGAAAAGTATAAAACTCTCACCCGCATGGACAAATGAGAACGATTGGACGATACTTGAAGACGTATACATACCGATTGAGAGAAGAGAGAGAAAGCGCGAGAGAGGAGGAGAAGCCATCTCCTGCATTGAACGGTGTGGCAACGACTGACGTATACTAAACAAATATACAAAAACATATAATACTCAAAGCGTGCGGAGCTATGCTTCCTCGCCCATTTTAATGTTATTCCGATATTATTGTAACCTTTGAGGCTGTAATTCAGCTAACCTCTCATGCACGTGGCTAGCTCAATGTTAAGGTTTTCTGTGGCTAAGGAGATCCATGGATGATGCATATAAGGTACACCAAGCTGTAAGGGCATTATTGGTTCAGAGACTCCATAGCTTTTGGCTGGGAGTCTCCCCATAGTTGTCTGTTGGGTCCGTGTATCACTATGGAATACCACTGAGTTACTTTGGTATTTGAATATGTCTTTGTTGTAACCGATGTTTATTCTGGTGCCCTTACTACTGGTGGCGGATACTTTAGTTGTCGATTGTATACGGAAACTGCACGTTACATTTGAATGTGTTATTTCATCTTCTAACATTAACTTTCTGACCGTGGATGCTTTCCTTATTTGTAACTATGTGTCATCATTGGGTCATGCCAAAACAATACATGAGAGTAACAGGAGTGATTCGATATGAATATTTCCTAACTGCCAAAGAAATATAAGAAAAAAAATGGCGAGAGAAGTAAGTGTATATCTCCAAGCACCTCTTTCATCATGATGTATTATTGGGAATTGCGAAGGTTGGTTTTTGGAATGTGTCTGATGTAACATATTTCTTTTACTCTTTCCTGACGCTGGTGTGTACGGCCTCTCACTTGAACCTGCCGATTGTCCAGGGAATGTTGAGTGTGTCCTCTCACATACTACACTGCCCCTCCCGGGCTGTGCCCCTGCCACCCCGACCATCACACTCCTACTGAGAGGTGCCACTAGCCCTATCTTGTGGCCTCCCTATATTCAGGACAACTGAGGGGTATCTAGATGAAACTACCGCAGGTGTGCAGTCTGAGACTTACCTTCAGAAATGTGAAAGAAAATGGTTTGTATTTACATGCATCTCTCCCGGCTTAATCATAACGCAAAACACGCACATTCTCTTCCTGGTCTCCTTTGAGTATCATTGCATTTTGAAATTTCTGCATTAATTAAATGTTCATGTTTCTTTTCCGCAATCAATTATTGGAATTATTTGACTATAAACTATAACTACCGTCGCTATTCGCAGCCTTTAGGTTGTGTCTCTCTCAGAGCTGAGTGTTATCAAGGCGGCTCCGATTCATCTTTTATCGCCCACTGTTAACATAAAGAAGGTATGCGATCCATGCTTGATTGTAGCAACCTTGATGATCATTTATTGAAGGGGGTCAAAGGTCATATTGAGTATCACGTGATCTGTTTTTTTTCCGGCATGTGATACTAACCTGTGATCTACTGTTCCCAAGATGATGACTGGCCCAGACGGGTCACATGACGACTCCTTTTCCCTGACCTTGTAACTCATTCTTATTTGTGATAACTGTAAGTAATTTTGACGATTTATTATACCTTTGACCTTGACTTGATAGCTGATGAGTCTTTTCAGCTAAGACCTAATAAGGATGTATTTAAACTATATAAACTGACGACACCAACATGTCGTTGGTTTGATAATGCACTACAGTGTCTGCAATGTAAGATGGTGCCAAGCCGTGCGTATCTGTTCGACTTTTTATACACCTTGTGCTATCTTTTATCTCATCAATTATTCGACAGCAGCAACTCAATATCAGATGTACAAAGCAACATTGACTTTTACTATGTCCATCCAATCCTTCAAAGTGAGATACATAGCTTTTATATAATTCTTATTTCCAAATATACCAACTGGTGTATATTTTTCAAACTCGAAAATGTACTTGTCTGAAGAAAAAATGGTGCAAGTGTGGACAAGTGTACATATAATTTTTTTGATGTGAGTTGTATACATATTTTTGTACATTGGGGACTTGTACCCTCCCCAATGTTTAAGTGGTCAGGCCTCAAGTACTGATTTGCTCAAGGGGTGGAAGGAACGACCACCCCAGTGTTTTTTCAACATGGACTTGTACTGACCAACTCTCATGTTATATGATCCTTGAGTACATCTTCAGTACAGGAAACAAGAAACAAAGATTGTTTTTTTATTATCCCAACATGCACTTGGAAGGCTGTCCCCGGCCTGATCATACCACCATCCCGCCCCGCCGTCCTGCCCCTGCCGGGTTATACCGCCTGTCCCGTGACGTCACCTCGTGGCATCTGACGTCTCACCATGACGTCACCACCATAATGTGACGTCACAAAGTCACCTGACACCGGCTGACCAATAGAAGGCGGGCCGCGGGCGGCGGAAGCGCGGCCGGAGGAGGGCTCTTTAGATGTAACAACATAGAGGCGTGTTCAATGGCAGAAAAGTAACAAGAACGTTCCAGTGCGTTTGTTATGATGGATACAAGGGACATTTGATGCATATATCCAAAACACATTATAAGGGAATACGGAGTAAACCGGTATGGCGGCCATGCTTCGGAAACCCCATGCAGGTCGGAATTGCTGTCGTGAAGGCGATAAAACAATAATTTGCGATATGTAAAACTTACACATACTGAATGTTCTTGCGACGTGTAAGAAAATGTGAACTGCCATTGGATGCGCCTCAGGTTTACTGTTTTGTGTAACAAATTTTATTTTGCATTTTGGTGTGCTCTCCCAATTTTTGATCCCCCCCCCCCCTTCCCTAACCCCGGCCCCTTCTCTCTCCGAGGGCCTCCTTTAATGTGGCCAGACGTTCGTCCGAACGGACGTCGTTGGTTTGTGTAGTTCATCAAATACCCAGGTTTGTTTGGCAGCCTCCTCTGTAGTTGTGCCTTAAAATAAAAGAAAACTCACATTCTAAAAAGGGTTCTGTGTTCTGCCTCATCTCTTTAGAGAATGTGTACCATAGACTCCATGGTATAGTCTCAGCATAATGTGTCATTTGTATACTGTTGGTTCATCAGGGTTGAGTTAGTCCAACAAAAAGATCTATTTCAGTGTTCATGGATACTACCAAGCTTGAGTGTTGAGTCATCATCGACAACTAGTACTCTGCCTACTAAAAGCATATATACTTATTGTAATGGCTCGTCTAAGTGCTAGTCTTAGAATAAGGACTGGGGAACTGTGGTATTGGAATATGTATGGAGCATGAATCCCCCTGTTCTTGAATGGGCGTTGGGGTTGTATTTGTGAGGTATTGAAAGTAATAATTTGCCGAAAGATTTTAAGAGGCCAATATGGCATTAAAGTCCACCACATGCATCAAATTTCTGAAGCTAGTTTCTAGATTTCCATGACAATTGCAGTAAATAAATTGCTAATTGAGTTATAAACAGCTTCAGTAATACATCAGATATCAGTGAATCTAAAGTTTCATGCAGTGATGAAAATAATTTAAAGTGCTTCTTGAGCATGTTTACTTCATACTTTGACACCCATACACTTTTACATTTCGTTATGTGTACCAATGGGAAGACACGAGGCCAGGATATAATTGTGTGTCATTGATGATCTTCCAATTCCTCTGAGGAAATAATTACCATGTTTACAACAGATGGTGACTGAGCAATCATCTTGAGCATGTTAATCCCAGTATGATATCATATAATTTATCGCTCCAGACATTTTAATTCAGTTATGAACAGTTACAATAACTAAGGCAATGTGTTCCTGCTTTAATAGGATAGGTGCTCTATTGTGTTGCCATGGTTATCAATTATAGCTGGCTCAGAGTAAGATTCATTATTTTTCTGTTGTATGTTGCAAATGTAGGTATTTTTATGAATTTGAACCGCTCATGTTATTTTGACGAATGATATATGAAATGACAGAAATATCAATACAACAAATTAATCAGGGACCCTTTATAGCTCCCTGTAGTACACCAAGCATATAAGTGTACATAGTCTATATATGATTTGCATAGTCCAAAGAGGATAACCATGCAGAATATTGATTTAAAAAGACAGGAGAACAATGCATGAGCAGTTGAACCATCAGGGTGGTGTATAACCACATACCGCCTCAGAGTGTACACCAACACATACAACCTTGTTACACTCATCCCTGTTGTATTAATTTGGCATAAATACAAACAAAGTTGCATTTGCTGGTTTTACAAAATTGGGTTATTTCAACTGCAGGATACCTATAGGCTAGCTCTTGGTGTATTTGGTTGTGTTAGAGTACAGTAACTGTATAAGTATTATCATCTTCAATTATATTCAGACCTTGAGGAACCCATCCGGAATATATGGTTGCCGTATATAGACAAAATTAAGCATGGGTTTGTCCTGGTCCTCCTATAAATAATGTAAATACAACATTCTGGAAGATGACAAAGTGCTAATGACAAAAAGGGTAAATCCTTTGGCTTTTGTCTGGAAGTAGGACATGTATGGTGGGTGAGTAGGTGTACCCCACAGCTACATCCCTGACTGCTGACGTGGCACTCACCGGATGGCCTGCCCCACAACGTCTCCCCCGGCTGTTTATTTCTGCTCAGAGCACGTATATACAGACGTACAGGGACTACTCTGTGCGGGGAGCAGCTCAGGGAGGCGAGCAGCTCACTGGGGGGAAGGATTAGCCCTCTAAAGACGGCATGCTGCCTCAATGCATTTGTCGTTGTGATGCACCGAGGCAGCGCTGGCGAGTAAGTCGGTGGCGCTGCAATGGTGTATGGTACATGTACATGTAGCACCGACAGGTTACTTACTCGCCAGGGATGCTTTCATGCATCATTAAAACGCTACGTTGCTATTAAATGGCTAACTCAGCGCTATGGTGTGTGTTGTGTGTATGTGTGTTTGTGAGGAATGTATAGCGTGAACCGGTGGGAACCGTGTAGTAGGGGATGTCGGAAATAGTATGAATGAGACAAATATCATGAATTATTATGGTTGGCAAAAATTGGGTGTGGCATGTTTCTTCTCTTTATAAACATTTCTCTACTTATCCTGTTTATTTCTTGTCTATTGTTTTATTCTTTTTCTGTTTAATAGCAAATCAGTCTGTATAGGAATGTGTGTTCTTTACAGCTACTACAAAATGTAGTTGGTAAATATAGTTTACTTGGAAACGTTTGTTCTTACCATGGGTGGTTTCGACTATGGAAGTGTGTGTATGGTATTTACTTGTTCTATTCATTCAAAATTATAATAGGAATAGTGATGACATGCACACGGAAGTTATGGCTGTCAGGGATTATGGTGGTGGATCATGTGGGGTTCAGCTATGACTGTGTGTGTGCACTAGGGTTGCTATCTCCTCTAGGGATCAGGGTGTTCTTGATGTGTTGGTGTTCATCTGAGGTGAAGCCAGTGTGGACCTGATTTATGGGTCTGACATACATTGTGTAGCAGACATTTCCCGCATGCTAAGGATTCGGCAGGTTTGTTTTAATTAATTGATTTTTTGTGGCTCCTGGCGTAGTAATTTTCAGCATTTAGTCTGAGGTATCCTGAGGTCCTCAATCAAACCTTCCATAGGTCCTCATCTGAAGTCTTCAGTCAAATTTTCCATAGGTCAGATCAGTGCAGTGAGTCAGTCCGGAAGGTGCACTACTTAGTCAGTCCGGTGAAATGAGCAGCTCATATCTGTTATATACCCTCATGCCACGAGCTGCTCACAGGCCTGGCTTTCGCTATGGGGGCTGGAGCAGTTTATTGCTGGGTAGTATAAATATACTTGAGACGTCTGAAGGGTATGTTGGGGGAGTAGTACAGAACACTCTGCAGCAACAGGCAGGCAGTACAGCTGGTTTGGAGTGAGTGTACTGGTGCAGTGGCTGGCCGGGCCCCTCAGAGCTGCTCCCTGTACTGATGAGTTATGTGGTGGCGCAATCCGAACTATCCGCCATAATTACTACCAGCAGGCCCTCTCTATAAATATACAGACACCCCCGCCATGCCGCCCTCACCGCGGCCACAACCACCAGGTGGCGGCACCACTGCGGGCTGCAGGTGGCGCTGCGGCCAGAACTGGAACACGTCATGGCCTTGAGCTGCTCGTCACCAACTCGTGCACAAGTCACCAAGGCCGTTTTACTCTGATAACTTGGATTACGGATCCGCCGAGATTTTTGGCATTGTTTTTTTTAAAGTTGGTTTTACCTCCCCACACCTAGCATTTTTGAATAAAAGAAAGTACATGTTGACCAGCAAAAAGTAGACTGATGCCTTTCAGATTGGGGATATTTTTCTTATTTCTAAACATACCTCCATTAGATGACCCAGAAATGGTGTTTTTTGCTGCCTTTTCCCCTCTGGCCGCTGGGAGTTATTGATACACAGGGGGCTGTGTATGCCAACCCCCCCCCCCCCCCGCCCAAATGAGGTGGCCCAACTGAAAAGCGAGCCTCAACAAAAAGGTCTCAGTGAGGGTAATCCCGCAGAAAAATGAGAGTCATATACGATTCTGGTCAGAAGTGAATACTGCAGGGGCACTGAATGGTCCATGATTAAGTTGGAAATGATGCCAATATTATGAAAACTTGTACACATGCTGCTGAATGTCTGCCAATTTCAATCAAATAATAGGAAAGGGATTCTCAGTGAGTTAACATTTTTTTCAAAGGCTAGATTGGGGATCAGTGAAAATGCAAATTATTCAGTGCAAATTCAGGCGGAACCCAGGTGGTTTTACGCTATAGACCAGTGCTCAAATTTTCCGTGGTCAGTAGCTAGTTTTGGTTGGAAATGTTTTGTAGAAAAGATGTATCTTTTAGGTCAAGGGTGATTTTCAGAAATTGTAAATGTCCTGGTAGCTGTTATTGCGTTTTCCGCTATATTAAAGTATATAGTAGAAGGATTTCCTTCGCTGAGACCAAAAGCATATCCCTTGTACGTAGTTTTAAGCCGCTATCCCTCTAGACGGCGACACAATCTTTCCCAATAGACTAAGGTGAATAGTCTTGATTATACATATTAAAATGGGTTCGGTTATAGATGTGATATCAGTTGGGGTTGGGGGGCAGAGCCCCCCATTAGGGGAGATAGACTGAAAGGCAACCACGTACCATCAGATGTTCACCTTAATTTTGTAGTCATTCATGCATGATAAGTTCTGTCTTTAAGTCATACTCTTTCAGCAAAGGACAAATACAGACAATACCATACATAAATAACTACAAAATTAAGGTGGACATCTCATGGTACGTGGTTACCTTTAGGTCAGTCTACCCTACATACTAGTCATAATACATGTAGTAATACTTTTAAAAGGGCATTCCCACCACTCACAGGTAAGGTGGCAACATCTAGGTGAAACTTCTGGCATTAAAGTTAAGACAAATAAGACTGTCTTAATAGTCTTAATAAGATAACGGTCTAAACGTTTGTCCTCTCACCTAGGAGAGCTATCCCGTGCGTGCCCATTTCGGTGCATCAGAGATACAGGGGTATTCAGCAGTAGGAGTATGAGGGTTGTGCTTTTTAAGACTGTACAAGGGATATGCTTTTGTCAAGGCTCGTTTTTCCGTTCATCCCAGCGTGCCTACATGTGGATGCACTGATCTTAAACATAGGTCATGTAGTCCAAAATATAGTCACTCTGACTATGTGTGGGACACGCAATCATGAGTGACTATACTGATTAGTCACCTTGACTACTTTAGAGCATGAAAGCATTTAGTTCACAGTCACTTGACAATATAATTAAATCGGCTGAATTGTGTTTATTGCATTGGGCATTTCTGATTCACAACAAACATGACTCTTACAATGATAAATGTTTATTGGAATATAATGTACATTCGTTGGAGGGTAATCAAAGATGAATACCAGCATTCTTTTACACGAGTTTTTTTCAAATAGGCTTATTGACATATCTCATGTACTCATTATAAAATAATGTTCCATTTCTTATATACCCTCTACACGTTATAGCCTTACATTTAATGATATTTAAGCAAACCTTTAAGCCACATGGTCGTTACTATATAACAGGAGTGGACTGAGAGAAACCAGGGTTTGCAGTTTATTTAGATTACAATAAATCTTTCCACTCATCCGCATGTCCTTCCACTATTGGATTCCATCTAGCTCATGGAGTCTGTCAAGGATGTCAAACACATATGTGTTAAGTATTACCAACTAAACAGGGCATCATAGATTTATATGATACATATACATACATATATTATATATACAATTCTATAATTTTCGTTTTAGTTGAAATGATCATTTCTAATGACTATTATTTGGCCATTATAATTTTAGTTTACGATAGTGTTACATTCATGTGATCACCCCATTCATTTCAAGTTTGTAAAATATAGGTATGGGGGAAAGGAAATACTACATTCATTTCACCAAAAAGTCTAATTGATACTTTGCATATTTACTAAGTATCCTCAGTTAGTGAGACAATAATCCGAATTAGTGTTTTTTTTCTCTCTTGGGCCAAATAAAAAAGAAGTGTTACCCGACCCTACCTAGCAAAACAGGGCCGACCCTAGACATTTTTATCCAATTTTGAAAAAAATATTTGTTTTAAGTAATTTTGGCCCTATTTCAGGGTCAATTTGATACTTTTCGAGTCGACACCATTGTTGGCAAGTCGGTGCTGTAGTTTGTGAGTCAATTTTGGGTACTTTTCAGTCCAAAGTAAAAAAATAAAATAATAAAATTGTCAAATACAGTATTTCTTTTGGACATGTGTGGCCAGGTGAGGGAAAAGGTGCCTCAAGGGGGGAAATGGCTTTTCGAAGTTTATGTTACAGGCTTTAAAATGAGATATCTTGAGCTAAAATATCCCAAGTAGTTTTGCTGTAACTGCTTGTCAAACCGGGGTTGGTGTGTTCAACTGAAAATGGCAAATAAGCTCTAAATCCACTATATCCTATCATGAATACTAATAATGTAAAAAATACAGTTTTGTTGAAAAATAACCAAAGACATCTGATATTTTTATCATAAAAGTGGTTCTAGAAGGAATTTCTAAGGTCCAAAAATGGAACGCTTTCAGTGGAGATGGAATAATTCTAAGCATATCACTGGATTCCCCATGAAAAATTGGTCTCAAGCATTTTTTAGTATATTTTTCAGTATTTTACCCATAGACTGCCCCCTGGTGGCCAAAACCAGTACTAAAAATCCCCCCTGGAGGCATGTTTTCCCTCACCTGGCCACATGTAATAAGATCATTGCACCCTTGCTTATAAACAGATTCAGGCAAATCATCTCCAATAACCATGATGCAACGAATATATTTAATATATCTTAGATACAGTTGATAATTTGCATGTATACATACTTATCATGCTTTATAGTATCTGATCAACGTAACGTCTTTCTATATGATTTAGGAAGCCGATTTTCAAGGGTTATCCAGGAAGTATATATACCGTACCGTCACATATAGGTGCCGGGTCTTGAATAGGTGCCTCCCTTAAATAGCAGCCGGGGGTAAAAGGACTTTGAAATCAATAGGTGCCGGGTCTTGAATAGGTGCCGGGGGATTATGCTAAATGCTGCGTACACTGAATGATTATAGGCATTTTGGCGGGAAGAAGCTTAAATGGCTTGATTTCGAACATGTTTATAGTGCAATATAACGGCTCTTTGGCCATATTCTCCATACCCAGGGGTGTCTAAAACAATAGCTCCCGGGCCTTAAATAGCTGCCTGCCTTGATTAGGAGCCGGGAGTACAAGGGTGTCTAATTTAATAGCTGCCCCGGCACCTATATGCGACAATACGGTAAATGCCCTTATACAACGTATCATAAAATTTGAGATTCTGATGGTTCAATACCTCCTCTATGCATAAACAAACAAAAGGCAACATAGGAGGAGTATAACATTCCAGCTGATTATCTGGAAAATAGACATTTTCTGGACCCCACCCACACATATATCAACTGATTATTCCCACCTACTGTATAATATTATTATAATTTGATACCGCGAGTATCATAAAAGATTTGACCAAAATATAAACACATTGTACATGTATACGCTCATTGATTCAATTTATTTAATTCATCAATGGTATCGGTATAATGATAGAGACACATACTAGTAATCTCAAGATATAAAATATCTTTTTGGGAGGCCAGTCTATATTTTTAGGTATATTTAGTTTACATACATAGGTCATGAATCTAGGTATTATTTCAATTCAATTTCTAATGACTGTGATAATTTAATTTTCCCTAATCATAAAAAGAGGCTTACCGAGTTAAGGACATCTGCTTGTGTCTATAGTTGGTGGTTCTGTTAAATATAATTAAGGCGTTCATGGATGAAATACACAATGAGAAAAACTATGGCACAACAAAGTCAAAGTAAGTGAGCATATAATAGGAGACGCCCAAAATATTTAAATTCATAATTTTACTAATTAGTTTCTTATACACTATACAAAAAACTCCCTGCTGCTATTAGAGATGAAAAACCAAGGCCTTTGAGTGCCAACACCTACTGCAGAGTCCGCACATCTTGGGACATTGTTTGCCAACGCTCTCTTGCGCATCTGGCAGGAGACATGTCCATGAGGGCCAGCTTGTTCCACAGTGGCTGCTCAAGTCAGAACACTCACCTATAATGCAGATTGTCATGCAGTGTATCATCAATTGAGAAATTATCTTGATGTCCAGTGCTTTTATTTGTTGTAGGGAGTATACACATGCATATCTAAATGAATCTATGTGAATCAGAAATGATCCTGCCTGACTTTGAGAAGTGTTTGTCATGGCTACACATCAATTAAACAAATATAAGTACCATACTATTGTGAAGGACACGGTTTCTCCGAAAATTACGTTTTTGGAGACACCGGGACTCGAACCCAGGGTCCCCGATTGCCAAGCAATTGCTCTACCACTGAGCTATATCCCCATGTCCTATCAGATAGACCATGTCTCACGTTCCTGGATCGGTATGGTACAGAGGGGAGCAGGATTACCCGAGTAGCATCCTCTTGCGGGTTTACCAGCAAGGCACGAGTAATCCGAGCCCCTACACTATTTAGCAGGATAGTACAAAGTGGACAGTAAAGTGTTTAGTATATAGGGTGGGGTGTTGTATCCAGTTTCACACCTATAAGTTTAGACAGATACTGAATGCTAGACTAGAATGCTTTAAACTCACTTTCACAAGCAGTGCCGACATAGCCGTCAGCGCAGGAACAGCTGCAGTCTTCCTCATTTAGTACACCAACAGTTCTCACACACTGCGTTGCACTCTTGAATAAAAGGTAAAACATAATAAATTATTCATAGTTCATACAGATGCTTAGCAGTTCCTGATAGTGGGGTACCTTAGCTCCCAGTATGTGGATGATTGTTCATTTTGTGATAGAAGTATATGAATTGGTCCCAACATAGTTTGTAGGGTACTTTTTCATTTCAGGATGGGAGGCACCTGGAATTTTGAATTATTAGGTCACTTTTGATAATCTAAAACTAGGTCAGAATGGAAAGCTATGAATTCTATATACATATTTAAAGCAGACTAAGCTATGTTGAAAAACATTGGATTTTGAATTTGAATGTAGCCCCATACACGACTGAAGTCCCCTAATTGTCTAAATTAGATAAACTAACTTATTTCAACCTCATTTGCATAATTTGCCTATGTATGCTCCAAATCTAGATCACAAGTTTGACATGTTTAAAAGGCATAACACCCAGTCACCATATACTTTGATAGGTGCTTTTTCAGCAAAAAATGGCAGGCACCTGGAATTTTTAATTGTAAGGCCATTTTAGACTATATAAAAACTAGGTCAAGTTGAAAAGCTCTGAATTCTGTATTGAATTTTATAGCAGACTCTCATATTCTGAATACATTGAACATTCAATTGAAATGCAGCCCCATATATTCTAAAATGAAAATATAGACCTATTTTTACCTGATTTGCATAATTCGCATAATTGTGCTCCAAGTCTAGATTACAAGTTGAAATTTAGTTTATGGGCATAGTTTAAATAGGTCAGTATATTATGTATAGGGCTTCATTCTAATTGCAGATTCAATGTATTCAAAATAGGAGAATCTGCCTTTAAAAGCAAAATAGATATTAGGACTTTTACATGTGACCTAGATTCAGATGGTCCAAATGATCTAATATTCAAAATTCCAGGTCCTCCCATTTCCTCCTCAAAACGCACCCATGAATATTGTATTTATGCAATGTTGCCTTGATAGTATGCATTTAAAACTAAATTTAAACTTGTGATCTAGACTTGGAGTATGAATATGCAAATTATGCAAATGAAGTTCAAGTAGGTCAGTACATTTAAATTAGACATTTTGAGGACTTAGGGCACATACATAGGACTGCATTCAAATTGAAAATTCAATGTAATCAACCTAGGAGAGTCTGCAATATAAATTTTAGAGCATTTAAATTTGATCTAGATTTAGACGGTCAAAAGTGACCTAACGATTCAAAATTCCAGGTGCCTCTAATTTTTTTGCCAAAAAGGGATTTATCAAGGTATATGTTGACTAGCTTTTGTGCCTTTTTAACAAATTTGAACTGGTGATACCGACTTGGAGCTCAAATATGCAAATTATGCAAATGAGGTTGAAATAGGTTAGTATATCTATATTAGATAAGTGGAGCACTTAGAACCTCTATGGGGCTGTGTTCTGATTTGGACGTTAACATCATTTGACAGAGGATGGTCCATTTTAAAAAAACAATAGAAAATTCACCGATTTTCAAATGGCTGATAAAATTAAATTAAAATTCCAGGTGCCTCCCATCTTAATATGATAGAATATCATACAAAGTATGTCTGGACCAAATTATATGCTTCTATCACAAAATGAACGATCATATTGCTAAGGAACCCCACTATGAGGCAATTTCGTAAACTCAAATCCCTGGGATAACTTTTGCCGAGCGTAACACTGCAAGGACTAGCTTTCCTATTGTACTTTTTATTTCTCATCTGAGCAAGCGATCAACTTCAGACTGGATCAGGGGATACCACCTAGGCCTATGTCAAACCTATAGTATAATTGTGCCTGATCATATTGTGGAATACCAAAATAACAATTAGTATGCATTTAGGACCACACACTCCACTGTGACTAGTGTGAAAGAGAAAAAAATCCACTATACTCTATATTATCAATTTTGCCAAAGCATTTTGTGGAAGAAATTAGAGAAAATGTGACTTGGTGAGGCCACTTTAAACTGTTATTAATCCTACCTCTCAGATAGAGGCAATGAATCAAGGGACATCGAACCACTTCTACAGGGGGTGCAGAATTAGCTCAGTAGGACCCGCAGAGCGTCCGACTTGCACACAAGGTAACTACTCTCGTTCCCACATCCTTCCGAAGGAAGGCTCTGGTAACACCCAAATGACCTTGACCTTGGGATTTTGCTGGGTCTGGGCAACCCCTGCTGGTAGCCTGGAACCAGTGGACAGGAACAGGAAATGGAACTAGAAAGACTGATAGTAAAATACAGTAAAAGTACCATCATACATTCTGGTTCCTGTCCACTGGTTCCAGGCTACCAGCAGGGGTTGCCAGGACCCAGCAAAAGCCCAAGGTCAAGGTCATTTGGCTGTTACCAGAGCCTTCCTTTGGAAGGATTTGGGAACGAGAGTAACAAGGTAACATGCATGCAAGACTTACAGGGAATTAAATAGTGAATTGAGGGACTTACATGCCTCTAACTGTGTCTGTCCTGATGTTAACTACATATTAAAACAGTGATATGTGGTGTATCATTTATGCTAACGTTTATTTCTAGGGAATAATAAGTGTCTACATACCACATTCCTCCGGGTCTTCGCTCAGGCTACAATCACCTACAGGTAAAGGAATAATAATTCTGATAATGTCGGAATATAGATAGTATGGATAATAGCTATATTATACTATAGACCAGTCTTCGTATGATGAAGGTTCCCAGCACACTTTGTCAACTCCCTCTTACCCTTCTGCCTTCCATCTGGGATGTTGATATGAAAGGTAGGGGCAACTGATGTGCCCCTACATGGGTACCCGAATTTTTGACCGTGTCGCCGTGTCGATTTTTAGCAAAAGGGCCGTGTCGATGTGTCGATTTTTATCCCATACCATTAGTATACACTCTACTTCATGTGCCCATGTCCGTCGATTTTTAAAAGGTCTTCGCTCAGGCTACAATCACCTACAGGTATAGGAATAATAATTCTGATAATGTCGGAATATAGATAGTATGGATAATAGCTATATTATACTATAGACCAGTCTTCGTATGATGAAGGTTCCCAGCACACTTTGTCAACTCCCTCTTACCCTTCTGCCTTCCATCTGGGATGTTGATATGAAAGGTAGGGGCAACTGATGTGCCCCTACATGGGTACCCGAATTTTTGACCGTGTCGCCGTGTCGATTTTTAGCAAAAGGGCCGTGTCGATGTGTCGATTTTTATCCCATACCATTAGTATACACTCTACTTCATGTGCCCATGTCCGTCGATTTTTAAAAGGGCCGTGTCGCCCGTGTCGATTTTTAAAACGGCCGTGTCGCCGTGTCGCCGTGTCGCCCGTGTCGATTTTTACCCATGTAGAGGCACTTAGTGCTAATGCACAAAACGTGTAGGTAGTGCTACTGTATGTACATGTGCTCCTCTTTGAAGCTTACTACTATACCATCCACTCCTTGCACCTAATTAATATACCTTTTATATATGTTTCGTTATTTTTGTGTGCATGTGTATTATCATTAATCATTTACGGGTGAGGGAATACTGGAGAAATACTTTACTTCATATGTGACCATCCATGCCAATACATGGCTTATGGGTCTGAAAATCGATTTTCTTTTTTTGGTCTATTCTCAAAGAGGACTGTTCTGGCTTTCCAAAACAGGCTTAATCTTAAGAATTTGACTAGTATTTGCTGATATATGAGGCCTTTTATGAGCATAAGGTGTTCTGTAGGCCTACTGCTGCCAAAAACACTTTTTGACACTCGTTGAGACTTGATTCCAGATAAACTCAAACATTTTCTCTCATTGGGCCAGACAAAATGGCAAACACATGCAAGGCATTGCCTTTTAACCAGGAAGGCAACTAGGAAACCATTTGACAAGAGACATGCTTAGGATCACCACTCTCCACAAATTGGTCAACATAACAGGCCATTAGCCCTTGTGACTAGCTTTCATTTGCACCCACTCCCATGTCTCTAGCCCTAGCAGTTCACGAGCTAGAATTTAATGTGGTCTAGGCCAAGCAAGTTAGCAAAGAAAATTTACTGCCTCCCGTAAATATTTAAAATGAAATAGCTCAGCAACCGCTGGTCCGATTGACTTGATTCTTGAAGGATTTGAAAGCTAAACTCGTGTTCCTCATAACTAGCTACATATAAAAGAGCATTTCCAAAGGGGGGGGTCAACAGATGGATGGGGGGAGGGTACGATCCAAAGTGGGGGGAAAGAAATGATCCTTTTCTGAGCCTTTTGGCACAGACCCGTAAGCCCCAAAGTCACTGGTTGGATCACATTTGTCTTTAATCATCAGCAAATGGGAGCATTCAGAAGGGGAGAGAGCCTACTTGCTGCTGCTTATGCTTCATGAAGTAGATGGCCTAGGCTTTCCAGAACTGGTTTAATTGTGAAAATTGGTTGAATATTCACTGATTTATGGGGCTAAACATGAACTTAAGGCACACGTTTTTTGCCCATGAAGTTTAAACAGCCTTTTCTGGGCTTTTAGGCTCAGACCCATAAGGTATAAAGTCGCTGGTGGAGTCACATATAGTTGAAAGGAATACCCTGTTGTTACAACTTTCTGCATTCCCACCTGGGCCTGAGGCCAAGTTCGCTGTTTTTCAAACTAATTCATGCTATGTGTAACAGAAAGATGATTGATTACTTACGGCAGAGTCCGTCCTCACACCCTTGTTTGCCTGATGAACATCTGGTACAGGATTCCCCTATTTTGTAAGGCAGCTCCAAATAGCTAAGGGCTCTGTAATCAGAAATCAGCTCAGATATATATAAAGTACGATACAGTGTATGCTTCTACCGATGGACGGAGACACTGAAATAATGTACTTATTGATTAAAGTGCCAAATTACTTTTCTTTGACATTCAACTGTATTACTGAGTTTAGTGACAGTGAATCAAAATATTAATGTAGTGATGTGCTACAGCAATGAGGACCCGAGATTTGTTTTACACTTAATGGGGCGTCAAGTGCAGGTAAATGCGAAACCAGTTTTCATACATGTATAACCACCTGTTGAAACTGGGACAGCGTTTACTTGGAGTACTTGAAGCCCCATAATTATAGAGTAAAACAAATTAAGGCCCTCATTGCATCATTTGGTCTACCATCTAGCATTGGTCTAGACGTACAGATTGACTTACACATCATGACCTTGACCTGTCTAATAACAAACTTACCCTGGGCTGTAGTTGCAGGTGAAGAATACACCATTTGAGACATATCTATCGTCCTCCGGGATGTACATACTATCACACACCTTCTTGCCACATCCCACCTTGTCTGTCTCAGACCACACCACCTGGAGGAGGGAGTGGAAACAACTGACTTAAACATATCTATAGTCATTGATAATTGTATTAGGAATAAGAATAGCTTGTCCTTGCCTGGGCCCACATATCAAAGATTGAGAAAAGAATGATCCTGCTGCTTGTCTTACTTAAAGTGTCAATGTTCTGAAGGGCCCTCCTTATCCAAAGAGCTTACAAGGGCCAGCCATTAGGTACTCTCGTTCCCAAATCCTTCCGAAGGAAGGCTCTGGGGACAGCCAAATGACCTTGAACTTGGGATTTTGCTGGGTCTGGGCAACCCCTGCTGGTAGGCTGGAACCAGTGAACAGGAACAGGAAATGGAACCAGAATGTATGATGGTAGTTTTAGGTAGTTTTACCATCAGCCTTTCTGGTTCCATTTCCTGTTCCTGTTCGCTGGTTCCAAGCTATCAGCAGGGGTTGCCCAGACCCGGCAAAATCCCACCATTTGGCAGTTACCAGAGCCTTCCTTCGGAAGGATTTGGTAACGAGATTAGCCATTAGGTGGCATGACGGTTTAATTTTTTAAAAGGGGTATTATTATCCTGTATTGACCCTGTCCGCCTGCAAGAAAGTTGTTCACACTAATTATTAGCCAATCAGAGGAGAGGGAACTAACCTATACATACACACTAACATACGAGTCTCCAATACAACTATATTTAGCAGACTCCTTTATGAAGGGTGTAGTGAAATTATCAGCAGAGCCCGCAGGGCAGAACTCACAGGGGTTCTCGAATGCCTTTTGGATAGGATAGCACATGTATGGTTTTATGCTATGCAAAGGGTCGGAGAACTTCTAAGGGATGCGAATTTTAGGCCCAAAACAGGGCATAATGGTACTACGGTGGATGCTTGTTTTTTTGCCTTTTTTTTTGGTTTAAACAAATTTATTCATTCTTATGATATTCGATCAATTTGACTCCATTTACAAGTGTTCTCTTGGCATTTTCCAAGGCTTATGACAACATGTAAATATACGAATAATTATTAATAATGATTACTTCACATAGTGTCTGTTTTGTCATGCTAATAGGGTGTAAGTTCCCTCACAAGTACAAAAAGTCTGTATGTATGTGCCTTTTGTTAGATTTTCACGGTCATGCTCATCATACAGGCTGATAGATTGTGTGTGATAGATTGTTAAGTAAAGCTAAAGCTAAGACTATGGTCAACAAATCTTGTGGATGGCTGATTTTGTGCATTATGCTATATCTACACATATCCCACTCAACAAAAAACGTTATTTAACATTTGCAAACGTTTCTACAGGGTTTGCGGGAGAACATTGTTTAAAAACATTGTTTAAATGTTTCTATATAGTTCATATTACAAACGTTGCTATCTAGAATGTTATTTAACCTTTCTAGAAGGTTTAGAGGAGAATGTTTGTTTCCATGACGTTTTATGATGTTTCTACAGGGTTTAGATAAAAACGTTGCTATTTAAAACGTTATTGAACATTTCTAAATGGTTTAGATAAAAATGTTTTTATCCAAATACATTATTGAATATTTCCACATGGTTTGGACGAATCCTTTTTCATACCCTAGTAGCAAGATGAATCGTATTTATGCAATCAAGGATTGTAATATATATATATATATATATATTGTGGTGGTTCGTAATTAACTCTAGGTTAAAGAACAACGATCACGGCAGTTTCCAGGTGCGAGAATATATCTATCTTTATTCACAAGAATAACGACTCTAGTTCCTTTACTAGGGAACGATCAGTGTAGAATGAATACACACAGGTAGATCAGGTTTCTCTATAAATAGAGGAAACGGTCAGTATACAACTCTTAGCATACAACTCTGTCCGCACGGTTGGACATGTGAAGTCTCTCGTCAGTCGGGCCTGCACTGACTGCCGTTCCAGGTAAACACCTGGGTCTTATATAACACCGGCTCTTAGGTCACGTGGCCAGGTGGGTGGGTCGGCCGCCCACCTGAGAGCGGCACACGGTCACCTGAAGAGGACCTGCGCCCTCTCCCGGGAACTGTGTGCACTAGCTCCAGGTGGAGAAGCCGAGTAACCAGACGTTACCCGGAAATACCGTGTATGAGATTAATATGTAATATCATGCCCCTACACTACCCCCCCTAGACAAAACTAGGTGGTAACGAACATATATACTGTTTTCCTAGTACATAGAAAACCTTTTAGAACAACGACTTTATAGTTATTGTCTATACAGTAACTAGGGGCGTAACATATTAACACGACATACTACACAAGCGAGATCAACAAACTCAATATAAATATGGCATTACACTGTAATAGCAACCATAATAGATGATTTAGGTATGTTTTATGACAAGTGAATATAATATCATACATACAATCGAACGGCTTGACACATTTCGATATGACTTCCTTATGAAGTTTCCTTACTCGGTTATTAAAAAAATGCGCGTGGGGTGTGTATATATTTAAGTTGAACAGAAAAGTTATTAAAAACCAGTCCTGATAAGGACTCACAACCACCAGCGTCTTACATTGATTTGTGATTTAATGAAAACATTCACACAATGGATAACAGTAACCACAGCCTTTGTTTTAAGCCGGGTAATCCGATTATATAACCGGAGTATTAATATCTCTCGCAACATACAACAGAGTCAACACACACGACAATACCTGGCGGTATATTTAGTATATACACATAGTCTTAACGACTTCATATAAACATTACGGGTAGCTACGTTTCCTAGGTTATCAGATCATACAATCTTCATATATAGCATATTATGAAACCCGATTCATAAGGTAAATATGAAAATACCTTATTGGAACACCTGAGGTGATATGTATCACATAATAATGATATATTTTATATATAAAAAACGTTTTTAATGAGTAACCTGGCAGTGTACCCGGAAACCCTTACAATTAAATATAGCTTACTGGTGATCTAGTTGTGGTCAAGGTGCTCTCCGCTTCTAATAGACGAATGAGTGAGGTGCTCTCCTCTTCTTAATACTGTTTCTTGGATAAATATCACCCGAAGGTAAGTTCATATGTATACAGCTCGATAAGTATCCCGTCCTCGCTCCAGTAAAGTTCATGACATATATAACTATAATCCGGCTGGAAACCACGAGTACTGTCCGTTTAACACGTAATCCTAGCTCCAGAAATGTTCATGAAATATATAAGTAGATCTGGAACCACGAGCATTGTCTGTTTGACACGTAATCCTTTGGACGGGAACAGTTTATAACTCAGCATAATAGTATCAGGAACACATCATGGTAACGTATCCCAAAAGTTAGTTTCAGGGACGTTAGTTTGGTAGCTTCCCGGTGGAGTCCTGATTCCCCATCGGTAGGCTATAGTTGAGAGTTGAGTAGTTAGGTAAGTCCAGAGCTTCCACGGAAGGTTCCCCCCGTGTTGATCCATATGCCTCTAAAAAGATGCCCCTCCCCTCAAAAGGGATACCCCGTCATAAACAATTTATGACGTCAGATTAAATGAAACAACAATTAATCTATCCGGAAACTATTATAGTTCCCTCCTCTATTTCTAAAAGAATTAGAAATAGACTCAGAACCTTTTATCAGTCTTTTTAACCTAAAGGTTCATCTCTTGCCCTCATTAAAGCAAGCGCGTGCTCAGTTGTGCCATCCCAGGTATCGATAGTCACGCCGAACACCCCGTAAAATTTTACGTTCATGTCCTGTAACCGTTTGGTTAACTTCTCGTTCTCTTGCTGAACGAACCCTGCGGCGGCCTCAGCAGTCTTTTGGCCTGAAGCAGCTTCCCTTGACTTTTTAGCCAAGTAGTCAGCATTGCCGACAGCGACCAATGCTTTCTCCTCCCGGTGGGCAATCTTTAGGCCATGCGTGAACAGGCCTAACATCTTGGTGTTATACTCCACCGCCAGCTCGCGTTGGGACTCCTGGAATTCTGTTACAATTCTCTGTCCCACTTCGCAGCTCGCCTTCTCTTCCCGAGAGAAGTAGTTGACTATCGGGACGTATTTTAATTTTACGCCACCGGTAGTTTCCGTGCGGGAGGTGCCCGCGACTGGCTGGATGACAACCGGCTCCTGGGCTGCAGGAATCACGGGTTTAACATCCGCTTGCGGCGCTTTCGCAACCGCTGCAGCCTTCGGGACAGTTATGCCCCGAGGCGTTACCACTGAGATTAGTGATTTTGGTTCAGCTTTCACGGTCAAGCCCTGCATGTCCCGAGTTGGGGTAGTGGGTGACCGGACGTCCCTGGGGGTTAGCTTTGCAGTTGTCCCCAGATGGTACGTCAAAGGCAGGGAAGCCTTTGTTCTGGTAGCCGGTTCTTTAGGCCGGGCACCTCCACAGTCAGGTTGACTGTTGGCACTGTCTGAACTGCTCAGACGTCTAGACCGGTAATCCATGTTAGTCGCCGCCGCTTGACCGCCGGAATCACGTTTCCGATCTTTCCGGTCTGTAAACAGCGGGTCTGGATACTCGCGATAATAGTCGCGACCTTCCGGGGCATGATAAATCCCATAGTAGGAATTATCGAGATCCTCCAAATTGGATCCGGCATGTCTCCGTTTTGGTCCAGGTGAGACCGCAGGAGATCGAGAGCGGTCGCGGGCGGACCGGCTCTTCCCCCGGGAACTACCCCGGGTTTCCGGCTGACGGAAACTACCGCCACCTCTGCGGGAAGTACGGGTAGTGCATAACACCGTATACTCCTCGTCATTCATGGCGAACTTATGTCGTCCGTCCACTCTGGCAATCCTGGCTTTGAACTTCCCATCTGCGACCTCGCAGTAGAAGGGAGTTGCCGGCCGGATCTTAGCCTTTTGTTCCTCCGTGAGTGACTTGTACTGGTCACATACGGCGTCATGTAGCGCATTCACACGATTGCGAGCTACACTGATTCCCATGTTATGGCAATCCTTCATGTGGCGCATGAGCTCACCTCTCCGGGGTTCTAAACACCCGTTACACAGCTGGGATTCCCTACCTACTGTGATATCACAGTGGTACACCACACAGTGGTGCATGTGATTTTCACAGAGGTGACGCAGAAACCGTTGCTTTGTTACAAACACAGTTCTGTCTGTGCCAATCGTGTTTACACATGTAGCGAATGGGCACCAATTCCTTTCCCGTTGGCTATACCAGCGGTTAATCGCAAAAAGAAGTTTTTCTTTCTGCTCCTTACTATAGTAAGTATCCGGCAGGATCCTGAGTTGATCTAGCCACTGCTGATAAAAAGCAGACGGAGGACGGTCCCGGGGGGTATTCCGGATCCAATCCTCATCGTCACTCTGACCTTTACAGTTGATCGCAAGTGGACATCCGAAATTGGTAGGACCAATCGGACACTGTTCCCATGAATTGGGAATAAACACGCGGAACTTATTGTTCGCGTTCTGCCAGATCCGCCTCATCACGTCATTAGGCGGGATGGGGTCCTCTGGGGCATTTCCTGGCTCCTCAGCGTTAGCCGGAACCTCTCCCTCTTCCGGATCCGAAGGAGCCGGACTACGGAGAGGGCTGAGACGTGCTGGATTAAATACCAGCGCAGCCGCCACGGCGGCCGCTGCTCCCGCGGCGGCGGTCATATCTGCCACAAGGGCCGGGGTGGTGGTGGTGGTGTTGGTGTTGGAGGGCTCCGGAGTATTGGCTTCGTTTATGTCCATAGCCTCATCCGTTACCTCCTCAGCCCGGGGAATAACGGGCTGTCCTCCGGAAGGTTGTTCCGGTAATCCCTCTGCTACTACAGAGTCCGGCAAGTTAGCTAATCTTGCCTTCTCGTTCCGGCGAGCCTGACGTCCTCTCTCCTGGACAAACTCGTCCGACTGGTTGCTGTCGGCCGAGCTTGACCGGTTTGAGGCCCCCCTCTCACCTTTACTGCCGCGCCCCCTAGGTGTGGCTTTCAGCGCTTTTATTCGCGCCTTCTCCTCCGCACTGGAAGATCTGGTTCGTACTGTACGAACCGCCTCATCAACCAAACAAGATATGGCAATATCTCGTTTGACGTTGTGAGAATCCATGTAGTCTTCAATAGTGGCTACATCCAGGACATACGAAACTACCCCCTGCGTATTAGCGGCAGCAATCTCGTACTCCTTCCGGGTTTTCGGCTCTCGGAGTTTCCCGATTCGCGCCCGGTATCTGTTGACCCCAGTCAACAACATCCCGGCAACTCCACAATTCGGGTCCAGAGACAGAATGGGGAGTGCGGGCATTAACCGCTTTATGTCTGCGATATGCAAATCGAAGACAGCTCGTCGTAAGCAGTAGCATACGCGTAGTCCTTTCTGGAGTGCCTCCCAGTACACAAACCAGTCCGGGGGCATCTCCTCCTGCTCTTCCACTAACAGGAAGAGCAGTATCGCCTGACTCGTGAGCGGGTCAATCCGGCGGGGAGCTCCCTCCGCCGTGAGTCTTAGCACGTCCTCGTGCAGTTCTACTTCACGTCCATCGTAATTGGACATGAAGCCTCCTAGGGTTGGTACGGCCGGGCGGGGTTTTTCAACGTCCGCCGGCGGTTCTCCATGGTACAATAGACCCTGATCCTGATACTCGGCTTCACCGGTATCAGCGCGACCGTCAGCAGGGCTGATGGCCTCAATGTCTAGACCTTCCAAGTAATTGGCGGCGACATTAGCAGGGCGAAGCAGTGACTGAGAGTCAGCGTCGACGTCCATTATCTCCCCTTGTCCCAGGAAATCCAGAGATTCCTGGTCCACGAGGTCCGGTTGATTAACAACCTCATTTCCTCCGCTAGCGGAGTCGCCCTCTTGAAGAGGGTCCACCTGTTGGTGGTCTGTCTCGGAGGACATGTTTTTGTGTCACACTCAAGAAAAGTGTTTGTTGATGGATTTATAGGGGATCCACCTCCCCACAGCGACAATGGTCGTGTCCGAGCTCTCACGTCTGCTCTGGACCGCCTCTCAACCCCAACTGGCGATTCCCGCCGCTCCGCGGGCCTTATATAAGGCGCGCCACCGCGCATGCGCAACCCCGCGCGTCCCGTGACCCAGTTCCTTGGAACCAGGTCACCGCGCGTTCAATTGTAAACAGGTACCCTTATTCCACGTGTTAATCCTTACGCTCTGTCAACTCGTCGAGAGTATCAATGAAATATATATGAATGGCATAATAAAGCACATTCACCGGATTATCCGTCCATCACCCATGGGATCCTTGACAGGGGGACTATCACGATCATTCCGACCGTACTTACTTCCACACATAACTGATTACAACATTTAAATATTTAACAAGATTACAGGACACCACACTCGTTGTGTACCGGCTTAGGTTATACCGTCCCTAGCTAGTAACCGGGGACTGCGTCTTATGTTTTTAGGCATAACATTAGACCTGGTTCTAGGACACGCCTTTTCCAGAGTGGATTTAGCCTTAACCACACTCTTCCGGGTCCTTTTCCCTTCAGCCAGCGAGACTTTATTAGCCGCCTTCTTCCCGGATCTTTTTGGGATGACGGGCTTCTGCACCATTAGTTTCCGGGAAACCTCCTTCCGCGGCCTTCCGCGTTTCCGGGGAGGTTCCTTTACTAATTTCCGCTGTTCACTTTCCTCTATCAAAGTATCAACTTCCAACTCATACGAGTCCAGGGACAAATCTCTCCCTTTCCACTCTCTTAGTCGAGCTACATTAGATTTATACATCTTTCCTTGCAATGAACGTATCACTACAGTACTGTCACTTACTATGCGGGTTACCACAAAGGGGCCGTCCCAATTACTAGCAAGTTTCAGAGTCGATAACGGCTCATGTAATCTTACTACCTGATCACCAACTTTGAATCGTCGCGGCTTAAGGCCTAGATCATAGCCGGTCTTCTGCCAGGTAGCATTCTTCTGCAGTTCAGTTCTCACCAATTCATAAGCATATTTGAATTGATCTCGTAATGACTCCACAAACATCACATGGCAGGGGGTTTCCGGGTTCATTCCAACCACCCCGAATACCAGATCCGCGGGCATTATCAAATCCTCCCCGAAAACTAATAGATTCGGGGAACAGGAAGTACTAGAATGGACAGTGCTATTATATGCATGGCATACATAATCACACTGCTCATCCCAGTCATCCATTCTATCATTCACCAGGGATTTCAACACCTGAATCAATGTACGATTGAATCTCTCAACCATTCCATCACTTTGTGGCCGATAGGGATTTGTTCTCGTCTTACAAATCGCCAGTCGGTGACACATTTCCTGCCAAAGATCAGATTCAAATTCCCGACCTTGGTCACTATGCATCATTAGGGGAACCCCAAGATGCAATACCCAACCTTTAACAAAAGCTTTTGCACAGGTTGCTGCTTTGTGATCCGCTAATGGAAACACTCTCGTATACTTAGTATAATAGTCAGTGACGACCATCATACAAGTATTACCCTCAGGGGTAGTTTTAAACCCACTGATAATATCTATGGCGACTCGCGCAAATCTTACACCAAACAACTCCTGGGACAAAGGCATTTTACCCATCCCAGGCCCAGGTTTGTTTTTACAACAATCCGGGCAAGTAGCAATCCATCTTAATAGATCACTACTCATCCCTGGCCAGTAATATCTCCTTTTCAGACGTTCCAGGGAACGCTTTTTTCCGAAATGTCCACTGGTCAGGTGTCCATGGCAATAATACATAACATCCCTCCTCATACCGGAAGGTATTACCACTTGCCGGACTCTCCTACCGGATGAATTAATCTTCCACCGGTAGATGATTCCGCTCTGGACCTCTAGCTCTGCCCATTGAGCTATTAGTCGTCTCATTTCCCGATTCTCCAGGGAAATCTCAGGCCTCGGGGGCCGTATCTTCCTAGGTAACAATACCAACAACCGGCTAAGGTTAGGATCCTTTTCCTGGAATTTCCGGATGGTTCCCATGGACCACTCCAGAACCCCAGTTCCCTTGATCTCAAAGGGAATCCTTGCTCCGGCTATGACAGCTTCATGCTGACCACAGTCATCACAGTTGGTGTTTTCGCACTTCCTGATAGGACGTCGGGAAAGTGCATCAGCATTTACATGTTTTACCCCAGCTCTATGCTGGATCTGACTTTGCTCCAAACCGAACTCGGAAAGGTGCGCTAGCCAACGTCCAATCATTCCTTCCGCATCTTTGAAATTCAATAACCATCTCAAAGAGGAATGATCTGTTCTTAGCGTAAAATCGGACCCCCAAAGGAAATGTTTGAACTTTTTAGTATAAACTATCACAGCCAACAATTCCCTTTTAGTGGTACAGTAATTACGCTCGGTCTTACTCATAGTATTACTAGCAAAGGCAATGGGAACCTCCACTCCGCCTTGGACTTGACTGAGGGCGGCCCCAATACTCTCATTGCTAGCATCTGTATCCAATACAAAATGACCATCCGGGGTAGGATACTTTAACACCGGGGTCTCTACAAACAACTTTTTTATTGCTAAGAAAGCTGTGTCCTGTTCCCTCCCCCAGGGGAACTCCTCCTTCCTACTTCCGGGTGTCCAGTGTGACAAACACTGGATCGGATAGGCTACCCGGGAATACCCCGGCAGGAAATCCCTATAGTATGAGCAGAATCCTAGAAAGGATCGCACATCTTTAGGACCCCTGGGGACTTCCCATTCAGTCACACTCCGGATCTTTTCCGGATCCGCCTTAACCCCCTCGGTGGAAATAATCCGCCCTAGGTAGTTAATATCCTTCTTAAACAGATTGCATTTCTTTGGTTTCAATTTGAGACCGTTAGACATGATTCGGTTTAAGACTTCCTCTAAATTACTTAAACAGCCCGCAAAGGTCTTTCCAAACACAATTACGTCATCCAAGTAAACTAGACATTTCCGCCATAATAAATCACTTAACAGCGTCTCCATCATGGCTTCAAAGGTGGCCGGCGCGTTACATAACCCGAACGGCATTACCTTATATTCAAACAACCCAATATGGCTAGAAAACGCGGTTTTCTCCATATCTTCAGGCTTCATGCCTACTTGCCAATACCCGGACTGTAAATCCAGGGTACAAAACCATTCATTCCCTCCCAGGGAATCAATCGTCTCATCTATCCTAGGAAGAGGATAGGAGTTCTTCTTAGTCAACCCATTCAGTTTCCGGTAATCAATACAGAACCGTATGCTACCGTCCTTCTTGGTTACCATACACACAGGGGAGGACCAAGGGCTCATGCTGGGAACAATAACATTATCCTTCAGCATTTTCGCTATCTCTTCCTCAGCTACAATCTTCTTCTTGAGGGGTAATCTCCTATAAGGAATCTTAAAAGCGGGGTTATCCCCGGTTTTAATTTCATGCAATACCTTATTGGTTCTCCCCAGGGGTTCCCCTGGGGCCGCAAAAGCTTGCCTGCATCTCTTCAGCATAGCTTTTAGGGCTTCCTGATCATTCTCATCCGTTATGGACGATCCTGTTAACAACTTAGTTAACTCTTCATGCAATTCCTCTTCCCCTCCTTCTTCTAACCTCAGGTCTTGGTGGCTACCGGTGACTGCCTCTGCAAGTATCACTTTCCCAACTTCAGTGCCTTTCTCAAGATATACTGTGGAGTTTCCGGGGTTGGAAATGGGTGTCACTGTCCATCTGGAATTCCCTACTAGGGTATCCGCAGATTCCAATCCCTTCCGGGATAATACAGCCATATCCGGCTCGATTACCGCTAATCCTTTCTGGATTAGCCTCCCTGAACTGACTAACACGTCACAGGTCATTCCCGGGGGAATCTTCACAGTCTGTGCCACACTAGCGACACTACTTATCACTCTCAACTTACAGAGTATGGTCATATCATACGGGTATTCAATTTTCAACTTCCCACTTTTCGGATTCAAAGTCGCACCGAAAAGCGCCGCAAAATCCAAACCAAGAATACCATCATCTTCAATCTCAGCTATGGTCGGGGCCCAAACAAATTCTTTCCCGGCCACAGAGATTATCAGAAAAGTCCGTCCAAATGTCCTCATTCTGGTACCATCGGCCGTACATGCGTTTACCCTCATTGTGAGATTCTCACACATATTCGGCAATAAGCTGATGAATCTCTTAGAGACCATGGAGTGGCTAGCTCCAGTATCCATAAGAAACTCCCCAGTCTTTCCTTGTACAGAACAGGAAACGTACCACCTCTTCCCATCAGTTACTGAGGGATTCCTAGTAAACCGGTGAAGGTCACTATCAGTGCCCAGGTCGAATCCACATCCTTTCAGGTGTTCCAGACAAGGATGACCCGGGGGAAGCCTGGTTCCTCCAACCTTAACCAACTCTTTGGTTATTGACTCCTCTAAACTGGCACTAGGTTTCCCATACGCGCACCCCTGGGCGCCTGTTGTACCAGTCTCCCCAGCCTCATGGTTTCCGGGATGTACGGTCCCATCTCCCTTCTTGCTGGACGCATTCACTGCTAATGAATCTTCACCGCCAACGTCGGTGATAATCTGACATATTTCCTCAGGGGTTACCGTCCTGCCATCCCCGGTAACCCCCTCTAATTTCCCGAAACCTCACTTCTTAAAACAGGTTTCTCGGCTTTGCATTCAGATGCAAAGTGCCCTTTGACTTGACATCTGTAACACTGGACGGTGTTACGATCGACCCTAGGGCGGCGCCTGGTTTGATTATCAAACACCTCGTTCATGCGTTTAATCATGGACTCCATTAAGGTATTTAATGAGTTTCCTGACGCATTTGTTTTATCCGGAGTGGTCGTCTCCGGGGTCTGGGTTTTCTGACTGGGTTCAGTCTGAGACTCCCGAATGTCGGGTTTCCGGGTGGTTTCCGAATAACCTTTGTTACTAGGAAGTTTCCCGGAAGCTGGGGTTGAGTTAGATTTCTGTCGACCCTTGAATTTAAGGGCGTCTACTCTCTCCTCCCCTTCAGATTCTTCCGCGGAAGAATCGTCTCCATCTAAGGAATGTTCAATTCCAGAGACGCGCTGCCCCCTATTAGCGGGTATCATACCAGCCAACAGTATCTTCTTTTTGTCATGTTGATCAATCGCCATGAACAAATCTGCTAAGGAAGACCCAGCTTCCCAAGCTCTACCACAAACTTTAGCATGTTCGGGATCACTCAATCCACTAATAAATCTTACAAATAGGGATTCTATGTAATATTCAGCATCCCTACTCCATTCTGGCCTAGCCTGCCGCAATAATCGCTGCAATTCCAGCCCAAAAATTTTAGCAGATTCCTTCGGTTTCTGCGTTCTTCTCTGAAACAGAGTCCAGTGATCTACTGTCACCATTTTCCCAAAGGTATAACAAGCTAATACTTCCAGCTGGTCGTATGTAGCTTCCGGCCCGTAAGTGTCCCTCCATTCTTCAACCACTATCTTACCCGGGCCGTCACTCAACCATATCACAAAAGCTCCCAAGGATTCCTCCTTGTTCCAGCAATTGTACTTACAATCATCTAGAAGTGATTGATATTCCTCCTTCCAGGGTCGTACACCCCTGTAAGGCTTAGTCACACGTGCAGTTCTTTTAGCGGCATAATTAGAATGCACTAATTGACCCGACATGCGTCTACTCCAAGCCAGTAGGTCTGTACCGTCCTGACCTCGGCTAGAGCAATCTAGTCCCAAATTACCTATGGCGGGGTCTCGATTATGTAATCGGTGCTCCGCCGGGGTCATTGTGACCCGCCGGTTCAAAGGAACCTTTCTCTTGGGTACATCGTCAGATGATTTATCTGATTCAGATTCTGAACCCTCATCAAAGCGTGGGCCTTGATAGCCTGACAATCCCTTAGTGTTTTTATGCACCGGGTTTGACCTTCCCTTTGTTCCCGGTTGGGTCCCCTTATTCATCCTATCCTTCGGCCTAATCTCAGGATCTTTATTGACTCCCGAGTGTGTTTCCGTGGCCGGAGGTGGGTACGAATAAGTTGCATCTGGGCAATACCTATAATTACCCTTGCTATCATAACCTCCCGGATTCCCATATAGAGCCGGGTCATCTCCCGCAAAGGGGTTCAATGAGCCATAACTATGATTCACCACTTCATCTCGAAATTTATTTTTATAATGTCGAGACACTTCCTCCTCTGGAGACATTTCCCTGTTAACCGGACCAATACTGGCATGATTAACTGGTTCCCATCCAAGAGAGCGCCCGGTAACATTCACTCTCCTTGAATCTTTCTCTCTGTTCTTATACACAGAGTCTTCCACATTCCTCAATCCATTATCATTAATAAATGGATCGAATTGAGGTAATGCTCCCCCCTTACTAGTAGTAGGAGTACTATCCGGAACAGTTTCCGGCCTGACAGCTGGAACTTGTTCCTCCCCCTGCTGTTCCATTGCCTTCGACAATTCACCCCGCAGGAGAGTTTTCCTGGCTTCAAGGGAACAGACAGCCTCCACCTCAGCTTTCCGTTTCCTTTCTAACTCTTCCGTTTCTTCCAGGATTTGTATCCTGGTGGATTCGTTATCCTTGACCAACTGGTCTCTGCCCTTCTCGAGCTCTTCTGTCCCCTTCTTCAAGGCATACCATTCTCTAGAGTATTTTTTTAACTCCCTCTCATACCTCTCCTTAAGAGATTCGGAATGTTCATTCTCCTTCTGGTTCTCAGCAATCTTTGCCTGTATCTTTTGGTATTCATGAGATTCCTGAGCAACCTTCTTTTTCATATACCGGTTGTCCTCTATCAACCGTTCTCTCTCTTCTATCAGAGTTCCTTTTACCCTCTGATTCTCAGAGAGGATCTCATCCCTTTCTTTTACCAGGGAAGTCAATTCCTCAGTCAATGCAGCATACTGATCTTCCATTGACTGCTTGTCCAATCGGACATTTTCCCAGTAGAGGTCATCCTCTTCCCGGGCCAAACGCTCGTCATATTCCCTCTGGAATCTCTCATCCCCTACATAGGGTTCCACCCAGGAAAGATCCTGCAATTTCCTCTTCTTCTGTTCTGGCTTCAAGCCCTCCCCAGGGTCCATCCCTGGCACCTCCAGGCGAGTTGATTCCAACTCCCCTTCACTCAGCTCTGGGTCAGAGCCGCCCAGGCTACCACCGGTAGCCATTGTCCGTCCACCAAAGGACTGTCTGTCCACTCAAGGACTTCCTGTTCAGTATAACCCGAACATATTCTCGAACAACTAGCTTGTTCTGCTACCTTTACTGCTACTGGTCACGGCACCAGTGTGGTGGTTCGTAATTAACTCTAGGTTAAAGAACAACGATCACGGCAGTTTCCAGGTGCGAGAATATATCTATCTTTATTCACAAGAATAACGACTCTAGTTCCTTTACTAGGGAACGATCAGTGTAGAATGAATACACACAGGTAGATCAGGTTTCTCTATAAATAGAGGAAACGGTCAGTATACAACTCTTAGCATACAACTCTGTCCGCACGGTTGGACATGTGAAGTCTCTCGTCAGTCGGGCCTGCACTGACTGCCGTTCCAGGTAAACACCTGGGTCTTATATAACACCGGCTCTTAGGTCACGTGGCCAGGTGGGTGGGTCGGCCGCCCACCTGAGAGCGGCACACGGTCACCTGAAGAGGACCTGCGCCCTCTCCCGGGAACTGTGTGCACTAGCTCCAGGTGGAGAAGCCGAGTAACCAGACGTTACCACCTCCTCCAACAACTCCTCCGTATCTAAATCCTCCTTTGCCCTAACACACTCTGGGCAGCTCTTAAATCGTCCATCGAACGATGAATTGCAGTCTGGGCACAACTTTGGCATTTTGAAAGCCCAAATGCGGAATTGTGGAGAGAGAAAAAATATGAGCAGTTTACATGGCGAATGTCGATTCAAATCTGACCAACCGGTCATGTTACACAACATAACACACCCCCCATGCCCCCAAGTGGCGGGGTGTGGAACCATATTTAGTTTGGCATTTGTACAATATACACCAATAACCTGATGCAATATTATTGGATTCATATATATACATATATATATATATATATATATATATATATATATATATATATATATATATATATATATATATGTATGTATATAAATATATATCATAAAACGACTATTTGGTGAGTGCGAGCTGCCTGCCCGCGTCCCACCGGAAGGCGCCATGTTGTCGTCTGCCACTGTCGGAATCGAACCACCCTTCGCTGGTACCACTTGAGCTGGCCTCTGCTCGCCGGTAGCAATGTCAACATTCTCCGTCAGTTTTGAGCCCGCTTGCGATCCACTCGCAGAAACATGCGGATCTTCCATTTTTGGCTCTGTTGTCGCCCCTCCTTCACGTAGTCTGGATGGCGCCATCTCCAATCGGCGCCCTGCTCGCCCGAACATCAATGGCTTCCAGCGCTGCCGTGTACTCCTCCATCCGATCGTTTTCGATGTCCAGCTCGTGCAGCCGGGCCTCCAATGTGAGTAGTTCTCCTTTCCTCTTTAGTGAGGCTCGTTTAGCCTCAGCTCGCTCAATGCGGTCTTGTAAAATCTTCTCGGGCGTCAGTGTCGATGCCCCCGGGGCCGGCGATGAACGCGGGCTCTCTTTTTGTTGGCCGGCCGTACCCCCGGGCGGCCCGTGAAGATTCTCCTCGGAGCCGTTCTGCTCGATGGACGCCTTAGCCGTCAGTTTGGGCGTCAAGTAGTAGGCCTCTGTCTCCCCTCCTGCTCCCTGCCTGTAGTGTTTGATCCTTGCCTCACACTCAGGGCAAGTATACTTATGACTCCTCAAGTCGATTCTCACCTCACAAACTCCCATCTTGATAATCATTTCCACCTTCCACCTTCCATCAAAAAATATATCAACCTTCCATACTACAAGCATAGGCCTACTGATTGGTTGCCACCAACAAAGGCACCAAGGGACCTAGCTCCCCCAGGTGGACAGGTGGTGAACTAGGGAATGCACTTACTCCACCTGGGGAACATATCCCAATGTTGCCGCGCAACATTGGCGCCATATATGTATGTATATATATATATATATATATATATATATATATATATATATATATATATATATATATATATATATGTATACACCCATTTGGTGGGTATTTAAAAAATATATAGTCACATCAGTTCAAATGAGGATTTGTGATACCTACAGGTATCAAAGGTAGTGAATGGCTTTGAATCTATCTGATGGTTGTATGTAAGATAGATGAGCTACTATTACAGCCCCAGAACACAGTCTATATGGAAAATAATACAAAGTGAATAAAACCAAAAATATATGATGCTGGTATGCTCATTTTTCAGCTGGGTTCTAGTCAACAGAAAAAAAACACGTTATTTTGACCCTTAAAAGTGCTATTTCGATCATTGGAAAATGTTATTTTACATGGGAATAAGGTTGCACATCCAAACGTTTTTATAAAACGTTTATTTACGTTATTTGGAGTCATCGTTTTTACGTAAAATAAACGTTAGAAATGAACGTTTTGCAATAATTTAATGAAAGTTTTTTTCTAGGGTTAAATAACGTCTTTTTCTTGAGTGGGTAGAGGAATAATAATTACTTCCATATGACATAATAGGAATATTTGAAATACCTTTCACTAGGATTCAGTTGGCAAGGGATATCAATTCTGAATGCACCTACTTGCAGGTAGTGGCCACACACTTTGTCTGGCTGGCATGTGTCGGAGTTGTAGTCGAAATAATCTACTTCATTGTAGAACCTTGAGATCACATAATCTGGGCTGTAAAGACAGATCAACATAAACATTTGTCGTCTACTACACATTTTTCTGGCCCCACCCAAAGGGTGGGTGCTAACGAATCACCGCAACTGATACAGAGATCCACCAATCCCCTCTACTGTTAAGGCTTAATGGTTACTCCCAAGTGTATGTTGACTTTCTCACTGATTCCTTAGTGCTTCAGTTAAAGACACATCATGTTTTCAGCACATAGTACATCGAGAGGGAATATTTCATAAGTGCCCAACAATACCACAATATTGACACAGCAGTTAGTTCATTAAAACACTGTCAAGGCTGTTTACAGAGCTTACCACTCCGGAAGTAGCCTGTATGTTTTGAGAGAAAGGTTCATGATAAGTCGCAAAGCAATATAAACATTCACAGAAAAGAAAACTGTTACTCACAAAGTGCCTCGGCTTGAATAGTACATGTTCTGTCCAACAGTGCCAAAGGACATGCCTGGCCAGGTCAGGGTGCCGTGCTGAAGTACACACTTGTCTACATGAGCCTGGGCAGCATCAGCCAGCTCCTGGTCCCAGCTCTACAGGAAGACAAGATAGAAACTAACTAAGAGTAACTGAATTGGGACGTTTCCCCAGTACATACCCTGTATATTGATGATAAGTTGACAGGTTTGGAAAGTATATCCACTGGATGTTCAATATGAAATATACAACACATTCTTTACACGGTTTAGGATAAAAACAGATAAGATGTATATTGTAGCGCTAACCAGTACTGAAGAATCCCAGAACACAGTGACCCCAAAATCCACTACCCAGTGGGCACAAATTTCAGTTCAACGCTGAATTAACATTAAATCAACATTGAATCAATATTGTCAACCAATTTTCAATGTTGATTCAATGTTTTGTGCCCACTGGGTAGGTGAGCGCATATGCAGAGCGTATACACAGCAGGTGAGTATTTCGGTGCAGCTGTGGACCCATGTGCTTCACAGACAGTGTTATGAAGCTCTCTTCCTAGGGAGTGACATTTTAACTATAACTGTCATATTATCTCTCAGAATACAGTCAAGAGAAAGGGCTATCCAGCCATATAAGTGACTGCAGATACGAGAAGTTTCCGATCTTATTGGTGATAAAATAGGTTAAATCAAAAAGAGGGGAAACTATATGAAGTTATGAATGCTGCTGGTTGCTCCTTGGTATATAATATTGTCCAATGTGTTGTTATATGATGTTAAAGAATGGAAGCAATCAGAGGATGCTCTCACCTGTTCCTAGGCCATAATAATCACGATTAGGTCATTAAGGCAATTGGTTTACTCTGTACTCACACTCACTGAGGTGATTTGCCAGTACTGCAAATATCCTCCAACCCCCTTACATAAATACCTCCCCAACTCACCTGGCTGACACAATTACCCAGGATATAGGGTTTTGAAAAAGGGGGCCGGGCAATTGTTCAAAAATCCCCTAAACAAATCCACATTTAAAAAATTCAAATTTCAGCCCCCCCCCCCTAGATCCGCCCCTGCCCTCCCTCCACCATAACAAGCTTTCATATTGACTGCAAACCTGGATACCAATTACTATAAAAACACGTTAAGGGGTGGTGCCACCTATTGGCACACAGCATATCCAAATGGCAGGACAAGATGGTACTGAACCTCTCTGTACAGTCTACTTTGGCCACTTCTCACAGTGTATTTTTGATCAATTAATGCATGGTTTATGCATACATGAAATCTGTATAGCATATTGTATGCATCTACCGATTCAGAATTTCCAAATCCTATCATAGAACTGAAATAGATAAGAATGAAATAACCAAATTCTGCTTGGAGAGTAATCAAACATCTGTGTGGAGAGTGAATCCATGCAGGTAGGACAGAGCCAGTGAGTCTAGGCCCACTGTAGGTAAAACAGTGAGTGGGTGCTGTCACTACAGGCATGGTGGGTCTTTATCAGGTGTGGTCACTTAGGAGCCCCCCTAAAACAAAAGGCAGCACATTAACACTTGGGTTCATAGGTGTGTACAGTGGTCAGCTGCTGGTAGGGGTGACCAGTCTACACATCACCCCCCACTTCCCCCCTCCCCCAGTGGACAAAAAAGCTGTGAAATCTCGCCAAAGGAGCGAGAGTTTGTGTCCTACAGAATGGCTGCCTCCAACCAGAGGCTCCACTGGGCCATCGTGGTAGAGCCTAATAAGCCGCACCCCGACTTTGGCCCGAATCTATAGGGCACTAGCAGGATGCAGTAATTCTACCTTGTGAGACCTTTAGCTGAAGCTGGTTCCTGTCATGTCCAAAATCGGAGTTTTAGGGGTCATAAACCTTTCACTTATAGCCCTCTATTGTGGGTCCTTATGTCATCTGTTCAGATTGGGGGAGTGGTTAGGACTCTGGCCTACCAATCAATGGGTCATGAGTTCAAATCCATGTCTAGGCTTTTTTTGTTCACACATCATTTTAACATGTATTTTGGTAGGTCAAAATTTGTGATAGTATACAATTCGGTTTTAAAGATCCTTTACACAAGATCAATATTTATAGTGTAATCTAAAATGGTTTTGAATCAGTTGTATTTGAATATTTCTCATGCCACCTGATTGCATTGGGGGAGTGGTTAGGACACTGGCCAATCAATCCAGGGGTAATAGGTTCAAATCCATGCCAAGGCAACATATCTTTTTTTATAGTTGGTAAGAAATAGCAATATTATTTACAAAGAAAACCCAATGCAACAATACAAAACCATTTTAAATCTTAGATTTTAGGTGTTAAGGATCTTTACAACCGAGTTGTATACTATCACATTTTTTGACCTACCAAAATACATCTTCAAATTGTGTGTGAACAAAATTGCCTTGACATGGATTTGAACCCATGATGCATGGATTGGTAGGTGAGAGTCCTAACCACTCCCCCAATCTGAACAGGTGAACTGAGGACCCACAATAGAGGCCTATACTTGAAAGGTTTATGACCCCTAAAACACCAAATTTCTGTCATGACAGGAACCAGCTTCAGCTAAGCAGCAGGCTTCTATAGTTAGCAGAGGAAAGAGCACTGGTACCAGACAAGATGGTGCTGTACAGTGATCATCTAGCTAATGCGGAATATCAAAGCCAGGGAGGCCTTCTGAACAACCCCTGGGAGAAACTCGCGTATAGGGCGTAGGCCAGACTGGAGCCGGTTACCGCAGCCCACACTGATAAGAGCTGATAGGCATGTCCCTGGAACACTCCCAGGCATAAGGCTCGAACACGATGGCCCAGTGGACCCTCTGGATGGAGGCAGCCATCTTGTAGGACACCAAATCTCGTGCCAATTCCCATCACATGAGTGAGATTCCATGAGATTCCATGAGATGCCCATTGTCTCTGGCCAGCTTATCAGTGTTATCTTAGGGTAGATAGTGGAGATAAGGGCCGAGCTGAGAGAGATAAGGGCTGCACAGGTCTGAAGTAGCTCAAGACAGGCTCCATTTAGTCAAGGTTCAGTGACTCTCCCTTCACTCTCCACACAGATGTTTGGTCACTCTCCAAGCAGAATCGAATTATTTAATTCTTATTTATTTCAGTTTATGATAAGAAATTCAAAAATCTGAATTGGTAGACACATACAATATGATATTCAGATGCCATGCATGCAAAAACCATACATTAATTGATAAAAAATACACTGTGAGAAGTGGCCAAACCCAGTGGGCACAAAACATTGGATCAGCGTTGATAACTGGTTGTCAATATTGATTCAATGTTGATTCAACATTGATTCAATGTTGATCTAAATGTTGTGCCCACTGGGAAATAGACAAAACAAAGAGGCCCAGTAGAAGTTTGTCCTACCACTTAGATCTGCTGTGTGCCACTAGGTGGCACTACCCCATAACGTGGTAGAGCCTAATACCAGATGAGGATTGACCTGAGTTGGGGAAAGGAACCTGACACCCAGAGCGTCTGTGGTGACCAGGAGACTAAGAAAGAGAGGGGTACAGGAGACCAGTGTAGGTTATCTAACCGGCTGATGTAAGAGATGGGGAAGATAGACGCGTGGTATGCCTAGGGGTGGGAAGTCATTGTTACCCAGAGACAAGGTACCAGTCAGTGTGTGTCTTATCAGCGATGGTTACCGCACCCAGCGAAATTTTAAATGCCGCAACGCCAACCCCCCCCCCCCCCCTCCACACGAACAGAGGAGGGAGGCAAAGGAATTGGCTGTGTTTTACTGATGCATCAAAGGGCGAGTGCATAAAGAATTTCGGACCCGGGGTGGACTTCTATCCCCCAAAGAGGGAATAACAGTGGCGTAGGCCCACCCCCCTCCCCGATCACTGAAGGGGGGGGGGCTGAATATGTTTCGACCCCCCAAAAATTTGTCAAATCCTGTAAAATGATACACACAAATTTCAATCCTTACCTCTCCCGCAAATGGAAATGTGGGGGAAGAGGGGCATGGGCCCCCCAAACAGAAGCAAATGGGACTCTTTTCCATACAATCCAATGTAAGCATGTATGTGATACATCATACATAAAAGTCGATACTTAAAGTTGGTTGAAGTTCCCCCCCCCCTGAAGATTTGCTTCCTACACCTCTGGACCTCTGAGTAAGATAGCTCCCGCCATACTATACAGTTCAGAGTGAGGCCACAAAGTTGGTTTCCAGACACCGAGTGCCGGGTCCACCTCTATTCTTTTTTTCTTTTCTAGTTTTTTAGCTTTTCTAGTTTGTCAGATTAAGTTACTTGAAACCAACCATCTCACTCTGGCCAGAACAGAGATTGTTTATTCCTTTTTTAGAAACTTTAAATTGATAGTCTCCCGTACTGTGTGGGTTTTAAACTACAGGGCAGTTTTAGATGTTATAAAATTAAAAAATATAATTTTATAAATCCACCTGGACCCATGAATGTAGAGTTCAGTTTTTAGAAACTTGTCAATTCTGATATTGTCTTAGAGGAGTGGAGTGGCGGGGCCATGGACTGGTACCCCTCCTTCAAAGACCACTTTCTATTTCTGCTACAAAGGCTACAATAGGGACAAAAAAGCTACTGTCCCTAATAGTGTATTATTAGCATATCTAAAATTGCCACACATTGTGTGCCCTCTGATCAGTTCTAATATAGGCCAGATGATTGGGTGTATTTCTAAAATCTTTCTGATACTTATAATGCATAAAATATAGGTCAATCGTATGGGTCACAGGTCTAAAATTCCCGGGCCCACAGTTTTAATTCCGGGCCAACAACTTACCGAGGCTGCGGGCCCGGGTGGTCCATGGTCTAAAATGTTAGTGTCTACCCCTGGTTACGTAAAAGATCTGGAAAATTGGATGTAAGCTGACCCATACATAGACACTTTAAGATTTGAAAGTTTAAGACTAGACAGATTATTTTGTTGACACTCCCGGGTGAGTCTGTCCACTTGTGCCTAACACAGCTAATAGATGTCTACCTGAACCCCAATCTCTCTTTCTGTCAGATATCCATCTTTACCCTCCCAGTAGCTCCCTAATTGTCCAGCTGAGGGACCTATGGCTCTACTTTGATAGAAACCCTTCAGGCTGTAAACGTAGGTTGCACACTTAACATCGCCTATAATCTCTCTATTAGCTCCTATTGTGTGGATCAAGAATAGGACAATGCCTAGATGGATGTAATCAGTGACATGTCCTCATTCTGGACACTCTGCCTTGATAGCCCACCCATAGCCTGGGGGCCTCTGCCTCACATTTGGTTACTGTGTGTGAACATGATTCCAACCGAAGGCAACTGTTTTTGAGCCCCAGGAGAGGGCCCAGGAGGATGCTGTTAAGGCAGTTCGGGGGGAAAGGGGTATATTTTAAGGCCTAATGACGGGAACACTATCAGATGATTCTTTTATTCAACTTTTCTCAGCTTTAAAGATATATTTCATTGCATTATATTGCACATTAAGAAATATAAGGCCACTGTTCGAAGTGTTCATAAGGCATACATATCTCTGTTTTTTCATATCATTATATGATTACTCTTGATAAGGGTACGTTTTTCTCCTATATTTTGTGATGCTATTTCTCTCAAATTCCCGTGAATAGGGCGCTATCCTGTTGATTTGCCTCCCTCGTTTAGGGTACTGAATTTGAAGTGTTATTTGGACATAGTTACTATAGAAAGGGTAGGGAGTGGCCCCCCCTTCTCTCGTGCTCGATAAAGAGTGATGTGATGTCACTAAAATGTGAGTTGTGTCAAATGTAGGAGACACATATTTTCTATTACATGTATAACACAATGGGTGTCTATGGTGTTTCAACTACTTGCCAAAAAAAAGTCAAAAGTGAATGTAATATATATAAATCATTGCGTATCTACCACGAATAGCCTTAGAACCACGTTTCATGTCGAAGACTCGATAGCATATACATCAAGCGCTGATTTAAACCACATTTAGTCCAGTGAATGAAGAGAAATAAGCAGTCTAGGGTCAACAAAATTGCTACATGCAATTTTTTTGTTTTGATGGACACTCTGATATGTCTACTTCTCATAAAAAAAAAGTTTACAAAAATCGTAAAAAAGGAGGATTCCCGTAAACTTTTTTTTTCTGAAATGTGCATAATTATATCAAAGATGTGAAAACCATTGAAAAACCTAATGTAGCAATTTTGTTGACCCTGAAGTATTCATTCACTGGACTAATTGTCAAATGGGAACAACTACGTTGAAAAAGATACAAAGATATAAGAATAGATGTATAAAAATTGCACTAAAACTGCCATATGTGACAAGTACAGAGGCTATTCATAAAATAAAAACAATATCAATTTATTGAGCGCAGATGTCAGTCACATCTTGAGATTTAATATCAAAAGATGACAAATATGTTGATCATAGATTGTTGAGGACAAGACTTTGGGATGGACCAATGCTGAAAATTAATTTCCCTCGCCTCAGCCTGTATCAAAGAAGCTTGGAATATAATTCAGCCTCAATTTGGAAAGAATTAGATGTAGAAATTAGAATGACAGCAAGCAAAGCTCTTTTTAAATCGGACCAAAAAAAACAAATTATGGAACAAAATACTAACACCTCCCAGTTTGATCCCACATTCTCAAGCTAATACTACTTTAAAGTAAACATCTCTGTGGTTTTTGCCCGTCCCCAAGGGGTTCGTCCAAGCTTTATATCATAGGTTTTTGAATTATTGATCCACCCCAAAAACTCTCCCCAAGGACAAAGTTTCACTAGGGGTAGCCACCCTCGTCACAATTCTTAAGGTTTTCAAGTGGTTGTTTCGCCATTATAAACGGGTACCATGATATATTCACTGATTGTTTCATATAAAAATCAACTAGTGGGGGTATATTTCTTTCTTTATTATTTTATCAAACTAAGACGACTGTCAGTGACTCTCATGCACAAAATACCAGTGAATGTGCTATCCCCAGTGAGAACCACATGAACTACAGTACCGAATACCCAATGTGACATCACATTGGGTGAGAACCAACTCAATGGGGGCACTCTCCATATTTTCTCAACAAACTAGACAGGAAATTCCCAATGAGCCCTTGCCCATAAATGGCCCCATGCAGAATGGAGCCCTTCCCTTGGGATCATGTTCACACATTGCAACAAATATGACAGAGTGCCCCCCCCCCCCCCACACACACACACAGGTTTTACCTGGACTGACACTACTGACTGCACCCAATGCAGGGCACTGCGTTTGTTTGATCCCCAATTCAATTCAATTCAATTCAAAAGGTTTATTATTCTGAACAAACGGTCTACAAACAAATGCAGTTATCAAGGGTTTGCTCAGAGGACATAAGAAGATATTATAAGTCCTGGAGCTATATAACAAATATTAAATAGTAATCATAAACAAAAACCTTCTTTTAGCTTTGTATAATAAAAGAATTAAATTATCCTTTGGTGATATTACTGGGGAAGGGACGGGGTGAATGATGATGAATGACAGCGCTTCTATTTTCATGCAAATAAAAACTAATTATTTCCATATCATCCCTCAAAATAGAAACCGGCAGGCCCCGCAGTTCTGGAACATATGTGCCTACTAAATCAAGCACAATTAGAAAATGAAATAATCACCCCCTACCACAGGTCTAATATTACACCGGCAGAGAAAGAGGCTAAACTCTCCCTGGCTAAGAATAAAGACATAGTTATCAAGAAAGCTGACAAAGGCTCTGCTGTAGTAGTACAAAATAGATCTGATTACATAAAAGAAGGTCTGAAACAATTAAGTGACAGGAAATTCTATCGTATTCAAGGTCATCATTTAACCAAATTCCACCATAATCTCATAAAAACTAAAGTCTCGGCACTACACACTAATGGTGAAAGAGATCAAAGGGTCGCGGACTACCTATTAGTCCCTGACCCCCAAACCCCTAACCCCTACCTCCTCCCTAAAATACATAAGAATATCATTCCCCCCCACCAGGCAGACCAATAGTCTCGCCAATGGCTACCCCACCGAAAGAATCTCGCAATTGGTGGACTATTTTCTACAACCACTAATTTCAAAAATGCCCTCATATTTAAGGGACAGCACAGACTTTCTAAATCAACTAAATAATTTAGACATCCCTGCAGACGCAATCATAGCTACACTGGACGTAACTAGCCTGTATAACAATATCCCAATACCTGAGGGCCTCCAAGCCATTGGCAGAGCATTGTCAATACATAGGCACCCTACTGAAAATCTTACTAATCACTCTCTATGTGGACTCTTAAGACTAGCGCTAACTTGCAACAATTTTGAGTTCGACGACAAACATTTCCTACAAATAAGTGGCACAGCCATGGGAACCAAAGTGGCCCCCTCATATGCAAATATCTACATGGGACATTTTGAACACAGGTATGTCTACCCATACCGACTGCAACCAATTCTGTGGCGTACATTTATTGATGATATATTCATCATTTGGCCCCATGGCTTAGATGAACTCTCGCGTTTTGTGGACCATCGGAATGGCTGTCATGAAACTATTAAGTTCACTCTGGAACGACTACACTATATTGTAAACCCACAGACAGCCATAACTATTTATGTACTAAAAGGAATACCATACTCCCAGTTCCTACGTGTACGCCCTACATGCTCAACGGTATCTGAGTTCAGACGCAATGCCCTAATGCTATGCACCCATTTCCTCCGCAGGGGATACCCAAAAGACCTAGTCTTCAAAGCCATAATAAAGACAGAAGTACAACAAAGACCCGATCTACTAACGGTCAAAGAAAAGCCAACAGATAAAGAAAAGCCCTTCTACTGCATCATCACCCACAAGCCAGCAAATCCCCCACTTCAGTCCATAATAGAACTGAATTGGGACCAATTGCTGAAATCCAAACTAACCAGGCTGTATCATGATGCAAAACTGATCTTTGGTAAACGCAAAAATAAGTCTCTAAATGACGAAATTAGTGAGAGCCTCAACCAGCTCTCAGCCTAAATGGGCCAATCAACCACACATACTGCATTTCCCATGCAAAATGTGCAACAATAGGCTAGGGTGCAACTACTGCCCCTTAATAGACCACAGTGGTTAGGTAACCTCAAAGGTCAGTGGCAAACAATATCGCACTTTAATAAATGTGAACTGCCAGACTGCCAACATTGTTTATGTATTGACATGTCAAAAATGCAAAATACAATATGTTGGACCGAAAGAGCACTCATAAAAAGGATGAAAGGACACAGATTTCATGTCACCTCCGATTTAGGACAAGATACAACAGTGTCCCGCTACTACAATTCCTGTTTGAGTACCCTGGATCCACCAACTCTACGATGGGATAATGGCCCCGTCATAAGTATTTTAAGCTTCATCAAACATTCCCCAACATCACTTGAGGGAATTGCAGAAAGGAACCAAGAGGAGAGAAGATGGATGCATCGTTTATGCACCATTACTCCCAAGGGGCTTAATCTAATAGATCAACCTAGAACAAGGCCACCCGGGCAACAAAAACCGTTCAATGAGGAAAAAGACTGCTTTTTCGCCTGGCCTGCCTATGTCAACATGGAATTACACACCACTAACGCTGTGCGGACATTGTCCTACCACCATTACACCACTGCCATTGTATGTTTGTTGGTCTACCCACTAAAGGGATCTGACCCACCCCTCGCTGTATTAAACCCCCAAGGATATTTACACACCCCCATATCAATCAACTCCTGGGGTTTTTTTTGGTTACCAAAATAATGGTTACCTACAAATATACACAAAAAAACCTAATTAACCCATGGCACATAAACTAGCATTATTCTAAGATTAAACTAATTACAGATACAACCATGAGGAACATGAACCCTTTTTGTTAGAGATAAAAACTAAAAAGTCTTTTTATTGACTACTGTAGTGGCTTGAATAAGCGCACCTGCGCTTTTAAATTTTGATGGTACCATTTACCCTGTGCTTAAACAAGACCTGTGCTTATTCAAGATACAAAAATGGCCTATATTTTCATTTCAATGCCCTCATTAACCCTGCGCTTATTCAAGACCTGCGCTTATTTGAGACCCCTGCGCTTATTCAAGCCACTACGGTATTTATCTAACATATTCCTCCCCTTAATACTTTCAGCACCCAAATAGACCAAATACAATGTGACAATCTGAGTGCTACCATTCATGCCTGATAAGACACTAAGATTGAAACCACACTTATCTTTTCTTTAAAATAGAAAAATTCAAGTATTTGTAAAACTGACCCTAGACCTATGCTTGGAGATCAACTAGCACTCAAGCATTCACACTCTCCTACATGTTTCAGCATGATAGCCTGTGGTTGGTCAAGAGCCCGCATCCAGAACAAGGCTCTGCCTTCTGATTAGCTGAAGCCCTGTTGCCATAGTTTACATCAGTGGATGCATTGAGATTCAAAGCTCACTTTGTGGTAGCATAAAGACGAGACAGTATCATATACCGTCCAAATTAATTATTTCCATATACATTCCATGGAATAAATATGACTAATACATTGGTTAAATATGCAATATACGTGTAATAAACATTTTAAAGTTTAGTCAATATTCATGTAGCCAAAACTATGTGCTACTTATGTAAGCATCACATTACCCATTGCCCATAAATAGCACTGACTGGTAACTCCTTATGACCATCCGGTCTACCAGTACCTACATCAATGAGGGTCATTAAAATATGTTCTGGGTGAATGGGCCTCCCCCCGCCCCCCCCCCCGCATACACATCACACATGGAGTCACAGATAACCATAGACCGGTTGCCCCCTTGTGTATAATAGGGAAAGGGGCCGTCCATAAATGACGTCACACTGGAGGGGGTGGGTGGGTGCTGGTCTGAGTGTGACAAAGTGTGACAGGGGGTGGTAGGGTGTCAAGCCCAGTGTGACGTCACACTTTGAAAAAAAAAAACTTTTTTAAAACATGAATGATAAAGCTTTTATAGAACAGTTAGGCCTAGGAAGTTAGGGCCTAAGCCTAAGGTTAAGTTTGTTGCAGATTCGAGGTTCTATCAGCAAATTTTACTGGCTCCAATTAGTGTCAATTCTGGAGTAAGTCAGCCCCATGTTTACATCCCAGTTATACAAGCCTATGAGGCTGTGTTATTTGTGTCTCAATCACAATCGAGGCGTACATCCAACCGATAGTTTGTAAGCACCATCCATTGTCTAAAACATAGCAGCCTGCATCCCTTGGAAATTCTTTTGAAGGTATATCGTTATTGATAACCATTGGACCTGTGACTTTGCATGTCCTAATGTACAGGATAAGCTATCCAAAATAATGTGCAAGGAATGTTGATTGTAGCTAGAATTCATTATGTTAGTCACCTCGGATGCAAAGACATGTGTTACTGGTCTCCTTAAACCTGAGGAGTCACAGGATAATGGTGGCACACCTGTTGTTCCTGTCAACACTGTTAGGGATCCATTAATTGAGGATTGCTGAGCCATAAAATTCATGCTAGGGTGGAATGCTTAAATCAAAAAATTATTTCTAAGGGAGTGGCCTTTATTTATCCCCCGCTAGTGGTCTCAAGAGTGGGGGGGGGAGAGATTTCCGTGTACTTGTACGAAAATCCACCTACCCCGCCCCCCTTGTTCAATTATGACCACTCACTAAACTCATGAATACTCATGCGAATATGTTATTGTCACTTTGGACAATGCATACTATTACAGCAAAATCAATCACCACCCATTTAGAAAGACTTGCATAATTTGACTGATGGCTGTGTCTCACGAGATTGGGCCAATGTGAAAGTTCGGGTGCACTCTTTGACTGGGTGTAATATGTGCCCAGCGTAATAGAAATTCATTAAAGTAACAAATAAACTGTAATAAACCTTTTTGAATAAGCACTTGGTTAAGAATATATTCAATACATGATATTCTATTGCTTAGCCTAAACATGACACATATATGATCTTCTATAGTAGAACTCTGATACAATACCTACCTCTTTCATGGGGGGGAGGGGTGCTGATCATTTGTGACATAATTTTCTAGGGGGTGTTGGCTGATGTGTGACAAAGTGTGACAGGGGGGTGGGTGGGTCTTGGAAATGGCCCAAAGTAGTGTGACGTCATTTATGGACGGCCCCGAAGCACACATTGATCAATTCAATATTTGGAGAGATTCACAACTTTTGCTAGAAATACCATTGTGTACACATATTAATGCAATGCCTATTAAATGACTATTTAAAACATTATGTTTGCAGTGGTATATTCTGGTTTTCTCATATTATTCAAAACCTCGGGATGTGGTCTTTAATAAGTGCCACCAGGACACTACCCGGTATAAAAACTCTACCTTTCGCGAGAAACAAAATTATGTTTATTGTATATGCACCTGGACTTATAAAAAAGAGAATGATACTCGACATTATTTCTATTGTCTAGTCATAAGGTTTATACTAACAACTCTTACAAGCAGCAATGAATAAACCCAGGTTGCCGCCATAAACGGGATGAACGATCCCAAACGCAGCCTGCCTTTTTTCCATACGAAGAGTGTAATGCAAAACATGATTGTAACTGTGATTGTGAAAAATGTGAAATAAGAGCTATTTAAACTCAAACTCAACTCATATCTCTCATAAAAAGTGTGAAGGCCCAATATATATATATATATATATATATATATATATATATATATATATATATATATATATATTAGTACGGGTATTAACCACGAGGGGGAGAAGAATCCCTCCCACCAGTGACGCCGTGACGTCACCGCCGGTCGTTTCCTTCCACAAGATTGACACTTGTTTACATTATGCAGGGCAAAAATTACATTTGCATCTGTTACATTTGAAAATGGTTTAATATGAAAACGCTCTAATGAACATTGAGTTTGTATCACGTTCAATGAAGTCATCTAGTGGTTTGCTCTAAGATATTACCCGGCCGCTTGGCCCATGGCTAGCCTAGATGTATCCCATTCATATATATAAGAGGGAGTAGAATTTGCCCATTCCTGCACCTGCGTTATTGAATCTGAAGTTTGATCTGTAGGCTAAGCCCATCTGGGCCCCACCTGGCAGCCCAGGTTTGCTCCCAAGAAAATGCCAACGAGCTTGAAATTGCGCGCGGAGCACGCAAATTATCCCCCCTCCCCTCCTCCTGAAAATGGCCGAAACTGTTTACCCCACCCCCCCTCCCTCCCCCGAGGCCCCCTGTTCCTAAAAGATTATCACTGTCTGAGAACGACCACAGATTAGTAGGTTTCAAAGTGTTAACAATGTATATTATCCGAACATTAGCGTGGACCAACGCCTATCCAGTGATCATTTGATTATACATGTACCTTGTTCTTTGCGCAATAATTATTTTTAGGACTCGTATCTTCACGTCAAAGTAGATATATCATTCCCTCAAGTCCTTTATTCAATCATGAGCTAAATCTACTCCACGATTGATACAATTCAACCCTTAACTCTGATAAAGGGGATATGAATATATTTCTTATTATCACAAAATGGGTGTTTATATCAGGAAAGTTACCTCTTCATTTACACATGCTATACACTTATATGTGTTTTCTGTCAACCCTAACCTTGGTTTAGAATGTTTACACTTTTGGACAAATTTTAATAACATTTGCTCTCCTACGTTAGAAAATGATTAAAACAAAAGTTAGTTTTATCAAATTATACACCTATCCATAAACGTTTGCTGACAGTTTTTTCACGTTTAATAGGACATATTGAAAATAAACTATTGTTTCACAGCTTTCTAAACACGTTCATGAACGTTCAAGTAATGTTTATAACATGACAAAAACATGTTTTCTCTTATTAGCCTCCAGCGAACGTTCAAAACATTTTTCAAGGTTTGTCGTTTAAAATTGAATGGCGTTGAATGATATTCCAATATCTTGTACACCAAAGTTGGTGTATAAGACGGATTTCTTTAATATAATTCTCAAACAAACCTGTAACACCTAAAGAATCAAAGTAACACATTACCATGTCTTACCATGTATTTCATGTCTGCAGCCTCCTCTAATCGGCGGTAGTCATTGTGGCTGTCTACAGTCTCTTCAATATCGTCTTCATCAAATACAGATGTGGGAAAGTTGAGGGTCCTCCTGTGGGTGGCTCTGGGGGCTGCCCAGAGGGAGACCGGCAAGACCACCAACAGGAGGAAGATGGCAGCAGGCTTCATGCTGAGGAACCAGGGCTGGACGTGCACGGCAGGACTTGGATGTGCTGGTTGTGACGACTGGTCAGTGTCTGTGCCACAACCCAACAGGTGGCCGCCTTATAACGGCTGTGGGGGAGGGAGGGAGAAAGTTCTAAAGCCGTGTGTATGGTTGGTTGGTGATGGAAGCCGTCTATATCTATGCTTGTTCTTAAAGGGGATTAAGTCTTGGGGCTCTCCCACAGGACTCAAGTATCTTGGCCCTCATGTATGTTGGGTCTACATCAACAAGTTGTTATTTAGGGAAATGCCATACTACCAGAATGCAAATCTTTTGGCTTTAGGAACAGTGGTTTGAGGACAGGGATTGTGGTATTACAGGGGTGTGAGAGATTTCCAGGGGGTCTTGGGTGAGGAGGAGGGATATTGCAGGATGGAATTCCTGCTTACAATAAGCGCCATACAGCAGCCGATGTATCCCTATATGTGTTTTGACAGGATTATCAGGGGTAGACACTATAACGCTGGCCTGGGAACCAATGGCCCGTAGTGTTTTCGCCAACCTCCCTTCTCCCTTCCCTGAAATTCCCAGTGTATTCCCCGACCTCCCTTCTCCCTTCCCTGACATTACCAGTGTCTTCCCCGACCTCCCTTCTCCCTTCCCTGACATGTACAGTGTATTCCCCGACCTTCCTTCTCCCTTTCCTGACATTCCCAGTGTATTTGCCGACCACCCCCCCCCCCCTTCCCTGTCATTCCCAGTTTATTCCCCAACTTCCCTTCTCCCTTTCCTGACATTCCCAGTGTATTCGCCGACCTCCCTTCTCCTTTCCCTGACATTCACGTCCCCCACCATCTCCTCACGTCCCCTACCATCTCCTCACGTCCCCCACTATGAATACCCCAGTATCTCCTCACGTCCCCCACCATCTCCTCACTTCCACCGCCAACTTGGTACATGTATGTCCTTTACTACTAATATACGGACCCTCCATGTGATACGGTGAAACAACTTCCAGGAGTCTGAAAATTGCTATTTCAGTGCTGCATTATACTTCTGAAAACCCTCGCATAACCCGCAGGTGACCTTGACCTTGACTTTGAAAATACTGTATAACCGTGCTGGAGGTTAAAAAGTATTGACGGGTGTGAGTAGTCTAGATGAGTAAATATTACGGATCACCCCTCATGCAATGACACGTCACCTTTGGGAGTGACCCTTATCAATAACCCCCCAGGTAAAAAAGGTATATTCGGCCACACCATTTTGGGATAGAGATCAAGATGGATTAAAAAGACAGAAATGGCTTTTTCTAAACTGATGATACTTGACAGTCATGTCTTAAGTATGCTTGCACATTCAATCATACACATAAAAATAGTATTGTTCAATATTAGTGATTGTTGCAGTGATCCTATATTGAAAATTATGTGTTGGGGCGACATATGTATTACAAGGTAGGTCCAATGAATAAATTTCTAACCTTGGGATAATGTAAAAGCTTTGTGATGTTGGCCCAACATTGGGCCAACATGAAATCAATATCCTTTTTTCCGAGCATGGGCCATTACTGGGCCAGCGGTCAAACCAGCAGTGGGCCAATGTCAAAATACCATTATTGGCCCAATTTTTTGTGGTATATTGGCCCAATCATGGCCCAATGTACTTTTGTTACCTGGGCCTTATCGGGTGTGGTACACGAAATTTTGGACGATTCTATGTCATTTTTTAGAAAGGATTTTGGGGTGAAATGGTACGGTTCAAATTCACTAAGGTCACTTTCCCAGTACATGTCACATAAATAGTGTGTGTGTGTGTGTACTAGCTTTCTCAGAACCCTGCTCATCTGCCTCTCTTCCTGTTTATTTGCATACCATATTAGGAACAAAGCGGCTATATTCTAACGTATAGAAAGACGTCTTGCTTCCGGTTTATGCCTGCAGGCCTGTGTTGTCCTATTCTCTGTCTCTGTCCTATTCTGGGGATTGGAGAGTGCGGCTAAACAAACATGTCGACACTCACCCGAAAATTGGCTGTTATTTGCAACCAATCTGTTGACATTTAATCCCTATTCAAGCTTATAAATTGCCTTTGATGATGTGCAGTCTTCACGTGGGGGATATGCCATAGCATGCGTAGTAGGCTCAGTCTCACGACTTTGTAACAATTGGATAGTCTTTGAACGGGTGACGTCTTTGACCGGGTGACGTCTTTGACCGGGTGACGTCTTTGAGGCTAGAAAAGGCAATTTTTATATTTTTTATATTTTTTTCCATATCTCTGCTATTTGAAGAAATATTCCAATAGTTTTTGTATAAAACTTTAGACAGTGTAGCCCTTCAAAGTCCACATGATATAGAAAGTGACGTTTTTGACCGGGCAGAGGAAAAAAATTATATAATCGTGTAATGCACGTAAATGGACCTACATATAGATATGACAAACTTTAAATAAATTTCCTTTCATATGGTGTGAAAATATCCTTTGACTTTTCCCACCCATTTCTTACTATATAGGTCTAATTTCATGCTATTATAATGCTTCACGGTCAAAGACGTCACCCGGTCAAAGATGTCACCCGGTCAAAGACGTCACCCAGTCAAAGACGTCACCCGGTCAAAGACGTCACCCGGTCAAAGACGATCCAATTGTTACGTGAGACTGAGCCAAGCAGTGCTATGTGTACTCTCTGCCCCAGGCATCAAATCCATCCAAATTCATACTCATCTTTATTTTTAAACCTGTATTAACATCATGTTCACAATTATGCTCCCCTATCAGTATGTATAGTAGTTGAAAACAGCATTCACAATACCTGTAGGCTGTATCCCTGTTTCCTTAATCTGAACCTGAGGTCATGTGGTGCCACTGCGGTGAGTATTGGTGTAAGGTCATGCTGTTTACTGCATGGATCCATGTTCTATTTCACCCCACGTCACCCCAAGTCAGATTGCACTTTAAAGAGGCACTCACATGATATTTGGCTATCAAGTAAGTTCACGAGGAGAGTTGTTTCCCAGAGGACCACAACAACAAAGGTGCCCAAGACCCTGCCGTCCTGATAGTTGGTATGTATATTTGTCAACCGTTGCATAGACCAGAGAGATCAAAGACATAGATCACAGTTTGTCCCCGTAGAGAGTTCACCAAACCAACACACGCCATACACGGCCTATTAGGCACTGACGAGATACTGGTGGCGCCACCATGTGTACCTCTGGTACCAACTGTATTCCCCTGTTCACTAGGAACCAGCCCATAGTGGGGGAGCAATTGTATTTCCGTGGGAATTTCATGGTTATGGTAGTTTCTCAATTGATATCTATAGTTTCAAAGGTGTTTGAACAGATAGGATACCGCTCCATTTTTTATTTCTACTGTTTGAGCTATTTTTAGGCCAATTAAGGTTAATTAGTGTAATTACAGCTTAATGGGGCTCTGTCTCTCTAGGAAATAAAGCTATCAATTTTCCAACAACACCTGCCCCCCCTTAATCAAGTATGGCGAATCTCGTGGTGAGATTCATTTTTCTGTATTCCTGATGGTTGCCTAGCAACGGGCATATTTTGCTACACATTTGTAGTACCAGTGCCAAGTACAGTTGCATTACATAGAGACGTTTTGAAGATCATCTTTTCCAAGGTATATATCATATGAGGAACATCTATATATACATGTTTTGGCCCAAGGCTTGCCTAGCAACAAGCATATTTTGACCTTTTTGCATAGCAACAGCACCACTTAACTGTAGCCATACAGAATAAAGTTCTGTCTCGTATCTTGTTCATTCTACACTAAGGTTGTTACAGCATACACTCTACATACCGTATTTCCCCATGTGTAAGTCCAGGCTTATACAAGTACAAAGTAGCAAACCAACCAAGCTTATGTATACATGGGACATCATTATGCATAGGGTGGGGTTAGATTTCTAGAAACACTCTGGCACCTTTTCATACTTTCTAGAATCATCTACTATAGTCAATACTGGGGAATTTGGTGAGACCCCCTTCTGGGAGGTCTATTACAGGTGTTATCTCATCAACAAGGCTTGCCTAGCAACAAGCATATTCTGGCCTTTTTTGCATAGCAACAGCACCACTAACTGTAGCCATACAGAATGAAGTTCTGTCTCGCATTTTGTTCATTGTACACTAAGAGATATGAATTCTACAATATAATTGCCCATATATTACTTAGCAAGCATTCCATCTCTCCCAAGCCTGGGAAATCCTGACTAAAATACACTGCAAGTAGAGTTTCAATTGGATGCTAATCACCCCTCTATTGCATATGCACAGGGTAGGGTTAGATTTCTAGAAACACTCTGGCACCTTTTCATACTTTCTAGAATCATCTACTATAGTCAATACTGGAGAATTTGGCGAGACCCTCTTCTGTGAGGTCTATTACAGGTGTTATCTCATCAACCTCAGATACCCGTCTATATTACAAAGAGGAGTACCCTGACCAGATTTTCTCTATATTTTATGCATTAATACATATCATAATGATTGACAAAGCTACATACATATTTATATGGACATTATGAACATTATTTTGGCTGAAGTCTATGGACCAAAGCTGGTGTCAGAGTTCTCCTAGCAGCACATGCCGCCTCTGTGGCTTCCATGTGTCTCCCTGCCGTTTGTCAGCTTTATCAATGAGTGTCAGTGAGTAGTATACATATAACAATAGGAAGGGTGTATGGGGACGGGATGGATGTTTTTTTTTCGGGGGGGGGGGGGGGGGGGGAGGGATTAGCGGTAGAGGTAGGTGTTATAACAATGCTGGGCTAGAAGCTCTCACACCTCACCTCGCCCTCTCCACATAAACACCCACAGTTCTACAGTGTATAGTATACATTTGGACATGTATACATGAGTGTGACACTTACTGCTCAATCCTTCAAAGGGTGTACAATGTAGGCCTATTTCAAAATGTAGAATCCCCCCCCCCCCCCTCTATCCCCTTCAGTCAGGCCGTCGGTCAGCTGCTGACCAAGCTGTGAATTCTGCACGAGTTGAGGTCTACTACTGTCCGTGGATGGACCAAGCTGCGCACTTGTAGCATAGCCATCCTCCCGGATAAGGCCATACACAATTAGGCCATTCTATGGTTATTTCAAGGTCGTTTTTGAAATCGAAATTTGGTAAAACCCGCGTATAAGCCGCACCCCGACTTTTGGCCGATCCTATAAGCTGTACTGGTGATCTGACTCGCATACTAGCCACGGCTTCTACGCGAGGTTTTACGGTACCCAAAATTATCGCCTAAACCATCTTTAACACAGTATGTTTTGTATAAATATATCAGGGGCTCTTCCCCCAAACCCCTTTTTCTTTTCTGTCAGTCTAAGTTTGAAACTAAGACTATGATTTTAAGATAATGCAGAGAATAATGTCCACATCCTGTATTGATTACGTCCTTACTTGCGAGAAGGTAAAATTGACACCATGTGGTGATTGACCAATTGTAATAAGTATGCAGGTTAATCGCTTTCCTCAGTGAAGCATTAGATATTTGCAAATTGATTTTGTTGGTAGAAACGATAATCTCTGACCACAACAGAAGGGTGATTAGCCTCCAATTGAAACTCTACTTGCAGTGTATTTTAGTCAGGATTTCCCAGGCTTGGGAGAGATGGAATGCTTGCTAAGTAATATATGGGCAATTATATTGTAGAATTCATATCTCTTAGTGTAAAATGAACAAAATGCTAGACAGAACTTCATTCTGTATGGCTACAGTTAGTGGTGCTGTTGCTATGCAAAAAAGGCCAGAATATACTTGTTGCTAGGCAAGCCTTGTTGATGAGATAACACATGTAATAGACCTCCCAGAAGGGGGTTTCACCAAATTCCCCAGTATTGACTATAGTAGATGATTCTAGAAAGTATGAAAAGGTGCCAGAGTGTTTCTAGAAATCTAACCCCACCCTATGCATAATGATGTCCCATGTATAAGCTTGGTTGGTTTGCCACTTAGTACTTGTATAAGCCTGGACTTACACATGGGGAAATACGGTATGTAGAGTGTATGCTGTAACAACCTTAGTGTAGAATGAACAAGATACGAGACAGAACTTTATTCTGTATGGCTACAGTTAGTGGTGCTGTTGCTATGCAAAAAGGTCAAAATATGCTTGTTGCTAGGCAAGCCTTGGGCCAATACATGTATATATAGATGTCCCTCATATGATATATACCTTGGAATATTGAAAGATGATCTTCAAAACGTCTCTATGTAATGTAACTGTACTTGGCACTGTTACTACAGATGTGTAGCAAAATATGCCTGTTGCTAGGCAACCATCAGGAATACAGAAAAATGAATCTCACCACGAGATTCGCCATACTTGATTTAGGGGGGGCAGGTGTTGTTGGAAAATTGATAGCTTTATTTCCTAGAGAGACAGAGCCCCATTAAGCTGTAATTACACTAATTAACCTTAATTGACCTAAAAATAGCTCAAATAGTAGAAATAAAAAATGGAGCGGTATCCTATCTTTTTCAGCACCCTTTTCTCCATAGATTTCATTTATAAAAGTACCATAACCATGAAAATCCCACGGGAGCTAGTAAATGTGACAATTGCCCCCCCACTACCAGGCACATCTCATGTCCGAGATGAGGGTACAAGCAGGGTGTGAGTATTGTAAGTGGGTTGTACATGTACCTGGGCATTCCTTATGTCACCTGTCCATTATAGTGTATTGGTTAGCACAGTGAATTTCTGACACAAGGTGCAGGAGTTCTAATCCCTCCCAAGCCATGTGCACATTTTTAACATTTATTTTATACATTTTTGGAAATTAGTCAAATTGAGGAGCGACCCAATGTATAGGGTAGACTGACTTAGTATAGAGAGCCGATCACGCACCCTGAGATGTCCACCCCTATTTTATAGTCATTCATGCATGATAAACCCTCTTTTTGTGTATCACAGTACACTTTATGTGTAACGCTTGCTAGCAGAGGACGAACAGAGGCTAAACCATACATTAATAACTGCATGATTAAGGTGGACATCTCAGGTACGTGGTTGACTCTAGGTCAGTCTACCCTATAGGATAAAAGGTAATCTGAATGTTTATATATTGTAACAAAAAGTGTTGGTAGATAAACCAAATAACCTTGGTATGGCTTTGAAATCAGCACCTTTGTATTGAGGTGCCAGTGTCCTAACCACTCCCCCCAAACCTAACAGTTGACATAATAGCTGTTCAACCACCACCCATTCATAATACCAATTATGCCACTCTCTCTGCATGCTTGTACCCAGACTCGCTCAACCAGTATCTTTTTCCGCCACAAGGGCTGCAAATGGGACTGGTGGTACTACTATATTAAGATTGTTACTTCTTGCCAGGCTGTGCACAGGATTTGGTGCACAGTATTTGATTGGTGGACTCATGAGAAGAAGTTAGTTTTATATGAGTTTGCCCAGACTCTACTATTATAGGGGGTGCAGAGGGGTCCCCCCCCTCAGGTCGGAAAGTCGCCGAAATTAAGGGGCCCAGGTCACAAAGTCGCTTTTTAGACCATTTATGCTATAGTCAATTTTTTCCAAAAGTCGCAAGGTCGCTTTTATTATTGTACCAGGTCGCCAGGTCGCCTGGAAAACAGCCCAGGTCGCCAGGTTGCTTTTGACCCCTCTGGAGCCACATTATAGAGTCGGGGCCTGAGACTGGCTTGTACCCTAACCTCGTCCACGAGATTTCCCTGAGCTGGTTGCTGTAGGGTAGAAGGGTCACACTGGTACTAATAAACATGATGCTGTCCCCTGGACATCCTGCTACAACGTAATAGCCCACCAATGCATGCGGGCACAGACCCGGGGGGGGGGACACTTGGTATGTTTTGTATACACAGGTGTGCGGCTGGGAAGGGTACTTTTTGAGCAAAATCCCCTCACCAAGGGTCTGCTTTTCGCCAAAAACAAGCACACCTCACACATGTACTTCTGTCCTCAGCAAAGACCACACAGATGACCATTCACAGCAGTGCCCCCTTGTGCAAAGTGAGGAAAGCACACATTTACCAAATCTATATTTGGGGAGATCTACTATTTTTTGCTAAAAACACCACTGTATCTACATATTTATGTACTACATATTAAAGGGTTATCTAAAGCAGCATGTCTGCAGTGCCATATTCTGGTTTTCTCATACCGGGGTATTATTCAAAACCTCCGGATGTGGTCTTTAAATGCTAACCTGGTTTGCATTACAATGATTCAATGTAAATTCATCTTCTAATGTCAAATCCCAGATGGAGCCACATATAGTGGATCCTGCCATAGATAGGTGGCCTGTTTTTGAAATAATGGTAATTTTCAATTAATCTATATGTTTGACAACTTAACAATTCAATCTTGTGATAGGTTTGATAAGATACCATGATCACTTGATAATATCCATATGAATGTAGCTGTATGGATCTATACACCTATTTTGTGGTAACATACTATGCATATATCCCCACCTCTGACAACTCTGCCTTGTATCAATCCTATAGAGTAAAACCTCTTGTATAGGCCATGGCTAGTATGCAAGTCAGATTGCCAGTGTGGCATATAGGATCAGGGCAAAGTCAAAGTATGGCTCATCCGTAAGTTTTTAGATGTATACTACAGTAAGTAAAGTCACCATAATCAGACTCCCCACGAGCCTTATAGAATATTCACAAAGTCTGTAATAGCACTGGCAATAACACTGTATCTCTGTATATTTGAATACTCTGAATCAATTAACGGTGGCTCTACGTAAAATGAACAGTGATTCTACGTAAAATGAACAGTGACTCTACGTAAAATGAACAGTGATTCTACGTGAAATTGACGGTGACAGTCACCGTCAAAATAACGGTGGAAGTTATGTCCCAAAAGTTGCCGGCGATTCACCATTATTTCAACGACTTTCTTTTTACAGTGTAGTGAATGTTGCTAATGAACATTTTTCACTAAGGTCCACCAGTTTCAGACTGGTCAATAAACTTAAACGAGTTTTCCTTTGTGTTTATATCTTACCTTTTTCAATTCAAATTATCCAAATTATGATTTGGAGGTGCCTAAGATAGCCATGTTTTTGTTCAAATCAATGACACTAGATCTTTTAAAAAGATTTACACGTAAAATCCTTCAAACGCATATTCCAAAGAAACATGTGCATTATGAAGAGCAAGGTGATGGTAATACTGTAAGTGATCAAGAGCGAGAGGGATGGAATGAGCGCGTAGGAGGCACGGGGCAAAACAGAAGAAATAATATGTCTAACAGTAGCAAGCACAGCACAGCACATCGCGTGTTTTTAATCTAACCCTCAGAAATGAACTGATGAAATGATAGACATATGGCGGCCCTATTTATGCTAATATCTATGACAATTATACAGTTTTGACTAATCATAAGGTTTGATCAATGCATGGCTGAATATGCTTTTTATGGCCCTAAATTGTGTTTCAAGTACATATCAGACACCCCTTTATTCTTTAGGCCACAATATACAGGTCCTACAAGGCATTTTCTATTTTTGTAGCTTTTGTTCAGATCATAAATATGACAGTAGCCAAATACCCCATGGAGAAGACGTCTATCACATATTGTTCTTAATAAACAAAACAATATAGATGCAGTTTAGAGAATAAAAAACGTTTAAAGAAATTGAATTAATTAAATTAAATTAAATAATGCCAATTTTACTGTTTTCAGAGGTGAATAAAATCATAAGAAAGCATCCCACTGACTATTCCTTCCTATGTAATGCTAGGGAAATGTGTCGGATCACCTTGGATGAAAGGTATTGATAGGAGGCGTGGCTAGCAGTCCTTTTGCAAATCTCAATAATCTGGTGGTGTATACCTTGGAATTCTTAAGTAAAGATGTTCATTTGGCTTGTGGTCGCTACTATTATACTAATAGCTCAATCGGGATTCATGCCCTGTAGTCATCGGTTAAATGTGTACTACCCAGCCAGCATTAATTACCCATATATATTTTACTTGGCAAGCTGGGCTTAATATTTTCACATGTATGGCTGTGTCTCATGACCTTGGGACAATGTTTTTGTCTCTGATCGGGTGCCGTCTCTGACCGGGTGCCGTCTCTGACCGGCTGCCGTCTCTGACCAGGTGTCAGAAAAAGGTGTTTTAAAAAGAATTATACTCATATATATATAAGGATTTGGAAAAACGTTATGGCGGTTGTTATATAATCATAGTTATAATTATAATTAGCCTCCTGCTGCTAGTATTTTGACCTTATCAAGCCAAGCCGGTCAGAGACGGCACCCGGTCAGAGACGGCACCTGGTCAGAGACGGCATCCGGTCAGAGACAAAAACATTGTCCCAAGGTCGTGAGACACAGCCGTATACATTTTTACGAATTTGCTAAAAAGTACATTTTTGTGTGTACTCAAATTCACGAATTTTGGAATTTGATAGCTATATGACTATATTGGATAGATATTCACACTGTACATATTTTAGATTTTAGAAATCCGAGAAATCTGAGAAAATATATGCAGCGCAAAATATAATACGTTTACAGTAAAGCACAAGGTGTGACAAAGCTAGAGCCCCAATCATCTTTCAACCCTACACTGTAAAAGAATTCCCTTGAATTCAAGGAGGATCTCAGTTAAATTTAACAGTGCATCACCGTTTTTTTGGTTTACAGTGAATCACTTTAAATCTCACCTATTTTACAGTGAAATTCCATAATCCATTGCAGTGAAACTCCGTTATTTCTTTAACAGTGAACCTCTGTTTTCTGGGTAGTTCTATCTTTTCCTACCAGATGGCAGCTTAGTTCCTCAGGAGAGTTTTCTGAAGGTTCTAGGTTCTAAAGCAGTATAAATATGCCAATATGCTAATATTTCTCAATATCTTAATTCATTATAAAGTAGATATACATTTTACAGATGTAATTTAAATTTGATGAAATATTCACAATCAATAAAAGATTCAATTGTGTGGGACACTGAGCAGTAATTGTAATACCATAGACACCCATCTTGTGATAATAATATATATGCTCAGCACTGTAGTTGGTGATCTATAACAATTCTAGAGTAATGTTTGCTCATGAATTGTGATGATAAAGTGCTGCGTATGTGCTTCATAATAATTATGAGGTCCTGGCACAAGACTTCGAATGAAACAAAAACGGATATGGTTGATAATTATAAGGAACTGTACACTGATATAATCACTGAATAGAACAGGGAAATTCTGTAAAAATTATGGTGACTTCTAAAACGGAGTTCCCTTAAAAAAACGGTGACTTCCAAAAACGGAATTCCCTAAAAAAAAGTGGGTTTCCCGGCTCCTATTGATGCCAGTGCTTCTCCGTTTTTTCTACGGAATATTTTTTACTGTGTAGATGGCCCTCTGTACCATATATTTGGACATAGACAGTAGCACCATCTGCTTAGCAGTATACAAACTGCTAAGACCACCATCACCTTTATACTTAAGATGGAGCCACATGTCCATGGCCAAATACATGGTACAGTAGGGCCATCTAGGGTTGAAAGCTGATGGGCGTCTAGCTCTGTCATTCCTTGTGCTATATACAGTCATCTACTCCTAGCACAAGCATGCCACTCAGTTTACGTACTGGAAATACTCCTGGTGGTCGAGAGGCAATATCATTGATATAAGCAGAGGCTGAAGGCCGAGGTTTATATCAATGATATTGACTCGAGACACCAGGAGTATATCCGACATACAGCCCGCTTTCATATATTGATTATGTAAAATAGGCTAATTACAGCACTTTTTCCACACATGCGGCCTAGGAGGATATCCTATATAACCCTCCTAGGAGGTTATATGATCATCAAACATGTACTCTGTCTGGTCTCATAGAAATACAATGACCATAGCCTATGCTTGAAGAGTGTAGCCTCATTCTGATACAATCTAGTCCTACATAAACTAAGCATGAACCAACTCTCACAGCCAGACTCTGGGGTCAAGATCCTTGAGTGCATGGTTTGGACTTCCAGATGCTGGGTTCGAAGCCCATGCATGGCAGAACTTTTGATATGCCCGATACACTTTTTTTTTCTTTGGCTTTTCTGATATTTCAAGAGAAAAAAAGAGAAAAGAAAAAAAGAAAGAAAACGGGGGTGCAGGGGCAGAGCCCCCGAATTATTCAACAGGAGCACCAACTAAACAGCACTCTTAACTTTGTCTAATGGGACAATGTCTCACCACCATAGACCCTAGTTAGCTAGTAGGCCATTCAGATATTTCAAGGAAAAAAAATGGGGGTGCGGGGGCAGAGCGCCCGATTTACACAACAGCACCACCAACTAAACAGCACTCTTAACTTTTTTTTGATGTGACAATCCCTCACCACCATATAGACCCTAGCTAACAGGCTCAGACACATGTGGCTGTGTAGTCCTGCTGCTAAGGTACAGGGTACTTCTTGTTGGCATTGGCTCAAAAGGGGTTCAAACCCCTCAAAGTTTTTAGATAGCGTTACTCATTGGGCTCAAAAGGGAGAAGCAGTACATATACTATTTGGTGATGAGTATCATCGCATGAGTCCTGATGGAGGAGTTGGTTAGCTGGTGGGCTCAATAGTTCTGAGGTTGTGGGTACGGATCCTGCTATATACCCTGACTCTCAAAGAGAAAAAGAGCTCTTAAATATAACCACCTCCTAGGGGTGTATGGTTGTGTAATGGGCACGTCTGACCTAGCTCACGTGAGTGCACGGACAGACGTACACAGTGAGTCTTAACCCAGTCTTACAAATGTCTAACAACCTGATCATATGCAGTCTTACGCCGGTTCCTTACTCATGGCCCCCCCAACTCCCATTTTTCTTTTCCTTTTTCCCTTCTTTAGGAACAGTTTTACATATTATTATGACTTTAAGATCAGGTTGTAAGACATTTGTAAGACTGGGTTAAGACTCACTGTAAACGTGTGTCCATGCACTTGCGTGAGCTAGGTGCCATATGCGTGTAATGGGGTCTGGTTGTTCGAGTATACTCTCGTTCCCAAATACTCCCGAAGGAAGGCTCTGGTAACAGCCAAATGACCTTGAACTTGGGATTTTGCTGGGTCTGGGCAACCCCTGCTGGTAGCCTGGAACCAGTGGACAGGAACTAGAATGTATGATGGTAGTTTTACTGTATTTCACCATCAGACTTTCTGGTTCCATTTCCTGTTCCTGTCCACTGGTTGACCAGACCCAGCAAAATCTGTCATTTGGCTGTTACCAGAGCTTTCCTTCGGAAAGAAGGAAGGCTCTGGGAACGAGAGTAGTTCGAGTAGAACATTAATTGTAGTTCAAAACTGTGCCACTAGAAGTTCTCAGAGCAATTTGTAATTCATAAATCCTACACCTGAAGGCATAATATAGGAGAATGCAGGGGGCCTTGATGTCTCGGACCACCAAAACATTTTGCATTATAATCTAATATACAATAATATGCCCTAAAAGTGGTCAAAGGTCATTCAATCCCATTGAACTAATCATGATACTTTAGAGCCATGTTCGTATTTCATTCTGAGACCAGGAAATGTCAAATTTTACCGATCCAGTCGTTTTCGATTGACCTTTGCTTAAAGCGGCATAATCACTATGTGACTTAACTGCCATATTGGTAAAGTCTGCCAATTTTGTCACCTTGTTTAGACCCTCACATTTTAAGATATGGAGGTGCTAGAGTTGTCAAAGCGGGCTCATTAAAAGGGGGATTTAATTTTACAACTTCTACATGATGTCTCACAGAACAAAACAATAAAGATAATGAAATGATTACTTTTGCATATTCCATTATTATCATTTATGATCATCTATCCAATATCAAGATCGTCATAGGGGGATTAGAACGTTTTTATTATTAATGCACAACAAACGAGACATTTTGTCATGCTAAGTTTTTATTGGATTGACTGCATCACAGATATTGTACATTTACGATATAGACGTTTACGAGATAGTGTTTCCAAACTGAGAATTGTTTCTCAAGTTAGCCCACAAGTGAACTAAGCTTCAGGTTTGAAAACCTTTCACTATTCATTTTATGTAGATATTGAGAGAATATATCTAAAGTCTGCTTTACAAAAAAAATATGTGTATATATATATATATATATATATATATATATATATATATATATATATATATATATATATATATATATATATATATTTATTTATACCAAGGCTGTCACAGTGAGCACGTGGTTTCAAGATGCAACAGCTACTATTAGTAAATTCGGAGTACTATCCTCATGTCCAGCACGGAGTAAATACTACTACTTGTGACGGTCCATGGCTTCACGAGGTTACGTTCGGTGGGCAGATACAGCTGTTAGAGACCTCTTGATGTCTCCACTAGCAGCCTTCTGGAACATCGCAGGTTCTGTGATGGGAAATGATATAGTTTTAAAAATAGATTATTCAGTGGCAATTATTGAATTACGAAAATAGGAAATATGTCACATACTCCCTAACCCTAAGTGGATATTGGTAGTCAGATCAAAAACATTGTCCTCCACGTTGTATTATCAGCCCTCAGCTCAGAATCGGCTGTGGAGGAAGACTCTAAAACGACACTGAATCTATGAATTCTTGAGAGACTGTATTTTATCCTTATCGTTCTCTATCTGGGGTTTCGTACTAGATACGCCTTGTTGGCAATATTAGAATAACAAAAACTCCCCATGTTATGATAACTTTGCCAAAATAGGAACAACAGCCTGGTTGTCAAGTCTACCGATTCCTACCAGCCTGCTTACTTTCGATGATTAGCACAATTAAATCAATGACACAGTAGTTGTATCTGAACCATTGTGATAATGGATTGGCGTCGATCTCTGTACTCACCCGCAGGTCTTGGCGCAGGTAAAGTCCATAAAGTTCTTGTACCGGTCTTCAGTACAACGGGCCTTCCAGGTTGGACAGATGTCAATGTACGCATCGAAACACTCGGGGCAGGAACCTGTCAAGGATTGCAGACGCATGTGTATGGACATTTACATTATTTCAATTATTAGAACCACAAGCTCCTGAATATATTGTTATAATAAGGGGGTACACAAACTGTTCTGGTGCATGCCAATCAAGTACAATCAAATACGTGAGAAGTCAGATTCTCGCTTTAGCTGATTCCAGCTCAATGTTCTGATTGGAGATCTTGGAAACCAATGTCAGTGGCCTTCCATAGAACACACACCAAAAATCGAGGGTCTTTTATGTCAATGATATATGTGTGAATTGGCAAAGGATCAAGGGTCAACTTATGGAGAATGTGTGTGTGTATACATATACATGTACTGGTCATACCACCCTGGAGGATAAGCACATGTATGTCATTCATTGTAAATCTACACACGGATCAGAATGGAAATAAAAGTTTAATCTATTCTTAAAAAATACTTCATGGAAAGCATTGGTATGTGAGGGCTGGGCTAATTCACAACGGTTTGATAAAGAACATTGTATTGGTCTAAAACCTGCCACCTTGTTCCCGATGAGAACCCACACAGACTATAGCCAAAGAGTTTGGATGCAAGACGACATGAGCCCCATTTTAAAAATGGGGACAAAAATTAGGGATAGTGAAATATAATTCCCAAAATATTTTTCCAAGATCTATTATTTCTCATCTCTTAAGCACATACTTATTATACACTCTGTTATCAAAGTACAATAATTGACATCAGGGTGTCTTTACATAAGAAACACTATATGGTTCAATTCTGGGATAGAGGTATCGTTTTGCATCCAAAATCTTCTTTTATTTAGTCTGTTACTGTAGATCATGTGGTGTCGTGTGTTTGTCTCAGTATTGTCATAGCTAGAAATTCAATTATGAATGGGATTATATTCATTTAACTTAACTATCAAATCACGACGTCAGTTTTATGACGTACAAAAACTCTAGACTCACTCTGGCACAGCTCTCCATAGTGACCAGTGGTACAGCGACACGTGCACTTGACGTCGTCCCACACACCATGAGATCCACAGTTTTTGGCCGGACCGCATCCTAATCGAAAAGAAAACATGCGTTTCAATTTGCCAATAAATAATAAGTTCACATTGTTAAAGTACAAATTTCTAGCCATTAGCTAACTTTAACTTCTAGAAATAGGGATACCACCTCCTGCATGGTTTGGTAGTGGTGTCAACGACGTTTTTGAAAAAAGGTTAATTGTCACAGTGACTTAACTCAGGTAGATACAGAATATAGGAAGATGCCTGCATCAGCCTTACCTGGGGCAGGAGTGGGGGCTGGGGTGGCATCAGTACAGGTAGTTGTGTCTATGGTCGGTGGTTCTGTTGAGTATATTGTACAATTTTAAACTAGGAAGACGGTTATAAATGTGACAAGCGAATATAGGCACTTATATATATAATATATATGTCGGATTGTGTGCATTCAATATTTTATGATGCCATATTATAGATTTTTCTTTTCATTTGATTATCTCCCTAACATCTATAGAATTGAAGCCAGTACCTAGCTATTGTAGGAATATACAGACTTGTCTGGAAAACAACATTGAAAAACCTTTAGAAAGCTGTAAATTCATAAACACCATGCTAAGACAATGTAAAACCCTGATAGCTTTCCAATACAAGTTAGGTAATATATTTTTAGTCAATCTACTTCATATATAACTTCTAAGACTCCAAGTCGGATTAGTTACTGCTATTGGAATACCAAGGCCTTTGAGGGCTTTGAGTGCCAACACCTACTGCAGAGTCCGCACATCTTGGGACACGTTTGGGGTACATGACCTTGGGCTTCTGGCAGGGTACATGTCCACTCGGGCCAGGTTGTTCCACAGTGGCTGCTCAAGTCAGAACACGCCCCTATAATGTAGATTGTCATGCAATGTATCATAAACTATAATTCATAATTAATCTAGAAATGTATGATGTTGATATTTTGCCCAGTTTCCTTTTCCTATTTCCCTGGAAACCTAGTGTTAGGGATTGCGCTATGGTCTACCATTTATTGTATTGGATAATAAAATTGATTGAAATTGGAATTTGACATCGTTCCAAAATTGATCTTGTATTAGATAATAACATTGATTGAAATTGGAATTTGACATCTTTCCAAAATTGATAAAATACGATCTTCCTCTTCGTCAAATGTCACGTATTATATTATTATTGAGTTAATTGCCCCTTTTAGTTTCAAGGATCAGGATGTCCACGTCCTTATACGAATTTTATAGTGTGAATAAAACACCGTTAGACACCATTCAGGATGGAAACAGTGAACTGTCACACTAGACTCAGGGTCCCCCCGGAGTCAATAATCCAAGTTTTTTCTGTGGTAATGTAGTGTGGAAATGGACAGTGGCGGATCTAGGATTGTCTGGAGGGGGGCGCAAACCTGGCCAATCTGGAAAAACTGTCGGTTTCCCGCGGGCAAAGCCCAGCAGCCGTACACGGGCAATTTGGGGGCATGTCCGGCATACTACCACATTAGGTCTCCCTGTGGGGTTGGTCAAAACACGAATCCTTGTACTGTACAACTGGAACCACCCTCTGAATACTTAACAGTGCATCACATTTACACTAGGTGGCAGTGGGAATAACCACATAATGGATACCTACATTTATAGGTATCCGTGGGTCATACCGTTCTAAATAAGGGGTATATTGCGCTTTATTTTTTTGAAATACAAGACTTCCTATGCTTTAGCATTGAAGGGCCGTATTCAATGGCCCCATTGAATACAATGTGGCCGTATTCAATGGGCTAGGAAAAGATTGTTTTTTCTTCATAAAATGGCTTCAAATAAAAAATAAACACAAATGCCAACTACATTGATACCATCTCTGATGTATTTCACTCGTGGTGGCTGGGGCATATCCCACTCAGCCTGCGGCTTCGTGGGATATGGCCCCAGCCCCCACTCGTGAAATACAACAGAGATGGTATCAATAGGCGTTGGCATTTGTCTATTTATTTAGTAGAATAGAAGTACGGGAGAAGTCAGGATCGTTCTGCTACTAAATAAGGGGTATATTGCGCTTTATTTTTTTGAAATACAAGACTTCCTATGCTTTAGCACTGAAGGGCCGTATTCAATGCCCCCCATTGAATACAATATGTCCGTATTCAATGGGCAAGGAAAAAATTGTTTTTCTTCCTTAAATGGCTTCAAATAAAAAATAAACACAAATGCCAACTACATTGATACCATCTCTGATGTATTTCACTCGTGGGGGCTGGGGCATATCCCACTCAGCCTGCAGCTTCGTGGGATATGGCCCCAGCCCCCACTCGTGAAATACAACAGAGACGGTATCAATGGGCGTTGGCATTTGTCTATTTATTTAGTAGAATAGAAGTAAGGGAGAAGTCAGGACCGTTCTATACTAAATAAACCGTAATATACCCCTTATTTAGTAGCAGAACGATCCTGACTTCTCCCTTACTTCTATTATTCTAAATAAAGCGCAATATGCCCCTTATTTAGTAGCAGAACGGTCCTGACTTCTTCCTTACTTCTATTCTACTAAATGAAGTGCAATATACCCTTTATTTAGTACTAGAATGGTCCAGACTTCTCCCTTACCTCTTCTCTACTAAATGAAGCGCAATATACCCTTAATTTAGTACTAGAATGGTCCAGACTTCTCCCTTACTTCTATCCCATATACCCTTTATTAAGTACTAGAACGGTCCTTAATTCTACCAAATAAAGGTTGATCTATCCTTTATTTAGTACTACAAAAGCGTCGTCAAAAGTCGTCAATCGTCGTTTTTAGACCTCATTCCCCTATAGGGAACTGTAGGTTACCCCTAGATATACCGTAGCTATGTATTGAGTTAATCAGACGAATAGCACTTTTAATACATTGCCTGCACCAAACCCTACTCTTACTATACTACTCACAGCGGGACCCTCCCGTAATTGGTATCTATAAGCATCAAAAAAGTAGGGAAATACCATGAATTAGTTCAATGTTATTACTGCTATCAATAGAGGGGTATTTGTAGTATTTGTTGTACTTTAAACTGTATTTTTAGACCGACTATTAAAGAAATGACAGCATAATTTGGATCCAAGCCCTTTCCTTCTAGACTAGAACCTTCCACGTTTTACTCCCAACCTGCCTTCCAATGCTGTAGCCCCCATAGGGAAAAACGTCGTCAAAAAATGGATAATCTAAAGTGGTAGTATGCCTCTTTTTGTGGGGGGGGGGGGGCAAAGGCCCGTCGGGCCACCCCCCTGTATCCACCAATGATGGATATGCTGCTACACGATTACTTGTAGTTGATCTCATGTATTAGACTCAGGACTCACAGACTTCAAATCAACTATAGCCATTTGCGACCATACCATGCATCACAACTATGTGTCCAAATAAATCGGACATGGCGCCCACTTTGAGTTGAGATGACCATAACTTATTCTTATGATTCAAATATGTTCAACTTACTTTCACAACCAGTTCCGAAGTAGCCGGCAGGGCAGGAGCAGGTGCAGTCCTTCTCGTTCTTCACACCACAGTTCTCACACTTTAAGTTGCACTCTTAAATAATAAATGCAGAATAACTAAGTTCATTAGCGACAGCTTACATTGACATATTTTGGCAAAGCGAGAAACGGGACCTGATACTCTGTCCACCATGGCAGCCATTTATCACTTGTGTACACGGAGTACACCATCACACTTTTGAAGGCTGAAAGCAGGAGATCTATTGTGACAATATTGTAGCGTCAACCGTAATGTGAAGGAGACAGAACTCGTCAAGTATAGTAAAACCGAAGATCCTTTATTGCCCTGGCTCTCTCTGGTCACACCAGCTAAGTATCGTCAGACTCTGCCCTCCCGTCCGGCATCTAGACTTTAACTCAGTACACTCTTTACGCTGGGGCGGCGGAGCGGCACTTGTGTTACTTTTAATTATTTTTAATAGATAGTAAGCATTGTAAGTTTTGTATATTTGCTTGTCATGTTTTTGTCTAAATGTATCTGATGACTCTTCTTAATAAATTCCTAAAATAATATCAATGATATATTCATGAGCGCCATAGGAGCCAATGTCTGAGTGTTTACATTTTCAGATGTTCATACATTTGTTAATCACGTCAGCGATCTAGCCCCTGATTGTCTGGGAAAAGTAATAATTAGGCCCTAATTCTCAAAGGTTTGTCATTCCTCTGGTTATCAAAAGGACCTTTCTGTAAATGATCACGATTATGTGTATTGATAGAAAAGGATACTCACCACAATCTTCAGAGTCCGAAACCAAGTTACAATCACCTGCAGAGAGAGGATAATACGATACATTGTTGATGGCCAGCATGGGTATGTAGGCTTGAAATATACTGTAAATTCTCGCGTATAGAAGCCGCAGCTAGAACGTGAGTCGGATGGCCAGTGTTGCTTAAGGGAGTGGGAAAACGAGTTTTTAGATGCACACTACAGTGCTAAATTCGTCATAATCAACCCCCCCCCCCCCATAGCTTATATCATTTGTCAAAGTTAGGGGATCAGCCTATACGCAGGTTAGGCTTATTCACGAGAATTAACAGTCACCCCAACGTGTCAGTATTATGATTCTGCTGTTATCTGCTGTTTCCAGAGCTCCATGAAACTCATAACTGACACCTAGTGTGCAATGGTCCACACTAATTACTCTTTATTGACTCATGATGTTCCGATGGTCCGTTGTGTTCAATAACGATAGTCAAGACTCTAAAAGGTTTTGGAGAAATATCTTTCCAGAAGAAATTCAAAATTCTAGATATTCCTCTGGGCATCTTCGACAGGTTCTCTTTCCAATTTATGTATGTGTATCAGAAAGATAATTGATCACTTACGGCAGAGTCCGTCCTCACACCATTGTTTGCCTGATGAACATCTGGTACAGGAGTCTCCCTTTGTGTAAGGCTGCTCCATATAGCTATTAGCTCTGTAATCAAAGATCATTGAAATGTTATTTAGCATATGTATAAAATGTAATACAACACAGGATTATATTGAGATAAGACACGGAGTACACTTTTGAAGGCTGAAAGCAGGAGATCTATTGTGACAATATTGTAGCGTCCGCCGTAATGTGGAAGGGGACAGAACTCGTCCAGTATAGTAAATCTGTAGATCCTTTATTGCCCTGGCTCTCTCTGGTCACACCAGCTTAGTATCGTCAGACTCCACCCTCCCGTCCGGCATCTAGACTTTAATTTAGTACACTTGTTACGCTGGGGCAGTGGAGGGGGTCTGTGAACCCACACCCCCCCCCCCTCCATCGCCGCTACAAAATATTTATAAGTTGTTATTAATTAGCAATCTGATGATCTGCTGCTACTTTAGAGGAAGGCCTAGCCATGCTGCATAGGCCTGCCAATACTGCACGGGCTGCCGATGCTGCACAGGCCTGCCTATGATACATAGGCCTGCAGATGATTGTTATTGTGGCTGCTGGGTTTTCAGAGGCATAGGCAGCAAACCTTTATAGGGGGGAGGCAGGGGGGCCAAGCCAACCAACTTTAAGCATCATCTTTTGCATAATACATACTTTTATGGGAAAACACATACTTTTATGGGAATCTTATAGAAAAGTAGTGTTTGGGGACCCTTAGGTTCTGATTTGGGACCCAGGCCCCTCGGCCCCTATTTTTCCTATAAGTTTTGGGAATAATATGTTTTATACTAGAGGGTCTTTGCAATTTTTTTTTTTGGGGGGGGGGAGGCAACGCATTCAGCCCCCCCCCCCCCCTCTTTTGAGATTAGGGGGCCGCCCAGGCCCCCTTTTCCCACGCCACTGGTTTTACCTCATGAAGAATCATCTGTTGCCAAAATAAGGGGCTGAAGGAAGTAACCATTCTTTAACATGGGTAGATATATTGAAGACCACATCCGGAGGTTTTCAAGTGGTTGTTTGGCTATATTAAACGGGTGCCTTGATATATTTACTGATTGTTTCATATAAAAATCAACTCCTGGGGAGTATATTTCTTTCTTTATTATTTGATTAAACTAAGACCACTGTCAGTTACTCTCCTGCATGAAATACCAGTGATTGTACTGTCCCCAGTGAGAACCACATGAACTACAGTACCAAATACCCAATGTGAGATCACATTGGGTGACAACCAACCCAATGGGGGGGAAAGCACATATTGATCAATTCAATATTTGGAGAGATTCACAACTTTTGCTAGAAATACCACTGTATACACATATTAATGCCTATTAAAGGATTGTTTAAAACATTATGTTTCCAGTGGCATATTCTGGTTTTCTCATATTATTCAAAACCTCCGGATGTGGTCTTCAACATCAGCTCTAAAGCCATAGCATCAATGACAACAACACACTTACCCCGGGTTATAATTGCAGGTGAAGAACAGAGTATTTGAGATGTTCTTATTCTGGTCTGGGAAGTACATGTTACTGCACACCTTCTTGGCACATCCCACCTTATCTGACTCAGCCCACACCAGCTGGAGGAGGAGTGCAAACAGGCATCGTCAGAGGGAGATGTCACAGATGAGTGGTTGTTAAAATAATTTATTATAGCTAACAGTTTAGTAATCAAAGTGGTAAATCAGGCTATTTTACCATACCATGTTATCATTGTCTCGCCAATAAGCTGAGGAAGATGCTAAATAACCTTTGAGTCCCTCTTTTGCAGGAGAGCTTAAAGTGTGGGGACACATGGATTTCTAGAGATATGGACCTAAGAGAACACTTTAGACAATAATCTACTTATCATAATTTAGACCATGCTGTTGTGGCAGTCCTTTTTAGAGTTTAACTTTTTTTTTAACATGCACCTACTTGCAGATAGTGGCCACACATCTTCCCTTCCTGGCAGGTGTTGGAATCGTAGTCGTAATAACCTATCTCGTTGTAGTACCTTGAGATCATGTAATCTATTCTGAAGGGACAGAGCAACACATATTTGTCAGTCTTGTATCTTCACCATTTGCGCTCATTGATTCTTAAAGACAATAAACTTGATGGAAATGACGACAGGTCGGTATACATTTACTTTGGTTCCAGGAGTTTTTCTCCTTGGCAGCCTGATTCTGCACTGCTGAACGGATTTATTTTTAACACCCTCGCCATGGTTTCCATTGTCTTTTGATGAGACCACATACATCCTTTTGAGTGGCCTAACCTGACCATCATGTTGATATGACAGTTATCCCAATGCAACTCTATCAATCTGCATGTAAAGCTTAACACCCGATGTAATCAAAATTTTAAAAAATCTTAATTGCAGACACTCACGAGAGACCCGTAAAGGTTGCGAAGAACATGTTCTGTCCTACAGTGCCAAAGGACATGCCTGGCCAGGTCAGGGTGCCGTGCTGGAACACACACTTGTCCACATGAGCCTGCGAAGAATCAGCCAGCTCCTGGTCCCAGCTCTACAGGAAGACACAGAAACAGGTACATTACATATAAAACTTACAGAATTGCAGTGACAGTTTGCAGTAATGAAAAGGAAAAAGTGCATATTGCGACAAAAGTATGCAAATAGTCCCTATACCCGTTAAGTCAAAAAGTTCTGGCAGGTTGGGGACTGGTTGTGAGTCACTCTTAAAGCCCAAATAGCTCACTTCCCATAGGAAACGCACTGAGCTAACGATAGATAAGACCATAGCGGTCCCATCTATGGAAGACATTTTAGAACATAACCAGAAGAAACTTACTTGGGACCACTTGCTCAACGTGTATATGCCTACCCCAGTAATTTCCCATATATATTGCATTGTTGTACATCATACATCCCACATCGTACAAGCAATAATCGAGCAATCAAATAAATAACCTCCCTCATCCCACTAAATCTCATGGAAACCATGGGAGTATACAACAATGATTGTTTCTTATACTTAAAAGGTCAAAAGCTTTGGATCCGTTATTGGGAATCCTGCTACATACATTTAAAATGCTACCCATTTCTAGTGTATATGATTTAAGTTTGCATTCATTGCATTATGAATATATCACTTCTTAGAGAAGGAGAACAGCATAGGCTTTAATAATGGGATGAGTTGATATAACAAAGAAAAGTGGGGGAAACTTAAAGCTGTATCGAAAAAAGGTATTCCATATGTATTGAACCTTTACTTGCAGGTTTACAATGAGTTTGAAGGTCATGAGAAAGTTTCAGTGCTTTGCAACGATTCTGTTCATGGGCAACTTTCAATAATTGCCAGATATGTTATCATATTCAACATACATACACTAAATGAAAAAACTTCCTTTGAAAAATGTTCTCCAGCTGAGAATCACATGGACATAGAGAATCGGTATGGGAGCACAGATCTTCCCTTTGTGACGTCATTATTGCTGTGACGTCATCATTAACGCTACCCTACGGCTGGCCTAAATAGCATTGATCTAAGTACCGCCGAAAATGGCCTCCGCATTTACTATCACATAGTACAAGTACCAGCATAGCAGTGGATTAAGCAATCTATACAGCCTAATGGATGCAGGCCTTTCACATAATAATATAGTCAGTTTAGCTAGCTTAGGAGTTATATAGATGTAATACTTGAGTAGGTATTCCCAGATGATCCGATAACTGGTCTGGAAATCGGGTATTTTCTGATGCCTATCTACCAGCTGGCTACGTCTGAATAGGGTTATCATAGCCATTAGAAATACTAAGAGATTTGGGTTCTGGGAGCAACCAAGAGAATTGCAGCACGAGCATGACATACCTAATTGGGGGGGGGGGGGATTCTTGTCTTTATATCATATTGGAGTATGATAAGAAAATACCTGTGCTACGTAAGCAAACTTGCCACTTGTAACAAATGTATACCCAGGTACCCAGTCTGGATCAGTGTTAAATTGGCCTTTGTAATGCACCCATGGGTGGATTGGACAGGCTATCAAGGGCCGCTAGCACACCCACTCATGGGTACATGATTGTTATTAGAGCTGGTCTCCCTACCTAATGTGGTGTAATATGGTTAGGGGCATTTAAAGGGCCCCAGACGGGGGGTTGCTGTGTCACTTGTCGATTTTAAGAAATGTCAATGTCCCTTGTCGATTTTAAGAAAAGGGTCTTGTCACTTGTCACTGACACTGTAAAATTGTCACTAGGTCTCATGTCACTTGTCGATTTTAAGGAATGCCTATGTCATTTGTCGATTCTAAGAAATAGGTCTTGTCCCTTGTCACTAGGCTCATGTCGATTTGTCGATTTTACCCGTCTGGGGCCCTATTTAAAGGCGCAGATCTCGGTACCCCTCCAGCGGCAGTCGGAGTGGAGCCGGGACAGGTACTCAGCCCTATATATAGGGGCACTGGGGCTTTAAGTCCAGTAACTCATTCTGAATGAATGTGGTTAATTTTCATATATTTAGAGATATCTCTGAGCTTTCCAAATACTTATGCAAAACCATCCGCAACATCTACAATAATTATGGCAAGAGAAATTTGGTTGATTCAAGGTGAGATACCACACAGAAAATTCCGGGGGTTAGTCAATGATAATTTATCTTAGTCATAACCACTAACTTATCAGCATAATTAAATCGAACTAAGAGTTTGCTAAACTGTGACTAACTTTTCATTAACCAGCTACCCACAGAAATTCCACACCAGGTGACAGTACAAGTAAACATGAGATATTTATCTATATGACAAGATTGTAATTGCACTTGTTATCATGCTTAAAGGTAACCTTTTCTAACTTTGTAACTTAATGTATGTATGTATCTACTTAGCTAGATTTTTTTTGGCAAAGATCAACCTATTTCAAAAAGGATTTCTGAATGGGACACCTTTTTTGTGTTTTTGAAAAATGCATAAATCAAAGACAGACTCATGTTTCTATATGGCCATTTCTACAGGGCAAACAATTGCTATGTAGACTAACTGGCTTCAATGGATTGAGTTACCATTGCACAGGCAGCTCATGCTGTGGTTGTTGCATATTAGCCAAGACCATATGCTGCTACCACTGATCAGTGGCGTAGGAAAAGGGGGGGGGGCCAGGGGGCCCGGGCCCCCCAAATCACAGAGGAGGGGGGGGCCCGAATATGTTTGGCCCCCCCCCAAAATTTGCCAAGACCCCATCATATGATACATACGTTCCCCAAATTGTACCTCTCACACATAGAAAAAGGTGGGGGCAGAGTTGCTTGGCCCCCCAATCAGAATTAAAGGGGGCTCAAAACTACTTGTTTACAAGATTCCAATACAAGCGTGCATCCACTCCATCATACCTAAAATCTGATATTTATAGCTGGTTGGGGTGGGCCCCCCCCCCCCAATGAAGATTTGCTTCCTACGCCTCTGCTGATTGATAATAGATGTACACTGTAAGACCATTACTAACTAATTACTAATAAATTACTCATAATTTCAGGCAATCCAAGGCAAGGCTAACTTTTAGTAAGTGTTAGCAGCAAGTTAGTTAGTAAAACCTACTAACTTTTGACTAACATTTGAGATTCATTATTTTCAGTGAACCAGATTGCACCATTTCAAGTCTAGAGTTCCTAAATGTTACACCATCTTCCACACCAGAAGGAATGCCTCAGTCCCAACGATAAGGGATAATACAGATCTGAGCTATATTGCATATATATATATATATATATATATATATATATATATATGCATATATATATATATATATATATATATATATATATATATATATATATATGATGTGCCAACAATGCACCAGATTGTTTAGAGATCCCATACCCCCCCCCCCCCCAAATCCCTTAGTTTGACTACTGCACTTCGCTTGGTGTGCTCGGGAAAACAGATAGTCTGCCCACTTTGGTTCAACTTGGTTCAAATTCGCCCCTGGAATCCACCTTTCATGGAATTAGCATTCTACATCATTGACAATAAAAGAAACAGATGGACTCGTCTCAGAAATTTAAGCATTTGGCGTTAAACCATGTGCCTTTGAATAAGGCCCTGTGTTACACCAACCAGGGGAGGGATAACGTAAGTCGATGGCGATAATTCTGGGGGCTGAACCATATGCGCCGTCAGATAAGTTTTGTCCATGGGATTTCCTGCGAGATAACTGATTTGGCTTGGTACCCGGGCTTGGTTCCAGACACCCACACTACAGCCAGAAACAAGCCACGTTCCAAGATCAGAACAAACATCTCACGAGACCTGCAGTGCCAGCGTATACACGTGTTGTCTCTGGTAACAAGTTGCCTCTCGTCTCTTGTCCTCTCTTTGCTGTACCTGCACACACACCTTAATGTATGTAGACATGCTCACCCAGCACTGCAGCAAGACTGCAGTATTTAGGAGCTCCGACTTGTGCATGGCTTTGCGCGTCCTTCCAGCAGCACAGAGCCTTGTTTTGTTCACCGCCATGCAGTAATGTGCTTGAAATGCCAAACCTCGGTACCCCCTACAGCAAAGGTCTGAGTGGAGCCGGGACAGGTACTCAGCCATATAGAGCATAAAACATAACCCAAAAATGTTCAAAATTCTTACCATGTATTTCATATTGGAAGCATCCTCATATCGGCGGAATGTATTGTGGCTCTCAAGGACTTCTTCGATATCGTCTTCATCGAAGGAGGATGTGGGCAGGTTGAGGGTCCTCCTGTGGGTGGCTCTGGGGGCTGCCCAGAGGGAGACCGGCAAGACCACCAACAGGAGGAAGATGGCAGCAGGCTTCATGCTGAGGAACCAGGGCTGGACGTGCACGGCAGGACTTGGATGTGCTGGGTGTGACGACTGGTCAGTGTCTGTGCCACAGCCCAACAGGTGCCCGCCTTATAACGGCTGTGGGGGGGGGGGGGGAGGGGGCGAAGTGCCTCTTGGAATAGGGGTTGGGGTGACGGGGCATGGGGCATGTCCATGATCCTGTGACGCACTGGCTGTTGTTAGTTACAAGGGGTAGGGGTAGGGAAGGCTTTGCACTTAGTATAGATGGCAATCATGTCTAGGGCTCCAGACCTAAAAAGCCATACAGGAAGGGAGGGAACTATTCACCCTCCATGTATTAGGGAGTGCTCATAATTCACTGTGCGGGGGGGGGGGGTATAGAAATTGGGATGGACAACAATAAAGTTAACCTTTGAATTTCAGTAAGGGGTAATTTACTTTGCTGTATCTATAGTTGAAATAAGGGAAGGTTATGAGGACCTTTCTAGATGGAGGGGGTGCTGAGAAATATATTAACCATAGGAATAAACCAGTCTGACGTTCAGTCAGACCGGTTTCGGGGTAAATTGGGGTTTATTCAAATGGCTAGACACATCTTACTCTAGCCTTGAGAGTGGTTCTAAAGTTTGTGGAGGTACCAATGATTTTTGAACACGCACAAATGATGTGTGGCTATCCACAAATTATTTTTGCTATCTCCAGGTTATTGACATGTTTCAGTTCAGTTTAATTGTTTAAGAGTTTGGACCACGGTGGTTGGGTAGAACAATAGACTTCGCACCTTGGTTATATTGCATACCGTGGTTTAAAACAGATAGACAATGGTTATACAAGGGTAAGTATAATTAACCACAGCAAACTGGTAGGGCGACTTGGCCTTCACCCTCATCTGGCCCCACCAGTTTGCTGTGGTTATTGTATTTACCCTTTATTCCCATGATCCTGATGTGAACGTAATATATGTGCAGGGAAACAGTCTATCTGTTACGAGTAGGCCTAAGTATTCTACAAGCTGCAGTTTTCTATAACCAACTCAGAGTGCGAACATAGGAAAGCTTCAATTCAATCACCCATAGTTACTATTACAGCAAATTCGTTTTGTTACTACCATAAATGATGTCCTTTAGCTTCAATTCAGAAGAATCAAATAATTCTTTGATGAAGGTATAGTTGAGGGGGGGGGGTGAGGAATAGGGCATGGCTCATGTATCACAAAGAGTCTGATGGTTGTCATATTTCGCACAGATTTCAGTGGCTTCAGAGCTTGGGGTATTCGGCGACCTGGGATGTTTTCAAGACGACCTTTCTAGCTTGGCCAAGCAACTTTTAGACCTCTCAGGACAAAATTAATTCTATAACAAAAAGGTCCAGCAATTTGACTTGAATTAAACTAAATGCCTTAATTTCAGCAATTTTTCTCTGGACCCCCCTCCCCCTTTCTGGAAGTATCCTCTAAAAAAGTCTAATAGTTTGTGGATGTCCATGCCATTTATGGGGGTCGACAACATATTTGGAATAGCTAGATTATCATTTAGATACTTGGGTATAGTTACGTCCCCAATGATCCGTTAACTGGTATGGCAATGGGGCATTTTCCGATGCCTATCTACCAGCTAGCCACGTTTAGCAGGACAATTATTGTTGTTCTGATCGTTAGTAACACCGAGCGATTTGCGTTCTGGCAACAACCCAGCGACTTGCAGGCCCACTTGGTTATGTATTCATCTAAAAAAAATCTTTTACAGAAAATGCTGCCGGAAGTGATGTCCAATGTTTATACATGTGTATACTCGTTGGTGTTGGTCACAGCCCTGAAGGTGAATGGATGGGTGGGTAGGAGGATGCGGTTATAAATGCCTCCCCGTGGAGGTGTCTCTCGTTCCACATACATGCATGGCCAATACTTGTGCGGGATGTGCTAAGGGAGGGTACATTATTTATGGCCAGGGTGGGGGCGAGCATTTGAGGGGTATTCAAAGGTGGGGGTGCTTTTTTTCTACCCTATACGAATAGGGTAGAAAAAAAAGCACCCCAGCACGGGGGCCTTTTTGAGAGGTATTCGTTAAAATGTCGCAAATTTAGTAAGTTGAAATGTCGCGAATTTTGATAACAGCCTATGTTATATTCTCCCAAATTATGTCAATATTTTGAAAAAATTTAAAAATTGTCCTCAAACCCCCAGTAAATCTCTCACTGCATCACTTTTGACGCGCAGAATCGCCCACCATTTTGAACTTCATTGGCTTTTGCTTTGAAAGTTTCTTACCACACCCCTGTTTTGTGGAGGTGCCGGTCATGCAAGGTTTTTTTCAAAGTATATTACTGAATTAAACTGGCCAAGGTAACACCCCACGTGTTGGTTATATGATGGAATTTCCTGACAGTCTAGATGTAGATGTGGGTTGTATGATAGATTTATGATAATTTATGATACAATTAGTATATAGACAAATGCCAACCGCATTAATACCATTGGGGCAGTATCCCACGAAGCCGCAGGCTGAGTGTGATGCACTCCAGCCCCCACGAGTGAAATACATCAGAGTGGTAACAATGTAGTTGGCATTTGTGTGTTTTTTTAAGCCATTTAATGAAGGAAAAACAACTTTTCTTATGCCATTGAAAATGGCCACATTGTATTCAATGCCCCTCCCCCCCCCCCCCCCCATTGAATACGGCCTTCCAGTGCTTGAGCATAGGAGATCTTGTATTTCCAAAAAATAACACTTACCCCCACCCTTTGCTTATACTTGTGTGTTATTATGAAGAAATTATGATTATTTTATGTGTGATTGCTCACACTTGGCTGTATAATGAAAAGAATCAGTTTGCAACTAGTATGTGGCCAAATAAAAACCTTTCAAACTCAAACTCAAAACTCTTGCCATAAGTACTGAATCCTCTCTAAGTGTCCGGATGGCCGTCGGTGACGTAGGACGCCGCGTGCCAACTCCTGGTTGCATTCCTTGCACTAGGTATAGGCGGAAGTTAGACCTCCGCAGATCCAAAGGTCAGCTATAATATGTATAGGGACAGTTCCTTATAAAGAGGAATATGGTATTATGGGACGAATTAGATGCTGCTACACAAAATATTCCTATTGATGATGCTGTAATGTATGCGATCAAGAAGAAAGAAGTGACAAGACATCTTGTCTGAAAGTGTACCTTATTAGGCTATAGAAGTTGCGTTTACATGTTGTTAAATCAATGTTGTTCTACTCAGTAACTGACCTGTGACAAATCAACATACATGATACACAGTTGACTATACCAAAAAGCAAAAGTGAGCTGTAATAAAATGAGACTGTGGTAATGTGTATACACACATGTAGTAACATCCGAACCTGGTAAGCCGCCAGTGCAGGGAGCAGGGTTGTCTAGAATGGTGCACACTGCTTCAGCATAGAGTTCAATGGGGGGCAGTATCTGTGCTTTGTTGATTCAAGAAAGTGCAAAGATTTTGACATGATTTTTTTGCAACAAAAAGATGCAAAATTGTGTGTACAATGCACTGTGTGCCACAGATAAGGTGTGAAAGTAACAAACCATGAATTAAAAAAAAATTGACATGGATAGTTGATGAAATATGACTGTGTGAAGTTGGAAATTTGAAAATCTCTTAACCAACGTTTAGAATCACCTCACTAGACTCAGGGGTACACACTGAGTCAATTACTCAGACTGTAAATGTATAATCGGGACCCGAGCCTGAACCTGATAAGGATTTACATGGGATTAGTAGACTGTGATCACAACATAACAGGATAATAGCTAATGCAAGAGATCTATCCTATTACGTTGTTTAGCCAAGGTCGTTAACGAAACTCACTATTGCTACACCTAGACCAAAGCTTATATGATATACAAATGCTATACAGAATGTGGTATGTATGTTTAGTAAACAATATAGTATGTGCACTGGTATATAGATCTGTACGTGGTTGAACAGTTCAAATGTTGATACTGCTGGTGTAGTAGAGAGGACTATAATGTACACATATAGAAGAGAACACATAGACACTATCAATCTACAAGAGATGTATACTTGGAAATAATCTGATGCGTATTACTTGTGTAACGGACATCAACCAAAATATCACCTTGTTAGTCTAAGTATTGCTCTAAGAAGTGGTGCAAATAATGCTAACCCCCTGCTTATACGGGGGTTTACCATGCTGCCATAGACATAGTAGTATTGCGATGGCCGCAGGCGACGTGGTTGTTTTTTTTGCATATCCATGCAAACCGCCCCACCGTTTTATCTTAAATGACCACTCCCATATGACAGATCAGCCATGATGCCAATGTGTCACCTGTTCCTTAATACACCCTTGACAATCTCTAGAATTCGAGTTATAGGCTATGTATAGCTCGCCCTTTCCCCTGCCTCTGGTTTCAAGTAGAAAGTCACAGAGGAGCAACAAAGGGACCACCTACCCTCGGCAGTAGATGAGTACAGTATGGATAATGGTGGACCCTTGTACTAGGGTCAGGTAGACCACTCACCCACCAGCAGCCTACAACTTACAAGCACTACTACACCTCAAGACGCATCCAAGTATCCCAAAATTAAAGCTGGCGCGCTATTCTATCAGACGCATTATCACGACGCTGTGGTATGTAGTATAATCATTGGCTATTTCCCAACTCAATTGGAATTTATCTAGGAAGATACTTTCAAATAATCATGCTACTTTCGCTTATAAACAAACTTGCCGATGGGTGGACGGTCTATACCATACATTAAGGGGCAGGCTCCCAGGAGGGGGAGGGAGGACGACTTGAATTGTGTTTACCGAGATGTATGCCTGTATGGTCATGGGCCTGGAAACCTGACCCAAGTCCGGGCACCAACTTCAATATGTGTATAAATACGGTCCATTAACAATTCCCATTAAGATTCCCAGAGATATTACCTGGTACAGGCTGCCTCTCACGTCCCCGCCAAGAGCATTACTGCCTCACGTGGACATGTAAAAGCCAAGGGGATTTACAATACGGGTTTTGTTAATCTTAAAAGCCGTATTAAGAAAAGCGCCCATTTGATAGATGAACGAGATATGTCAAAGTACATAATGTTTCCGTGTGTTTCGTGAAAAGCAGAGCTGTTTATTTGTCAAAGAAGATATCACGTCAGAGAATTAATCTCCAATTTGCATTCCTGCACCTGAACAAACTGTTATAGGATGGTGATGAATTCACTTCCTACAAGATTACATAAACGTGCATTTTGACACATTATAGTAATATTTATTGTTGAAACATCATGACTCAAAGTAAGATATGTATTTCAGGGTGTGAACTGGAAAAGAAATCCTCGGCGGATTAAGCCTACGATTAAGCTGACTTTATTTAGGTAAAATAAAACACTCTTTCTTTTTTTGACAAAACACTGACATTTTCTCAATGCTTTCTCTTTCCATGATCAAAGTTGGTACATCCGATGATTGGGGCTCAAAATAGATTTTCTTAAAAATGAGTCAGGATGTTCACAGATAACATATTTGTCATATTTCCTTTCCTACCTATTACATTTCCACTTGTTCCCTACCATTTTGCTCCAATTTGATTTTATCGCCCAATTCATGGTCATTTTAGAATAAAATCGTGCACGATTTTATCATCCCCATTGAAAATAAACTGTAAATACCATAGTTTAGCATCATGTGACCCACTTTCTGAGCTGTTACTGGCCATGGACACCATTTTTGATGTCCCCAACCTATTGATAATATACTTTTACAGTATTTGGAACATCTTTATGAGGAATTTAGAATTTGGTAGAAAATCAGAAATACCCACTTTAAGAGAAACAAGTGATGAAGTGATGTGTTATATTCACACATGATGTTAAGTTGTGTGTATTTATGATATTTGGTCAAGAAACGCATCTAAAGGGATAAACTATCGCCTAGGTTAAAACAGTACATTGTACCCAACACATACACTTTGAATGTTTAGAAACCTCTATAATTACCCCCCTTTTTCTAGAATTGTCTCAATTATTGGGACTCTTGGAGTGAGTGACAAAATACCCTTTTTACCATGTTTTGGGGAACGCAGGTTGTGTACATGTATCATGGAGAGTGCAGGGACCGGGGCTGGAGGCGAGCGAAGCAAGATTTTTGAGAGGAAAAGCAAAGAGTGAAATACATAGTGCATTATGGCACATTTAAAATGCAGCAATATGATCGTCGTAATCTATATTTATTCCATAGGCCCTATAACTTCTCCCAATTGTACACAATGAGCTTGTACACGGTACCCCAGATAGATTGCTCTATTGTGACAGAATTAAGTGTGTAAATACATATATCATATCCCATTGTTAGTGCTTATTGCATTATCAAAATGAGGGAAAAGGGAAACTATATGATTTGGTATACATGACAAAATCCGGGAGACTTCTTTTTGGAGAAGGGGGATCTGGTTAAATTTACAGTATACTGCTGGTGCGCCACTGTTTTCATACTGTTGTGTCCTAAGACACACCCAAGTGACCATGTATGTATGTATCAAAGCTGCATACATTAAACTGGACTATTCCAAAGTGCATTGAGGCGTGCATAGACACCGTAGGAACACTGGGCCTGGAATCTGTAGTTAGCTGATCAATCATGGCCGCCGGTGGTTAAGCAATGCTAACAGATTTTGTCTATTTGTACTGATATTCTTACATGATAGTTGGTAGAATCTTAGTTTAAGTATATGTGGTCATGTAGGTGACTGCTAGCCTCATTAAATCAATGCAATAACAGAGAAATCAGCCTGAAATAAAGATTGAAGACTAGACTAACTATGTTGATGTGACTAGGCTAACTCAGTCTGTTGTGAGAAGAAATGACTAGGCTAACTATGTAAAAAGTACTAGGCTAACTAATCCTATACATATTTTGTCCCTTTACAGTCACAAGGGACAAGGTACCAATAATATCCTGTTGTGAGTTCTAGCCAGCCCTGGGTGGTCTCCTGAAGATGTATAAGTGTAAAAGTGTGCATTTTAGGAGTTCTGGGCACGAAAGGGTTAATTCCTCCTTAACGATTATGCATAAATGCATAGACAACCTGAATGATTTGGCTCTGCCTTGATTTCTCTTTATATGAAGATCTGCCTGACATGACAGAAAATCAACATGATTTTATCAATATTTTATCGATTGTCCAAAGATAAAAATGTGCTTTTGACCTGTTCATGCCCAGAATTATTTGACAAATGTCAATTATTTACATCATCATTAGCAGATTGACTACCGTAAAAGCTCGCGTATAAGCCGCGGCTAGTACACGAATCAGATCGGCAGTGCGGCTTATAGGATCAGCCCAGGGTCGGGTTGCGGCTTATACGCAAGTTTTTGCCACTATGATACAGTACTAAAATCGGCACATTCAGATGGCTAGTGCGGCTTATAGGATCGGCCTGAAGTCGGGGTGCGGCTTATACGCGAGTTAGGCTTGTACGCGAGGTTTTACGGTAATACCTAAATATTTGCTATACATCTTTTTTTTAACCAATTGGGATGCCCTTTCCATTACTTTTTGAGATAAACCTCTTACTTGGGTTACCATGGCAACCAGAAAAATTCTCATAACTAATATCATACAATCTTGCCATCCTCCCAGAAGGCCTGGGGTCCTTTAGTTGGAAATGGGTTATTTTAGCATGGAAATTGTTCTTTATGCATTCCACATTAGGCCATTGGTATTAAGTATAGAAGGATATAAACACCATGACAGTTTCTACAATTTATAATGATGAATGCTATGTGACTGCTGTTATATCTCTTTCATTGAGATACATATCACAATTACATGTACTATACTGTCTTTTCACAAGCTGAGTACCTGAAACCACCAATGTGTCATTTCCAATTATTTACATCATCATTAGCAGATTGACTACCGTAAAAGCTCGCGTATAAGCCGCGGCTAGTACACGAATCAGATCGGCAGTGCGGCTTATAGGATCAGCCCAGGGTCGGGTTGCGGCTTATACGCAAGTTTTTGCCACTATGATACAGTACTAAAATCGGCACATTCAGATGGCTAGTGCGGCTTATAGGATCGGCCTGAAGTCGGGGTGCGGCTTATACGCGAGTTAGGCTTGTACGCGAGGTTTTACGATAATACCTGAATATTTGCTATACATCTTTTTTTTAACCAATTGGGATGCCCTTTCCATTACTTTTTGAGATAAACCTCTTACTTGGGTTACCATGGCAACCAGAAAAATTCTCATAACTAATATCATACAATCTTGCCATCCTCCCAGAAGGCCTGGGGTCCTTTAGTTGGAAATGGGTTATTTTAGCATGGAAATTGTTCTTTATGCATTCCACATTAGGCCATTGGTATTAAGTATAGAAGGATATAAACACCATGACAGTTTCTACAATTTATAATGATGAATGCTATGTGACTGCTGTTATATCTCTTTCATTGAGATACATATCACAATTACATGTACTATACTGTCTTTTCACAAGCTGAGTACCTGAAACCACCAATGTGTCATTTCCCATGAGAATATGGTTGTTACAGTGTTAGATAGATTATCATTCATGGTTTGTAGTACACCTGCTTATGTCACGAATTAAAAGGGTATCCCTTTTTTGGGTCGAAATTTGGCAACATAGTTAAATCTGACCAAAAAAATCTGCCGATTCTGAATTTTTATGTTGCCAAATTTTCAACTCATCCGTAGGGGGTGAAACAGGCCAAAATCCAAGATGGCCGCCAAATAATCCAAAATCCATCTCCCATAGCATCAATATTGCCACTAGAAAGTTTGAAACCTTACCTATATCCCACCTAAATTGAGGCCTGGGAATCTGTTGGTGTTATTGGTTTGTTGCTAGGTTGAGCGGTTGCCTAGCAACAGCCATTCTAAATATCAGATTCCTTAGCAACGCCTGTTTTGGGGGTACCTACCTCAATTCTTATGATGCCTACCCCCTCTAAATAGGTAGCTGGGACTTAAATAGTGTTATTTTGTATTTATTACGGGCAGTGGTTGCTTAGCAATGCTCGTTCTAGTTGGTTATTTGCCTAGCAACGGAGGTTTAAGAGGTATATAGCTCAATTTCAATGAAACACAACCCACCTAAATTGACAACTGGCACTTTAGTAGTCTCATTCACTTGTTGCTAAGACCCTACCTACACCTACCTACCCCACCCCCCCCCCTGAATCGAGGCCTGGGAATCCATTGGTGTCATTGGTTTGTTGCTAGGTTGAGCAGTTGCCTAGCAACAGCAATTCTAAATATCAAATTCCTTAGCAACGCAGGCTTTGGGGGTACCTACGTCAATTTAAATGGTGTCTACCCCCTCTAAATGGGTGGCTGGGGGTTTAACAGTGTTATTCCGTATTTGCTAAGGGCAGTGGTTGCTTAGCAATGCTCATTCTAGTTGGTTATTTGCCTAGCAACGGAAGTTTAAGAGGTATATAGCTCAATTTCAATGTAACATAACCCACCTAAATTGACAACTGGCACTTCAGTAGTCTCAATCACTTGTTGTTTAAACCCTACCTACCCCTAGCCACCCCTCTAAATCAAGACCTGGGAATCCATCAGTGTCATTGGTTTGTTGCTAGGTTGAGCAGTTGTCTAGCAACAACCATTTTTAACTTTGATTTACTTGGCAACATAGCTCAATTTCAATAAGACATAACCCCCTCCCTTCTCAAGATTGACCACTAGCAATTTTACTTGTTGCTAAGATCAGTGGTTAAGAAACTGCTGGCCATCTGGGATTGATCAATAGCTGCATCTATTTTTATCCTATCCAGAAAGTTTGCTGAAATATTGTGACAGATTGTGATGATAATTGACAAAAGCAGTGCAAAGTCAATTTTCAGCATTCTTTATTTTGACAGGACACTTAAGCCCTTACTGCAGGGGCATGTGGAATTTGTGTGAAGTGGTTATTTATTTTCCCCAACATATCAAGTTCCTTTATAGGTACCAAGTATGCAAAAACAGATCTTGGGAATCTTTTCTATGGCGATGGTTACCATGGCAACCATTTTTTCCCTGATAACACAAAAAAATATTAAAACGATTTCCTAATTGGCATGAAAAGATGAAAGATCTAACCATTACTACCTCATCATGCACAAAGGTTCCTGTCTTCTAACAAATTTGTTTCCATCAGTGATGATTGCCTAGCAATAGCAGTTTGTTATAAATTTGCCTAACAACGACCATATAATATTGCTTTTGTTCATTCGTCTGAGAGATTACACCATTTGATCAACTTCAAGGACACCACTAACACCCTATCACTCCTTACATCTACAATTACCAAACATCCTTAATATACACACTGATAATAATTGACCTGGAAATGTTAGTCAGTACGGCCTACATTTCTCTAGGGCCCCAAAAAAAAAAGAAGGTTGGTTTCCAGTAACCTGGTCCTAGAACCAAGACCTGGCAGGTCGGATTTTTTCTTTCTTTTTTTTGGTTTTCTCCCCCGGAAGGCCTGTAGCTAGCTCTCATCATTGGGAGATTTTAGTGCAGGTCATACAATATTCTCAAAGTCTGGTTAATACAGTCTAGTTTTGGTGAGTATAGTACAATACCAAAACAGCCCCCTGTGCGGGTTATAGGGTTCTCACAAAGTCTGGGTGTGGGTTATATGCGAGATGTGGGTTATATGCAGGAATTCACAGTATTATTTGTACATATTTGTATCTGATATGGGGAATTAGGAAGCATTGTTGAGATGCATTGTGTCGTGACTTGCCGAGGCTCTAAATATCATCAGAAGAAAGATTTCCAAAGGGACATGTATTTTTCTATATCAATATCCGGACTCTCATGCCCCCTCCCCCCATTGGATCTGCCCTTGACTAATGTATAATGGTGTATATAGAACACCGCTCTATATAGGTATTATATAACCAAGACCCCTGAACTAACATTGGCAGGGAGCCAGAACTGTGATGGTTGCTACCTGGATACAACCACAACACACAGTGGACACAACATGCCACACTGTCCCTCCACCTAAGTGGTGTAATTCCCTAAGGAATTGGACTATTTTTTTACTACCCCCTAGGACATCTATCCCCTTGGATGTCCACTACCTTTACCCACTTCTACCCCTGGGGACATCAACCTCCTCCATATGTCCATATGGTTGAGTCCTATATGTGAAAGGGGTAGATTTCTCCAGGGGTAGAAGTCCTAAGGGGAAGATGTCCTAGGGGTAGATGTCCCAGGAGGTAAATGTCCACGGGGCAAATATCCTGGGGCAGGTGTCCAAGGGGTGGAGGTCGTAGGGGGTAGAGTCCTAAGGGGGTAAATGTCCAGAGAATAGGTGCCCAAGGGGATAAAAGTCCTAAGGGGTAGATGCCCTAGGGGTTATATTTCCAGGGGGTATATTTCCAGGGGTAGATGTCCAATGTCCCTTGAGAAATTTTCTCCCTTCACATGGTAGCAATCAACCATAATTACGGGCATGTGGATGGGGTTGATGTCCCCAGGGGTAGAAGTCCTATATGGTAAAGGGGGTAGATGTCGAAGGGGATGGATGTCCTAGGGGTTAGATGTCCTAGTATAGGGTTAGGTGTCCCAGGGGGTGGATGTCCGGGGCTAGGTGTCCAAGCGGGTGAATGTCCTAGGAGGTAGAGTACTAAGGGGGTAAAAGTCCAGGGAATAGGTGCCCAAGGGAGTAAAATTCTTGGGGGTAGATGCCTTAGGGAGTAGACTTTTGGAAATCATGTAAATTTCTCAATTATAGATGGTAATATAACATTTTCTCGTACTACTATGGATAGAGGGTGGCGACAGTAACATGTTTTATTAAAAAGATAACTGAGTTAAAACATGCCTCTGGAGATGGATAGCATTGTCTTGCTCTACTATGGATGGAGGGTGGAGTATAAGTGAGAAAACCTCCTTGGAGCTGTAGAATATAGTATATATCATGTTCTACAGCGGAAGTTTTCCATCATGTATCTGAGACTGCCTGATGCTACCTAGGGGTATGTGGAGTTTGTAGAGCATTGGTTGCATGGCAGTACATGTATGATATAGAACATATCTAATGGTGCCAGAAAATTTCTTGTATATATGGTTACCTGACTTATCTCATGGGTTTAAGGCTGTATAACAAAACTTTGGAGCGGGTATGTGAAGTTGCTTGGCAGCATTTCCGTGATTTCTGTAGCTATTAGGCTGTCTCTATGGGGCATATGTAGTTGCCTGACTTTATAAAGGGTTTTTGTAAGCTTTTGTGATACCATCTTGAGGGCACCTGCTCAACCTAGCAACAAACCAATAACACTGATGCATTCCCAGGCCTTGATTTAGAGGGGTGGGTAGGGGTAGGTTGGGTTTAAGCAACAAGTGTTTGAGACTACTTAAGTGCCAGTTGTTAATTGAGCTATATACCTCTTGAACCTCCGTTGCTAGGCAAATAACCAACTAGAATGGGTATTGTTAAGCAACCACTTCCCTTAGCAAAAGAGTTAAAGCGCCAGCCACCTATTTAGTGGGGGTTGGCTTCATTAGACTTGACATAGGTACCCCCGATGCCTGCGTTGCTAAGGAAAGTGATATTTAGAATTTCTGTTGCTAAGCAACCGCTCAACCTAGCAACAGACCGATGACACCAATGGACTTCCAGGCCTCGATTTAGGGGGGTAGGTAGGGGTAGGTAGGATCTTAGCAACAAGTGACTGAGACTACTGAAGTGCCAGTAGTCAATTTAGGCGAGTTATGTTTTATTGAAATTGACCTATATACCTCTGAAACCTCAGTTGCTAGGCAAATAACCATCTAGAATCAGCATTGCTAAGCAACCATTGACCATAGCAGATACTTAATAACATTGTTTAAGCCCCAGCCACCTATTTTGTGGGGATAGTCATCATTAAAATTGACGTAGGTACCCCCAAAGCCTGCTTTGCTAAGGAAAGTGATATTTGGAATTGCTGTTGCTAGGCAACCACTCAACCTAGCAACAAACCAATGACACCAATGGATTCCAAGATTTAAAGGGGGTAGGTAGGGGTAGGTAGGGGTAGGTAGGGTCTTAGCAACAAGTGAATGAGACTACTAAAGTGTCAGTTGTCAATTTAGGCGGGTTATGTTTCATTGAAATTGAGCTATATACCTCTTAAACCTCCGTTGCTAGGCAAATAACCAACTAGAATGAGCATTGCTAAGCAACCACTGCCCTTAGCAAATACAGAATAACACTATTTAAGTCCCAGCTACCTATTTAGAGGGGGTAGGCATCATAAGAATTGAGTTAGGTACCCCCAAAACAGGCGTTGCTAAGGAATTTGATATTTAGAATGGCCGTTGCTAGGCAACCGCTCAACCTAGCAACAAACCAATAACACCAACAGATTCCCAGGCCTCAATTTAGGGGGAATAGGTAAGGTTTCAAACTTTCTAGTGGCAATATTGATGCTATGGGAGATGGATTTTGGATTGTTTGGCGGCCATCTTGGATTTTGGCCTGTTTCACCCCCTACGGATGAGTTGAAAATTTGGCAACATAAAAATTCAGAATCGGCAGATTTTTTTGGTCAGATTTAACTATGTTGCCGAATTTCGACCCAAAAAAGGGATACCCCTACACAAGCAGGTATATATTGTTAGATAAAGACCTAATGCTGGGTTTCACTTTTGTCAGATAGCAACACTTTTGTCAGATAAAGGCCCCATAGCTCTCCATAGGCTGAGGTGTTGAATGCTACCAATGTGTTGTTGAGTCGGGGGGGGGGGTGATTTGACTAGTATGAGGTGAAATGCAGTGCTAACAGTTGAGTAAGGCCTATGGGTGCATGGTTGGTATACCAAGGTTGCAGGTTCCTTGGTAGGGGGCACCATTGCTTGATCTGGTAACTGGCGAGACAAGCACTGATACAGCAATCACAATGGATACAGGCTGTTACATAATGCCCCCTAAGAATTCCCCAGTAAAGGCCAGGGAGTTATCTCATTGGTTGATGATTCAACCAGCTACACGCCTATATAATTAAAGTATGCATAAAAGCTAAGGGCAATCCATGTAAATGGTATATTATAGGCTTCTTTCTGTACAGTCTTGCATTTTGAGTTAACCTAGTCCTTTATAGTTAGCCTAGTACTTGATAGATCCTTGTTATGGGTCAATTCCTTCTCAATTATGCAGCTGGCTCTTCTTCTGTCATGCGTTACATGCACTATGTTATATCTCCATACCAATATGACTAATGCACATCCCATAAACAGGCACTGAGTGGTCATTTTATATCATCATAGGTTCATCTATCCCCTTCACGAATAACTTAGTTAGCCTAGTCATGTATTTGTAGTTACCCTAGTACTTGTTATGGAGGCCAATGTAGTTAGCCTAGTCATCCACATCATAAAATCAGTATTTCCTGCTCTTACAGACCACTATACCCCAAAACCATTAGTGCACTATATAATATATGGCCATAGCCACCAACACATAACTTTACAATGTTCAACTCCTTATAAATACAGTGCAATCGCCCCCTGTAATTTTGCTTACAAACACAACCACCCACCATAAGTGATGAGCTAACTATTGACTGTTCCTACAGTGATTGAGGCAAGGAGTCCGTATCAGTAATGGGACCCAGAGGACCCTGTAACAACACTGGGCCTGGGATGTATAGTCAGCTCATCAATGATGGCCGCCGGTGAGTAAGCAATGCTAACAGATTCTGTCTATTTGTGATGTAAATACTTGATATTCTTACATGATAGTTGGTAGAATCTTAGTTCAGGTATATGTGGTCATGTAGGTGACTGCTAGCCTCATAAAATTAATGCAATAATAGAGAAATCAGACTGAAATAAAGATTGAAGACTAGGCTAACTATATTGATGGGACTAGGCTAACTCAGTCTGTTGTGAGGCGAAATGACTAGGCTAACTAAGTAAAAAGGACTGAGCCAAACACATTATTGGTATAAACATGTGGACAAATACAAGGCAAGATTGTGATTAGGATGGTGTTTCGGATCTAAACACCTTTTTTGCAGTGTAGTGGTATGTGGGATTCCAATGAAAAACTATCAGCATTGGGAGAGGGTGCTTGTTGCAAATACACTACAACTTATTGCATGACATTATATCTCCATACCAATATGGCTAATGCACATCCCATAAGGGTCCTAAACAGTATTTCATATCATCATAGGTTCATTTATCCCCTTCACCAGTAACTTAGTTAGCCTAGTCATGTATTTGTAGTTACCCTAGTACTTGTTATGGAGGCCAATGTAGTTAGCCTAGTCATCCATATCATAACATCCTTATTTCCTGCTCTTACAGAACACTATACCCCAAAGCCATTAGTGCACTATATAATACATGGCCATGGCCACCAACACATAACTTTACAATATGTAACTCCCTATAAATACTGTACAATCACCCCCTGTAGTTTTGCTTACAAACACAACCACCCACCATAGGTCATCAGCTAACTGTGTGCCTACAGTGATGAGGGTAATCAGGTTCTGTCTGTGGTTTGTTGGGGATGGTCTGTGAGCAGCAATACGCTTCATACTCTCGTTCCCAAATCCTTCCGAAGGAAGGCTCTGGTAACTGCCAAATGTTGGGATTTTGGTGGGTCTGGGCAACCCCTGCTGGTAGGCTGGAACCAGCAAACAGGAACAGGAAATGGAACCAGAAAGGCCGATGGTAAATCTACCTAAAACTACCATCATACATTCTGGTTCCATTTCCTGTTCCTGTTCGCTGGTTCCAGCCTACCAGCAGGGGTTGCCCAGACCCACCAAAATCCCAAGTTAAAGGTCATTTGGCTGTCCCCTGAGCCTTCCTTTGGAAGGATTTGGGAACGAGAGTATACGCTTCAATGTACCGTGCCAATGAGGGAGTACTGGTGTTTAGGGCCGAGCCACTTATTACTAGGTGGGGGGGGGCTTTGTGGATTTTCCCAAAATCAACCCCCCACCAAGATCCCGTCCAAGATCCACCCCCCTCCCCCCCCTTCAAAAAAATGCATGCACCTGTGGAATCGCCCATGGTGACGACTATTTAAATGGACTTAGTTTTGACCCCACGGCATGGATTAAAATTCTATTTTTGGCACCAACCGAGGGCCTGTTTTGCCTCCCCCCCCCTTTATATTCACCAAGCACCCCCTCTTCCCAGCTGGCAATAAATGACTCGTCGCTTATAGTTACAATGTTGCCAATCTACACACTACAGTCCCTGCATTAGAACATCTGCGCAAACACTCAGTACTATGCCTAATTACCATGCTAGAATTGTTAACAAGGTGTGAACCACAGTCCCTGTCAGAGAGCGGATAATGTGCCTCTACATGGGTAGCCAACATTTTGAACACGCGTCACGACGTCACTTTTTAGGAGAAACTGAGCGCGTCACCGCGTCACTTTTAAAGCATACATAGAAATTATTATACTTTAAATATGCCAAAAATGTTGTGTTCCCTATCCCAACCGACCCTGTGTTTTTTGGGGCTGACGCCTTTTTCTGTTCTTTTAATATTTGAAAAAAAATTCTAGCTATAAAATGTATTTCTTACCAAAAAAAATAAAAATCGACTGGATTTTTCTGCACCCCCTCCCTCTTAACACTTTGTAGATCTCTCCAGCTAGACTTTCGATTAAGGAAAAAAATGATTTAAAGAAGGCCGTCCCCTCCCCCCAGGGAGCACCTTTGGTGGTTACATCTCCTCCCCTGTAAGTTATGTATGGTTGACCCACACAGGAAGGCTAAGACTGATAGGGTTAGGTCAGACACCCTCCTTGTAACAGAGTTATGTTATAATGGTAGAGTAACTGGTGGTCCATGAGGTCAGTCTGTCGTGATTATTTTGACATACACTTATGAGAATCCTGCATTGCATAGTCTTGTCACAGGGGTCACAGCTGCAGACAATGTGAATGCAAATTGTGCTGTAGCTGTTGGGAAGAGAATCCTGGATGATCTGGAAGGGAAGAATGTTCTCCAGCAATGGGTTCTATGTTTTGGTTAAGTTTAAGTTTGGTTTCATAAATACCTCACCTATTAAGCACACATCTATAAAGTGCAAACCTTCAGGCACCTCCTACAACCTGAAGCTGGGTTCTAATCCACAAATACAATATTTATACACAGGAATTTACTAAGCGCAAATCTATAGATTAACTTCATTGAATCAATAGATAAAATTAATTTAATCAAATTGGTGATAAAACCTAACAGTAACTTAACACGATTAGCCTGCCATACTATGTACAAACAAGTTGGTGGCAAAGCATTAAGTATATCTCAAACACTTTATTATCCAATTCCATCAACAAAATTATTTTGCATCTTTAAATTTACAATAACTATTTCTGAAACTTGTCCACATGAATACACTGTTGTAACACAAAAGACGAAAGAGGCCTCAAACAGTTACCTAAAAATGTATATACAGTGTTTTACAGATATTGATGCAATAATGGTTGATTATGAAAGAACGCGTGAGGTATATCTGGCAATAATGTATCGACCGGACAATGAATGACAAGGTAACCAAACTGAGGTTTCATCTTCACATATTGCCCAGCCCTCACGGTGCTGGGGGTTAGCGGCTCGCCTTTGACGTACGCGGCCCGGGTTCGAATCCCGAACGAATTTCGTAGCCAAAGTGGCTATGCCAACCTTTCATTACCTTGTTAAAATATGTAAGAACGTCTTGGACTCAAAAATAAATTCTGAGCGTGCGTATATCCTGAGATATCCGCACGGCAAATATCCACTCTCGGCACGGGAAACGCCAGAATCGTGGTATAAATGCTGATATGGGTCATTAAGGGATGTGGGATCAATACATTACTGCTCTACATTGATCTGATACATGTGGCTTAGAACTAGTTAACCTATGCAAATAGATGACACATCATAAATCAAACATAGAAATTATTCAACGTCTAAAATGTTCAATATGAAATGTTGAAGGAGCACTATCATCTTTTCATACTTTATCGATACTCTAGCAAGATTATACAAAAGAGCAACTACACCCAGTAAACAAATAATGTTATATAACATTTTGTAACGTTATTTAACATTATTCAACGTTTCTCTAAGGCTCCTCACTATGGCATAACGTTATCTACAGTTTTCGAACGTTATTTTGAACATTTTTTTGTTAGCTGAGCGGAGGCAACTTGTGGCCTCAGGGAGAGGCCTTTCGTAACTGTGAGAGTAGACCTGTGGCTGTGTAGGTAGGCCCACAGCTGTATGAATAGGCCTGTAGCTGTGTAGCGAGACATACAACTGTGTTAATAGGCCTGTAACTCCATCAGTAGGCCTGTAGCAGTGTATGTTAGCCTATAGCTGCATCGATAGGCCTGTAACTATGTAGGTAGGCCTACAGCTGTGTTGATAGGCCTGTAGCTGCATCGGTAGGCCTGTAGCTAAGTAGGTAGGCCTACAGCCTTGTGAATAGGCCTGTAGCTGCATCAGTAGGCCTGTAACTGTATGAGTAGGCCTGTAGCTCAATCAGTAGAGCTATAGCTATGTATGTATGACAGCGTTCAAGAGTCCATTTGATGTACACTGCTTGTCTCTGCACATTCACAAGTCAGTCTGGAAGAGAAAGTAGAATAAAAAAAATTGTAGTTAATTTGTATTTCTAAACAAAACAATCATTTCCAATCCCTTTTTAACATTCAGTAATCATAGACCTGTTTTTTTTTTCTGGACAGATTTTGACTTTTTTTCTTACCAAATCAGCCCTTTTCCTGATGTTTTGAGATGTTAACCCTTTTCCCCTCCAAATTGGCCATTTTCCTGAAAATCAACATTTTCTAAGATTCTGATAATCTTTTGCCAAATTGGTCATTTTCTCAAAAATCTACTTTTTCACGATTTTTGACATTTTTTGTATTTTTGACAAGTGCCCAATGGGCCAATGGGCCAATATTCTGCAAGAGGACCACTTTTAGCAGGGGATTAATTTCAAAGGATGTCAGGGTCCTATAACTTTGGTAGGCCTATACAAATGCCCTGAATATCAATGCTGCTGAGAAGATACCTGTCACAAGGTTTGACAGGGGCCAATGACACTTTTCCCTGAGGACCAATTGACAAGGCTGTCACTTTTCCGAAGCCTGTTTTCATGCAGGCTGCTAATCCGCTGTAAATTTCCACCCAGGATGCTATAAATTGTCAAATGTATTCCATCCCCATACTAAAGGGTACCTGCCACAAGTTGGCATCCATCAGCTTGACAGTAACAGTGACTTTTTCATTTTGAAAAAAAGTTTAGTTTTTTTGGTTTATTTTCCAAAACATGAAATTCAAAAGAAAATTGTGAAAAAAAATTCTTGAAAAAACTTTTACATTTCTTATGTGAGCCTCCTGGGCCACCATACACAAGGAGTATGTGTTTTCTTTTTTTTCAAACATGAAATTCACAAAAAAAAAGGAAAAGAATTTCTTGAAAAAAAAACTTTTATGTGAGCCTTCTGGGCTACCATACTCAAGGGGTGGGTGATGTCCCAGTGAACAAAAAGAAGTTTTCTGACGTTTTTAAACATTATTGGAAAGTTTGTGAACTTTTGTAATGAACGTTTTCTAGCGCTAAAACGTTTTTTTACGTTTTTTTACGTTCATCTGACCGTTTTAGAAAAATATTTCTTAATGTTTTTTTCTAACATCTTCTGACCAGCATTTTTAAACAAACCCAGGCCCAAAAGTATACATTCAATATGTATACCAAATGTATATGGTCTAAAGTTTAATGTGAGATAATCCAGCTCCTATAATGAAATAATTTGATTTAGTCCAAATTGGTTCAATTTCCAATTCGGTTCCTTTTTCCAATGCCATCTTATTCTCAGATCTTTAGTCATCCTCTGATAAGCACATACAAGTACATTCTCACTCTCAGATTGATACAAACCAAGTGCCTCTACATGGGTACCCAAATATATGCCCGTGTCGCCGTGTCGATTTTTAGCAAAGGGGGCCGTGTCACCGTGTCGATTTGTATCCCATACATTCTACACTCTTTTTTAAAGGTTTTCTGTGTCCGTCGATTTTTAAAACCCCCGTGTCGCACGTGTCGGATTTTAAAACCCCCGTGTCGATTTTTACCCATGTAGGGGCACAACCAACACTGATAGTCAGTGGGATATATATATATTTCCTATCACCACCCAATAGGTGTCTATATCATTACAACTGCTTTATAGAATACATTATACATTTATCAACCATTTTCTGTCAAACATAACTTCAGATAGGAATGTTGATGCTATATTGTTTGAAGGGATTGAGAATTCTTAGTATATTCACACATTTAGACACTGTTTAACAACAGAACCTCCAACAAAAGTTTGCCTATGAACTACACTGCCACCTAGTGTGTGAAAACGTTCAAATGTTAAAAAACGTCAAAAAAACGTTACAATAATGTTTCTCCCTAACCTCCTGTCACCATGTGCTCTAAATATTCCCCATTATCGACCAATGGTCATTCTATTTCTGATGTGTACTTGCAACCTGTAGTATTTTGATGACATTACATCTTGTCTCACCATTCTCTAGTACTTATATTTTGTATATATATCGAATTACCTAGACCTATATGTGTTAAGATATTCCAAAAGATGAACATGAACTCATCATTGTGTTAATCCACATAGGCAAGCATAAATTCAAAGTAAGTACTTAGATGAGCATATAATGTAAAAGTTTGGTTGTTCACAATGTGCACGTTTATAAATATTTTTGATTGTGACTAGACAATTTGATGATTTATGTCATAATCTATTACTCCAATCAATTATTCTATAGGTCTACAGCTACTACTATAATGTACATAGAAATGCCTATAGGCCTGGTGTGAAGGAAGAGCCAAATCAAATATCAAATTTACTTATACATGTATGCCCTCACATACCTGACATTGGTATTGATTGTGTAAGGTCAAAGGTTTAAGGTAGGGTGATATTCAGAAGTATGTGAATGTTTTTATCATGTGAGAAAATGTTTAAATGGATGTTTGTTCTAAACCTTTTACAAACGTTCACAAATTTTCAATGAATGTTTCATATATGTTAGAAAATGTAAGAAATGAACGTTCGTTTTTTAGCCTATATGGAACGTTTAAAACTTTTTTTGAATGTTTGTTGTTCACTGGGGTTTTATTTTGAAAACATGAAATTTACAACAACAAAAAACTGAAAAAATAATTCCTTGATTTTTTAAAAATGTGAGCCTCCTGGGCCACCATACACAAGGGCTGGGTGAAAATATGTGTCCTGGGCCACCATACACAATGGGTGGGTGATTTCAAGTACAGCCCATCCAAAAACATGAAATTCAGCCCCAAAAACACTGAAAAATAAAAATAAAATTGAAAAAATATCTTTGAATTTTCTTTTTCATATGACCCTCCTGGATCAACTTACTCAGGGGTGGGTGATCTTTTTTTGAAAACATGAAATTCACACACAGGTGAGTCTCCTGGGCTGAAGGGGTGGGTGATAATAGAGTATGTTGTAATTGTCACCTTTTTACTACAAAATAAAGCTAAATAAAGTATTATAGATTTGAATTATAGAATAATTTGAATCACAAACACCCAGACATCCATCCTACACGAAAGACAATAGTGGATGTCAAACCATATCACCGATTAGGTTGGATATAAATTCAGTACCTACCTCAAAACTGCCATAGCTGCAGGAGAGGGAACAACAGAGATGACATGCTTAGTGGGGGATGACACATATTTACCTGTACTACTGGGTTATCACTTAAAAACTACGACTACAAACCTGTACTTTCGACCAGAGCACCGGTATGGGGCAAAGAAATCAACAAGGTGTTTGAACATTGCTGAACTAAAAGCAATGGTTGGCCACCAAGTATATGATAACATATTGTTTTTACATGCTGTCCTGGGATGTGACACCACATGAGGAATATATGGACTGGAGCAGAATTAAAACGTTTAACTTCCAGTGCTGTATTCAGGAATGGAAATGGAAATGGAAGCAGAAGGTTTGATGGTAAAACTACCATCACACCTTCTGGTTCCTGTTCGCTGGTTCCAAGCTAACCACAGGGACTGCCTAAATAGTCCAGTTGCCAGCTTGATAACCTTGCAGAAAAAAAAACCCGAAGAGGTTATGACTGATTTGGGTACAGGAAGTCATATACGTTCAGAATCTTGACGATGCCCGGCTGGCATCGTTGAGCGTTTTCTGAAATTCAAGATGGCGTCCAAGATGGCTGACAAAAATGTTTAAAATCATAAATCAGTCAATTCTTATGTTATTTGCATGTGTAATACCTCTAAATTGGGGGTTTTGGGCATGCCTGATTGATTAAAAGAGTCAAAAAGTCATTTGAGTAGGTATCCATGGTGATAGCGTGTTTCCATAGCAACCAGCATGCCGATTCTTATACAAAATATATATGGCTCAAACTCCTGACTTATGTTGTTTTAGGATAGAGGAAGGACAAATCAGAAAGTTCCTAAAATACTTTAACAAGTTCATATTATTGAAAGATATATATCTCAGCTCCTTGGAACACTTTTTGATACATCTCTTACCCTAGCGGTTCATTTTTTATTGCCTCACAAACTCGATTGTCTATTTTCGGGTGACTCCGAGACCGAAATAAGGTGATTATGTTCATAGTGTCTTAAAGTACATAACAGCAACTAATAACTTTGTTTACAAACTGGGACAAAATATATCTTAAGGCATACCAAGAATGGATACCCTCAGAAAAATAGTTTTTGAGATACAGCTCGATGAATATTGAAGATTTATCAAAAATATTAAAATTTTAACAACATACTCTCATTTTACCCTAGTTCACTCAAAATGGTTCAATTAATTGTCAAAATCACTCTACAATGTCCTGATGGTATATACTTTAGGAAAAATGGACCATTAGGATCCTTGGTTGAACCTACTTGGCACAGTACTGGCCTAAAAAGCAGCTATTTCAGCTTATTTCGGTCTCGGACTCACCCGGGTGACTCCGAGACCAAAATAAAATATTGTATAAATGTAGGTTAAATTAGTGGAATCATCAGATTTCTGGTTTAGAGCATTAGAGGGGCAGGATAGGAAGCAGTGGCACTAAAGATAACTAAAATATATAGGATATTAACAATTCTGTGTGGGTTTTACTATTATCAGCAAGGCGAGTGACTCCGAGACTAAAATAAGAGGGTGACTCCGGGACCGAAATAAGTATCACAATACAATGACTTTTTGACTCTTTTAATCAATCAGGCATGCCCAAAAAACCCAATTTAGAGGTATTACACATGCAAATAACATAAGAATTGACTGATTTATGACTTTAAACATTTTTGTCAGCCATCTTGGACGCCATCTTGAATTTCGGAAAACGCTCAACGATGCCAGCCGGGCATCGTCAAGATTCTGAACGTATATGACTTCCTGTACCAAAATCAGTCATAACCTCTTTGGGGGGTTTTATTGCAAGGTTGCAAGGATAATCCCCCCCTGGCAACTGGACTAAAACCCAGCAAAATCCCAAGTGCAATGTCATATGGCAGTCACCAGAGCCTTCCTTCGGAAAACCAGAGTAAACCAGAGTAAACCTCCATTGGCTCTGGCCTGGGAACACCTCTACCGGCTGCCGGGACTCTGTGGACCCTTCTAGCGGTTCTGGGGACCCTCCCAGGGGCTCTGTGGACCCTTACTGTCTGATGTTTCTATCCCTGTCTCCCCCGCCTCCTGCTGTGACATGTTCTGCTGTGTGTTTTTGAACCAAACCACTTGTCACCACTGTAATAAAAGTAGGTTGCATGCACGGGAAGCATCACAAGAAGACAGGCTGATACAGTTAACGTTTTTAATTGCATCTCAGATAACTTGTACATCAATCATCAATGCATTCACATGTAGAGGTTGCTGTTTTGATCTCTGGACTGGATCTGTCCTCTCCACCAGACAAAGTGCCCTTTTATAGACTTAGTCCAGATCACCTGACTGTGACATCACCAGTCCACTGACGTTTCCCGGTGGATCTGCACCGAGAATCGTCGTCCCATGGTCGTTACAGTATATTATGGTGCTAGGACCTAGCTGTGATGGAAAGCTTCGTCACGTTATATTATGGCTCAGAATCGTAACCTCTGTCATTGGGGCTGGGACATCATTTTTGAGGAGGGAAATGTTGAGAACTTTTTAAATGTCTACAGGGGTAGCGAAGCGAACCCCCTTCTCTTACAGAAAGCAACTTTGAGCCACATAGCAGTGCCTGAGTCCGACTACAACTATAGCTCCCGCACCCAAGTTCCATGTAATACAAATAGAGACGATAAATCAATGAAAGGAAAATATTAATTCATTTGATGATTTTTTCCTGATCTCTATTATATTTAAGAAGTACCTGAGTAATGACACATGGACATGTAACCATGGGAGCCAGAACTCGGAAACTATTTGGAATTCTGAATAGAAATTTAAAGCGGACATTATGGATACATAGGGCAAACGGAGAAACGAATTAACATGGAAATTGGAGATGACCACCCGGTAAGATCTTCAGATTTTGGTTGAGTTTACACGGAACCAGCCGTATATGTAACGGGAAAGCCCATCCTTAGTAATAATCGTATGTATATTTTCCAGGAATATTAAAGATTGATCTCCATTATTTTCCATGTAATGCGGCCGGAACCCTCAGCTCCCCCGATCTATTCAAAATATATTACATAAATGTATTGTTCCATCTTTTAACATGTGTTCTAGAGTGGCATCTTTCAACAAATTGCTTATTGCCTTTCGTGTTGGACGTTCTGGCGTTGGGGATGTAAATAGTAATGTGACAAATGAGACAAGTAAGACACATTTGAAGGTACATAGCCTGGTAATAGGACATAACTGTAATAAGTGCATAACTCTTAAAGCAAATAAAATGTACTATGTGCTAAACGCATTTATTATCATCATTAAGCTGTGCGACCGTTCTGCTACATTTTTTGTACCATCATGCCTTTAACAGTTTTCTGGGAAAACATAACCATTACTGCAATGTACAGGACTGAGCCAACAAAACGCAAATCAATGTTACATACGGCAAAACAGGACAAAGTGAACACCCTTAAACCAATCTCAGCCACAACATGTGGGCAAACAATGTGGGCAAGAAATGCACATCGGTCAGTACAAGTATTTACATATGGGAGTACGGTGACAATAAGACAGATATGCATGTTATACATAACATTCCACATCAAAATGGTGCTCCTTTTTGACATTCTCAATTCTCATCACTCACTTGTGGTCACATGACCTACGTACTGGCTCAATGCAACCTAATGGCGGAACTACTTTTGACTCACAGCCACATAACATGGTTTTCAATACTTTGCGATATTTTCCATAAAGCTAAAAACAGAAACTTGCACTTTACTAATTCAAGACTATTTAGTGGTAGAAATAACACACACTCACACAAGAGTAATAAATGCGAAGACGTAACAATGAACTTGTCTGGCTTACACACGTCATTATGCTGGTTTTATTTTACAACGGTAAGCACCATACCGGTTGTAAATAGATGTGTTCTTTGTTAACAAACTAACATAGGCACTGGCCACTAAAATGAAAATGACTCTTTATTACGAAGAGTCAACCAAATATATAAACAACTTCGCATATGATTGATAGATTAACAAATATAAGTCATCAATTGCTGTCCTTTGTTTGACTTTTCGCTCTAATCACATCTTTCTAATATGCTGCATCAAAAGTGACTGGTCGTATTCCTGTTGTAATAAGTGGATAGTTCATGCAGTTTGGTGATGTACAAAATATACAACAACAGTTTCAGCTCGGTACAGAAAGAACCTGGTACGTAACCTGACAAAATAGATTGCGACACTTCACAAGCATACTTAAAAAAGTACCCGCATTTGATATTCTAGATTTGAACTATGAAAAATACTCTTTGCAGTTCGGCTTCCTACAATATTACTCAGCTACAGAAAGATTGTGGCGTACCATGTTCATCATGGCATGGCTGTTAAGCAATCTATTGCTAGTTCTTAAATGAAAATAGCTCTACGTCAGTAAATATTTCATATCAAACAGTGTGCAGCCCCACAAGGTGTCTCCTTCACACCAGATACTGGCTAGCACTTCTTGGTGAACATTTCTCACTCTGCCAAGCCTGATGCCTGCCCTCCTGGGGCGTGCGTCAAGCCTGTACTGCTGAGAGGAGTGGCTTTCCGCAAAAATAACAGTTCTTCACATCAGATAAGCATACCCTCCAGCTTTCAAAATGCTGTTCGGAAATAGATGTACGAAATACCCAGTCGCCCATGAATATGCTTCTATATAATCTATAACAATATTTCTCAAACCTTTGTATAAAACACACTTATTCCCTTTCCATGTCAGTCCAAAGCTTTAAATCCACCCTTACTATACTAACATCCACATCCACAAAGCAATGTCTTGATAATTCTCATTCCACCACAACAAAAAACAAAGGGAAAACGAAATTCAGAATAAATTTAGAAATCATGGATGCAACTTGTTATCATCCGATTTCCAAAAGCAAACACGCAACACATATCTTGCCTTTGACAATAACATGGTCATTTTAAGAGTCGTCACAATTCTAAAAACGAATCGCCTTGATACAATGTGATAAATCCTATACCAGCAGCTTAGCAATGAAAAAGAAATATTTTTGGGAGTGTATTGTAACATAATTGTGGAATGTAGGATTGGTTTGTTATTCTATGACATTTCACTTAATTTCAAAAAGCAGGAATTTGCATTTCTTACATAAGCTGCATGTTATGAATACCTAGATCCTTAAAGCGTCGTCTTTCATATCGTCATACATGCATATATAGACTTGCTTCTGGATGATAGGATTTAAAAGCCACACCACGGCATTACTAGATTCTCAAAGTATATAATGTACACTACTATACACAAGACTAGATGTCCAAGAAAAGTACTACATCTGGTCAGTGGCCATTCTTCCTGTGTGTGTGCCAATACCCATTAACACCATACGTCCGAGGTCAGACCAGCCTAGCTCGACAAAAGCGAGAAAAGACCACATGTCGCGAACTACACCCGAGCACTGAACAAAAATTCAGCTCACCTGCCTTTGTGAAAAGAAATCGGGCATTATCGAATATTGAACTCACCAATGTGATAAAGAAGGAATATTTCAGTTAATAAAAACCAAAAAAAAAGTTCACTGGAAATGCTAGGTGAACTGTGTTTCTGTCATTATTTTACCTGAGTATTTTTAGTTGTGCTTTTGAACTATATTGCCGGTATGAGTGAACTGGAAGACCTAAAGGTGCCTGAACGGTATGTAGTCTTTGAAGTTCACCGTGTGTTCTTCACTATACAATAAGATTGAACGTGTGATTAACATCACAGATGACTCAGGGTCAGGGTGATAAAGTGATTGAAATGATGGACTAAACAACTGAATCTGTAAATATTATTTCAGGAACAATGAATTATTTGTCAATTCTGAGAGCAGGAATGTATTCCTGGGTCAAAACTACCCTCAAATCATGTGTCACACTAGTATGTGATCATATTTCAGCTGAGCAGGTGTGTGTGGGCGAGCTGGTGGGTGTGGGTGAGACGGTGGGTGTGGGCGAGCCGGTGTGTGTGGGCGAGCAAGTGCGTCTGGGCAAGCAGGTGGCTGTCGGTATCAGCGCCTGGTGGCGTGTAACCGCCGTTTTACGTCTCGGCCGAAAAGCGAGTCGATCGGAGCGTCAGCAGCGACACCATCTTCGGTTCTGTTTCGCCGTGTCGGCTGGCCGCGGGGCGGCGTGTGTAACAGATGATTAACTCCCCCCAGTCAATTACCACTGCAGACATATCTAGCAGAGGGGGGGGGGGGGGGGGGTACTCACATTTCCATATAGTCTTTGTAACGATACGTGCATTGTCAGTGCAAAGTGAATCAGGGTTATCACAACACTGATCTGTTACACAAATAATATCAAGTAACCTCCCCTGTAAATTACCTCTAGTACTTAAGTGTTTGATAGATGTCTGAAAAAAAGCGTCTCACCTACCCCTCCCATAGAGATAGCATTGGTTGTCATGAACTATCCAAATTTGGGGTTATCGGTTATCTACACGCTCCCATAGAGCTCTATGCTGAAGCAAATTACCAGCAATTACTGCCTAATATTATTTTTCGTTTTTTAGGGGGTTACAGTTGGAATTTGTAAAAAACAAATACACCATTAGATAGATATTGTGGAAAGTGATCTAATGACACCATGCAAGATGCAAAGAGTGAAATATTGACCAAATGGGAGCAATTTCATTTTTTCAAGGAAAAGAGGTGTCTAGAATCGTCTCACTAGACTCAGGGCAGACCCTGAGTCAATTAACAAGTGCGCTCACTACCAGATCACTTTCTCTCAGTTGCTCGCCATTACACAAGGCGACACTAGACCTGGTGGACCTCAGTTTGCTAGGCCTTCAGATCGCGTCTGCGACCTTCATATGACCCTTTCATTTCTACCCGACTGACCCCTGACCAGATGTTCTAACCACAGAGGACACATAGCGCATCTCTAAGGGATTAAGTCGCCTTTAACATGGACCATCACAGGTGGCTGGTAATGTCGTGCTACTAGCCCCCACACAGTATGGGCGGGCAGCAAACTGTACAACATAGTCACTATACACACACCTCCTCCCAGCCACACCTGCAGCGGGGGTGAGCTACCTGTACTGGCATGGCAGTACATCACAGCTTACAATACATAGAGTATAGTCCCAATATCTCACCAAAGTCATTCAATGTTGGTATTAACAGGGAGATTATATTCCATCCTCCAATTGTGCAAACTCTTGGTATCGGTCAGTGTGCTTCCTAGCAGTATGTATTAGTCAGTATGATATAAAGGTGTAAATGACACCCCTTAAACAAACAGAATAGATGGTAAACCGACTGCTGCTTAAGCCTTTATTTACAAGATTTAACAACATTTCAGATCTTTTTAGGTCCAGCAATTCCCAAGTGCCCCCTGAATAAAACTTGTGGAACTTGAGAACTCCCGTTTTAAGTGGGTTGACTCATCGTCTGTCACGTCATGTGGAATGCGAATACTTAAATGACACATTTCCCCTTCTGGAAATTAAACACATATTGAGTCACTCGCAAACTGGCCGATCTGATCGGATCGTGGCCGATCAGATCAGCAGTAGGCTTCAAGCAAGAGGGCCAAGTCTTTGTTAACTTTACAAACACTTAACAGGCACTGAGATCTAACATGTTGACATCAGTTACTTTCTAGCACCAAAGTCAGTATTCATCATCAGGAGTCTGCGATCAAGAAATTCAACCAATGACTTCCATTTCGCACATTGTAGAGCAATACGGAAATGGGTGAAATGTAAGGTAAATGAAATAAGGCAAGATGGCCACTGGATGATCTGAATATTATCAATTGTCAATTTTGGTTATTGCATCATTGTACCGTTGTGAATACTTGCAATGAGAATGTTCATTATCTGGTCCTTGACAGAAGTTGACAGAGGCTCAGGGTTCCCACAAAGATTTCAGATTGAATTCCATGACATTCCACCACAAAATCCTCAATTTTCCATGGCATTTATAACACGGTTATGGAGGTCAGGGGGCTTAGCCCCCAAGAAAATTTCTAAGATATAGAAAGCAAATGGTACATTCTACGAGATTTTTTTAATATTAATTTCATTATTTTCATATTCCATGACATTCCATGACACAGGGCAAATATTTGCAAAATATTGCATGACATTCCAGACAAATTTCAAATTGCATGACATTGCATGACACGTGGGAACCCTGAGGCCGTACAGACCGGGCCTGCCTCTTGTTATGAGTACCACCTACTTCACGCCGCTACAGTCTGTCATTACCAAATCCTATCACGAGGATTGATTTGAAATTCAGTTCAACCTGTGAAGAAGTTCTGATTATAGGCTATTGTCTATCATTAAATGTCAGTATGCTGATTTATCACATGAGTATGCCCCATGTTGCTCCATACCTGAGTCGGTAACACCTTGTCATGATACACATACATACGGCTGTCAATTTATACCAATACACGCAGAAAAAACCACACTATGTATTACGCGCGCGAGTATCAAAACACAAAGACGTTTTTCCCGGAGTAATGGAATTGGTGTAGACGAGAAAGGAAAAAGAGGTACCGTTGTAGACTCAGATCTTGACGGCTGTGAGCACACATAGACACAGGAGTATAAAAGGCTTGATGCTGACTCTGGTACATGAGGAGTGAGTACGGTGCCATCCCTGACATTCAACATGGTAACTGACGGCGGGACTGGGTCCCAGCACGTCGTGTAAGGTTTTATTGTCATGTGCATCATGATATGCAGTGCCTGCTGCTGCCTTAATACATCAAAGCGCAGTCACCAGAAATAAATGGCAATGCAGTGAACATCTCTGGTTGTGGTCTCCAACCATAGAATAGATCTCATTTCTGTGAATCCATGAAAATATATGAGATATAACAAAGCGATGCTGAGATGCCTTATTGTCGGAGTATGGGGTTCGGGGAGGGGGATATTGGCAAATGATGAAATTATGAGAATTAATCTTTGCAGTCTTGCACGGTTTTCAAGAGTGAATATTATAATAGTACACTATTAGGGGTCACTGGTCTTGGATGACAATGCAAATATCTTTTACGTTAATATAATCCTACAATTTGCTCACAAAAACGCTCACTCATTAAAATATTTCCCCCCTACAAATATCATAGGTAGTATATCATAACTATCACCATCGTAATTACTCGCGTATATGTCTTGGCACCATCGATATATCTTAACAAGTACAAGCCCTGTTGGCAAAACAAAACACAAGCACTAAAAAAATTCAATTATCCCAGGATCTTTTCCTTCCTGAACATGACACAAGATGACCTGTCGTTTACTCGGCTTTAACATGATCTGATGCCGCATTGGCAGATTCCGTCTTGGAGTTGCCGTTCATCAGCAGCTTGGTCAGAGAGAGTTGGTAGGCCGCTTCCTCCTCACGAGCCACCATTTCCTTATAGGTCAAGAATAGTCGGCAGTATTCCGGCTTCTCCTTGCTGTATGCCTTGAACTCATCTGTTGGAAACAAAACCGCCAGCGGCTAAAATCACACATTTTGACACATACAGCCATGAAAGTCACCCATCTTGAATACCGTATTCGACGTAATGAGCGCACAGTGCGCTTAAAAAATTATTATGAACACATTTTAGTAGTTAAGAGTTTAATTGGGGTCAAAAATCGAGAAATCTTTGGTTAGGCCACACCAAAAAAAAAAGTTGGTCAATGGATTTCACTTTTCAAAAAATGGTGCGAGCGAGCGAATTTTTTTTTTTTTTTTTTTAAGAATTTTTTTTTGTCAATGGATTTTGTTGCTGGAAAAGTGGAGCGAGCGACAAATTTTTTTTTTTTTACCCAGCCTCTGACAAAAGTACCCTACCTAACATAAAATTTATTGGTTGATCTGGGGGAATTACTGGAAGAAAAATTTGAAAAAAAAAAAAAATTCTCAATTTTGAAAAAAATGAGGCGAGCGAAATCCATTGACAATTTTTTTTTCAAAAAAAAAAAAAAAATTCCATTTCCGAAAATAAGGTGCGCGAAATCCATTGACCAACTTTTTTTTTTGGTCTGGCCTTATTTGTAGTATAAAAATCGGCAAAAAACGGGGGGTGTACGCTTATTAGGGGGTGTGCGCTTATTACGTCGAATACGGTAAGCGTGAAGTGTTCACACCAGTGTTCAAATCATTTTTGTGCGAACCATTCTGATTTTTTTCTGCCCACCTCACACAACTGAATTGTACCTTTCAACCAGAATAAAAGAAGTAAAATAACAATTTCGATATGTACTGGTTTTTATGCACATCCCACCTTACTCCTAGTGAGGCGATTTAGTTGAGCTCCCGCCGGGAATAAAGATACCATCCGGCGCCAGGTTATTCATGCTCTAAGGCTCATTCTACATTTCCCCCTACTCTCACCCAAACAGAAGCAATTGAATTTAAATATTTGCAAGTAGAGAAGTTAGAGAGCAACTTGTGCGGGCTTCGTGGTGCACTCCAGTGAATTTAGGTGACGGAGACACCAGAATGTAGTCCACGTGCTCCTTTCTTCCCGCGTCTAAAGTTTGCTGCCTCTGACTGCTGTTTACGAGCCTCTAACCCAAGATGCTTATGATCTTGATCCCAAGTTCCTATTCACAATGTACAAGCTATATAATTACCGTAGCTGATCTTGCCATCCTGATCTGTGTCGATCTTCAGGAAGAGGGTGTGAACATCAACTTCGCTCATGCCAAATGTCTGATTGAGGATGTCACGAAGTTCCTTCTCGACAATGTGGCCCTTGTTACCACCATCGAATACCTATGATATAATATATAACAGTTAATTACATGGAAAACACTGGTAGTCATCTACGGGATGTAGTTTCTGACAAAAGTGAAGCTGTACCTGCCTGAAGGTACCATACAGGCCAATATATCAATCTTAATTTGTTGGATATTTGTTTTAACTTTGCAATCATTCTTTCAGCTTGCCCGGTCGACAAAAGGTAGGAAATCTTGGTTTTGATCAATCTGGTATAGGAAGTTACATAACTACATATGGTATACTAGGCTGAAAATAGTGCCCGGTAATTCATGCAAAACGATCCCTCTTAGGCCACACCAAAAAAATTAATTGGGTGCACGGATTTCCCGCACCACATTTTCGAAAATGCAAATCTTTTTAATCTACGAATGCGCCCACGTCATTTTCGGAGAAATTTGAATATTTTTATTTTTGGTGGCCTTTTTTCTGATCGGTAAGAGTCTACGGAAAAGTTTCCCTATAAAAGGAGGGGGAAAAATTGCCCTCTCCACTTGATTGATTCAAGGTTAAAATCCGCAGACAAAAAAAAAATTATGGATTCGCTCGCTCGCACCATTAAAAATAAAAGATTGAGCATGTGAGTGAACTCACAAATGACTGAGGGTCAGGGAGAGGTGTGAAGGGAAATGTATCATTTATCATCGTAAGAAAGAGAAAGGGTGACTCTTGTATTAATAGGATCCTTAAAGACGTGACCTTTGACCTTGGTTTTGACCTTGTTCCGACCTAGATATCATTCTACACATAACAGAAATGGATTCAGCACCTTTGGTTTACCCTAGTCCACTATCCATATCGTCCATTGGTCACCATACCAGGTTCTCTCCAGGATTCCTGACTGGCTCCCTATATTATATCCTGGCTGTACCGTTTCGGATAGCATACCCAAATTGTGCGTCACAAGTATAGCATATCAGGAACTGACAACTACCTGCACCACACAACCTATAGGTCGCATGACGCAGGTGCCCTAAGAGAGTCACACCGAGTGAGGCAAGTCGCGCAAAAAAGGGGTATACTCAGAAAAGATTTGAACACTGACTTTTTTGGGGGAGGTGTACTTAAGCCCAAATTCAAATTTTTATGTCCCCCGATCTTGGCTATCTATGTCGTTTGTCCTCTCATGTCTATGTCCAACACACACTGAATGAAAAGGTTTCTCCCATGTCCATATTGTAAATAAAAGTGATCCTTGTTTTTGGTATGTACAGGGTATTATATGAAGTTCATTTAAGTGATTTAAATAATATAGAGGGCATTTCAGCTTAGTTGGATGGCATTTTCATATGTTAGATGGTACATTTATGCCAGAAAGATAGAAATGTGATGGGAACAGCATTTCTATCAGCTCCAATTATTTTTTTAACCTTGCAGCCTATGGAGAGTTCATTTAGAGGGTACACATTTAACAGTAGTTAAGTGTTTAAAGAAAAGAGAGAAAAAATATGCAAAGATCGCAGTCCATTTGCGAGTACCGTAAATTCCCGCGTACTACCCGCGGGTTGTACACGAACCAAACACAGCTTTCATTTGATACCAAACATGCCTATGTTGGGTGCGGGTTATACGAGGGTTTTTATTATTATAGAATAGTACTAAAATATAAATTTTCAGATCCAGAAACGGGTTATAGGATTCTCCTAAGTTGGGGGTGCGGGTTATACGCGAGATGCGGGTTATACGCGGGAATTTACGGTACAAGATAAGAGATATTGATTTACTTTTTGAAGGAAATATTTGTTCCCCGATCTTGCCTATCCTTTTATGTTATTGAATTTTTTGTAACTAAAATACAAACTGAGTAATAAGCATTCTAAAATGGCTAAAAAACGTCTTAAAGGAATAGCCAGGCGTCGTATATGCCTCAGGGTATTAACCCTGAGTCAATAAATCTGTAGACCAACTTTATGTTTTTGTGTGGCCTTATATTCTTTGAAACAAACTAAGCAGGACGTGAGGGCCGGAGCATACTATCTGGAAAGTTCTCAAAAATCCATAAGCAAATGGCAAATTATTTTTATTTTCATCGTATTTTAGCAAATTGCCGTTTCCTGCCTTTCCCTGACCCATGTGAACCCGTTTCCTATCCCTTTACAAACTTGAGGCAGGGGTGATAGTGGCTCCACCTGCCACAAGTGCCACAGTGAGTAGTGCACAAGAAGGAGCATCATCTGGTGGCACATTTAGGAACCACAATGAACATCTGGCCAAGACGTATACGGGAAAAACTAATGACTTTTCTACACCACTGAAAAGCCAAAAGATGTTGCTGTAGGTTTCAAATTGTGAAATAATACATTTTAGAGGCCCATTCCTGCAGTCTTACTAATGTAGTCCAATCACTAGTAAAACAGGATACCGGTACTGTGGCTAACCGGTCTCACATACAGATATCTATTACAGGATGCAGTACTCAATGAATACTTACTTTAAAGGCTAGTCTGATGGTGTCCTCGTTATTGGCGGGCATGGCGACAAGCGACAAGCCGATCACATACTCTCGGAAATCAATAGTACCCGACCCATTCTGTATGAAGGACAACGAGCAACAAATTATCAACAGTTTAAGAGATTCACCAGAAGGTGTTGAGTACTAGATTAACCCAGAATCGACACTAGGCGTTTAACTAATGCGTAATCTCATAAAATATAATCAGTCTTTCTTTAAACATTGAAGTGCGTTGTTTTTTTTAGATGACTGGTCAACGTACCCTGTCATACATCTCAAACATTTCTTTTAGGCTGTCGGACACGGGTAGGTCCATGTACCCGGCAAATTCCTCCAATGTCACAATGCCTTTGTTCTTCTGTGCTATGTCGCAGAATCTCGTTAACATGTCCTTCATGTTCTGGAAGTTGAGCCTGTAATTGTGCAAAGTAGATGTTAAAGCAGGGTCCCCAACAACCCCCGTGATATGAAAATGCAATCAGCACATTCGAGGTTTGATACACTTTATGATCGATATCACTTTATTATAATTCATACAGATTTTCCCTAACATAACATCATATTTATAGTACGAATAAGGGATGCCCTAGAACGGATCCCTGTGGGACGCTTAAATGACTTCGCTGGGCGTTATTTAATAAAGTACCTGCATGCTGACAAGAGGTGACCTTTTGCGTGCACATTTATACATGTAAATTCCGGAGTTTCAGGATTTAAATTGATGAGATGGTATCAAATGCCTTGCATAAATTAATGAATTAAAATCATTTATGCCATATTTTATCTCAAAATAGCTGACACACATATCACAGTTTTAACTACAACGTAGAACCAGATTTAACATGTTTTAGGAAACTTTACATACCCAAGTTTACGGCTTATCTTGGCAAACTCTACGATGCCAGTAGCCGCAGGCAGGTCTAACTTGGAGGCATAGTTCATGAGGCGAGTATCCTCATATGTGTGGTCAGATACGGGAACACCCAAGGCTCTGTAAGTAAGTGGAAACCGTTAAAGTATCATCAATCGCACTAGATCTTCACATTGCCAATGAGAATACCTCTTGTAGTGCCATGCATCTAGTTCCCTCACCCCCCACCAGTCTGCACCACCAGCAGACACCGTGCTCACATTGGTCACACCCAGCTGTGGGCCCCAAAGTCCAGACCTTCACACTACTCGTGCAGTTTTTCTTTTAGGAGTTTAACAATACATTTAGTACGTTTAACTATCAGAACATACTTCAGAAAAGGCGATTGACACAATGGTCTGAAGCTTGTATACAGATAACAACGTACACGTATGGATAGTGCTATGGTGCCATGTTGATTAATATTGAATCGCCTTCATGCTCACTTCAAAATGAGTTGATTCTGAAGATTGAAGAAGTTTGGACTTACTTTGCCATGACATCCCTTACATTCCGACCGAAGAGTTTAGCATCATTTATCTCTTCTTCGTTGGGTGTATAAACGGGTAGAAACTGAAAGAGATCAGTAGATATGGTTAATATGGCGGCATGAGGAGGCTATGTCAAGGAATGTTAAAAAGTCCTATCGGGGGAGTCCTATTAGAAAATAGCTGGCACAGTAAGTTAAACTACATTCATCACCAAAAACGCAATTACCAGATTTCATAACATTGCAATCAGACTAGTTACATTATTAGATTGTCCTCCTTTCTAAATTCTTAAACGGTGTAATACAAAACGTATATCAATTCATTAAAGATCATTATTTTGTAAAACACTAGGAACTGCCGCAGAAGCAGGAAGAGTGGCATTATATACAACAGCCATAATTACAGAGTAGATGCATCTCTCACCTCTACTTCTAAATGTGTTTGGAACTGACACAATGTGTACCACATGACATGAAACCTGAAATAGAAAGAAGTAATCATCAACATTTATCTGAATATGACACGAGGCATCTATAGATTTATCATCTACACCACCAAAGGACTGAGTAAGCAGTGTACAGAACCTCGTCTGTATATATCCTGATTGACCAATTTTACAGATATCATGTTCAATCAACTGGATTCAGGAGAATACAGGTCATTGACCTATCTTTATTCAGTATAAATAAAAGAAATTACAATACAATACAATACCATCTCTTACTGTATTAATCTATTTGAATATTCTTGGGTAATTGATTGCGTTATTACATACAATGTATTTCAATATATATGTATATTGTGCATACATCTCCTTCGAATTTTTTTTTTTAAGTTTGTCTCGTACAATGTTATCTGAGCGACATGTCCAGATAAAGCAGACTTACGCGTCAGGGCCTTCCCAGGTCCACGTGACTGTGTCCTGGGGAGATAAAAGTACCAAACTCTATTAGCGCACTGTCCTATAATTTGGAAAAGGCTCAGGAATTAATTTCTATATGTATTTTATCTTTAAATAAATTGTTAACACTATAAAATACATTCGTATTACAGTAGGTATTTACGTCGTGGGATATATAAGATAAATCAGCTACAATATTGTGGAAGTCATCTGATATAGTTAGTATATCAGCATGTAAATTTTAATACAATTTTCTAGCATATCAGCTCACCAGCCTATTGTTGTACTTGAGGCAAACAGGTTGTACAGGAACACCAGGATAAAAAGCACCTGTGGGACAAGTGGGACAAAAGAGTCAACAGTTGTACACTACTTAATTCGATTCTGAACCAGCTATATAATATTCATCAATGCTTTAATAACAATCCACTAAATGAGGCACCACTGTATACATTTTGCAATACACAATTATGTGCCTCTACATGGGTAAAAATCGACACGCGCGACATGGCCCCTTTAAAAATCGACACGTGCGACACGGCCCCTTTAAAAATCGACGGACACAGACATCTTTATAATGCCCTAGTATATTCTATATACATAAAAATCGACACATTGAAATGTCTCTTTTGCTAAAGATCGACACGGCGACACGGTCAAAATTTTGGGGACCCATGTGGAGGCACAATTATTGAAGTTTTTCCATAAATCTTTGAATTGTAATCCATGTGATGAGGGAAATGGTCATCTATTCATTAACTTCTATAGCTTACCGTAAAACCCTGCTTTTAAGACGGATTTTATTATTTTGTTTTTCCTACAAGTATGGGGTCGTCTTAAAGGTGGGGTTTTAATATATTAGTTTGAAGAGAAATCGATTCTAAAGGCTAATTCTTACAAGACGATTTTTTTTTCTCAAACTAGGGGGTAGTCTTAAAGGTGGGGTTTTACGGTATATTTAACTTAATATCTTTTACATGTATCACTAACTAAATCTCTATTAACCTGGTTTAAAAGTGATGAGTGAGTTCCTGTTTGTGCAGGTCCCCTCACAAAAGATGACGATCTGCGGCCATGCGCCATTGGACTGAGCACGACGCTTGATCTCCTGGATCGTGTTCTGTCGTGAGTTTGGGTCCTCCCGCGACACAAAGACAGGCTGTGTGTACTGTGTCAGTGCTGGACAACAAAGAGTTAAAAGTCAGAAATGCATTTTTTAAAGTATGATACATAGTTTTTAAAAACAATTCTCAAAAGTGTTACTCTATAAAATGATATTCTAGACTCTATTATTAGTAACATTATTGAATACTGGCATACTAGTTATAATAAGGTAACACATCATTGTGCCCACAGCTATAAATAATTCTTTTAAAAGATATTTTTAAACAACATATGCGAGATTTACACATGTAATGATTCATCTAAATTAACACACATATATACAGCCATGTAATTATGAGATATCAGTCGAATCTCATGGTACCGATTCATGGGGGAGATGTTAAAACTATTAAAACACTAGAACCATTGTCTTCCTTGTCTCTAAACACAACTTTCTATTATGTAAAAAAGCATTTGTTAACATTACTTAACCAAAACTTCGCTGGGTTTTTTAAAGAAACAAAATGAAAATCATCATTTAACTTAATATATACACATGTGAAAGTGATGTCACTCAGAAGGACTTAATATAAATACAGGTGGGTTCCCAACTTGCCAGTTCCATCCTCATATCAGTGGTAAGCGCACACGGAGGATGGAGTACGTCCATGCAATTTTGAGAACTGTCGCCCACTCAATTCATTCACAGAAACTTAAGCCGCCAGGACAGGGAGAGACATGACTATCTATGTCAGGGGAGAAATCCCAGATCAAGTGTCCCCCATTTGACTCACACGGAGGAGGCTAACAATGATAACTGGTGCCTAGTACAGGGGGTGGTGGTGTTGGTAGACGGTGTTAATGGTAAACACAAAAATTGAATATTTATACATTCAACCATCTGAAAAAATGATGCGCACTCCTCTTTTCTCTCTCTCAATATCCTTTTGAACGGTTAGTAGCAACAGTATTGAACCTGGAGACATCTGATAGCTACCACCGCGCATGAGGCTCTACCACATGGAAATGTGCAGAAAAATGAAAAAAAAAACATAATCTAAAGCACGATGGTAATTCAAGCTCTTTATATGTTCAAACAGGTAGGAACGGAATTTCCTGCTTCCGTCTGTACAGGTTACAACTGCATCACTTTGGAATATATATGAATTGATAGTCATTTTGGATGGATGAGCGGTGGTAACTTAGAGATGACGATTCATCCTGATAACATAAAGGAAATAGCACTAGACACTAAGTTGAGGTGGAGAGTGTTAAATAAGACTGCACATCAATTCTTTAAATGAGAACTGTCCTTCGATACGGGGTGAACACTTTTATGATGAAAAGTCTATCGGATGGAAAAAAAAGGTTAATTGATCGGATGGGCATAATTGAATATGAATAGCTCTATTGGAAATAGACTGATGTTTTTGGTACTTATAAAGGAACATGTAGTGTAGATATATCAATTTCAGATACAAATTATAGTTCTCTTCTTGGATCAGAGATTGTAGCTCCCTTAACCAAAATCTGAAAGGGTAACATCAGACATCAATCAGGTTCAGGGTAGTATTTAGAACCCTTAACCCTTTAAGGGCCGCAGTGTGCGTTAGCGTGCTATACCCTTTATCGGTACGATGCATGTATGCAGGCCTGGCCAGTCTACTTGCCAGGACTGCATTCATGCCAAACCGGGAATGTAAGAACCCCACGGTTTTCATGATGTGCGAATGCAGCCCTGGCGAATTACTCGCGATGGTTGCAGTGCCGCGTCATGACGACCAAGGGCATGAGGCACGTATGCGGTCCTTAAAGGGTTAGGCGGGGCATGTGAAGCAGTAACTGGTGTAGAACTCAGGCCCCAACAATGCACATGCTTTCCTGCAGCTGCAATAGAAATCGGCTCAGCCCAAGATCAATCTGTTAATTGAAAAAAAAAGTTCTCAAAGGTCTAAAACTGTTTTCTCATTTCTGTACTAAATCTACATGCTATCAGCGCAACCAACATGACAAGTAGAAACATTCATGGGAGTCACTGAGTGTGTATATACATGTGGTATGGATAAAAGAAGGCTTATGACAGCAATAAAGTGCTTTACAATCACCCCCCCCCTTATTTCCAGTGTAGTAGTACAGGAACACTCAGTGAATACAAAATGTTTCAATCATGATAAGTAGGCAGGAGAAAAGGTCAATTTAGTTCTATCGCGATTCTAATCAGATCGCGAAAAGACTCATTCTTCAAGAGTGCAGAGAAGAGATGCGAAAGCTTAAGAACTAGTCATTCTAGAAGATGTTGCTGTTAGGAAAGACTAAAAGTCACCCAGCCATTGAAAATAAAAGAGTTAGATTACAGATGAGGAAATCATAGCAACGCCCATAAGAAGAGAAAGCTCGGCTTGCCAAGGGCCATGTTAGTGGTTGAGGTAGAACAGGCACACTACTTCTGTTTCTAAAGTATCATCCAGATTTGTCAAACAAAGAGTTGAAAGGACAACTTCTTCATAGCTGCTCTGAAGCCAAGAATGATAACTCTTCGGAAGCCAAGCCTTCTTTTCTGCCCAATAACCAGCGTCCATTCCTGAACCTTTATTCTCATGAATTTTCAAATATATCATCGGAGTGAGATGCCACCGAACTTTGTCCTTTAAGCTTGCCTTATCGCGCTATGTGAAATAATTGTGTATGTCCCTCATACCCTGTTTATCAAACCACCTCTCCTTTATTCCTTCAACTTAAGATGATAACGGCTCAGGAATGTTGGGCTGGTCAACCCGCTTACTTAACGCCTTACTTATAACCCAGGAAGGAAGAAGCCACGCGATCAGGTTGCGGTGAGTTAAGCCTAGCAAGGTTATCTATCAATACATGTGGGTTTCGGTTAGCAGCATGACCACCTTGGTAACCCTAGATTATACCTACTTCCCATCAAAGGCATATCTCTTCCCATTTCTGCAGCGACAACAGGGCTTGAGAGTACCATATGAAACCCAAGACACTGGTCAAAGAAGGTGGAGTGGGGAGCAACGGCCAGGATAGGCGCTTCACGCGAAGACACTTGCTGACCTCGCACTGTCACACGGAAGCCAAGAAGATAGTAAAGTACCTGCCCTATAAGGGTGTACGGTTTGGCACAGGCCCTGCACAGAGAGCAAAAAAATACTCGTGTCAGCGCAATGTTCAGAATCAACAAAGGTGTTTGGTCTTAACCGGAGGTGAAAATGGTCATTAACACTTGCTAGACTGGGTGCTTAATTAAATCAATTACTCCCGCCATGGTGTATGGTATACGTTCACGCAAAAAGAGGTTTGGTTGGGGGATGTACATAGAGAGTTAAATATGTCTAGCTAAAGAGACATTTTAAAGTGTAATTTAGCCTTTTCCAAAGTGATCTTTTGCTCCTTCTCATATGGAAGTCAGTTATAAAATAGATTTCACTAACACCATCTCCAACCTGGGGGTAGTCGATTTTCATAGACACAAAATGATCAAACAGACATCACTTCTGCTGAAAGGAATTCCCGCAAAGATGATAACAACAGATAATTTATCATGTTCAGTGCAATCTGGAGATTACTGAAAAAAATACTGCATTGTTCTAGCATATTTCAACCTGAACTGTACATACACATTACCCGCCATCTTTCAAGCGTAGTAACTTTATTTTGAAATGTTCAAATAGATTGCATGTTTTAATCAGCACAAATTCTGATGCACTTAAATGAGGAAATGGTGAGTGAGAATATATCCCAAACTAGTAATGGTGGGAGTTTAAAGGGTTAGATGCTTAAAGATGCTGACAACTTAAAGAGTAGTTAGTACCGGTATTATTTTTATTTTTATCAAAAGGATATAACGAAAGAGTAACATGTATAATACACCAACAGTTCATAAAAGGGTTGTATGAGATTATTCAAACGAAACTGATTTAAATTCAGATTTTTCGTTTTCAAAAGAGTATTGATGTTATTATGTTACAAGCTTGATTGTCATCACTGTCAGCTCTACCATTGTGCAACCTATCAATATCATCAACACTCAAGAGTCCTTGCTCAAGGCCTTATTAAGTTTCTTGGGGACCCGAAAGATCTTGCAAGGTAATTTTTCTTAGATCAGGGAAACATGCATAACTGGCTTCTTTAGATCTACTGGTGCAAGCATTCTTTCATATTCAACCTTAGATAGGACAAGGGAAAGTTTCAACAGCCTGGACAAAACAGTCACTCATATAATTGTCTATCATTGGTGGACTATATGTGAACTGCTCTCTAAGTCCCAGTAACCCAGATAGTAGCAGTGCTTTAACATGACACCGGCATTTACTCGGGTACAGGAACATGGTTGCTCTTGGAAGCTATCTACTCTAGCCTTTCTTAGGCCAAATGAAACAAAGACGAGTTTCAGGTTACCTAGTCCAGCTAATTACACCTGGTCTGATAGGTTTGAAAGCACGCTTCTATGGGACCTGCGCTAATTTGCCATACAATACATGATACTTGAGGATCCTGTCCCGGCCCTGCATAGCAGTGGATTTCTGGCTGTCTTGTTTTGTTTCTACAAATTCTCCCTACCCAGATTTTCCGACCAGATAAACCGAAGTCTAATTTTTGGCCTTTATAGGTAAAGTTAAAATGTGGAAAGAGTGCTAATATTTCCCTAAACATATTATAAATTCAAATGAAAAAGGATAACTTGATTAAAACCCTGTTTATGAAAGATATTTTCAACTGAATGAAATAAAACAAACACCGGCCCTTTAAATTTAGTGATCAGTGTTAGGAGCAGAATAAAAGTGTGCCGAGTTAATAAACAAAGCGAACTCCACCAATCCTCAGGAAAGGAAACAAGGGTATAATTGATTACCCTCTGCTATAGCAGAGGGTCGCCCTCCTCCCTGTTAAAACATTAATGCCACTACCATGGATTATGATTCCTACTTTATCTATTTCCACCCAACATGCAAAAGAGTTTGTACCAATTAAATCTTTCTTGAAACAGTAACAGTCTTCAGGCTTGAAGAACATGCTTTTCACAATGCAGTTCATAAAGGAAGTGGCAAGTATTGTGAATATAAATTCTGCACGTCGTGGAGTAGTGTTTTTTTTCTGTAAAAAAAAGTGAACTTTGTAACTTTAAAAAGTCGCCGCAATCCTGAAACATCTTCCCCGGAAACTGAAAATGAATACAATGTGTGTGTGTGGTGGGGACCTAACATGTACATCACTTAACGTACCACCAACACCATCTACCGTCACGACACCCCCATTCTAGGCACCTCTGCCACTCTTTTACCTAATCCTTTAACGACCGCACAGTGATTGAATGCTCTATATATCCTCATGGTGTATGAATGCAGCCCTACTGGGTCTCCTCACCGGTGCTGCATTCATGCATCATGACGAAAACGGCATAGCAAAGTAAAGCACTAAGCGGCTCTTAAAGGGCTAGGCATCAACTTATGGTACTTGTTATCTTAGTACACGTAGAGTCTCTATATGCCATGACGATGACTTTATAGACACCTCCACATCCCCGCACCCCGGGCAGGGTGCTGACCGGAGGCTGCAGTACTCAGCAGTCCTCACAACCGTCACCTCCGTTAAAGACTTCCAATTCTGGGTGGCTCAACTGGCAAGAGGAAGCGCACAATGCAAAGTATTCTTCATATTATGTTCTTTCCCTGGACCAAGTGTAACAGATAATGTAAAGGATAACCGGTAAACACATACTGCCAAAGAAGGGCACATTTTCTGATGCTGACTTGGCCACAACTGACGTGAGGTCAAGGAATGTAATGGGGAGAGCGTCGAAGAAACTGGAATGGGGAGCGACAGCTAGGATGGGTGCCTCTTCTGCTGTGGCCATTTTGCCCTTGACTGTGATCCAATGGAAGCCGCCGAAGAAAAACACCGCTCGGCTGAAGAGTACAATGATTGGCCGCAGCCCACTGGAAGAGAGACAAACCAACAGCACGGTGATTACTCGCTACTTCCTTACCTCTCGTTAACAGTTGACAACAGTATGGATTACAATATCTGGGAAATCACCAATAAAGGAAACATCAATCTAAAGCAGAGAGGTTTAATCAATATGTTACACCATGCATTCACAGTGGTATAAGACAGGGTTACATCATCACATCATACACATACTGGTTATGAAGACAGAGGTTACACACTGGTATATATTGTATACAACCAATTCATATGGGGGAATAGGACATGCAGTGTGAACGTACTGACATCAACCATGTGCTTACAAATCAAAAAGGTAGAAATGTAGGCTCACTAACTACAGTATACATTTACATGCATGCCGTTAACCTCAAGAGATGCAGATGCAAATCTACACACCTTCCTATTCCAGGGACGGGCTCAGGAAACATTTTTAGATTTTTTAATGATATTTTGACCCACATGACTCGCGGAGCGACGCTTTTCGGTACTTCACTGGACAACCCCCGACCCCCTTTAAAAATCCTGTGTCTGCCCCTGCCCAGCTTCAGTCTCAGTTATACTCGACCAGAAAACACCTTTAGATAAACCTAAATGTTCCTCTTTCGAACTGTTTATAGTCATTCCATCATGTTTTCCCCCCATTCGTATTCTTTTCCAAATGCCTTTGATAGGGCCGACGATGAAGATGGAATCTACAGAGATGTCCATGAGCGGACGGCAGGGCAGTAGTATGGCAGCAGGAGGGTAGCAGAACCATGGGGTCACCTTATCTCTGTAGCAGGCCTCTGGCCACTGTCACTGGTATCAGGCTGCTGTCAAATAAATATCCCCTGCCATAGTCTCCAAGCAGGTTTCGGTTGTAGAAAGGCTACTATAATGCCTTTCACAATCATATACCGCTATGTTGAGAAGCCTCGGCTTGGGGAGTTGTCAGTGAGAGGAGCAGCTGTCGGGTGTGGGAGGAGCAGCTCTGTGGTGTGGGAGGGACCTTCAACAGTTGGTGTTTCAACAACACATCCTGCACCTCCCCTCACGGTGCATGCACTGTTCCCTGCTTCAACATTGCATATCTATCACTATGGTCTTCAAACCATTCTCTGCTTCAAGTACAAGTACTACTACTACTACTACTACTTCTACTACCGTACTCCATGCAGAATACAACATGTTAAAAGTGTTTTTTTTGTTTATTACCAAAGAGATGGACAAAATTCCAGTTTAACTCATTAAATGTCAAACATGTTTTATCAGTGCTTAGGCAGGATACAGCAGGTGGTGGACAACAGAGAGGGACAATCACCTCGACACAACCATTCCCATTATACTTATAGCATTAGGCGGCCCGGGCGCCTACACAACATTAGCAGTTGTGCAACATCTGATGAGCCTCACATGACCCATTTTTTGTGCCTCTGGGATGGCTACCCAGGCATCTCCTGATGTGCTCATCAAAAAAACACATTTTGAGTGCCCTATGTCTCTTGCAATGGAGCCATTTTGAAAGTTCTTTCTGAGTGAGGAAAAGGAGGGTGATAGGACATTGTTTGGGTTGTGTGATTCAGGGTTTGTCCCACAGAGTGCGGCCCGTCTATGACCTGCTCGGCGGCGCCTGCTTTGCTCGGCCGAGCTGCTCGTCATTGGTTACCGGGTAGCAGCGATCAATACACACAAACAACAATAGTGGCCGCACGGTCCTCAGCCGCCGCACTATTGATCCTGTCGGCACTTAACCTGTACGGGCCGCATCATGTTGTTGTGTCACATGCCCTCTGACGGCATGATGCATGGATGCAGCCCTGGTGAGTACTCACCAGCGCCACATCCATGCACTGTACTGACCCTCTGTGTGTGTAACTTATAGGGTTAGCATGAGGTATGATGAGGTATGGATGCAGCACATAGTTACTCGCCAAGGTTGTATTCATGCATCATGACGGCAAATGGCCATATTGCATTAAAGCACTATGTGGCCTTTGAAGGGTTACTAGTAACTCAACGTCACTCGCCTCTCTACTAACCATTACTTATCTAACTCTCCTCGTTTGAACCCTTATTTCCCTTAGCATCTATCAAGACGGATCATGTACTTCCTCCTACCACGACACTGCTTTACTCAAATGGATATGTGGATGTCCCCTGGTCCTCCTGCCATGCCCTATTATACATGCCCCCCCCCCCTTAGTCTAACCCTGCTATCCTCCCCTTCTCTGCCCACTGCCCACCCTAGACACGTCCCATGAGGGGTCCACATGGGCACAACTAACAAACACAATGGAGATCCAATAATGGACCCGTTCTGTAAACACTGTCCGCCATATTATATTGATTACGACTCGTGGTTTGGATAAAGACGAGGATGAATGGCTTGGTGGACCATTGATGGTCGACACAAGATGCTTCAAGTTCACTCCTCACGCAAAACTCCTCCTCCTTGGTCAATTTCTAATCAATCAAACAGTGACATTATGTAACATGTTCTCTATCTTCCCCACTTTAATAACCCTTCAATGATGGGATATTGTTTTAAGGCTTCATCTTTATTTATGGGCATAATGCACAATTGCAGCGCTTGCCAGAACTTGGTTGGTGTATCAAAGCATTACAGGTATGTATCTCAAGATATCAAAGTGTTTTTATGAGCTAGAAGTGCTTGAGTCAATTCATCCTTAGCGCCATCGAAAGATGTATAACTCTACAAGTCTATGCTGCCCATTACGGGTTAATGACCCCTCTGTGTAGAGCCCCCTGAGTATACATGCTTGGTGCTCACACCCTGTATGTAAGCTGCCCCCAGGGGCTCATCTTCTCCGGGCTCCCCTCTCCTCCCCCAGGTCCCAGCCTGCCCGACCTGTGCAGCCACAAGGCTGTACAATCACACCCTCCCCTGCCCCTGCCCTCCCCCCAGGCACCCGCTCCTCCGGGCTGCAGTCTATAAGGGGCCCGATACATTTGTAGTCATACCTATACGTTATCCAACCATAGGACTATTTCTGTGTCATTTAAATTTAAGTAATTCAACCTGTGCTTGATACTCCATGTGTAGTTCACTTGAAAGATAATTGAGCATCCTTTTCCCCTTTTTTTTGAACGGTTAGACCCAATCATCTTCTATAACTAAGATTTTGATTTAGATAATGTTGCTGTTCTATGCTCCGTTTTCCCCATTACCATAATCATTGATAATGTACCCCTCAGTACCCACCATATAGGTAGTACACTGTAGTATGCCCACTTGGTCCCCGGTGCTCCCCTCAGCAGTTATTGCTGTGCTAATATTGATGGCTACAGAGGTGCACCGACAGAGCAGTTAGTTTGTTTGGTGACAATTGTTCCCAGAGCCCTGCTCTTGCTTAAATAGTCACTTCCCCTCCCCCATCACTCCCACTAATAAAACCCAACTCCCACTGGATTTTACCTCCCGAGCCAAAGCCTCCTCAAAATAGACCAGCCGCACTGTCCGACTAAATCCCCCTCTCATATATGGTGACAGCACTGGGTGTGTTTTTCACTTACCAGGATGAATACTACGGGAAATAATTACATGTTGTGGCTACACGTTTTCTTGAGCTACAACTGATGAAATATCACAATACAATGGGGACAACAGAGATATCTACGCCAAACACTTATCCTGTTTTAATTCACATATAATTCTGTATGCGACTCATTGCTGCTATGTTAGTACCTGACAAAAATCCCCTTTTACTTTCGACATAGAAGACGTGAAAAATGTCTGTTGGACTTGTTGGAGGGATTAGGCCATTAAGGGCAGCACAGTACTTGAAGGCGCTATCTCATTTGCCGTCATGATGCATGCATGCAGCCCTGTATTTATGCCGACCATGCGGGGATACATTCCAGAAGGGTCGGCATCATTAATTCATGCAGCACTGGAAAGTGCTCACCAGGGCTGCATGCATGCATCATGACGACCAAGGGCAAAGCGCATTACAGCACTATGCGGCCCTTACAGGGTTGGGGGACTCCTGGAGTGTAAAGACGGTGCAGGTTTACTGTAGTGAGCTGCAGGAGGAGAGGCTTGCTGTAAGCACCCTATTACAGCGTCAGCTGCACCTGCCTACATTACGGCGTCAGCTGCACCCGCCTACGTTACGGCGTCAGCTGCACCCGCCTACATTACTGCGTCACCTGCACCAGCCTACATTACTGCGTCACCTGCACCCGCCTACATTACTGCGTCAGCTGCACCCGCCTACGTTACGGCGTCAGCTGCACCCGCCTACATTACTGCGTCACCTGCACCCGCCTACATTACGGCGTCAGCTGCACCCGCCTACATTACTGCGTCACCTGCACCCGCCTACATTACTGCGTCAGCTGCACCCGCCTACATTACGGCGTCAGCTGCACCCGCCTACATTACGGCGTCAGCTGCACCCGCCTACATTACTGCGTCACCTGCACCAACCTACATTACGGCGTCAGCTGCACCCGCCTACATTACTGCGTCACCTGCACCCGCCTACATTACTGCGTCAGCTGCACCCGCCTACATTACTGCGTCACCTGCACCCGCCTACATTACGGCGTCAGCTGCACCCGCCTACATTACTGCGTCACCTGCACCCGCCTACATTACGGCGTCAGCTGCACCCGCCTACATTACTGCGTCACCTGCACCCGCCTACATTACTGCGTCAGCTGCACCCGCCTACATTACGGCGTCACCCGCACCCGCCTACATTACGGCGTCAGCCGCACCAGCCTACATTACTGCGTCACCTGCACCCGCCTACATTACTGCGTCACCTGCACCAGCCTACATTACTGCGTCACCTGCACCCGCCTACATTACTGCGTCACCTGCACCCGCCTACATTACTGCGTCACCTACACCCGCCTACATTACGGCGTCAGCTCCACCCGCCTACATTACGGCGTCACCTGCACCCGCCTACATTACGGCGTCAGCTGCACCCGCCTACATTACGGCGTCACCTGCACCTACATTACGGCGTCAGCTGCAGCTCGTCTGACAAGCTGCCAATGGGTCATCTCCCCAGTACATGCACAGTGTACAGAAGTGGTTTAAGACCCGTACCTGCATGATGACATAGCATTAGCCATTGCTGACACACACACATATACTGGTAATGGTACTGGGTACCCCTGAAGACGTGTGGCAAGTCAATATCTGAATGACACAGATTAGTTTCCTTTCTTATAACAAGGGCTATCTGGGGACCTAAATAACACAAACTGTATCTCCTCTGCGTTACTGATATATGACACCTCGCTGCAAATATGACACTTGCGTTTGGCCGACGATGTGCTCAGTGTTTGCTGGTTATTAAGATTAATACAGCCTTGTGTGATGTTGCCGAGGTGGTCGGTACAGACAGATGTGAGCATCCACTCACTGACCGCACGCTTTCATCCCAGACACGCCCCCCGCCCCCTGCACACACTAGTACATGTAGTACCACATAGCGTACGGCAAATTTTGACTCGCCCGAAAGGTTCGTCAAGATTGCTATGCTCGCTTTTCTACTCCCAGTTATTAATATTAACCCTTCAAGGTCAGCATAGTGCTCTGATGTGCTATGTCGCCATGATGCATTTATGCAGCCCTGGCGAGTTTACTTATCAGCATTCACGCAACATGTCGACCAGATGAGAGTGCATTTACCCAATAGGGTCGGTCTAGTTCTGGCATGCCGCACTAGTAAGTTAATTGACAATACTACATCATGACGACCAGTGGCATGGTGCATTAAATGACCCTGCTGCCTGGATGGCTGATTTAAGCTGGCTACCTAATTCTCAGCATGGTGCTGCAGAATGTACCTATATGGGTCGTGCCCATTGAGACGAGCAGTGCAGAGTGAAAACAATGTATGTTTACCATTCATCCCGTCCCTGTTTGTGCGAGCCCTGTGACTGATCCCACTACAATTAACCCATTAACCACCGCATGTTGCTTTAGTAACGTGTTGTCATGATGCACCGATGCATCCATGCATCATGGTGATAGAAGAGACATCACATTGAAGCACCATGTTGTGGTTTAAGCGTTAATATGATCAGTCCGGAGAGAGGCGTGCAGGCTCGGCTTACACTCTGGGTGTAGGGGTGGGTGCTGCAGGACTCCCACACCTCCTGGGCTGCTTACACTCTGGGTGTAGGGGTGGGTGCTGCAGGACTCGCACTCCCAGACCTCCTGGGCTGCTTACACTCTGGGTGTAGGGATGGGTGCTGCAGGACTCGCACTCCCAGACCTCCTGGGCTGCTTACACTCTGGGTGTAGGGGTGGGTGCTGCAGGACTTGCACTCCCAGACCTCCTGGGCTGCTTACACTCTGGGTGTAGGGGTGGGTGCTGCAGGACTCGCACTCCCAGACCTCCTGGGCTGCTTACACTCTGGGTGTAGGGATGGGTGCTGCAGGACTCGCACACTCCCAGACTTCCTGGGCTGCTTACACTCTGGGTGTAGGGATGGGTGCTGCAGGACTCCCACACCTCCTGGGCTGCTTACACTCTGGGTGTAGGGGTGGGTGCTGCAGGACTCCCACACCTCCTGGGCTGCTTACACTCTGGGTGTAGGGGTGGGTGCTGCAGGACTCCCACACCTCCTGGGCTGCTTACACTCTGGGTGTAGGGGTGGGTGCTGCAGGACTCCCACACCTCCTGGGCTGCTTACACTCTGGGTGTAGGGGTGGGTGCTGCAGGACTCCCACACCTCCTGGGCTGCTTACACTCTGGGTGTAGGGGTGGGTGCTGCAGGACTCCCACACCTCCTGGGCTGCTTACACTCTGGGTGTAGGGGTGGGTGCTGCAGGACTCCCACACCTCCTGGGCTGCTTACACTCTGGGTGTAGGGGTGGGTGCTGCAGGACTCGCACACCTCCTGGGCTGCTTACACTCTGGGTGTAGGGGTGGGTGCTGCAGGACTCCCACACCTCCTGGGCTGCTTACACTCTGGGTGTAGGGGTGGGTGCTGCAGGACTCCCACACCTCCTGGGCTGCTTACACTCTGGGTGTAGGGGTGGGTGCTGCAGGACTCCCACACCTCCTGGGCTGCTTACACTCTGGGTGTAGGGGTGGGTGCTGCAGGACTCGCACTCCCAGACCTCCTGGGCTGCTTACACTCTGGGTGTAGGGGTGGGTGCTGCAGGACTCGCACTCCCACACCTCCTGGGCTGCTTACACTCTGGGTGTAGGGATGGGTGCTGCAGGACTCGCACTCCCAGACCTCCTGGGCTGCTTACACTCTGGGTGTAGGGATGGGTGCTGCAGGACTCGCACTCCCAGACCTCCTGGGCTGCTTACACTCTGGGTGTAGGGGTGGGTGCTGCAGGACTCCCAGACTCCCAGACCTCCTGGGCTGCTTACACTCTGGGTGTAGGGGTGGGTGCTGCAGGACTCCCACACCTCCTGGGCTGCTTACACTCTGGGTGTAGGGGTGGGTGCTGCAGGACTCCCAGACTCCCAGACCTCCTGGGCTGCTTCCAGTAAAGGGACTTATGAGTAACGGTATGAACTATGTACACTTACATGCACCTTTATATAACCTGTTAGTCCTCAGGACCAACACTGCCTGTTTACACAAGCTACACTTGTTATGTACCCGGCCAGACCGGTCTAGGACACGGCACCAGACTCCGTGCACATAGGGCAGTTAGGGGTTAGGCCATGGGCGCATCCATGACAGTCCAGGGTTACAAGTTCTATCAGGCAACAACAGGTGGGCGCTCCATTGACTACCCATTGACTGACCCCTGATAGTGATACTAGTAACACCCTCTTCTGGGTAGATGGGAACTTAGGCTTCTGCACGCAGCCGCCTGACTGTAACGAGCGCCTCGGTAACACCCAGGGGCCTTATAACCTTTACTGGTCAGATGTCAAGTGCCTCAGTTCGCCGTCACAGCAGCTAGCCACCATCAGCCATTGTAAGGCACCCCTATCTCCCTTTGAATAGATCAACCCAGAATCGGGCCACAGTTATTCATTTCGTCAACTGTTCTGAGAACACTCTACACTTCCAAAGGTCAGTTGACATTTTATCAGGCCATAGTACCCATGTTCAATAAACCTTTTTTAAAGGTCCAGGGTAACTATATTACATACAATACCAGGTCAGTGTTTGGTCTATGGGTCATTAAGGGACCAGTATGGGGTGTGTACATCCATATCGTGATACGGCCAGCATGTAGGCCAGCAGCAACTTGAGACGTGTTCCGGTCCACACTGTTTTACACATGTACGTGTAGACATGACATGTCGTGGCCACACATCGTCGACCAAAGGCAGCAAATCTTACCACCTTCTTAACTCTTTGTAGGAAATTAATTTCTAACTTGGTGTATTTAATACGGAAATATTAGCGAAAAGGGAGGCAACCCCAGGAAACGTGTCATGTCGTCCACGTGTGTAGCACAGCGCTGGCAGCCCGCCGCCCGCTGTGTGCTGGCACCCACCCAGACTGTGCTGAATACCACATAGGCCACCCCTACACACCAAAGGGGGGAATCAAGTGCCGCAGCGCCATCCGCATTGAGTGGCTAAAGTGGAAACTACACACAGTCATTTTTAATCATATTTTAAGCAGTTATTACACAAAAACTATTCAAGTTTAAATTCTGTTGTATTTTTTCCTGGGAAGATTTACCCTTTTCCAAATAATATTTCAATGTAGCATTATAAAGCTTCTGTCATTATCTCAATATGAGGGTTTCATTCATGCTCTCTCAATGCAATGCAAATGTACTGGGGGTAAGCTATATGACCATTGCCCTCCTACAGCCTACTCTCGTTCCCAAATCCTTCCGAAGGAAGGCTCTGGGGACAGCCAAATGACCTTGAACTTTGGGTTTTGCTGGGTCTGGGCAACCCCTGCTGGTAGGCTGGAACCAGCGAACAGGAACAGGAAATGGAACCAGAATGTATGATGGTAGTTTTAGGTAGATTTACCATCAGCATTTCTGGTTCCATTTCCTGTTCCTGTTCGCTGGTTCCAGCCTACCAGCAGGGGTTGCCCAGACCCAGCAAAATCCCGACATTTGGCAGTTACCAGAGCCTTCCTTCGGAAGGATTTGGGAACGAGAGTATCCTACAGCCCAGCAGTGCCACCTCATGCCAATCATGTATACTAAAGACCTTCCAACAGGCTTGGACCACACTGGACTGTACAGTGTGGCCTGCTCCCTGCCCTGCTTGAGACTGCCGCTACTAGGCCGGTGCAGCTGCATATATGCTCCGCGGTATAGAGGGCGCCACAGCACTTGATTCCCCCCCTGCTACACACCATTACACCGTACCCCGTTATGGCACGCACAGGGCACCAGTACCATGTGTCGCCATGCTCCATCAACACAGCCCGAATGGGCTTGATACACTCCCAAAGTGTTGCATGAATACAACCCTGGCCAGTAGCCCGGGTTGCATTCATGCATCATGACGGCTAAAGGCATACTGCATTAAAGTACTATGCCGCACTTGGGGAGTTAGCAAGGAACCTCCCACTCCTCATACATAGGAAGAGCAATGCTAAATGATTGTTCATTTTGTTTTGTTTCGCTACTTGCTTAGTGACTGGTGATCATACAGCTGACAGAAACATGTTGAGGCTGACTGGAGTGGTGTTTTGTTGTACCCTGTCTGCTGATGCCGTAATTTTGTCTACTCTGGTACTTGACACTTCTAAATATCTCAATTTGCAATTGTGTAAAACTGAGCTGGAGGATCAGATTCATGTATAACCCGCAGGTTATGTAATAGATAGACTATGGTTATGATAGGGTATGTAGAATTAACCTCAGCATACTGGTGGGGCTAGACGAGGGCTTCGTCCACGTCTGGTCCCACCAGTATGCTGAGGTTAATTCTAATACCCTTTCATTACATTGTCTGTGAGTTACTACCTGTTTCCACCCCTACAGCACACAGAAAGCCCAGACAACCAAACAGCTTGTTGTTATAAGAGCCTCCCAGATGGGCTTCAGCTCAGCTCGCATGTGGTCAGTGCATCCTTGGCACATGAGGGAAGTAGCCAGACCACCGGCAGGTACAGGATCTAGTGGGTCTATTCTGTACTGTACACTTGGCTACTTCTGGTGGTTAGGCGAAATAAAAAAAAGGTTTTGTTTCAGGTAACATGGGATAAAACTCTAGGGTCGGTAGGTCGGATTTTTTTTTTTTTTAACTTTTTTTTTTTTTTTTACATAACCCTAAAATTGACCCCAAAAAGTATGAAAACGGGAAGATTTTTTTCAAAACTTTTGAAAACCTAAAATTTAGCCCCAAAAAGTGTAAAAATATAAAAAGTTCTTCAAAATTGCATAAAAAAACCTAGGGTCGGCCCTGTTTACATAGGGTCGGTCGGGTGACCTGAAACAAACCTTTTTTTTTTTTTGGCCTTAGGTCATGTGTTGTCAACCACAGTAAGCACGTGTCTGTAAGTTAACCCCCCCCCCCCCACACACACACACACCACTGTAACCACCTCACACAGGTAATCATCGACAGGGTGAAAGTTAAACCAGCAACTCGTTAACACTGACTCATCAGTTCCAGGGGTAGACACTAACGCTGGCCCGGGAGCCAATGGCCCGTAATTCTTGGTCCGGGCCCGTAGTTTTCTTAAGAATTAGCTTCCTATGGGCCCGGGTGGCCCACAAGAATGGGGAGAGGAAACCCATTGAAAATATCCTCTTATCATTACAGGTATGTAATATACCGTTGGAAAGAGAAAATCAACAGGAACCTTTATATTTTGATTACGTTTTAATGTATCTTAATCAATAATGATTATGATTTTCTCTTGGGAAAAAGTAAATACTTTTGTTGGGCCCGCAGATTTAGGTCTGGGCCCGTAGATTTGTTAAGCTGCGGGCCCGGGTGGCCCATGACTGAAAAACTTAGTGTCTACCCCTGAGTTCTATTCAAAGTGTCGAGACAACCATGGTGGCTACCCATCATACTGGTCCCAGCAATGGTCAAGGTCTTCCTGAGTGAAGGGTAAGTGAGGGATAAGTGAGGGACCATGTCCCAAGTGCCAATAAATAAGTGTGGCCAGGCGGGGAGTAGCTCCGTGTATACATGTTGCCCTCCCCAGGGTGAGAGTTCTCACTGGGTGCTGCACCCAGGTGTTGTGTTTGTAGACAGCTAGATCCGGCTAATCTGACCTATATAGGACTAGCGCATTAGGCTATGGGGGCCGCCATCTTGGCTCAAAGCAATGCATTGTGGTTAGGCCCCCGACTCCAGAGCAGTGCATCATGGGAGAATTTCTTATCAGCCCCTTTGTTCAAGGTGTGAGGAGAGGAGATTAGCATGATAAGGAGATGGAGTTTAGCCCCCGACTAACTGAGGTACCAGGATGTGCTAGTCCCGTATACTGTAGCCACTAACACACATATACAGCACCAGTGTATAAATACAACCTGCAGTCTAAATAGAGCAGCCATTAGCCTCACACCCAGACACACACCCCACACACCCAGCCTGGGAGCCCTACACCCCACAACAACCCAGGGACGCCACACTCGGGGACATGCACACAGGGAGAGGGCATCATTTTAACAGGGTCGGGGTGGGAGTAATTAGAGTGGGAAATATCCACACGTTCTCACAAAAATCCACTACCTCTATATTAAATAGTGATCACTTCTTTATATACTTCATATTTATTCAGGGGGGGAGCGTTGCACTATGACGTTGGAGAAGTGACCTCGATTCCTGACAGAAGTCTGACAGTATCTGGTGACATGCCAATATACATTCACCTAGTCTTTATAGTGCGGCTATACATACAGTACTTTTTTACTCGCGTGTACACATGTATGTACACCATATATTACTAAAATATGTTTTAGTAACAGGCATAGATCAAGCGCATTATACTATATGTTTCCAAGAACCAATTGATTTTGATAGGGAACTATACTTTAATATATAACACATTTCAGAACATGTGAATTAAATAGCTACGACCATTTTATTTGCCTCTTATCTCTAGTCTTCCCACAAGTTGAATATCCTTCCTCGTGTTGTCACGCATCAGCTGTGTGAGAATGCCTTTTTGAGGGTGCAGTAAAATAAGGTATCTGGCTGCATGTGGGTCAGGACAAGTCAAAGTGTCACGCTCTCTGGTCCCATATAAAGGCTCTGTGATCCGCTATAAAGGACCTCAGCACAGGAGACCACCACCCCCAAAGGGGCATTCAGGTATGACGTCATCAAGGTTCAGATTTGTCCCAGATTTATAAAGTGAAAATTCGAAATTGTTTCCCAGAAGCACCCCTCACTGCCTCCCCTTGTTTAGTCCAGGATCTGGTTATTTTCCCCCATTATACACGTTAATTCGCGCGCCTTATAGATGACGTTATAACTAGTCTTGTACCATTAAGGATGCATCCTAGATAACTCAGGGAGGTGGGGACTTATTCAGGTCTTTACACCCCATCTACTGAACATGGTGATAAGACGGGTACATTCTACAGGTATCTATAATATGGACTGGAAGGAGAATGTAGAACAGGTACATTGTAATGACAACAACGTTTGTTTGTTATACAGGGCTATGACTAGGGGCGATAGGGGAGACGTAGAAGGTACTAGAGAGGTCCTTCATGAGTCCACCTAGAGGCAGGATTACGACTTAATGTCTCCAGTTGATGGCACTTTTCTGCCCCCAGCAGGCTTTAAGCTAGACGCCCTGTGCTGCGTGTTTAGGAGGGGACGGTGGGGCTGCTTTAGTCAGGAACTGTCAGGGTACTGGTACCCGGTACCGGCAGGTTTGGTGTTGGTTTGGAGGGAAGGGGCTTGGTTTAACCTGTTATAGATGGGTAACCTGCAGTATTACATGCCATAGGCCCCTCTCTGTACTTAGGTGTGTAGCAGCACGGTGCTGGCAGGAGGCCACATGGCAGCACTACTTTATAAGGTGGACACCTAGAGTTTACACACTTATTGAAGAGCATAGGGGAACTGGACCTCCTTCTCACCGACCATGTTTGTGCCTCTACATGGGTAAAAATCGACACGGGCGACACGGTGACACGGCCGTTTTAGGCCTTTTTAAAAATCGACGGACACAGGAATATTAGGGGTAAAAATCGACCCACAGGAAATTTTCTCTATGTTCTTATATACCTAAAAATCGACACAATGGCATGGTTCTTCCGCTAAAAATCGACACAGCGACACGGTCAAAATCGTGGGTACCCATGTAGAGGCACATGTTTTCTCACTGAATGCAAAATGCAATGTGCCCTCCGGACGTTAAACTACACAACAAACAAACAAACAAGACTTCATCAAAATAGCTCTGAATACTACCATCACATTCGATTTTAATATTGCTGTAGGATAGTAGAATGTTGGTTAACAGGACTTATTACAATAATAACAACTATATATGATATTCAGAAATTGGTATAGAACATTTCAAAACTGAATATTTCGTAAAATATGGCTCAACGTCAATGTTTATGGTTCGATGTTATGACGTTTAGCCGAAGGTCAACTTGTGAAAAAGGTCGATGAAAGTTAAGTTTGGATCAATTCAGGTGGATCTGTCTACCACAGGTGGTATATATGTAGCTGGTGAGTAGCATGATTCTCTGTGAGTAGAATTCTATAATGTATGTGTATGTAGCCCGGATGGGGGTGGGTCCTGTCGTCCTGATATAGAGGGGTGACGACAACACACGGGTCACTGGGACAAGTCAGGCCAGACACCTCCCCCCCCCCCTCCATACACCCCATTATGACGTGTGACGCCCGAGGTGCACTCGTCCCCCACCATCCCTGCACCTATGGGGTCGATGTACAGGAATGACCAATCAGAAGAAAAGACATTTATTCAAATGGGATCCTCTATAGGTTGGCATTAGTGTTTTGACCTTTAAAGTCCTTGAAAGAAAACTTGGAAGCTTTCGTCCCTGAATGAGATAGCCGAGATGGGGAAACTGCAACGTATTGCTGATATATATCCATGAACGTATATTGTATGTACAACATATATACAGCTGATGTATCTATGTGTGGGTTATAGAGGCTGTGATAGTACTGATAGTGGTTTAGTAGCTGAGTGGTGATTGATTACTAGCACTATCTCCCCTTGTGTACACTTCTACACAATACATGACTGTGTATGTACACAGTGTATTATCATACCCACATACTCTGTACCCGACATGACCATACATGGATGGCAGCGTGTCGTTAATTATTCATTCCCTTGATGACCTCTGATGTCAAGGGGTCACCTCCCGCATCACAAACCGGCTAATGTGTTCTTCTGGGTACACTGTGTCTCCCACCAGTTAGCAGCACGCCGCGGCGGGGTTCCTATATCACCGTAAATTCCCGCGTGCAATATGCATATCGCGTATAACCCGCACCTAGACTTTGAGAGAATCTTATAACCCGCACCAGAGGCGATTTTAGTACTGTACTATATTGGCAAAAACCCTCATATTGGAAATTTTATAGAACCTGCACTGACGGTTTGGTTCACGTATAACCCGCAGTATGACCCGCAGTATAACCGCATACATGTCATTACCATCTAGTTTAACTTTTAAAGCGACATTTGTCATTGTGATGCATCAAAGTAGCGCTAGCGACACCTCGCCGGCACCACATTGGTGCAGCATCACGACAACCCTTTAGGAGTGCCCCCATACATTGTACAACTCAGTAGTGTCATTGTGATGCATTGCTACAGCATTAGTGAGCTCCTAACCAGGGCTGCATCACTGCGTCATGACGACAAACTGCACAGCACATTAACTACTAACCCATCATTAAATGGTTAAAAGCCAGGCTCCCGTGCTGCTGTTAGTGAACACGCTGACTCATTAATTTTGGGGAACGTTCACACAATATGATGTACATGGATGTCAACGGTGGGGAATTCTGTCTATCTAAGCCAGAAAAATGGCATTAATGGACCTCCTCGCCATTAGTGCTCTTTTAGAAAGCTATTATCTCTACCGGTAGTTGTATGAAGCTATAACACCGGTAGTCACAATGAGCAGCACCAAGGTATTGTTTTGTATAGATCTATAGCGCTACCCTGGTCACGCACTGCTCAGAGACCCACCCTCCAGGCCCTGCAGGACAGGGCCTGCCATGTGTTGTGTCTGTTAACCGTGTAAGGACGACTAAGTGCTTTAATGTGGCATACCTTTTGTCAGCATGAATCATGAACTGCCTTGGTGCGTTATGCCGCACAGCGTGACCTGGGTTGTCACTCCATGTGTATGATGCACCAATGCAGTGATGGAGGTTACTCGCCAGCACTGCATTGGTGCACCATCCGGCGACTGCACCAACAGCTCCGGAATAGATTTTAGTATGTGGGAGAGGTGGTTGGGGAGGGGGGGGGGTGTTTTTCCTCATGTTATTAATGATGTACAATGAGCGATTATCAAGTCTGTACAATTAGTATAGGGGTGGTCTAGTTATGAGAATACAATAGTACAATGTATAAGACATACATAATCATACAGAACAGGGAAACAATGACAGGGGATAATGGTACAATGGGAGTACAACGACTCCCTATGATGTATAAGTTACTGTTTATAACCATGCATGACACACAGTGCTATGTACATGTGTAGACATACACTCGTGCAATAAGCTGTCAGCGACTGTGTTTTCTTAACGACTTATCTGTGGACATTATCATGAGATCTTCTTCCAATACAACATTGATCATAAACTTTACATTTTGGAGAAGGCAATAAACTGATAATTTTAACATCTTAGGCTATCCATAATTCCCATTGATGAATATTTCGCACAGTAGAATTCAGTAGGTCACCGTTTTAATCAGTGTCTGATCTAGTTTACATTATATTCTTAATTTAAATGATAAAATATTCTTAATTCAAGTTGGACTTACTTTCTCCATCCTTTAAGGGGCTCTTTTCGCTCTTCTTTGGTGCGACCTAATAGCGCAATTGAGGCTAGTCCCCAGCCAAGGCACAAACAGCAAAAGATGATCACAATTCGTATTGGAAATAACGTCACTGTCGCCACTGCGATCTGAAATATAGAATAAACGACACAGTAAATCAAATGGGAAGATTGTGGAGTTTTTAAGGTTATTATGAGAGGGTATGTTGTATACGAGTCCATGTGTGCTGCTAGGTGGGACTGGGAGGGTGCCTTAATGGGGTGGATGTAGGGTGACAGCGGCTTGTTGTCCTCTTAACCCGTTAAGGCTGCCTCAATGAATCAGTTGTCTTGGTATACACAGCGCCAGCGAGCAACTCACGAGCACCACATTGGTGCATCATACTGAACTCTGAGAGTGTATCAATTCGGTAGGGTTAGCATGATACATTCATGCATCATGACGATACTAGGGCACAGTGCATGACAGCACGCTGCTGCCCATAACGGCGGGTTAATTCATCAGTCTGGTGGTTGGCAGTCCCGTACCATGATGCAGTCGTCTACCCTACTGAGTCACACCAGTGCTATTAACCCTTTAAGGGCCGCATAGTGCGTTAGTGCATCATGCCCTCTATCGACATGATGCATGGACGCAGCCCCGGTGAGTTAATCACCACGGGTTGCATTCAAGAACCATGCCGACCCTGTGGGTTTGACACACTCCTGCTTGAATGCAGCCCTAGCTATTAGACGCGCCAGGGCTGCATTCATGCATCATAACAACACACAACTCACATAAGGCAGGCATTGAATGGTTAACTCACATGGACGAGTCGTACCGACGGTATAGGGATGGCCGGGGTAGGTCAAACACTACCGTTCTCACATAATAGGGACGAGTATGGACTCTTTGTTTTTGTTATTTGCTGAACCCTCCCCCAACCCCCTTCGAACCATAAGAGGATTTTCCAGTAATAACAGGACGACCATAACACAGACTTTCTAAAGCTTTGAAAGAGAATAGTATGTTGCGGAATGTTTCATCCACTGAATCAACAACTTCTGCATGGCTGCATAGTGAAGCCCTCAGGTCAGCGTGGAGGTAGCTGTGCTGTATAAACGATGTACTTCATATGTACACATGTAATAGTAATGTATAAACTCTACTCTATTGATTAACTCGTCTAGGCTATATATTTATATATCATATGATATTAGATGTACTGGTAGGTATTACTGTATTGACCAAGTGAACCTACTCAATACGAGCCCCCACTTCAGGTTCTGATCCCAGCCCAATTGCCCTCGATGTATCCACATTTACTGTAACAGTGTATCAGATATTGACATGAACTTTAATCCCCACGGATTTCACTCTATACTTGGCTGGTAAATTATGTAATAGATAGACTATGGTTATGAGAGGCTAACTCAAACTAACCACTGCAAGCTGGCTGGCACCCTTATAGGGTGCCTGCCAGTCTACAGTAGTCATATTTTGAGTTAGCCTCACAAAACCATTGTCTATCTGTTTTAAACCACAGCTGTAAGGTTATGTGAGTCTACACAGAAATAACCAAGGTGTGAACTCCTTTGTCTTAGCCCTCCGCTGTGGTTTAAATTATTAATACATATATCCTATACCTTATTATTAGCCTCTACCACCCCCCCCCCCCCAAATCCTCCTGTGACATTACCCTGACCTAATTTCACAGAGTGACCGCGGACTCACCCACACTGTTGATTTACACCCTAGAAGGCGAACATTAGTGACACCATGTTGACAAAAAACGAGCATGATCAATATAGCACTAGTGGTAAAAACACGTTTTATTGATATTGAAAATCGACCACATGTTTTCTTCTCTTCTTTTGGACAGTGCTTGATTCGCATACGAACATGGTACCCCGACCCACCCGCACCAACGCCTAGTCTAACCCAATCCTATCTGAACTTCACATTCTGAAATGCAAAGAGATGGGGGTGTTCTACTTCTAGGGATGTCAGCGTGTTGGTGACAATCTGTGGTAGCCATGGCAGGGTGCGGGTCGGCAGGGTCTTCAGGCAATAGTCAATTACACAATGTGTTAGTGTTCCCTAAATAATCATGTGTGTTTGGTATCTAATGTTTTGGTCGAAATCTTTTGGCTATATTCATGTGCATTTCGGTGTGTTTAAAAATTCGAAAAGCTTCCTAGTTGTATATAGCTTACGCAATGTCCCGTTCTTCTGACATTAATTTCCCGATGGACTCATCACCCGGACCTTGCGGGTGGTACGTCGGGGGTGGTGTGGCTGGGTAGGTGAGGCCCACCTGTAATGTAGCTGCAGCAGCAGCAGCCTGCAGGCAGCCTGCTCGTGGTACCACCTCCTGCCTGCTGCATACCACCAGGGTTACCACATCCCCCCTGACCTCATCTGTCTGCACGCCAACACACCCCACCCTACAGCCCACTCACCCACCAGCCAATACTACAGCCAGTTTAACTTAGCTGACCGTCCTAGCCTACACATAGTGCTCCTGTACTACCAAGTTATAGTCATCAAATATTATAGCATTTCATTCTATATCATTATCGTAGTAACAATTATGTATACTTGGAGACGGTGCCATTGCATTGGGGAGTCAAGTGACCCCCTCCCCCCCCCCCCATACAGCCCCGTGTACCTGCCCTGATTGCTGGACAGTGGTACGACCTTTTGGGGTTATACCTTGAGTCCACCTGCACCTAGACCTACACCCCCGTGTACCTGCCCTGACTGCTGGACAGTGGTACGACCTTTTGGGGTTATACCTTGAGTCCACCTGCACCTAGACCTACACCCCCGTGTACCTGTCCTGACTGCTGGACAGTGGTACGACCTTTTGGGGTTATACCTTGAGTCCACCTGCACCTAGACCTACACCCCCGTGTACCTGTCCTGACTGCTGGACAGGGGTACGAGCTCTGGGGCCACACAGCCAAAAATAATTAAGTCAAGTAGGCTGTACCTCGTCACCCCTACTTGACTGCCGCCTGCCAGACTTGCTGACTCTGTGTTCTGGGTCAACAACCCTGAATTTGCACAACAACATCGCCCTAAATGAATGGCCAGCTAAGGATCAACATTTTGTATTAAAATAATCAAAATGTAAATTTTATTTGAAAGGCATGTGCTTCCGGTGGATCTCATCTACATGCTGTCTGAACAAATAAATGATATCTATTTGGAAAGTATGGATAAAAGGCAAATCCAAAAGGTGTTATTTCAAAAAAGAGTTCACCATTCAATTCAGTGCTATAACAGTGAATTTCCCCCATTTTTTGCCATAAAACACTGAATAACACCAAAAACTTAATTAAAATGTGAACTTTTGAAGACATGTCCAGATAGATATACATGTTGTGCACACAATGATGACACTGAAAATATCAAAATGAGTTTATATCAATGTGCAATTTGACCACTTAGATGACCAAACCACCTAGATCCAGGATCAGACCTCAGTGACTAGTAAAGAAGGTGCCATTCTCTATAAAGATACAACACTATAAAGACTAATGGCACCGTCTAATAAATTGGGACTCAATTTGAAGAAAGAATAGAGGGATGGTTGGGGCGGGGTGGGTGGGGGGGGGGGGGGGGGGGGCTTACTAATGACTGCTCTACCTGTGTTGAGTACCTCCAGTCAATACACACAAGGCCTTACACGAGATGCTTCACTGACTTTGTGTGATAACTTCACAGCTGGGAGAGACATTATTAAACACCAACCAACATATAACTGAAGTGACGACTGTTTGGATGCATCTGTACCTAGACACAACCAACATATAACAGCTAAATAATCCTATAATGGCCTCTTTCTGAAGGTCATGTTTCAGAGCTCTCTCTGAGGCTTATAAAAGGAGACTCTCTATGACAAATCAGGCTTTAAATACATGTTCAGTGCTTTGTATCCTCGCTGGACTGGTTGGTTTAAGTGTTCTAGGCTCGCGCTAGGATACGTTTTTCTTTCGCCAGATTGGCGAAAAAGGTCTGTTTTTCTTTCAATTTTTTTCGCTAAGATCATGGGAAATTCGCCAGATGATTTAGAACACAAATCAGATGAAGGTTATGTGATGTTATGTGTTGATGAGTGTACCCCTTAGAAGCTTTAGAAGTTAGATATGAGGGGTGGGATGATATTGGCTAAGATTGAAAGCTACCGTAAATTCCCGCGTACTACCCGCGGGTTGTACGCGAACCAAACACAGCTTTCATTTGATACCAAACATGCCTATATAGGGTGCGGGTTATACGAGGGTTTTTATTATTATAGAACAGTACTAAAATATGAATTTTCAGATCCAAAAACGGGTTATAGGATTCTCCTAAGTTAGGGGTGCGGGTTATACGCGAGATGCGGGTTATACGCGGGAATTTACGGTAGTTGTTGGGGATGAACGACTCAATTCTTCTTTAAAAATATAAATAAATATACACATATACACGATTCTGCTTCAGAATATGTTAGAAACAATGTGGTTAACCACCTTCCTTAAAACTTCTTCTTTCTAATGGTATGAAACATGACTGTGTAGCAATTTTATTTTCGCCAGCTGGGTAAAATCTGGCGAAAATATAGTGTAATTTTACTATTTATTTTCGCCAATTGGAACTTTCTATGGCCCCAGGCGAATTGGCGAATGGCTAGCGCGAGCCTAGGTGTTGTAAATAGGAAAAGCTGCAAAAATTTTAAGACGCGGGTCATCTTTCAACATAGACAGTGCCACTGCCCAGTGTGTTTAGCGTCGTCTATTTTGAAAGGTACAAACAGAACAAAATGTCCCTTGTCAACTTTCAACATTAGATCGCGCCACATGTCTATGTCCAAACACATAGACAATAGTGCCATATAATGTTGATGTTAATCAGGCACATACACTGGCGTACGTGTTTGCATATACAGCGCATGCAGCAAGCAGACAGTGAGTCAGCCCTGGCTAAATGCTCCATACTACTTATCTATCTACTTTAGTATCGTCCAAATAGAAGACTGATGAGGACACCCCAGCCTTCCTTTCATGAACCCACTCGACCACTTTTGAAACACATAGAAATGCAAATGACATTAATTTAACCCATTAAGGGTGGCATATTGCTTTAATGTGCTATTCCATTTGTTGATATGATGCAGGAAAACTGACCTGTCGAGTCTACTGCCCATGGCTGCATTCAAGCAGCATTGCAAGCCTAGAATTTTTACGGGCATGACGTGTCAATGCAGTGCACCATGATGGCAATATCCCGTCCTTAAAGGTTTAATAAACTTACAGAGAAAAGCTCTTATTTCCGCTCTACTTCGTGACACCGCTATCTCCTCCATATTAAACGGTAATGTACAGTACTTAAGTAAGAACCGTTGAAGAACTTACAAGAACAGATGTCGTGAAGCGACATAATTGGCCCGTGTGAGTTGGGAGCCGTGGCATGTCTGTCGTGACCTGTCCGACAGAGGCCCTCCGACACGAGCCGTGTGGCAAACAACAAAGAATACAGACCTTCACATCATTGGCAATATGACCAATATTACACTCTCTGGCCATTTGCTGAAATTCTTGCAACTATATTTGTACTTCAATTTGATATGAAATGAACACTTAAATTACAATATTGACATTCCGGGTGAATGTGATTGGTTGCAGCATGTGAAAAAAAGAAGTGGTAACTCTAAAATATTTCCAGTCCTAAAATTTAAAATAGTCTAATTTTATCAAGACCCGGGTTGCATGTAAAATACCGGGTATTTTCCTTCGAGATTTGCACATTGTGTTTACTGGTAGTCGCCATAGCATGCACCAGGTCTTCCTGGTTAAGTTTCTGTCCTCTATATTCAGAGTGTGGAGAACCCTGTATGTATATACCGCACATTCTAATAACACGGCCGATTCCCACACAGTGGTATTGATCCTATTGGACACATGTGTGCTCCCTTTGTAACTGTGTGAGACTTGTTGAAGGGCTGAGCCGACTTTGAACTGGGCTCCTCTTCACGCCCTGCTTGGTACAGTGGGACAGCGGCGGGGGCTGTGCACACAGTGGGCTGCAGCTGAGAGCTGCCACTACAATAGGGCTTCACACCGGCCTGCCCATACAGCAGGGGCAGCACATGTATCTAGACATCATACACACTTATTGAATGGTTGATAACTTTTATAGGGGCAGAGCCTACACGTATGCTGGGGGCAGCCACATATGCATAAACACATATCCAATGAACACCATTGATGAGGTACATTAATTTCCCTATTCAAGAGGCAGACTGTGTGCTGCTTGTTGGAACACCCCTTACAGAATATACCATTTTAGTTTCAAAATCAATCATTCTTGTAACAAGAACTTCATCTATCGGTATTGGATCACTGTTGTTGAAATGTGCACTATGTATATGCATTGTAAGTTCATTCTGCTGACCTCAGGGCACTGCTTACCATGCTATTTTTAGATTGGGCAGTAGTGCGTCTGGTAGTGCAGGTTATACATCTACCCATAGATCGATTTGGGTTCAGGGACTTTCTCCAGTGGATTCTATAATATGATTTAAAGCGCTTTCATATGCTTTTTATGATATTTCAATGTGTTGGCTACACTAACTTATGGTTAGGAGCTACCTGACATGAACCAGCTCCCGTCCACTCACCGTGAGCCACTCATGTCTATAAATAGTAACCAGGGCAGTCAATACGGGGCCCTGTGAGGAGAGCCACTACCAATACCAGGGGCTGTTAGTGACTCAGGGGCAGTCAATACGGGGCCCTGTGCTCCCAGTGCCAGGGGCTGTTAGTGACTCAGGGCAGTCAATACGGGGCCCTGTGCTCCCAGTGCCAGGGGCTGTTAGTGACTCAGGGCAGTCAATACGGGGCCCTGTGCTCCCAGTGCCAGGGGCTGTTAGTGACTCAGGGCAGTCAATACGAGGCCCTGTGCTCCCAGTGCCAGGGGCTGTTAGTGACTCAGGGCAGTCAATACGAGGCCCTGTGCTCCCAGTGCCAGGGGCTGTTAGTGACTCAGGTCAGTCAATACGGGGCCCTGTGAGCAGAGCCACTGCCTGTACCAGGGGCTGTTAGTGACTCAGTGCAGTCAATATGGGCCCCTGTGCTCCCAGCACTAAGGGCTGTTAGTGACTCAGTGACTCAGCATGTACAATGTGTTGCTCATACGGTTGTCGAGCGGATAACCATTGCGCTTAAAAGACCAGAGGACCCTTATTCATGCCGGCCCCATACAGTGCACTTAGCTGAGCAACAACACGGCCAGGGGCCATCTGAGCGGTCAGCGCGGACACTGACATAAGGGGCTGTCAGGCTACATCAGGGGCATCATGTCCACCACACGGCCGTCTACAGCTGCTGATTGCCAATCACACCCAAGTCTGCCTCTTCTAGCCGTCACAACACTCACACTACAACAGGGGCCTTTCCACATCAGTGAAGCAACAATAGAATAGAAAAGTGGGTGGTGGGTGAGAGCTGGTATTATTTCAAAATCCCATGAATGATAATAATCACAATTAGTGCAGTGAAGGTTGGGATAAATTGAGAGTTGGAAAACGAGTCCCTCATGTTCTTGTTTCGTCATTACTCCCAGGTCATAGTCCCGGTACCTAGTAGTAGTGGCGCTGGGGGTGTGGTGACATACTGAGCCGGCGCCCATCACCCGAGACACACATCCCAGAGCAGGATATTGATTAACCTGCACTTTGTCGGCAATTACAAAACGGCCCCAAACAGAGATGTGACATAGCTGGGGCTGTTCCTGTCCTACACCCAAGCCTTATTGAAGTGTGGATACACAACAGGGACAGGCTGTGGTCCCTGATGCAATATGGTAAAAGCTTTCACTTTCACAGCTAGCTTCATACATCAAATTGGTGCCATGTTTACTTTAACTCTTTGAACTGGGAAAGTGTAAATTAGTTGGTTGCGTCGCATGGCTCAACCCGCTGTTGGACGTCCGCACACGTTTCTGGATAACTCATATAGCTTTATCGTGGGCTATCTATTAGGTACAGCCTGCTCAGAGATAGGTTATCATGTTACAGATATCATTGTTAACCATAGAGTATTTACTTATAATGTAGTATGCCCCCACCCAACTCGGCCCATTCAGGTTTAAGGCGGAACTCGCGGTGCCAACGAACCAGCATGAATCCATTCGAGCAGAAGATCTTCGCGTGGACTCTTCAAAACACTCAAATCTGTGAAAACAGAATTGGATATCATTCAACAATATTGTGTAGTACAGTGATATACATTTGCGTGTTTATTTACAGAGGGGAGGAATTTGAGAGCTCTGTTTTCACTCAGAGAAATCCCTGACCACTTACACCTCTGGTGTATACCGTATACAATATATGCACCATACCCGGTGCCATGCCACTTAAATGAATATATGCAGACAAGCTATAACATAGAACCATACCATACAAGTATGTTACGATAGCAGTTACTTCCCAGAGGTCACCGACAACAGGCTGCCCTCTGATGTATACACTCTAAGGTTACATGCGCAATCACGGTAATGGACGTCAACAGTTAGTGTGCCACATTTACCATCTTCACAACAACCCTAACTGCCGCCCACACTGACACCTTGTTGTTATTAATGTGGTGAGTGCTGAAGCAGTATAAGAATCCCGTGTCATTTAGCTAAACAACTTGGTGCCAAGGTTGCCGTTCATTACCGGTAGATATAACCGTTTATCAGCATTTACTTAAAAAAACGGCACGCAGAAATACTTTGTATATTGATTTTGCACACAAAAATTACCTTTTAGTACTGAAAAAAATCGAATAGACTTTGATGCATTATGTCCTATATCATCATGATGGATGGATGCAGGTGTACAGGAGTGAACCGACCCCATGAATGCAGTACATGTATTGGGGAGTTGCTCACCATGAAGGGTTGCATTTATGAATCACGACAACCAGTAAACCAGCAGATTAAAGCGCTATACAGGCATTAAAGGACTAAGCACTACAGGATACTAAAGTGATGTGTTGTTTTCCTGTACCGAGCAGGAAATGGTGTCTCTCCCACGAGTCGCGCCCGCTCCCTAATGAAGAGCTTGCTGAGTGGATCCAGTGTATACTGGCCAGGGCTGCATTCATGCATCATGACCATAAAGTGCATAGTGCATTACTGCTGTAAAGCCTCTTGTATTAGCGTACCCCTAGTACAACCTACACCTACTAGGCTAGTCTCTGAGGGAATTCTATAACCTGCGGGGTCTGATATTGGCTTCTTTAGCACTGTACTCCCGACAACCTGTATTCCATCTTGGGAGGATTGTATAACCCGCACTGGGGTTATAGGTATCTCATAACCGGCAGCTAGTACGATAAACGTTATGGTATGCGACCCTTAAAGGGTTAATTCTAATTCATGTCCATTATCATCAAACAAACAGGTCAGCCATAATGCTATTTATTATGAGCCTAGATACTTATCAGACCTTTCCTATGGCAAATGTCTGCCACTAAAAGACTAAATAAGCCCGCATCTAGCCTAGATTTACAATGTGACAACCTGCCGATGTGCATGTTGACACTGTGAGTGCAGCTGGTAGGCTAGGTCCTGTTGGGAACACGTGGGGCACCAGTCTATGCACACATGGCCATTTATGAGTTCTCCGATAAGGCATATAAAAGTGACATTTGTTTGCACCAGTTCTGACAAATAGGAAAAGAATCAAACAGGTGGTTATTCAACATAGCTCACTGGGAATTTCCTATTGTCAATTGGGTCTCGAAATGAGGGACATACTACGTGTACCTGTATGCGAATCGTTCGTTCCAGAACCTTAAACTCACCTCAGTAATGGTATTAGTTTACCGGAGGTTCACCCCTTTGGCCCTAGAGGCGGAAATACCAAGGCCACATGCCAATTATTATCCGTTGTCAGTGGTCTGAAACGGATCTACTGAACATGGATGTATACACGTGATATGTCTGGACATATCCTGCTTCAGGCCAACTCTATAACCCAGTAGTTAGAAGGTCAACACTCCCACAACACCCAGGGTGCCGTGCTGCATGGGTCAACACCACGCCTTGGGCCACCATGCCGTCCTCAATCATGGTTTAAGAGTAAACCCTTACAACTCATTTACTGCTAGGACTAGGTTTAGAAGTGTGGTATCCAAGTCTACAGATCCTTTCACTACAGGTGAACTGGTAATGAAAGGAGAGAAAAGGGTCAAGAAACTCGTCTCTTAAAATATCAGCACTATTAGTAAAGGAATATCACATTAATCAGCTTGATTCCATGCCATCAACTACCACACCCAGTTCGTGCAAACAATTATCTAGCCCTCATGTGTACGTCATGAGCTACTGTAGGTTCTTACATACGAGGTTGCTATGGGCGCAGATGCAAGATCAGTTTCATTATGACAATTTCAGTGATCATACCACCTTTCCAAAATAAAATAGGTATGAAATAGGTATATTTCCACACAAAAAATAGGATATAATAGGTATTTTCACAGTTTTGTTGATGCCAAAATAGGTATAAAATAGGACTTTTGTCAGGCTTTTTTCAACATTTAACATAATTGTATGTGTTGTTCGCATTGACCAGTAGGGCTAATGATGATGTCAATAATGATATGTATAGCAGAATAGGAAGATATACAATTTAAAGGCAATGCCAATGTCCAATAGTGAAGGGCCCAATGACAGTTGTATGGCTGTTTACCTCAACCCCCTGATTACAGTGCGTAGAAATGCTTAAAGGCCCAGCACCCCTATATATAGAGCTGAGTACCTGTCCCAACTGCACTCTGACTGTTACTGGACGTGCAGTAAGAACTGCGGGTTTAATGGGCAGATGATGGTTAAGAACTATTTAGTCCAAAATTGTGAAAGTGAAGCGCAGTGACAAATCTAAGGGTTCGGGAGCCATACCCTCTTGGGAATTAAATAAAAAAATCTAGAAGCCATACACTGCATTCTTATAGGAGTGCAGTCTCCCACCCCTCAGAGAAAATTCAAAAGTTTAGAGTTCTAATGATGTATTCTGATTTCTACATGTAATGTATCAAAGCCAGGCATACAAACTCCGAGGATTTTTGGGGGCAATATATATGCTCCCTCCCTCCCCCCCCCTGCCTCAAGAATATTTGAAAGCCTAGGACTACCAATGCTGCATTGTGATGCATTTTGGCACTCAATGTATTAAACCTCAGCTCTGAATTATTCTCTATGATTGGGGCAGAAAAGTTAATTTTTTACAACTCAGATCTCTATGATTGGGCCTTATCTTTTTTTGAGGAAAGGTTTTGAGAAGAAATTGACAATCTAGACCTGAAGTGGTGCATCCTGTTTCCTTTTGACCAATCTGTATTATGAAGCCTGCTTTAAGTGGGAAACTTTTGGGAACATTTGAAAATGTAGACTTGAAATGGTGCATTCTGGTGCATTTTGGCCAGAATTGTATCAAAGCTAAGATCTGTATTAGCCAGCCTTTGCTTTATGATAGGTGATGGAACTTTGCTTTTTGGATGGAAAGGTCTTAGAAAATTTTGAAATTCTTGACTTCAAATGGTGCATTCTGGTGCATTTTTGCAAGAAATGTATCAAAGCTAAGATCTGTATTAGCCAGCCGTTATGATTGGGGGTGGAACTCTCCTGTTTGGATGGAAAGATCTTAGAAAATGTTGAAATTCTTGACTTGAAATGGTGCATTCTGGTGCCAGATAGCTAAGATCTGTATTCAACTATTGGCCAGCCTTTATGCTTGGGAGATGGAACTTTGTTTTGTAGATGGAAAGGTTTTAGAAAATTTTGAAATTCTTGACTTCAAATGGTGCAAACTGATGCATTTTGGCACATCTAGCATGTCTATCCCCCATCCTTAACCATCACTGAAAGAGTTATGTGGTCATTTGCAAATCACATGTCACAGTAGTACTAGGGTGGTTCGGGGGCATGCCCCCCAAGAAAATTTTGAAAATCAATAAGGCAAACGGTGAAATTCAATACATGTATATTTTGATCTGCTTGCCTGATAAAATCACAAGTCCCCCCCCCTACATAAAGGTAAACTTAGTTCTCATTGGATCTGGACAAATCACAAGAATGACCAATTTGTAGAAAAAGAAATCTGAGAAATCTGAGAAGTTTGCATGCCTGTGAAGCTGTACACATTGTTCAGCACTTGGGTCAGAAAGGTAGGTCAATTTGTTAATTTCTTTCTGCTCATTTTGAAGGGATACATTATGGAAAATGTTGGCACAAAATATACAGGTCTGGATCTATATTGATCCCTTACCTTTAGGATTTTGGAAAATTCTAAAGATCTAGACTTGAAATAGTGCAATCTGGTGCACTTTGACTCAGATATCTCAGATTTTAACAACATCAGGTGGGAGGGTGGTGTGATTTTGCGCGGAGCGGGCTGAATTTCCCTCCCCCTTAGAGGAGTCAAAATTTGCTTCCCAAAATCCAACCCCCCCCCCCGTCAAAGAAATAAGCACTCCCTAAGAAGGCCGGGTCATCAAAAGTCAATGTCAGTAACATATGCATGCCAGTGGAGGGTAGACCTAGCTATGGTCACATGCGCGCTAGCAATGACAAAGAAAATGTCAATTTCAATCAGATGAGAAATACCTATACTGCACCCAGAAATTTTTGAAAATCTTGAAAGTCAAATGGTGCGTTCTGGGGCTTTTAAAGATTGAGTCATACTTTCAGGAGAAAAGAAAATATCTCATTCGATATGTTTCTGTATGAAAATGGAAAATATCACCTCCACCCCTCAAAAAATAGGTAAAATAGGTATCATTTGTCAAAAAATAAGATAAAATAGGTAAAATAGGAATCTTTGCTCAAAAATAGGATAAAATAGGAAAATAGGTTAAAGTATGATGCCTGCAATTTTGCCTCACACATTCCTTCCTACAAGGTCATGTGGACCTGCATTGCCTGCTGGACAGGGGTCAGTAACCGGGGCCTGTACCAAGGACCCTGTTCTAGCTCAATGCACCCCAAATAGCACTGCAGTGTGTAGCTGCATGAGGCCGGTGAGTGGAGTAGGGTCAGCACCCACAGGTCTTTAAAGAGATCATGACATGATATTTTGACTATGAATATTTTTCAAATACCGTATAGTTTAGATGCAAGCGTCACTGTTAGTCTCTATTGAGCAGGCCAAGCTAATGGATGCCACACACAGGCAGGCTCACCACTGCAGGTGCCACACAGAGCCACAACAAGCCTCTCCTGACACCTTGCCACCCAGAGACTAAGGGGGTGTTGGGGCCTCTTTAAAAACAATCATTGAGGCCATGTTTAGACCTGCTACCTCGGCCCTTGTGAGTAGAATAGTGTGGCCAGGGATAGACCTTTTGCACAGAATAGAGGTTTTTACACTTGGACCCTTGACTGTTGGTCAATGCAAAGTCTATGGAGGGTACACCTAAGGTAAAGTCAATGGGTCGTATGGGTGTAGGGGTGTAATTGATCAGTTCCCAGCAAACCGGGAAACTGATCAATAACCCACAATTCACGTATAACTATAACCTGCATTTCCTGTACGACATGCCCCCTGACTTCGCATTTGACCTGCACTGAGGGTCTGATAAGATTCGTGCCGTATATAAAGCCGTCATAGTACCTCCATATATTTCTGGCAATGGAAGAATATCTTTCTAATAGGATCTGTATAATTTATTAGACATTTTCAACACTCCAGTGTTATTTTTAACTGTTGTTATTCATAACCCATGGCAGCAGTAAAAATGACATGTATTATGATTATTTAACCTACGGTGGTGGGCTAATACAATGAGTTTCACACCTAGGTTATTTTCACATAACCGAAGGTTAAGTCAGATACCCTCCTCGTAACTGAGTTATGTAATAATTACAATGGTAAAGTGACTGGTGGCCTATGAGGCCACCAGTCAGTTTGCCGTGGTTATTTTGACATACACTCAGTTACTTGTAGGGTATCTACTACATAATTCATTACTAATTAAATGATGGCCCAATGCCATGTACCAAAGGCCTGGCAACACAACATCTATTTGGCTGTCAGTCTGAGATCGAAATACTAAGCCAAAGTTATGTGTGTGTATAGAACAAAAGGAAACCTTGAGGGCCTACACTATATAGCGACACAGGAAATATTTGCGCGGAGGATCCTTTTTCTGTGGCTGTTCACAATGAACAGAAGCGTGTGTCTATGTGAGAACAGCGTCAATACATTGACAACCCTCCTGTTGCCTCCTCTCATTACAGCCCACACCACACGCAGTCCAAATACAAGCAACATGCTCCTCAACGATAAGCCTTTTAATTATTTTTTCACGCGCTGATCGGTTTATACTCCTTACTTAGCTGGGCCGTAATATCCATACACAGTTCTTACTGTGTTTCTCTGTATCTCAGATCTCTCAATTTGGGCTAAGTGACTCTACAGGGGCATAACAGAAAAGTAATTCAAAAGGCGGCTCTTAGAGGTGTGTGGGTAAGGGGAGAGGTAATGTCATCTGTAGATGTGCGATGATTGGTTCCCATTGATTTCCACTCATTGAGATTCTGGTCTGGTGGGGTTTTATACCAAAGTAGTAATTACTCTTGTCCATTGGGAGTTTTGATTGTAATATCGTAGCATGATGTACTGCCTGCATACTAACTCGGGTCTGGAGCACCAGTACGGGATAGGTATCAGCATACCTATAGGCATACGTCGGCTGCTAAATACTAGAGTATACGACACCGACTGGTAACGCTGTGCCGTTATAAATCCATTTCAGGACACACATCTGGACTATAGAAAAATTCAAAACGTCTTTTAAACCATTTATTTTTTACACCAAGACGTTTCTATATATTTCAACAAGGTTATGAAAGATTGGCATAGCCATTTTGGCTACGAAATTAGAGTGAATTGTCTGGGTTGCGAACCCCGGCCGCTGAGGCCAAACGGCAGCGCCTAACTCTAGCGCCACGAGGGCTGGACAATATATGAATATGAAACCTTAGATTTCTTTACCTTGTCGCCATGATATCGTTCATTGTCCGGTCGTTACATAATGAATAACATCCAAATGTGGCGAAATTAGAGCATGTCAAGCTTATTCCTTTAATCCAGTACATGTTTATACCTCCTTGTTGATGATCCCATGCAGTATTAGCCTTTTAATAGCGTAAAATCCTCATATTTCGACATTTTGTGAAGGGTGCCAGCCCGGTTAGAGTTGTATTTGGGGCGGGCTGGCACCGGGCTGGCACCATGCACAAAATGTCGAAATATGAGGATTTTACGCAATTAAAAGGCTATTTCTACACGGGAACATCAAGAAGGATATCTATTTATGTACTGGATTGAAGGAATAAGCCTGACATGCTCTATATATTTCCCCATATTTGGATGTTATTCACTATGTATTTGGTACAGCTGGGAGAAGCATGGCGCTCGGTGAGTCTGCCAGTCGATCCGCCAAACAAAATGGACAATTGAAAAAGGTAGGCCTTATACGATATGATATTCATATATTTGAAGAAATAGTGGTATAAACGCATTAATGGCTGCTGGGGCACAGCACTTGTGAGGTATATCTGTCTAATAATGAACTCGGCTTCGCCTCGTTCATTATTGCCAGATATACCTCACGCGTGCTGTCCCCAGCTGCCATTATTGCATCAATATACACGTCCAGTGTGCTGTTGTTAGCAGCATGCATGCTGGTCCTGACCTTGGTTATCAACCTGACCCAGCACTTCGTCGCTGCACTCAAGTGCTGCTGGTGCTGCTGGTGTTGGCTTGGTACTTAGACGGAATGTACCACTGCCTGAATGTACCACTGTCAGAATGTACCATCACCTGGTCGGAATGTACCACCCCAATGGTCGGAATGTACCACTCAAATAGTCGGAATGTACCATCCTCCTGGTCGGAATGTACCACTACATTTTGGCCTCTATTGCATTTGTTATATCTATAGAATGATTTACAAGGACATTTGTGTATATAGATGTACATCAACAGTACTTGAATAAAAGTATAGTAAAGTAACTATCACTATTCTATGGCCGTTTTCTTCGATTACAGTATTCTTAATCTTCACCCCACCTCTCCCCCCTTCTTTTAAGTCAATAGCAATTTTAGAAGGAATATATTAGACATGCATTTTTACTTGATTTCCGTATACACGGCTTTCTTTATTTCATTGTACATGTATCCAGACAAGATTTTACAAGAATTTATCAATTTTTAGCTGACTCAACATCCTCTATGGCCATGAATCACGTTCAATTAGAGTAAATGACGTACATGTACAATGCTTCTTTGACTTTGTGCCATATACACTGTTATTAGATATTTTATAATTGATGTGAATAAACATGGTATTAAACATTTTATGTACCCATTGAACGACAGATGTTCTATTAATTGAAAGCCATATCACCTGAAAAACCGACCCTAGTTACTATATAAACAGTGATTTAATCGTATAATTCATGCTAAATGCTGTGTGGTACATTCCGACCACTTGATGGTACATTCCGACCTGCAAAATGGTACATTCCGACCACTGAGGTGGTACATTCCGACTGCCCTGGTGGTACATTACGACTGGTACATTGTGACAGTGGTACATTCCGTCTAGGATTGGTTGGCTTATGTCTAGTTTCTGTTTGCACTTTGCAGCGAGCCATGTTTGCACCTTGGATTCTAATCAGCATCCCACCAGGCCGGTAGCTGTCGGTCACAAAAAAAACTGCTTCAAATAAGCCGTATGACAACACTGTATTGAAAGCTTAAATCATTTTGCAGTAATCTTTTCTGCGACAAATTTGCAGAGGGTGCCATATCCGGCCGTCATCGTGCGTCACCACATGTAGGGGGCGTGGAGTAGACAGGCAAAGTTGGAAGGGGGCGCTGATAAACGAAAATTTAGCGTAGTCCCTCACTGTGGATTGCAGGTCGGTGGTACTTATCTGGGCCTTTAATAGGGTCAAGAAACCAGAGCGCTTTATCCGCTCCTTGGCCCTGGCTTGGCCATGGTGCCTGGCTGGGGTGCCTGGAATAATGAATCTTGCACCTTTCCTGCAGCTTAATCTCTCACCGGACACCATGCAGGATTAGCAGTACCAGTAGTTTGACTGCCAATTCCACTGGCACATTTTTTTATGGCGACTTCTAACTATATTTAATGTTATCATCTGGTAAATTGATCCTGCCACACACCTCAACTGACTCACTGGACCCCCTGCTGCAGGTACACATGTACTGAGTGCGGCTAGCGCGAGTTTCCCACCTGTTTGAACCCCGCGTGTTGAGGATATCCACACATATATCACGTACACTCTCCACACATGATATTCAGTGCAAGGTGTTTCACAGTATTTGGTGCCCTTGATGGTGTACGGTCTGCCCTAGAAGTTCTAGGATATATATCGCTGAGGATGTCTAGCAGGGCTCTACTAAGTCATGCATTGAGCTGTACTGGCTGCTGCTAACCTAATACTGGTGTCCACACACCCCGACCCGCCCCGACCAGCGCACTGCCCACACGGGTAACACTGTTATTTATGAGCACTATTTCGGGGCGCATGGTGCCTGTGCCGGGTAATAACGCTGCCGGCTGACCCTCTCCATCAGCCACCTGCCTGTTACGGCAAACAGTAGCATGCAGCTCCTACAGCTAGTGCCAGGGGCCAGTCTTGACCACACCCATTCACCCCCTCTCAGCCTCATCACAGCAAAAAGGAAATGGATCAATCAACCCTTCCATTTCTTCCTCTGCTTGTAGGTGGCAAAAAGGGGGAGTATCCTCAGTAGGAGTCTGGGGACTATGATTAAGTACATCTGGCGGCAGCCAGGTGGAAGGGGTAGCCGTATAGAGGCAAACGGATCATCATCCTTTCCGCTTGGCTGCTCACTTTTTTTTTCATTTTAGAATCCCTATTTTTTTTAGATAATTTTAATAATGCGACGAGTCAAACAGGAATGCAGCCCATGCGGAATACACCCTTCCTGTGAGACCGCTGACATATTATAATCTATGCATATTTCATATTGCCTTTCTTTTAAAGCATTACAAGCGGATAGGCTTAAACAGATCAATACATTCATTCGATGACTAATGCATGTATTTTAAAGCTGACATTCCTTCAGACTTTTGAGAATAGCAGTCAGTGTGCACGTTAGGATAGGTCAGCGCTTGGTATAGACGCTCGCTAAATGACCACAAGTCCCACTGGGCTATTGATAATGGCCACATTGCCGGGCCACATTGACACATATCTATATATCTCTATGCACATATGTAGCCTTCAGTTATGAAGGCCTTGGTGTGGCATTGATTCTTACCGGGCTGTAACAAACCCTCAATACAGGTACACTCGTGGGACATGGGACAGAAGGCCACGTCCACATACATGCACTGTATTCGACTGGGCAGTGGTGCAGCCCCCGGTCTGCTTTAGGCCACATACACTCAGTAATTTGGTCAATGCATTTAACTGAAGTTTTAAAACAATCTATAGCTTTGAAAAAAAGAAAATGCGAGCAAAATCCATCGACCAAAATATATTTCTTAAAATAAGTAGCCATAAAAACAATGACCCAACTTTTTCCCTTTTTGGCCTGGCCTTGATTAACCATATTACTTTCATGATGTCTAGACGAAAAAAAGACATCTTAGAACTTGAACTTACACTTGAAAGTACAGTAAATTATTGTGTATAAACCTATTAAACTCGCATCTACCTTTGACAAAAATTACAATGGAAAAAGCCGCACAGAGGTCCTGAAAATAGTTAAGTACTGTATACTCATAGTAAACCCTCTATATAGGCACGTGTGGTATCAAATCATAGCTGTTAGAGATAGCTGTTAGTGTGGTTCGTGTATAAGCCGCAGCTTATACACGAGACTTTCCAGTATGAGATATGTATCACGCAGCAACAGGTGGGACGTGGGTGTACATAACCGCTGACTATGCACTAAGTCACCTATGTATATTACATTACCGGTTATGGACAACGAGACACCTAACAGCCTGACGCGGTAGCTACTCAAACAGGGCATAGGCAAACACTTTCATAATACGATATGCTAGTTTAACAACTTCTGGTACCTAACTGTATTAATCAGATGATTTGGGCAGATTTGATGACAAAAACATTGCTTCATGCTACGTGTATATGACTTCATGCTACGTGTATATAATTAATATACAAATTTGGTTGATTCTTAAACTACTGAGCGGTCTTAGTGCTCCGTAACTGTTAAACCCGAACACAAAGCAATAAAAATGTTATTGCATTGTGTTTGGGTTTAACATGGTTTAGACTAATCGTATAAGTATTTTAATGATAAAATCAAAAACGGGTTACATGATGCTAAAGAGTTCGCTGTGATATCTCTGAACCGTGGATTTTGTGTTATCCTTCAGGTATGTTTGTATCAGTGCCTAGACCCCCCCCCCCCCCCCCAAAAAAAAAGCCAACCTGCAGAAGGCCTCAGTAAGTTACATTGTTAAAGTTCCCGAAATGGTAAGTGACGATGACATGATGTCCTGGTGCCAGCACCTTGACGATAACAGCTACCGTAGCTGTGTGACCTAATCCAGCTGTCCTAACGCTATCTACATAGGGCTGTGTGACGACTCGGTATCTTCACACCGCCGTGTTACGACTCTTGTGTTATGCCACGCAATCTGGACATAACCGGTCCGTGCGCCATGAGCTTAAACCACACCAAATAAAAAAGTTGGTCTACGGATTTTCATTTTGAAAATTTGGATGCGAGTGAGCGAATTTTTTTATTTTCCCCAATTTTTTTTTTTTAATCTATGGAATTTAACCTTATATCAAGTGAAGCGGGCAACCTTTTAATTTTTTCCTGAGGGAATTTTTTTTGCAAACTGCCAAATCTGGCTAGCGATCAAAATAAAAGTCCTACCAAAAAAAAAAAAAATCAATAAAAAAAAAAATCAATTTTCTCAGAAAATGATGCGGGCGCATCCATTGACACTTTTTTTTCAAAAAATAATAAAGAATTGCATTTTCTAAAATATGGTGCGGGAAATCCGTAGACCGACTTTTTATTTTGGTCTGGCCTTAGTGTAGTAGATCATAGGTACATGTGTACAAAGTTCTATTTACTTCTTTGTACATAGAAGCCACTATTTGAAGGATGGAATCAGGAATAGGAAGAGGGGGGGGGGGGAGGGGTCGGGTCACAAAACACTAAGGTGTGAAAAGCATAATAAGGCATTTGGAAGATGGAACTTAGCTACCATTAGATAGACCTTTTCAAGAGTCCAAACAGCGGGTAGAGGGCTCCAGACGCCACCTTGGCCCCCCCCCCCCCCCCCCAATGGGACTGGCAGATTGTTCTCCTTTTAAACAGCACTTGAAGACTGGGGAAAGTGAGTCAGACAAAATGTGCTCAGTGATGTAAACACCGACCCCCCCCCCCCCCCCCCATATACACCACCTACTGACCTACTCACGGCCACCACCGCCCCTCCACGTGGGAACACCGGCATGCTAGGCTGCTCTTCTCTCACAGTCTACTTCTAGCTTTTATAGAGGGTTAACAAACAAATATGGAAAATAATCCAATCAGGATGATTTCCCCCCACCCCGATCTATATAGAGGGTTAACAAACAAATATGGAAAATAATCCAATCAGGATGATTTCCCCCCACCCCGATCTACAAGTGGGATTTTTCACTTAAGGTGGTTGCCTACCATCATGAATATGCTCATTGCGACGATTTCTGCGCAGTTGATGTGTCTAGCTCTCATATGTAGCAGTAGGTAAAATAGAGAAAGACCTGAGCAAGGAGCGAACTCACAACCCCAGTGTGTAAGTTCTGTGCTGATCCTATTAGGCCACGGAGGCTGGTCTCCAAGTGGTCATACATATAACTATCTCTATACTACCTTTCAATTTATAGAAAATCATTACTTTTTATTTTAAATTGCCCAAAACCACTGAATAATGCACGGGACCATATGTTCAAATTGATACTATTAATTTAGAAATGATCTGAAGAATATTTTGGGGGAGTTTAAGAAAGATGGTGATACTTTTTTACTACCATTAGGCCACCTTTTTTTGATAACTTGGATTACGGCCTTTTGGCTCCAAATTTTTGGAAGGGTAGAGGCAAAAAAAAAAAAAAAAGCTGTCCTACGGGGGGCACCAGATCACAAAATTTCCCGAAGGGCAGAGGCAAAAAAAGAAAAAAAAAAAAAGGCTTGAAATATCTCATTTCTGGGCAATCTAGTGAAGATATATTGAGAATTATCCCCAATCTGAAAGGCCTCATTCTACCTTTTGCTGGTCAACAGGTACTTTTTTTTTTTTGGTAAAATTCTCAAAAAAATCTCGGAGGGGAAAGGTAAAAAAAAACAAAAAAACTTTTTTTTTTTTTGCAAAATGCCAAAAATCTCGGCGGCGGATCCGTAATCCAAGTTATCAAAATAAAACGGCCTTACTCACAAAATAGAAGAGTTTCTGGTCTAGTGTTGGAGAAATTGTTTTATTTTTCAAAATTCGATATTTCAAAAAGTAGCTCGGGACCCCCTATTTTTCTTTTCACTACTTGGTTTCAAAGTATGTAAGGTATATTGTGGAAATATTTGGAGTGAATCTAGATACTTTTGATCGATTATAGGCAACCACCTTAAGCTGTACAGAGGGGTAGTCGACATGTAGTATGCTGGCCCCTTAGTTTGAGGCAGCAGACTGCGTTCGACCAGGAAGTAGGCCGTACATGTACCGGTATGTTCATATTAAATGTTGAAAGTACACCACCATACATCTTTCACATCTCAATATTCAAAATTAACACATAACACCAACATTTACACGTCATATAAGGCAGACACACGGAGAGCCAACAGCTGACGAGGCCCCGTGCAGCACAACAGCAGCAAGTGTTACGTACCCGGGTTACGTACCTCTTTTATGCAGTAACTATAGGCTTCTACCGGGATCGGACTTGTTCCCGCGACCACTTTGTTTACACTGACACCAGCAATCTCGTGAGACCTTGGTTCTGCTCTCGTATTGCAGCTTGTTACCCGGAAGCTATGGTGTGTGAGTGTCTGGTCACTGCCTAAGTCTTACGATAGATGCCGAGGTCAGAACTAACATGGCCACCCATACGGAGAAACCAGAGTCATCGCTATACATTGTGTCGACAAAGGGCATAATAATGCAGTGAAGCGCTATGCGGCACTTAAAGGGTTAAAGTTGAGGTAGCGAGGTAGACGGGGGGTCAGCAGGAGGGAGACAGACACAGGCAAGACTGGCAAGTACTTTAAAGTACCAAGGCATGGGGAAAAGGCTAGTGCTAATGTTATAGTGTGGTATTTTCAAGGGCGGTGAAGATGATCCCGGATCCACAGCAGCGCCAAGGGCCCAACTCAGGACCACAGGATTCAAAGTAGTGCACTCTACAGATAGGGACTCCAGAAATCTAGAATTTTTAAATGATCAATTCTTTTTCTTCTATGCTGTAGAATGTGAGAAATGTAATCCAAATATTTTGGAATTTTCTTTCTATATATCATGAACCCAGACAATCATCAGATATGTGTTAATAAAATCCACCAAGTTCCCCATGTACATTCTCTATATAACAGTTGGAGTTAGTCTGTGGACAGTTAATATTGGTAGGGAAAGATGTTTGGGTCATGGTTGAGTGGAGCTGGTATTTGGGAGGTAGTTATGTAAGGGGTTTGAAGGGCATATGGAGTACTGGCCAGGCTAGGCTGTGATTGACAGACTGTGTCAACATGATTACCCAAACACCTCAGTGGGTGTGAGTAGAGAGTACACCAATTGTCTTAATGACCCAATCATGATTATTATGATGTTTTGGTCTGGGAACAGGTGAGAGCATCCTTTGATTGCTTCCATTTTTCAACATCATATAGCAACATATTGAATGATATCACAAACCCAAAAGGAACCACCAGGATTCATAACTTCATATGGTTTCCCCTGTTTTTGATCAAATCTATTATATCACCAATAAAAACTTCTCTTAGCTGCAGTCACTTATCATAGGTATGGCTGGATAGGCCTTTCTCTTTACTGCATTCCTGAGTGATAATCCGACAGAAATAATTGATATGTCACCCCCTAAGAGGGGGGTTTCACAACAGTGTCTGTGATGCACAGCTGCACCAAAATGCTGACCTGCAGTGTGCACTGTGTACAGGGGCTCACCCAGCGGTCTCTGGAGTCCCTATACAGACGTGCCACCCCAACCCCCCCCCCCCCTCTTATTAACCCAATGCTGTTATTAGACCATATTTATATATGTTAACCTACACTAGACCCTGGTGATATCGGCCTGCAGTGAGCTACTTGTGGGTACTGCCGGGGGCTGCAGGCTGCAGCTCTCAGCCCATGCAGCAGGATCTGACCCCGCGGGGCTCACAACAACAATACCCGGCTGGCCCCGTTAGCCACAGGAGACTGGGAATCACAGCCCTGGTCAATGTGTATGGCCGGCCTGGCATCGCCCCGGCCCGCAACAGGCCCCATGCTTTACACCCGCTCTCTATTGATCTCTGTCCCCAGGGGGAGGCGGGAGGGAGGGGCTGGCAGGATAAGGAGGGGTAGGGGTAGGACACTGGCCCAGTGGTGTGCTGAAGATACCCCCTTGTAGCCATATACATTATACTATTCTAAAGCAAAAAATAATAATCAGCTGGTACTTCTGTAGATTCAGTACACGTCCATATGAAATATGTGTGTTGTAACTTGTTGTAGGTGCACAGACAGTATGGCCACCAATCCATTGCTTTTAACTTAAGAAATAAGAACCACACCACACAGTCACATACGATGGAAGTAGAGCGCGAAGATAAGGGTAGATACCGGTAGATACCTGATTTTGGAGATATTTCTATAAAGGATTACCGTATTCGCTACAGGTCCAGGAAGGCTTGATTTTAAATATGATAGCATTTCACTTTATATCATTTTTGTAGTAACAATTCTGTATACTTGGAGACGGTGCCATTGCATTATAAGATAGGCAATAATTATTTTAAATGCTGTGCCCCCACCCCCTGCAAGTGGACGCAAGGTATGACCCCAGAGGTCGGGTTAGTGTAGAGAAGTCAGACCAGTGGTCATGCCAGGTAGGTAGGCCCGTGCATAGTGTAATTCGTAGTCATTGAGTCACAGATATACCGTGACTTCACCAAACTTTCACCAACCACTGTTCAAAAAATAATTGCTAGAAGAGTCTGGAAGAGTGGCATTCTATACAAATTTCTTTTATAATGAAACTTAACAGTTTAGCTATATATATTACTCCTTTTTGCTCCAAAGGGCATAAAAAGTGGTCCCCACAGAAAAACAGACTGGGGCATGGCAGGAACAGGCCCTAGGCTATAGGTCGAGTTACATATGCAGGTCTACTACGTCACAGTGTGGGCAAACACAGCCTACACGTGGTCAGGTAACCTCACCATGATAGCCACACACTAGGGTTATTACATTAAAATCTATTTTAAATATCCCCAGGTTATAGTGATACTTATCTTTCACCTTACAATATAATATTTGAAATGTATGTATTCATGTGTATCTCATGATACATGTATGGTCACCTATATTCATACATAACTGGCTGATTTAGAGTCACCCTACCTAGTGGTCACACTCCAGTGGTCTGTTTGCCCACCATACCTCCGATATAAATAGAATAATAAAGTATATGTAACTCGACCTATGCAGCCTGTTTGACCGACCTCCCTGCTACCTGTGGCCGGGGGTGGTCTGTGAGGACCCCTACTGTGTGGCCTACCTGTACTACGGCCACTGCTCTTAAAGGCCCAGCGCCCCTATATATTGGGCTGAGTACCTGTCCCGACTGCACTCTGACTGTTACTGGACGTGCAGTAAGATCTGTGGGTTTAAATGGGTAAATGGCAGTGCACGTGTACCTGCCCTGCCTGCTGGACATGGGTCAGTACACGGCTCATTGACCTCACCAATGTCAACCACTACTGCTGGGTGGGTGGGCTGTATGCAGCTCTACAAATAGATCTTGCACCTCGCTGACCCTGTACGATACACAAACAAAAATCGCCCTAACTCAATGGTGATCTAAGGATCAAGATTCCTTATTAAAATAATTAAAATATGAATTTAATGTTCAGCCTAAGTACTTCCGGTGAATCTCATCTACATGATGTCTGAACAAATAGATGATATCTATTTGCAAAATATGTATAAAATGCAATGCCCTAAAGTGTTAGTACAGAAAAAGCCCCCCATTCAATTCAGTGCTATAACAGAGGATTACCCCATTTTTTGCCACAAAACATTGAATATCACCAAAAACCTAATTGAAATATGAACTTTTGAAAACATGTCCAGATAGATATACATGTTGTGCACACAATGATGACACTGAAAATATCAAAATGAGTGTGTATCAATGTGCAATTTGACCACTTAGATGCCCAAACCACCTAGATCCAGGATCAGACCTCAGTGACTAGTAAAGAAGGTGCCATTCTCTATAAAGATAAAACGATATAAAAATTAATGGCACCGTCTAAAAATAATATTATTTTACTTGAACCCTCCTGCATTCAATCTAACCCCCATTACACTTTCAATCCAAACAACCTTCTCTACAGTCTACTCTAGTCTCTCTACCCCATACTAGACGGAGGCCATACCGTACTTCCAAGGTGTAGGCTTCTTTGGGCACACAACCATGACAGAAGCAGTTGTCTGGTTTGATATCATGCAGAGCGCAGAGGGTCAAACACCATCCTTGTTACAGAAAACGGGGAAAATGGGTGTTTTTTCTTGATTCAGCACTGACAAAAAATTGACGAAAAATCCATGGAAAGCGGGGTGACGTATTTGACAAAAAATCCGTGGAAAGGGGGGGGGGTGTATTTAACCAAAAATCCGTGGAAAGGGGGTGTAATTTACACTGGCTCCACAGACAAGGGGTATATTTGACACTGACCCCACAGACAAGCGGGGGGGGGGGGGGGTTCTTGTCGCCAGGAGACACACAGGACAGCCTTATATTTCTTATAAAAAGAGAGTGCTCTACAAAAGTGTTTTCCCAAAAAAAGGGGTACTTTTTGGGCTCCTAAAATCAGCAATTTCACTATAGAAAGGGTACCCTTTTTCACTCCAAAATCCGTGGAAACGGGGTGTATTTGAAACCCCATAACGAGGATGGTGTCAGTACAACAGTATAGGTTTTGGAGTGTGGGGGCCGGGGTCAAACTACATACAGGGAAAAGTCACAAGGTGTTATCTTATGGGAAATAGGCCTGATAATGGCCCTAGACCCCTAAATTCGTCACGGCGACATGGACCATTTTGGGTCTTAGTGACATTGGACAAGAGGAAAAATTAGATACCCGGTAGTGACATGGCCATTTCCTTAAAATCGATATGGTGACAGGGACATTTCTTAAAATCGACATGGGATATTGGCACCCCCCATCACGCCATTCAAGGGCCCCTGGTAAAGGTGGTGGGTTAGGGAGGGGGCGTAAACACTTGAGCCCCTTTTAATATTAAAAAAAAAAAGCCAGCGTTTTACGATAGTTCGGGAGGGGGGGTGAAGGGTAACTTCGGTGAGGGGTGCACGAAACATTCCGCGCACTCTAGAAGGTGGGGGAGGGCGTAAAAATGTGCTTAATTAATGAACACCCCCTACCGGGTACTACTGGTAGGGGCCACGGTGTACTGTGTGATGTAGATTCTGGTCTAAGGGAGGGTTCATTATTTAAGGCCGGGGTCGGGGTGAGCATTTGAGGGGGGGGGGGTATTCAAAGGGGGGGGGCTTTTTTTAGGGGTATTCCTTAAAATGTCGCATATTTAGTACATTGAAATTTTTCTCAAAACTCCCAGCAAATTTCTAACAGCATCACTTTTGACACTCAGAATCGCCCACCATTTTACCAGTCTTCAAAAAAATTGCCGGCCTCATGAAAGCACTGGGGGAACGGGAGCTTCCAATTCATAAGCGCTGAGGCCCTTAAACTCAACAGTATGTAAGTCGAAAGACGGTGATCGAATGTCTGAAGTAAAGAGGTTTGACTATTATCACTCACCAGCAAGTATATCGAGACTTTTACACCAAAACACCTTACAAGTAGTAAATTGTAGGTAAAAAAGTATCCAGGATTATCTGTATACACCAATCGTTTTTGTAATAAAGTTAAAAACGATCTAGGGTGAGGGGGGGGTGCTTTTTTTTTTCAACCTATTCCAAGGGGGGGGGCAATTATTTTTGACGTATTCCATTTTCCAAACGCTCACCCCCACCCCTGCCATTAATAGTGAATCCTCCCTAAAGAGTGGCTAAAGGCTGCTTTGAATTCAATCATCCATGGCATAGGGTGATAGGGTGATAGGCATACATTCTGAGTGCATTCTGAGCTCTTAGTCTTATACAGTGACGACCAGATCTGATTACCAGATTAGTTAAAATAGGCCTATGCCTATGGGCTATGGCTATGCCATTGCTATATTTAGTACATACTTTTAAGTTTGATTAGCCGTCATGGAAACTATCTACCGGTGCTGTATAAACATTTACTATGATTTAGTGACGTTACCTAGGCCTAGTAATGGGCTAGTTACTAACAAAGTAAGAATAGAATACCCGGAAAGATATATATCGACAGTATAGTTAGTTGTCATTCTGGGTATACATTGTATACTGTTCTCACTGACACTAGACTAGTGACAGGGAAGAGCTAGGTAACGTGACTTGAGACTTCACTTGCCCGCGGATGGGACGGCGATGGACGCCCCTGTCCCACCATGCGGCGGGAACACCACGGGCATCGCCCGCCGACTTACTCCAACTGATAACAGCCATTACACAAGTTGGGCGAAGCAGAATGAGACAATTCTATGGTGACTAACAGGATACACACTTCTCACACCGATGCATGATGTCACAGTCGACAAACATCCAAAGAGATAAACAAAAAACCAACCTGCAATTTGTCGAGCCAGGTGAACTCGAGATTGTGGACGAACGGATTGCGCACCTGCGGCATCGCCAACGATTTCTCTCGAAGTAGAGGTCGTGGATTCGACATCTTTGCGTTCAACGAATACTACCTCATCGGTAAAATACCAACATGAATGTATTGCTTCTTGCTCTTGGGAGTAAGGTCAATAACCGTGAACAATACTCGTCTGATGGCAAATCTTTCCCTTACTCCCTGTCCTGCCACGGTGCTCCCACCTTTACAAGTGTGGTCCGATGTTTCGCTGGTTAGAGTTAGTTTCGTGACGTAATGACGTAGACTGCGGGCCGCCAGAAACCAGCGGAATCCTAAAGTAGTTCACTGCGCATGCGCATTACGTGAGGAATTCTGGGTAGACGCCACACAGACTTGCTTCTGTTAGGTAGCATTTTCGTTGTGATGATGAGTATTCTTTGAAGATTTCACCTATTTTCAGGGGTTTGTGGTCTCTGATTCCCCAGAAATGTCGAAGGTAGAGTCCAGCGCCGACCGGCCGACGTCCAATAAGGAGTTTATCGTCGGAGATCCGGCCAAAGCGCGGTATCGGATCATCCGAAAAATCGGAAGTGGGTCGTTTGGAGAGATCTACCAAGCTGTCAACATTACAACTGGTGAGGAGGTAGCTGTCAAACTTGAGCCTATAAAAGCCAGACACCCTCAATTGCTATACGAAAGTAAACTGTACAAAATCTTACAGGGAGGTGTTGGGATTCCGAACATAAGATGGTTTGGTCAGGAACGGAATTACAACGTTTTGGTGATGGATCTGCTGGGGCCAAGCTTAGAGGATCTGTTCAACTTTTGCAATAGGAAATTCAATTTGAAAACAGTGTTGATGCTGGCAGATCAAATGGTTGGACGAATTGAATACGTCCACAGCAAAAACTTTATACATAGAGACATCAAGCCGGACAATTTCTTGATGGGAATAGGACGGCATTGCAACAAGGTCTTTTTGGTTGATTTTGGTTTGGCCAAAAAGTACAGAGACAGTCGTACAAGACAACACATAGCCTACAGAGAAGATAAAAACCTAACAGGTACTGCCAGATATGCCAGCATAAATGCGCATCTTGGCATTGAACAAAGTAGGAGGGACGACATGGAATCCCTTGGATATGTCTTGATGTATTTCAACAAGGGTAGCTTGCCATGGCAAGGACTGAAGGCTTATACAAAGAAGCAAAAATATGAGAAGATTAGTGAGAAGAAAATGTCCACCCCAATAGAAACTCTCTGCAAAGACTTTCCTGAAGAGTTCACAACCTACATCAACTACAGTCGAGGGTTGAGATTTGAAGAACAACCTGAGTATAACTTTCTTCGGACTCTCTTCCGCAAACGCTTCAGAAGCTTGAACCACATGTATGACTACATGTTCGATTGGACACTGCTCCGTCAAAAAACTACCATGCAGCAACAACAACAGCAACCGCAACTGCCAGGTACTTCGGGGACGCGCAAGTGACTAGATGGTGGATGTCAGAAATCTCAGTCACGCAAACGTAAAAGGCCAACAACATGAACTGTTGAAGATCATGGCAATGGGTAACCAGGAATGAAAATTCCGGTTGGCAGCTCGTTTGTGAAAAAGGTTGACTTTCTGGGTCAGTGATATCTCACCGAATGATGTTTGATATAACCAAGGATTCATTGATCATCATCTTTTAGATGTTAAATCAGTCTTAAATTTGAGATATCATACCAGAATGAATGGAAAAGGTGCATAGACCAGTAACGAATGTTATTATGCTTCTGAACAAAACTTAAGAAATATGAATGAGAGTGATATCTAGTGGTAAATTAAATAACATGTAGAATAATTAAGTGGTGAAACAACTGTGTGAACAGTAAATGACACATGATGTACCTACTTTAAATGTAACATTGGTCCATTTCAGAGTTGTATGTGATTCAAGCATTGAGTTAAATTTGGATTGACAACCACGTTCTACTAGGAAAAAAATTTGAATGATTCTTTTTTAGGAATATAAGCACGAGTGGTAACATTAGACATGTTGCACTTCAGTGATACACAGAATTGTGTGCTTGAAATTCACCATAGAGTTGTATTTTGAGGTCTGTGCACCTTTTACATAGTACCTGTGGCTAGATTTCTGACATCCATGTTTAGAAAATCGCCAAACAGTGCGCCCAAACATCTGTTGGGTGCTAATTATTGTAATATCATGCCTATTCCTATGTGTAAGGCAACTGTTGTATATAATCATTCATGTACAGAGCATTAAAAATTACCATATTCGAGAACTTTTTTCCCGGAATTGAAAAATTGAAAAATTCTTCGGAGGCACGGTATACCCAATACCAATTGCCAGTGCAATTTGAGAAATCCTCGGAAGCAAAAGTATGAATGATACTACACATGTAGATAGATAATAGTTCACTGTTACGTCTTGATTTTATGTAGGAAAATCTTTTTGTAAATTAAGTTTTACATGCTGTTTTTGGTTTCTTTTTTTTTGTAAGTAAGGTTCACACGATCTAATAGCATGTTGCTAGAGTGTATAAGTCAATATTGGTATATTTACATCATACGGGATATTGCTTGTTTCATGTCACATGGGTTTCTATGCCTCAATGGGATATCACCGTTTTAGAATTCGAATTTTGTTTTCAAGACTATCAATGTAACAGAGTAGAATGATAATGCCATGGAATAAGAAATAACCCATTTCCAAAACGTCATGTTTTATTTTCCATTCCTGATTTCAAATTACTGAGGTTCATTACATCTACATATATTGGGGATTTGAGAAAGGCAATGTCTGAACATATGAGTGTAAATCAAGATCATATTACCATCAAGCTTGTATATATTGTACGTTTTAACATCCATGCATTAAGCTTCGTTGCTAATGCTACTAAAATGTAGCGGTTATAGTGTACAAACTCATACCTGATGCTGGGATATTATCATGACTGACACTTTAACCATATTTGTATAGCGATTCCAACTTCTGTTATAAGAATATAGTTTAAAACAATATGAGTCATGTCTATATTTGCTCTTCTTTTAAACTAACAAGAACAAGTGAACTATAAGGTCGCTTTGTCCCTGTTAAATATCTAAATCCAGAAGTGTTCACTAAATAATAGTACATGTAAGTTTATCAAAGACAAGAAGGATTTTATTGAAAGTTATTCATTGTATTGATGTGAATGATATATATGTTTAAAGCATCAACCAAATTGATATAGATCCGATCTCCTTCACCGTCTAACCATGTGAGCACATATGTAAATAATCTCTAGACGACATGCTGTCGATTACCGATGAACCCAAAAAAATGATCGGTCAAAGTTGACAAGATGGCATGCTTTGTACCATATTTTACTTTTTAGATAAAGGCCTATATTGCAGTGTAGCCCACAGGAGCAAGATGTTGAATGCCTTGTGCAGAAGTAGTGTAGCGTAAATCAACTAGTGTTTCACGTCTGATCAGACAATAGTAGTGTGACAGAAGCTCGTAGTTTGTGCATCATGGTGTATGTGTAGACGGATCTGCAAGGATGCTGCGTGTGAACTCGGAACTGGGTATATATAATCAGAATGTTTATTTACATATTCGTAAAATGCAATCGTAATTCCCCAGGGAGAAAGACAGTGATTTTACAAATAGCATCTTGCTGGTTTTGTCTTTGCTTGACTGCCACATGGTCAGGCAGTAAATGTAGAGAATTCACAGTTTTCTTGTGTTAATGAGAACTTAAGGTATATAAATTGTGTACTTTTGTCTGTCGTGTAAATTATTGTAGTCCGGGCATTATACCATAAAATATGGTATAAATCTTGTAGGTTTTCTATGTACATACTTCTGGCATTAAGTGTTTTCACAAGAATGTGTATTGAATTCTACACAGTGTTCACAACTCACTGTCACAAAGATATAATATTGCTTTATTTTCAATATGAATAATGAAATAATATAATATAACTACCTATCTCATTCATACTTAAGTTTTGCATATGCAGGCGCTCTTAGTGTTAGCTACACGCCATTAAAAATGATACGGTGTACAGATTGAGAAAAGTATGTTCTAGACTAATTATTAGAATTCGAAGTTTTAACATGGGAATAATAAAATGTAGATGCTTTCCCACCAAGAGTAAGATCCTATTGTTTCCTCAGATCGATGGCATGTTTGATATTTTCCACTTTCTGGCAGTGACTTAATTGTAAATCAAACTTATCACCTGTATTCAAATTGCATTTAGGAACATGGTTTGCTGGACAATTCTATGCTAAATGAAAACTATTATATTTTGGTTTCGTGCTCTTTGAGCTAATTCTAAGATTATATCTGATGACAAGGCAGTTGGGTAATTATGTAATCTGAAGTGATTACCTTTGATAACATGCAGCGTGTTACTGTAGGTGCTTTAGATATCTTAGGTTTGTTTTACCCTTCTCTACCAACTTATTGAAATGTGTATAAAATACTTTTAAACTAAGAAATTGAATTTATTTTTATTTTTCTCTTGGGAGAAAAGTGAACTGGACATCTTTGTTTGTGTAAGTTGACGAAAAGGTTTCTACTCAGGAAATGTTAAGGTTGCCGTAGCCTGTAGTTATATTTTGTATAAAATGTACTGGAATTGACATCACATCACTCATCATCAATAAACTGTTAAATAAATGCATTATATATCTGTGTGTTATTCTCTCAAAACCAAAACTAGTAATAGATAGACTATGGTTATGAGAGGCTAAGTGGAAATAACCACGGTGTGAATTCCTTTGTCTTAGCCCTCTGCTGTGGTTTAAGTACCGTTAAACCCTGCCTTTAATCAAATTGGGGGGAGGGGGGATCCAGAGCTATTGCCTATAAATGCCATACCGTCGTGATTATGTGCTGGCAAAGAGCAAATTTCTTCAAACTTGTCCCCCGAAAGTCTATGACGCCCCCTTGTGGATGGAGTGTGCAACCCACATAGACAACTCAAACACGTGGACTCAAACACAATAAACCAGTGGCTGGGATAAACTTTTCTATATACATGTAGTCATGGAGCTACAGATAGACTACTAGACACTCCATGATGTAGTATTTCTTTTCTAAACATCCAGTCTGCTGATCGACAGGGGTCTGCTGGTATACACTTGATGAGGGCAGTGGGTCTGCTGACCGACAAGGGCGATTTGGCAAGAAAAATAGCAAAAAGGTAAATTTCGCTTAAAGGCGCACTGAGTTGAGGACCTAGCCCTGCCGAGTTTTGTACGCAAATGACGTCGTGGGTCACTGCTCATGTTTCCGCGCATCTACCTTAAACATGTCAGAATGACTTCATATTTGGTAGGTGTATGGTCATATATGTACATTCATTACCCATGTAAAAATTTGGACAATTCTGACCAAAATTAAGCCTTTTATGGACAATGTATTGTGTACAAGAATTAAAGGTGTTTGTTTTTTTGCATTTCGGACATTTTGTTATCAACCACATTTATAAACTAATAAATGATATAATTCGGACTATAAAGGTGAATAGATTGCTTAAATTTATCCTGGGCTACATAATTAGACCATTTCATAACATGATTATTAGCATTTTACCCATAATGCAATACTTCAAATATCTTATTTAGCACACTTTTGCAGTATTTTTTTATTTCAAAGGCCCAAAACACCAAAATAATGCGCGGGACCCTATGTTAAATTTAGTCTTACTAGTTTCCAAATGATCTTAAATTTCATTTCATGAAGTTTAAGAAAAATGACAACTTTTTTCTATTGAGTTTAATCGATTTCGTGTTTGATTAATTACAAATTAATCCATATTTCCAAACAAACATCGTTTTTTTGCCCAGAATGCCACATCACAGAACCATAAAAGTATTTTTGGAATAAAGAGAAATATCTGGGCCTTCATTGTGTGATGTTTCATATTTTTGTGGTTGCAGGTTATGGCAAAATAAAATTATGGAACTTGTGATATTATTATATTTTTTTAGAGAAAAATCGAAATATGTTAATTTTTCAAAATTCTGTATTTAAAAAAGTAGCGCGGGACCCCCCTATTTTCTCTTCAGATATTTGTTCTAAATGATATAAGGCACCTCTGGAAGAAATTTGGAGGAATTCTAAACTTTTTGAGTCAATGGTATTGTAACGGGTTGACTATAAAGTCTAACTGTTATTGTTGTATATCTATTGTATGTTGTATGATGTAAGACAACACGGTTCTATTGTGTTTAATAACTGTTTTATTCATCTAACTAGTGTCGTCGGTTCGTTACATACACCGACTCCTCTAGTTCGGTTATCTATACGGTAGTGTACCGGTACCACCTTCGGTTACCGTCGGTAGTTGTTACATAAGCATTTTACATAACTAAACCTAACAGGTGGCGCTGCTAGTACGGTCACGTGGCTATGCAGCGCTGTATATAAGACGGCTACTTCTCCATTGGAAGTCAGTCAGGTTTGGGACTGTCGTGACATGACCACCCTGTGCTCACGGGCTTAACTCTATGCTATAGGGTTGCCCCACTGTATTATATATCTGTTCTGATCTTGTATATCCGCTGGTTATACTTGTACTATAATACACAAGAGTTACCTTTACAATAAAGTCGCCGTATATTAAAGTCTAATTTACCTTGTCTGGTTTTTGTACTCAAGTGTTACATACGTAGTAAGAGACCAACTACATTGGTGCCGTGACCACTTGATCGAACCGACCATTGATAGGGTATTAAATAGACTTACAGTATATGGATTACCTATACGATTTTGTCAGCTCGTTCAGCGGCAGGACTAAAACCCCTGCTGAGGAACGTGAAGAAGCCGTACAGAATGTACGCTTCTTCACAGGCAAATCAAATAGGGGGGAGAGCCGGGCAGCCTTGGAGGTGCCCGGTGACGACCTCTCCCAAGAAGCAATAGGTGATCCTATTGTGGAAGCCTTTACCAGAGAAGAGGATGGAGAGCAATCTCCAATCCCGGGACCCTTTGATATAAGCTCCAGGAGATCGTTGGACTCCCTTTCCACGAATCTTTTCTGTCCTGAGGGTCAGAAAATACCGGGTAGAGAGGCTAAAACTCTCGGCCCAGCTGCCTTCGGTTCTACACCGACGGTAGCAGATCCTTCATTGGATCCAGACACGTCGGTTTTCACTGATGGTGCCACTCCTACACCGAACGGTATGGGGGGTGGCGGGCTATCAAAGAAGACTAATGTGGCAACAGAAGCTCCTGGTAAGGGGTATCCCCCAGCAGTAGATGAGCCATCCAGTTTACCACTGGATGGGGACCTACTAGCTGCCATGGGTATCCCCACCAGGAAAACTGAGTTGCATGAGCTCGCGGAAGCCCGGAAGGAACTTGCTTCCATCAATCGAACTAGGAAGTTATTCCTAAGGGAGGTTGATGAGAAGAAAAAGTTCCTGCTGGAACTCCATGGCTTCCCACAAGGTGGAGGTTGACAAACTTTTGCACCAGAGGGTGTCTGGCGAATGTGAGGTTGCAAGCTTAAATTCCTTGGGAAAGGATTTGAGCACGCAGCTCCACTTAGCCAGACAAGACCTCGCAAGCTTAAGGCAAGTCAATCATGACCTGAAGACGAAGTCGGAGCAAGTACCACCACCTACCACGGTGGTACCTCCAGTCATACCCGTACCCAATGTGTACACGACAGGGACACCTTCAAGTGTCCCGCCGCTAGTACACACCACGGTAACAGGTATGACACCTCAGATGGGGGCTAGCTATCTACAGACTCCGGTCTGTGGTGGCGCCTTTGGAGGCACGGCAACACCTCCAGGGTACACCCACCCATCTACTGGTTCAACGATGTTGAACCAACAGCAGACCTTGGTCTCAGTTCCAGTACCGAAACCCAGAGCTAGACAGGGCTTAACTCCTGTCCAGCGGGCTAAGTACGACCGGAACCCGGCTATTGAGAAGCTGGGGACAGACATCGTCCCGCGGGACATCGATGAACTGGATGAACGGTATGCTCCTTTCAACTTTGGGGAGATCAAACATCCTGATGCAGCCCGTCAAAAGGCCATCGATATTCCGCCTTTCACAGGGTCGCCACCCTGGAGAAAGTACAAAGTTCGGTTCAAGGCTATTGTGGAGAGCAATCGCTGGAACAATCAGCAAGCGCTGGTTGCTCTGAAGCAGGCACTCTGCAACGGGCCAGGTAAACCAGCCCTTTTGGCGTTCGAGAGAGTGAAGATCAAGACATTGAGCTCACTTGAAGAAACAGCTGAATGGGCAATTGGGAAGATTGGTGAGCATGACCCAAGGACTCAGCTGCTCAAACGTGTCCAACGAAAGGACGAGCATCTGAGATCCTACGGATTTGCTCTACAAGAACTGATATCCGAGTGTTATCAGGGATGTAGACCTGACACCCCCACTGTCATCCAGGAGTTAACCTCCAGGTTTGTCAATGGAGTCAGAGACACCAATCTCCAGGCATATCTGCGGGAGAAATGGCAGCCGGACTTATCTCTAGCTGACCTTTTTGACCATGCAGATGTGTATGACACCAAACAGGCTGTTTTTCCTAGTGGAGGAGTGTCGGCAACTCCATCTGTAGCCCCGAAAGGAGCTCAGGTGGTAGAGGCCGCCACAAAACCACCTAAGAAAAAACAGCCCGCCTCCGAGGAGGTGGCGGCAGTAATGCCTGACAGGGACATGGAAAAGATGATTGAGGGTTTGTTGCGGAAGCACTTGGAAAAGAGCTCTGCGTCCACTTCTGATTCTGGATCTGGAAAGAGAAGGAAAAAGAAGAAAAAGGACACGAAACCTCAGCCATGTAGACGCTGTCAAAAGATGGGTCATTGGGCTAGCGAATGCAAAGCCCCTGCACCCGTCGCTGCTAAAACCGAAAAGGAGACGGAAAACTGAATGGGGCCCATCCTCTTGGCAAGGATGGCTCCCCCACAGTTAGCCATGCCTGTAAGGGATTAGTAGACGGTGTTAACTCTTCCATGAACCAAGGCCGCGCAGATGCAGAAGGGTCTGTACAACCTGTAAGCGTCTGGCAAGGCGGGGCTGGCAAGGACAAACGGAATCCGGAGGATTCTGTAGTCGCTGGCTTAGAGGAGTCTTGGTTTGAATCAATTGCCCAGAGCAGTGTGATTCAAGACTCCCCGAGCGACCCGTGTTGGGATTATCTCCTGACAAAAGGGGTTGCTATGGATGGAGGGGGAAGCCCGATGCTGACCTCTGAGTGTGTCCCTTTACGGGGACAGCGTTGGTACCTGAGTCTAGTTATTTCCGGGACGCGTGGTGAATTTTTGGTCGACACGGGTGCATCACACACCTTGGTCGATCGGAAATTCATGGCCCGTCTTTGCAACCAGCCCGAAGCTCCGCTACTGGGAGTAAAGGCTCGGACTGCTACGGGAGATAGTATGCAGACTTATGGCAGAACTGTAAAACCTATGTTGGTCGATGGCAAGGCATACTGGATATGTCCAACCATCACCGACATCACTGCTGATGGCATACTGGGGATGGACTTTGCTGCTCTTTACGGGGTAACAATGAACACCGCAACAGGCCGACTTCAGATTAAACATCCTTATAAACAATCTGTACAGTGCGTTTTAAGGAATGGTTCTTCTGTGGCGTCAGTGGCACAAGACACAAAGTTGGCAGCAGGACATGTATCCGATGTCCTAGTCAGCTGCGTGGGAGTGCAGGCCAAACGGCCGGGTATGTTTGAACCAGAAGATCAAAAGCTCTCTGAGTTAGGTCTTGCTGGCTATCATACTTACCTGGCCAACGCTCGTTGGGGGGTGATACCGATTTGTAACTTGAGTAGTAGAGAAATCACTCTACGAAAAGGGACGCCTATTGGTAACACTACGCGAGCATATGGGGTAGACTCACTAACTACGGACTTTGTGGAAGTAGGTGTGGTGGCGGGAGACTCTTCCCACGAAGAGGCTCTAGCTAAATCCAACCTACCAAAACATTTAAGGTCCCTGTTGTGTGAGTCACACCTCACAACCCTAGAGAGCGAAATGGTGGCACATGAGCTGTCGGAGTTATCTGACGCCTTTGCGCAACCAGGAGATCCTCTAGGGCGTACCAATACGGTACAACACCGGGTTGACACTGGGGACGCGCTTCCCAGTAGAATCCCCTAACGTCGGTTACCCATGGCTAAAAAAAGTGCTATGGAGGCTGAGGTAGAAAAGATGTTGGATGAAGATGTGATTCAACCTAGTGAGAGTCCATGGTCAAGTCCTGTGGTGATGGTCACCAAAAAGGATGGTTCCTGTCGATTTTGCATCGACTATAGGAAGTTGAACGGACTCACTAGGAAGAATGCATATCCTCTACCTCGGATAGATGAATGTGTGGAATCTCTGGGTGGGGCGAAATGGTTCTGTACACTAGATTTACAATCTGGTTATTGGCAGATCGGCATGGACCCCCGGGACCGAGAAAAAAACGCATTTTCTACCCATATGGGACTATTTGAGTTCAACGTCATGCCATTTGGGCTATGCAATGCCCCGGCAACCTTCGAGGCAATGATGGAAACCATGTTACGGGGTTTACTTTGGAAAAAGTGCCTAGTATACTTGGACGACATCATCGTCTTCGGTGGTTCGGTGGAGGAAACTCTACAGAACCTCCAAGCTGTGCTGAAACGCATCTTATCATATGGTCTGAAATTGAAACCTTCAAAGTGCAAGCTTTTTAGGAAATCAGTTGAATACCTAGGTAGAATTGTTTCTGAACATGGCATCATGGCTGATCCTCATAAGATCGAAGTGGTACAGAACTGGCCTCGTCCGATGGACACGAAGGAGATACGCTCTTTCATCGGGTTTTGTTCATACTACAGAGATTTTATACCTGGATTCTCGAGAGTCGCAGCTCCCTTACAAGAGCTGATGATTGGAGAGAAGAAGGCTAAGGCTAAGATAGTCTGGTCTCCAGCCGCAGAACAGTCTTTCAGTGAGTTAAAGAGACTCTTCTTAGAAACACCTGTTTTGCACTACCCTGCACCTGTTGGTAAGTTCATCTTGGACACTGATGCTTCTAATACAAGTATTGGTGCTGCCTTGTCGCAGATCCAGGATGGGCGAGAAGTGCCGCTGGCATTTTCGTCCAACAGTCTAAGCAAAACACAACGTAACTACTGCACAACCAAGCGTGAACTCTTGGCAGTGGTGGTTTACACAAAAAAATACAGACATTTCCTATATGGTGGGAATTATCTCGTACGGACGGATCATTCATCTCTGCAGTGGCTCCTTAACTTCAAGGACGCTGAGGGGATGATGGGTAGATGGTTGAACCACCTCTCTGAGTTTGGCATGACAAATGAGCATATCATACACAGGAGTGGAGTAGATCATGTGAATGCGGACAGCTTGTCCCGCTATCCTATCCGGAACTGTCACCGTGTAGACTGCCGAGACTGTGGGTCTCACAATGCAGTGATTGCGTCTGTGGGTGCGAAAGTTCCTAACTGGACGTTAAATCACTTGAAGGATGAGCAGCTTGCAGATCCGGCTATTTCGAGGGTGTACTCCTTGAAGTTGTTGGGCCTGTCCAAGCCTGTTCGCCCCGCACTTTCGCTGGAATGTAAAGAAGTTAGACAACTGTTAGCTCAGTGGGATAATCTTTTTATACGGAACAGTGTATTGTGCCGCTGGAGGGTGCAACCTGGCAGGAAGAGAACAGCTCAGTCTGTAGTGCCTTTGTCACTCAGACTACAGTTGCTCAATTACTGTCATGGCCACCGAACTTCAGCACACTTTGGCAGACAACGAACTGAGGCAAAGATTAAGAGTAGATATTACTGGCCTGGTATGACTTTGGACATACGGCGTTGGGTGAAACAATGTCCCCAATGCTGTTTATCAAAGCCTGGACCTGGTATTGGTAAACTACCTCTAAGTCAAGAGCTATTCGGTGTTCGATTTGCCCGGATCGCTGTTGATATCATTAGTGGTTTCAACACGACCCCCCGTGGGAATACCTGTATGATGGTGGTACAGGACTACTATACCAAGTATGTCCAAGTATATCCGATGGTAAATCATACAGCTGTTACCTGCGCAGAAGCACTTTTCGAGAATTGGATCCTCACGTGGGGAGGTCCTTTAATGCTTCACTCCGACCAGGGTCGTGAGTTTGAATCTCGACTGTGGGCAGAACTGTGTAGTAAAATACACATCTGCAAGACGCATACGAACCCCTACCGACCTCAATCGGATGGTATGGTGGAACGTTTCAATCGGACGTTGATCCAATGTCTCACGACAATGGTTAATGAGCACCGGGATGATTGGGATGAGCACGCTCGCTATATCTCCCATGCTTACAATGCTACCGAACATGCGTCGACGGGCTGTACGCCTAATATGCTCGTAATGGGTGAAGACATAGTCATGTCAGTGACATGGTCTATGGAGTGCAGGGACACCAGCTCGAGCAACCCTGCACAGTGATGTTTGTTGAATCACTTCGACAATCATTACGCGAGTCCTATGGAGTAGTAAGGGACAACTTGGAAAAATCTGCTAGTTTGCAGAAAGTGGGCTATGACACGGGCCTTAAACTCCGCCAATTCAAGGTGGGGGATAAGGTCGCGAGATTTAGCACACCAAATTCCAAAGTCAAGACCCTGTACTCCTGGGATGGTCCGCATACGGTTACTATGGTGGTGAGTGAAACTACTGTAGTAATACGGTTGCAAAAAGGGACTCTCACTAAATCACATGTGGCTAGACTCCGACCTTGGTATGGAGTTCCATATATAGATGACGGTGAAGATTCCCTCGGTGCTGGTCGAGTACCAGCACCAACCGACCCTAAGCTACCGAAGATACCGAAGGCAGGACCAACGGTCATACCGTCGGTACCGACGGTAGCACGCCGAAGGGGTCGTCCTAGGAAATTACCGATTGAACCACAGTCGTGTGTTACCAAGCCCAAGCGCGGTAGGCCTCGTAAAAAAGGGTCAGCTGTGCGTAAAGGACTAACCGTAGACACCGGTAAACAAAGCAAGGTGATACCTCCGGTGTCATCATTGCTGGACATACCGGTACAAGGTCTACGGAGGAGTACACGTGTCAGAGAGCGAGATAAAATTGTGTAAACATTTTTTTCTTACCTTGTTGACGACATTTAGCTGCTGGCTTGATTAAATTTCCATGGACAGTTCCGTACTGGGCCGGTGGTCATTGGCCCGGTACTCGATCACCAAAACACAACGAGAAGAGACGGGTTATCCGGTGTGGTTATCCGTTGGAGGTAGAAAAGCACGTGTTCAGGGCGGGTGGCTGGCTTTGCCGATTATTTCTAAGTATGGGATTAGTTTTGACCACATATTGCTTAGTAACACGCTGCTGTGTATGTCCTCTAACGCCGGTACATCATTCCCAGGTTTTCCGGTGGCTCCGCCACGAAAATTGTAAACAACAGTGAGTGTTCCCACCGTCGGATATGCCAGGCGTGGGAAGGGCGCTGCCCGGGTCACCTGATCGATTTCTCCCGCCAAATGAGCCGTGAGAAATTGGGTCACCCTGGCGCGTCTTGGAGACGCGACCCCTGATTGGCTGAGAAGCCGGTCAAGGGGCGGGGTCACGGGGGACGGGTGGGGTATATAAGCCCACAGGCAGCCAGGCTTCTTCAGATCAGCACGTTTGCCCGTAGGGTAACGTGTTGATCAGTGGTGCCTAGGTCTGCCCGGCAGTACCTACACTATTGTTTGCTTGCTGTCCTACTAAAGGCTCGGGTGAGTGAACCGTGAGGTTCACCTACGCCTGAGCTAACGGTATGGCAGCCCGTGTAGATGGCAAATGCACGGCCCCGGAGAAGGCTGAGGCCTCCGACGGGGAAGACCGAGTTCTCGAGTCTGACACGGAAATGGACACTACCAGTGCTCCAACCGTCGGTCAAGGCTCGGCTTCGGTACCAGCAGAACCTAACCCTGAGGGGTCGGGTGATGTTGTTCCGAAAACAGAACCTGGTCTGGGTGGTAGTAATACCAACCAGGAGAAGAACCCTGCTGGGGGATCTTCTCCGAAACCCGCCGGTGTAGTGGCAAAAGAACCGACGGTCCCTGATGGTGATTCATCAGACGGGTCCACGGTTCGTGTCAAGACCAAACGGAAGCGGAAGCCTAAGAGGAGGATTGTATCTTCCCCTGAAACTCCTGCTACCGAAGAGGTCGCACCGACTGAGGCAGAAAGGCTCAAAGCTGTTGCTGATAGAGTATCCAAGGCGGAAGCCGAAGGATGGTCTGTCGCAGAGAGCAGGGCCAATCGCCGCCTCCGCGCCAAGGCAGCGCATGTTCGTCTGAACTTGTGTCTCCGTGATGATGACCGGAAGAACCTGAGCCTTTCTGACTTAGTTCAGGAAAATGGCAAAATGGCTCTTCCTGCACCTCACACGACCGAGGGTTCGGATGACGAAGACTGGTTGACAGGTGACTCCCACCCCATTGACTGGTACCTCGTGTACCTCAGGGCAGTGTTGGACGGGAATAAACCTAACATCCACAAGTCATGCCGCTCCAAGCTGAAATATGCTTGGAAGAACTACGTGCCAGGGGATCCCTGCCCGTATGTTCGCTGTCAGCGCCTGAAAGGGACTGCTACAGCCGCAAAACGGTGGCCAAACCTGTTCAAGTTTGCCCGTCATTTAGTAGAAAAGCACATGAATGTGCGTCCCTACTTGTACTGTGTGAGTGGGAGTACGTCTACTTCCTGCCCTGAGTACAGTGACGGCGAGCTATTCCGTTGCCAACGGAGGGCTGGTTTGGTAAGGCATCTTTGCGACAATAAGGGCGTTCACAAGCGCACTATTAGTCGTGGAGTTGAGGCTGCACTGAAGGTTTGGGGGTGCCACAAACGTGTAGGAAATCTACAGTATAAGTGGCGTACCAACAAACTTAAACAGTGGAATTACCTCACGGAAGCTGACTGGGAGAGATTGTGTAAGGGCGCCAAGTGCGAACAAACCGATCTCGGGCCAGATACAGAAACTCCGATGCCCACTGTCAAAAAGGATACCCCTCCTAAGAAGAAACGTGTCGCCACCGCCACGGTAACATCTGGGGTCGACCGTAGCCAAACCGTCGGTACCGTCACGGTATCTTCGGTTGCATTGCCCCCGGTTGCTGATCAACTGCCCCGGCAGGAGAGACAGAAACTGGGTGATGCACTGGCTATTGTTCAGAACTCTTTGGGTGACGAGCAGGCGGGTCAGGTTGCTGCTGACTATGTCAAGCAGTACAAGTGGAGCCAGAAGCAAAAGAAAGCTTTGGCTACACAGGAGGGTATCTCACCTGTCAGTGACGCTGAACAGGTAGAGGTGGATTCTCTGACACTCTAGTCCCCGGATTTGAGTGCTACAGGGCGAAAATGGCTGAAAACGCAAGTAAGCTACTCCAGTTTCAGGTTTCTTTCTTGGAGAAGTCCTACTTTGAGCAGTACAAGTTGCTCAGAAAACAGGCTATCCGGGAAGGAAAAGCTTGGGTTGCTGAACGCACCAGAGTCCTTGCCGAGCGTGAGGCGAATCTGGATCAAGATCATGCCCTCTGGAGGGCTACGATCGATCAGCTTGAATCGAGGTTGACAACTTGTGACGCCAAGTTCTTCCGACAGTTCGGGCTAAAGCTGACAGAGTGGGAGAGAACTGGTTTTCCAGATCTCCAGTCCAGGTTGGGGCTTGCCGCAAGGCCTGCTCCTCCTGTGACCCCAGTACTGTCAGTACACCCACCTAGGTATGAGATGCCATTCTCTTTCATGGCACACTCTACCCGGGTGGTCAGTGGCGGGGAACCTACTGTGGCGCCACTACCCTCTCGGTAGCTCCAGGTGGAGCCCTTCCTCTCCAGGTGGAGGCTGCTGTGGTTTGCACCACGGAGGCCCCTCCTGGAGGAAGTCCTGATGGGGAAGGAAAGCCATCCGGCGGTGTCCCTATGGACACCTAAGGATGGTCCCCTGTCAGGCCCTCTGGGGTGCACTGTTCCGCCCCTCGGAGGTAAAACTAAACCATCGACGCAGCTACACGCCCCTGGACAACCGAAGCAGACCGACGGTGCTGTCGTGACTTAACGTAGTCTCTACTGCCACCAAACTGGAAGCAGCCTGATGTCTTCAACCGTGGTTTACACCTAAGCCACAACCGTCGGTGCTCTACTACTGTCCAGGGCTCCTGATCCTGTGGTCACTATATTACTGTGTGACCTATAAACTATTATATGGATCATCCTCCTGTGATACTTATTTATAGGGAGGCACGGACCTACCTTTTTATATTTATATTTCACAAGAGATGGAAGCACTATACCGGTGCTGGACTCTATCCATCTCTACCACCATAAACTGCTAGGTACTGGAGTACCGCCCCTAATAAGGATGACGATCTATCCCACCTTATTTAGGATACGCTACTATGGATTTTTATATATAAACTTTTCTACGCCAAAGGAAGTGGGAACTGCTATAGTTCCAATTATAAAACTTTTCTTCGCCAAAGGAAGTGAGAGCTATTATAGTTCTATTATTTATATATAAGGACACTAACTCCACACGGATTCGCACCATTGCTGAATGTAGTAGGTGATGTGTTGAGTTTCCAAGGTGGTTATTTGGTGCCTTTACTTTTAACTGATACTAGTCTAGGACTATCAGTTGGACAGTTTTTATATCATGTGCCTACGGGACTATGGTTTGATACCAAAGACTATACTGTTGATATAAACTGTTATATACATGTTAACTTGGTTGTTCATGTATGTATGCCTGTTGTTACTATGAGTAGAAATGTTACTTGTTGATAAATAGATATACGTGGTATATAATGTATCCAAGAGGTATTATTATTATAAAACCAACCCTTCCTACATTCTTAAGGGGGGTAGTGTAACGGGTTGACTATAAAGTCTAACTGTTATTGTTGTATATCTATTGTATGTTGTATGATGTAAGACAACACGGTTCTATTGTGTTTAATAACTGTTTTATTCATCTAACTAGTGTCGTCGGTTCGTTACATACACCGACTCCTCTAGTTCGGTTATCTATACGGTAGTGTACCGGTACCACCTTCGGTTACCATCGGTAGTTGTTACATAAGCATTTTACATAACTAAACCTAACAGGTGGCGCTGCTAGTACGGTCACGTGGCTATGCAGCGCTGTATATAAGACGGCTACTTCTCCATTGGAAGTCAGTCAGGTTTGGGACTGTCGTGACATGACCACCCTGTGCTCACGGGCTTAACTCTATGCTATAGGGTTGCCCCACTGTAATATATATCTGTTCTGATCTTGTATATCCGCTGGTTATACTTGTACTATAATACACAAGAGTTACCTTTACAATAAAGTCGCCGTAAATTAAAGTCTAATTTACCTTGTCTGGTTTTTGTACTCAAGTGTTACATACGTAGTAAGAGACCAACTACAGTATCGACCTACTTTAAAACCATCAATTTGGCGAGAAAAAGGTTCAAAATCGCAAAAATAGCGGAAATTTCCATGCTTTATCTACTGCGAAATCTCCACATTTGCTTACAAATGACACTTTTCCCTCTGTGCCACTCGTTAATTCTTTGGAATAATAAAAGTGCGGCCTTAAATACTTTATTTTCAAGAAAATGGGCCAGTTGTGTTGTTTCTTTCGGCAAATAAGCATGGACACCATGCAGAACAAGCATGCACACAACTATTATCTTTCGAGGAAAGCTTTTTTTTTGCGTTGACGCGCAAAGAATCAGCCAACATTCCATCCCCTCCCCTGCTCCTGGAATTAGAAAATTGCCAAAAAATAATAATGCACCACTAACATTTTATAGAAACAAAAGTTTTCAGAGACAGTGTTTATACTTTATCTATATTTAATTTTAGCTGGATTTATACTTTATTTCGGTGGGCTGTTACCCCATGTTGCTTATTCAAGACCCATTTTATTAAAAAACGGGTATGTGGGGGGAAATGTTTTGACCCTTTTGATTCACATAGATGCAACGAGATATGTTTTTTTGATGTATGTTGAGTGGTCTTTGTAGAATTCTTAATTGAAGATGAGGGTATAAAGCAAGAAGCACCAGGATGCAATACTTTACTTCTTGTTTTTTTTTTAATCGTCCTGAAGGCACTGTTTGTTAGTAGTATAGTATGTATCGGAACGGGACTATGCTTAAGTACTGTTTATTACTCACTCGATATGCAGCCCATCAGAGGCCGCCATTTGGTCACGTGACCCGTTGCCATGGTAACGTGACCTACTTAGGACTCTCAGCCAATCAGAAGCCAGCATTCTGGGTGACCTACTGACCTACTTAGAAGCTCTCAGCCAATCAGAGGCCGGCATTCTGGTAACCATGGTAATGTGACCTACTTACGTCACGTGACCTACTTAGGCTCAGCCAATCAGAAGCCGGCATTCTGGTAACTAGGGTAACGTGACCTACTTAGGGTTTGTTTGTAAACAACACCACGTGGCTTGTTTGTAAACAACACCACGTGACACGTGACTGTTTGTAAACAAACAAACAAAAAAGTTATGTAACTTATATATAGAAATAAAAACACAACAAGATAATTTCTTTTTCTTTCATTTTATTCTTTATTTTCATTTCAATCAAAAAACACACAAGTTTATGCTTTTTTAGCTTGCTTCTTCGATTTGCAACCCAACAGGCCGCAAAGTCTCATGCCTCCGTCACTCGCACCACACCCCTGACGTCCTCTCTCCAATAGACATTGCACGACTTTGGATAAATCCAACACCATTTCGGCAAGGCAGAGAATCTTTGCCTCCATAAACGTCCGCCATCGCAACAACCCGCTATTTCTGTCACAACAGCATCATCGATAGCTTCTGACTCACTGTCCGGTCGCTCAGCTTTGGGATTTTGCTCATGCGCATGACGCACTTCTTGGGGTTTCTTGTTCGACATGCTTCAATTAGGAAATGAACGCAATGAGGTCCACAGGTGTCAGCAGAAGTGTCTTGTAGTTGAACGCGGTTTCTTTGCCACTTGAACGGAGCAGAGCGTTCCACGAAAGACAAGAACTCCGCACTCAGCGGCGGTAAGCCGAAGGAATCAAAGTAGTACACTTCACCCGTGCTCGACACGTAAAACGCTACCCAATGCTGACCTGGTAAATGTTGCGGATCTGTGTTGCTCACGAAACAAGTGTCTTTGATAGGGTGCTTCGGAATAGTGTCACAAGAGAAAACACCTAGGAAACAATGTTTTGTGTGAACGTTTTCCTTCAACACTCTACTTATTTCAAGCGTATTCATACGATACGCTAAGTACCGCTGTCTTGTCTTCAGTTCATGTGGTAGTCGGTGATGGGATGTCGATCTCTGGTCAGCTCGACGACGTTGTCGTACACTAAGTAGAGTAGCACCGTTGTTGTCGCTTGTAGCGCCAAGCGGAAACTGACTTCCACCCTCAGCTGACCCGCTCTTATAAGGTTCACGCGACATCCGTCGTGCGATCTGTCTGGGGTTAAATCAAGGGGGAACACCGTGTAACCGTTCAGGAATTGCTCGTATGAAATACCACAGGAGCGCGCGCCCTCGTACATCCCCGTTTCCGTGTGTAGCGCCAAGTACTCTCTCACGGCCGCTTTGGTGTTAAAGTCGGGCACGTAAGCGTCGTTCGGCACTTTCTGATTGTTCACTATCACTTGAAGCGAGCTGATGTCGTAATGCTTCATCTCGAACGGGTTCTTGGTGTAGCTACCGTTGAAGGCGTCGTGGTCCAGGAAGCAAATCATCATCGACTTGGGAAGCTGGCCTGTGTTGGAGTGCGTGTAGCTGTGATCTCTGTTACCTTGAGGGATGGCGTACGTCGTCACCTCCACTCTGTTCACCGGGTAGTCGAAGGGGCCGTGTTCTATCACCGCTCTCTCGTGCGTTTCCGCTACAGCGTCCGCCACCAACACACGTCGCACATAGTGCTTTGCTTTGTAGATCTTCAAGCTGAAGCCCGCGTCAGCGACGCACATCAGATAGAAAGAGGGCGCTGCCTGTTTCAGAGTGAGATTGATTTCTGTCTATCCAACGATGAGCTTCGGTTGATGAGCCAGGTCAAAGTGCAGTCGCGCCATCAGCGAAAAGCGCTTGTTGGAGATTAGCTTCCTGCGCGCTTTGTACCCCGCATTCGCGTTAGTCAACGCGTCAAACTGACCAGGCGTATCTTCATGCCACCCCTGGGCGCTCATGACGCCGCCCTTCACGTCTTTGTTGTAGTTGAGAAACCCTTCCAAGTAAGCTCGGTAAGGGTAGGTCTCGGTGTTGCCAGACACTTTGAAACCGCCGATGGAGACTTGGACGTCTTTGAAGAGCGAGTGAGCCAAGTTGTTCACCGGAGCTACCGCGTCGGTGTCCTCTATCGCCGCTCCGTTCGCTTTCAGCACTTGACATTCCAGATGAAGGTAATTCTCGTTCAGGTCTGTGTACTCTTGCGGCTTGTTGATGGTGAAATTTATGTTACCTCCATCCTCTAAAGAGTTTTTTGTTTCTATCCCGAGGAAAGACGACTTTAAGATAGTAGTCTGAGTCGGTGCTACGGTGTGCAGGTCGAGCTCAGAGAGCGCGCACTCGTTACTGCTCTCGTGTACGTAAGCCATTGTGTTCTCTCTTCACGCGGACGACAGACCGACGCCGGCCGCCTCCAGTCTTTTTATTTATACCTGAGCGCCTAGGCGCTTACCGGTCGAATACATCCCCTCTACGTCTCTTGCAAGAGCCACCGCCCGTCTGAGGAGAATGCCGGCGTCGTTTCGACCCTTTCTTAGACGTCTTTCCTCCTGAGAACGCCGTACTCGCCAGTCTCTTCAGAGCGCCTGCGCCTCGGTCTTTCACGCTGCTCTTTAAAGTCCGACCCGGCAGCACATCTTTAGCTACGCCCACACCGGCGCGGAGCAGCGTTTTTCCCACTGACTTCAACAGCGGGGTAGCCGAGCGCATCAGACCTAACAGAGCGCCGCCCAAACCGTGCCCGCTCTTGAAAGAGCGCCCGCTGTACACGTTGATGCCGTTGCCCAGCTGCGCGTTGTAGTAATCGCTGTACCCTCTGCCGACGGTGCGCCTGGGTGGAAAGTACGGAACGCGTTGACGCATCTTTTTTTTTTCTTTCAGCGCTCAATAGGTCTCAGATGAAGTGTCACGGTCACCTCGCCTCTACCGAATGGGATGGAATGGCCGGATCGGTCTCTTAAATAGATGCCGACCTCGGTAAACCTCTTGGATTTCAAGGGGAAATAATCCAAATGGGGAAAACTGATAGCTTGCACGCCACCTCGACGCTTTCCGCCTCTGTCCACCGCGACGCAGCGTAACAGCGGCACTTGCATGTCGCCCACACGTCTCTCCTGGATCATGTCGGTGTATATGTACACAGAGTGCACGTCCCCGAAAACATCCATCGAGTAGGCGCCGGTGGTCGGCGACGCGAAACACGTCTTCTCTCCGAAGCCTAGAACACATGCGAGATGCTGAGTCAGCAGGACAGCGCAGTGTCTCGGCGGTTTGATGGTGACGCGTTTCGTCTTGGAGTCGTACGATAAGATCCCCATCGGTTTGAGCAAGAAGCTGGAGCCCTCTAGTCTGTCATCTCGCATCGTCTCACTCAAGCGCTCGACTAGGGTGTGGTTGCTTCCGGTGAAAATAGGAGGTATCTCGAATATGTTTGGCATGAAACTGCGCACTCCCATGTCTTTCTCCATCTTTTCGATCATCTGTCTTGCTTGATCGCTGATCGCCTTCTTCTTCACGGCCAGGGACAAGAACTGCTTGTATACAGCATTCGGCTGTCTCAAGTCGACCTCTCTCTTGAACCTTTTTGTTTCCGGTTTCAATCGCTGCTCTTGCGACGTGTCTGACATCTCTTCCACCGTTACATAGCTCGCTTCCTTCCAGCTCAGCGGGTATTTTGAGCTGAACGTCAGCTTGCTCAGACCGTTCGCGTTTTTCATTCCCCTCCAGTCTACCTGCGGTTTTCTTCTTTCGGCGAATTTAGTGTCTTTTAAAACCTTGATCGCCTCCTCTAGCGAACCCTTGGTGCGCAGAGGAACAACGATGATCAAGTCGTCCTCGTGCACGTTAGTCCATTCTGTAGGGAGGATGATCTCAGTCAGAGCCGCTTCGTACGCTTCGGGCAGAAGGAGCGGCGAGTCGAAGTGAGTTCGGAAAGACGTCAAGCTGTTGTCAGGATAATACTCCATAGAGCTGTTGCTAGGTAGGGTGATGTTCATTTTTCTTTTTTTTTTCCTACGTTATTTTTTTGACGGGGATCCACTCGTTGAACTTGTCGTCGTAACCTAACCAACGTACAAAAGCTAGCTCTTTACCGTCGACGGTCTTGCGGCGCAACACCTCGTCTATCAGGTAGTTGTTGTCGTAACGACTCTTGTACACCTTCTGAACCTCTTCCGGGTAGAAGACGCCTTTTATCTCCTCGCCCTTGTCGTCTTTTAGCTCGAACCCTCTGCTTCCCAACGTCTTAGCAACGTCGACCACTTCCTCGCGCCAGTTTCCCTCGTACCCTTTGTCAAAGGCGCCTTTAGTTCTCAACATCCTCACTCTGTCACCCGGAGCGATGACGTCGACGGCAGACGTCTTTGTTTTTTTCTTCTTTTTCCATATTTCGTCGATTTGTTTGTTAGTTGGGAGATCTTGTCGGTAGAAAACTGTTTCGCTGTTTTCCGAGCTGACTTGAGCCGGCGCCATTTTCAACGTCTTGTGGTGAGTGCGATTGTAAGAAGACACTACATGGTGCAGTACGTCTACGTAGCGATACGTGCGCTTGTGTGTGAAATAACGCCACAGCTTCTCCTTCAGACTGCGGTTCAAGCGCTCCACTAGACTAGCTTTGATGTCGTCGTTCTTGCCAGTGAAAAACTCTATGCCCTCGCTCTTCAAGTGATCTTGAAAGATCTTGTTCAAAAACTCTTTCCCCTTGTCTGTCTGAACAGTGCGCGGTTGTCTCTCGCCAGTGTCTGTCATCTTTTGGAAGGCCTCGGTAACATCAGCACCGCTCTTGGATTTAATGGGAACGGCCCACGCGTACCTAGAGAAAACGTCGATCGCCGTCACCACGTACCGGAAGCGGTCGTTGTGAGACGCCAAAGCCTGCATGTCCATCAGATCTATCTGCCACTGCTGATCGATTGCACCGGTAATAGTCTTGTTCCTTGCGAATTTTCTCCGAATGGGTTTATGTTTAGTGTAGGCGTCCAGCGACACTAAAGCATCTCGGATGACGGCCGGGTTTAGGTGGCGAAAATGATGTTTCTGGAGTTTAGTCACGCTAGTGAAACTGGAGGGCGCTTTGACGTCGGTATATCTAGCTACTACGCGCTTCTTTTCTTTTTCCTTCTTGGTCAGTCTCTTCACTGGTTTACCCATCGTCGGCCTGATGGAGGAGTAGCGCCAGGAGCGGGAGTGAACGACGCCGCCTCCGCTAGGCGGTTGCGCCTTTTCCTTTTCTTACTCGCCGCGCTCCTATAGGCCGACGGGGGTCTCAGTGTAGTCGGAGTTTGGAAAAGTTCACTGCCCTCGTCGTCGTCAGAGGATCGATCGTCCACCTGGAGAGAAGAGTCTGCTGCTGCTGCTGCTGCTGCTGCTGCTTCTCCTTCTCCCGAGTCGAAGCTCGGTCGTTTCCGACCTCTGTCAGCAAGCCGTGTGTCCAAACTTCGGCCAGGTCCGCTCGCTTTATACAGATGGTTTCCGATCAAGGAGTCTGTGGGAACTGCTTCGCGCAGCGCTTTTGTGAACGGAGAGTAGCCCGCCGGTCTGGGCGCCGTCTTCCTGAACCTGGCGGCGTCGTTCAGTAAGTCCACTATGTTGATGTGATGCTCAGGTGGTATTCTCCGACCCGACATCTCGCGCACCGCACCGTCCTCGTTCCACTTGACCACACCGGATTTCTCCAATTGATTGTACAGCGCAGCGGTCCGGATGCGATTCCTCTTGGGAACTTGCTTCACCAACCGCTCAAGTAGGGACGCGCTGGCTTCTTCAGCAGACTGACGGAGGTGAGCCGGCGGCGAAGAAGTGTAGGACGAAGAGATGTTGCTATTGTTGGGATTCGCGAGAAAAAATTGCAATCTATTCAACAACCTTCGGTATTTCAACATTTTCTCGCGCGATTCCAAAGTGGGATCGTTCAACACTAAGTCCAAGTCCCTGTAGATAAACTGTAGCACCTGGTGCAATGCCGTGTCAGGATGAAGGGATTGTTCTGCCTGCTTGTGGTAATAGGCCATATCGGCAGGTAGGCGGGCGGCGGTGGCAGGGGCGGAACTCTCGTTCTTTTCACTACGCTCATCAGGAAGAGGAGGAAGGATTGGAGCAGTAGAAGTACTAGCAGCAGCGACTGCAGTAGTAGCAGCGCTAGTACTAGCAGCAGCGGGCACATGATGAAGTAGACCTGCTCGTGATGATTTGTAGAGCGTCTCAGGATCCACGAGCGCTAAGCGTTTGTAGTGTTGTTGCTGCTCTGAGTCCGTCATGGGGACGACAGTGGCGATGACGCTGGCGGTGGCGGTAGTGGTGGTACTGTCGGCGAGTAGGTGTCGAATGAGGTGTCTCATATACGGAGAATGCTCTTTATAAGCGGTAAGGCCATCCCTATGAGAGCCGGAATGAGGAAACCTCCCTCTTGTACCAAGACGCGTCTCTTTTTTTTGATGGGCGTAGATTTTTTGCCGACCTCCCTCAACACGTCAGCCGATTCTCGAAGCTTGTCCAGTTGTTTGTCGCTGAGCGGGATGTTCCCTGCGAGTAAATTGTGACAGATCTCACTCAAAGCTGCGATCAGATCGTCGCTTCCAGAGTCTATTAGATGCGAGCAGTCCTTTGGCGAGCACTTAGCTTAGTGCTTGAGAGTACCAAAGTGTCTTTCGAGTAGATGAGAAGCCATTTTTGCTACTGCTTTCTCTTGTTCTTTTTTCTGTCTAGCGGTACGAATACTAGCTGAGAGTGTATGGACGTCAAAGAGGAGCGTATTCTCAGATCGTCAGGTGTTGACTGCTTGAAGTCCAGAAGGAGGTATGAGTGAGGTCGCTTGAGTTCATGGGCAAATATACTAGAGAGGGCCGCCGCGTTGGAGGGAAACACCTGGCGAGACAGACTAGCTATTTGCCCCATGTCGCGCGGGTTCTTGAAAACGATCATGTAGTGAGCGTTCAGACTCATAGTTCAAAAGTCGGGTGATTTCTGGAATAGGTTCTGAGTGATATATATGACGCTCACGTTCCAGTGATGGGAGTATTTAGTAAAGATGTCGGCTACCACTTGCTGATTGGAACTGCTCATCAGATCGTCCAATATCAGTAGAATGTGTGGTCTTAAAGCGTCTTCTGCTACTTCCACGTCTCCCGCTATAGACTCTTTGCTAGGAAGACCTTCTCTGAATTCCACACCGTACTGATTTTGCATTTTTTCAAACAGAGGTTGCCACTCGCCGTAATGGTAAAAAGTCTTTTCCACCGGCGGCGTGACCAAATTGTTCACGTCGCTCAGAAATTGATCCACCAAGCGCGATTTTCCACAACCCGACGGACCGCTAATGATACAAGTAAAGGGTCCTTGTAGTCGAGCGTCGAAATGAATTTCTGTGAAGAGTTTGCTTTTACTACTCGACATTTTTTGTTTTTTTTCAGCACGCGTCAGAGAGTAGTTGTGTGTCTGACTGTCTGCTGTGTTTCTCACTCGAACGGTCGGTAGTGAATGGTTGTGGAGAAAAGTCAGCCGACCTTTTTATTGATACCGGCCGGTGTCACAGTAGCGGCGGCAGAAGTGACTTTTTTTTCTTTTTATTTTTGCGATAAAATTCTATTTTCACTCAATAGTCATAAATGTTTGTATCAGACTCCAGAGGAGTCTGATACAAATATTTATTTTTTTTTAAAAAGAAGAGGAAGAGGAGGAGGAGGAGGAGGAGGAGATAAATTTTTTCTTTTTTTCTTTTTTTTTTGATCATTTAGGCAAAGCTCGTCGCTTTGCCGCTTTTTTTTCTATTTCTGTGTTGTGACACGATCGTCTCGAAAAAGCAATAAGGCGTGTGAGCGCGGTGGTGACAAATACATATTGGAGCGTATGGTTTAAAATAGTGCGTCCCTATCTTCTTCAATTCGGCTGCGTTGCAATATGCGGGATAACAAGTGACGACGTCGAAACGTTTAGAGACCGTGTTCACGTCGGCCACAACGCGCGCCCACCGAGTGGGAGCTGCAGTCACTCCCAAGAAACCGATCGGCTTGTCGAATCGTTTCATAGCGCTTATTCTCACTTTATAAGAGGAGGCAGGGTGAGGAGAGTAGCGGCGCTCTTTCTTTTCATGAAACGCCCAACGAGTGGGGGCGCTGAGAGCGGCTGTTATGCAATGGTAGAGTAAATACTGTTCTGAGAAGACGGCTCTCGGCCATGTCGCTACGTTTTCCTTTTCCGCTCTTGTATAACGACGATTTCTTTGGCACTCGGCTTTGCTTTTCTCGAGAATTCGGTACGCTTCAAGAAAAGCGTGAACCTCAACTACGTGACGCTCTCTCCTTTGAGATAAAAAAATAGCCGGGCAGTTGAGGAGGGCACTTTATTCGCGTGTCCGTCTTTTAGAAACTCGCGCCCTCTGCAGCGCCATATTTCTTTCCTCCGAAACAAAAAAGACTGAGTGAAAATAAAAATTTTAAAAAACAAAAAGCTCAAAGAAAAAAAATAAGCAATAAGCAGACTCAGCTCGAAATTCCCTGCTCGCGTGATGGCGGTGACTGCAGGCGGTGGCGGCGGTCGGCTGGCCGGCGGTGGCGGTGTCGGCGGCGATGGTAGAAGGGGGTGTGGAAAGAGAGATGCATCTCAGTCTTTTATAGGAGTGGCGAGAGTTCGACTTAGTCTGACATTTTCAGCTGTCGCATGCTGACCTGCTGCTATCATAAGAGAAACAAAAGCCCTAATCACGCTTTTCAGCTGGATCCTTCCACCCACCAGACATGGATCCAGATGGGAGGGTGGTTTAAAATTAATCCGTGTACCGACTGTCATACAATAGTGTAATTAGTTGAACGCGTGTTACCTGTATAAAGGATTAGCAGGTCATGGGCTTAGAGTGTGTATAGAAAAACAACTACAGGTAGCGTGAACAAAGCAACCCCCTCCCTTTCTGTCACTCTGTCTGTGACTAGAGGGCGCGCGTGTGGTAAGCGGCTTAAATCTAAAGAAAAAAATTCACCCTCTCCTGTTGTCAGCAGTCAGCTGGCCGGCGGCTTGAAAATGCGATTAGAGGGATGATGAGCGCGTAGTAAGCGACTTAAGGCTAATCTAAAGACCTGCCGTGAGTGGGCAGCAATTTTGCATTGAGTTGCTGTGTGTGCACATGTTAAATGGCTTCTCACCTCGATAACTTCTTAATTCGCTGAAATTATCTGAGTGATTTTTTTTTAGATACAAGATTTACTATGCTTAAGTACTAGAAAGGCTGTAGGCTCAGTCTCACGACTTTGTAACAATTGGATCGTCTTTGACCGGGTGATGTCTTTGATCGGGAGGCTTTTTAATTTTTTCCCATATCTCTACTATTTGTAAAAATATGTGGATGGTTATTTCATAGCACTTTGGACAGTGTAGCTCTTCAAATTCCACATAACATACAAAGTGAAGTCTTGACCAGGCAGAGGGAAAAATATAACATTATGCTATCATGCATGTAAAAGGGGCTACATATAAATATAGAAAACTTAAAATCAATTTCATTTCATATACTCAAGTAGTGTGAAAATATCCTTTGAGTTTTTCCACCCATTTCTTACTATATAGGTCTACTTTTTCCTATAATAACGATTCCAGGTCAAAGACGCCACCCGGTCAAAGACGATCCAATTGTTACAAAGTCGTGAGACCGAGCCTGTATTCAATGTCTGGCCATTGAATACAATGTGGCCATATTAAATGGGCTAAGAAAAAGTAGTTTTTTCCTTCACTAAATGGCTTAAAACGAAAAAATAAACACATGTGCCAACTACCTTGACACCGCATCCCACTCAGCTCGCGGCTTCATGGGATACTGCCCCAGCCCCCCCCCCCCCCCCCCCTCTAAGTTAGTTTTAGACAAGGAATTTGATCTTATTATATATGTTATCTAGAGTCACACATACAAACTCCGTCTTCTTATAGAAATTATATGACCTATATGATTATACAAATGTACATTAACATCTTCAACATCTAGCATTTGACAGATACATTTTTTTATTGACAGAATAGTACATGTACCACCTGCACTTATATATATGATTGTAGCGATATGTGATTGCCACTTTCGGGCCCACCATCCATTGGTATGGTTGTGTTAATTGCACTTTGATTGGACAGTCTAATGGCTAAAGAACCATGAATGGAGATATAAGCGTCGGCTCTTCTCTTCTAACTTGTAGTATTACTCATAGTTCAGTGTCCTACACATGATCATTTTTGGGGACATTCAACACTTATGTCATTGTTCTTTTAGACATCCTCAGGACCCACTCACCCGTTTGTCACTGTTTAAACAGTATTTGTATCAGACTCAAAAGGCCCCCCACCCCGACCCCGACCCCATATCAATGACATAATTGTTGAACGTTCTCCAGACCTAATGTATCATACAGCAGTAATTGAAGTACATAAATATGTACATACACAAGCTGAGAATCTCTTGTAGAGTACCTCAGTGGGTGTGGGTGTCATTTTTTTCATACTGACCTCATAATTGGCTCCTTTTTTTGGCCGTTTAACACCTGCTAGAGGAGATATGCACTGCAGCTAAGGTACTTCAGCCTGTATCCTAGAGACCATCTCAAAAACTTTGAACTATGCCTAAATGGGCATTTAATTATACTGACATGAGCAGCACAAGTCTCCACCAGTCCCTGTATGGTATGTGAGTTCTAGTCCTACTGTCCTTGTACTTTTAACTTAGTTTAGGCCTGAGTTAAATCAATGATGAATAGCTGTAGGTGGTGTCCAATGTGTACTGTGAGCCACATATATATACCCCCCCCCTCCCCCCCAAAAAAAATCGACTCAAATTTCGGCCCAAAAAGGCCAGCTACATGTAGGCCTATCAGTTTTACATTGGCTTTGGCATAGCCTAGGCCTAGCTGTTACCGGTATTCTAGATATAAGCTCATTTATCATACACTTCTTGACCAATATATTGTTTATGTCTGAATAGAGACCTATCCTCTAATCTATAAATCGAAACTGGTGACTCCTCGATCGCGCGGGAAAATTAATCGGATGTAATCCGGTCATTCGCTAAAAGGTTCCAGCAGATGGCGCCACTACTGCGTTTACAGCGGCGATTATTTCCTGGGACACCGCCCATCCGTAGCCAAGGTCAAGGTCGCCTTTGTCCAAGCCAGTCTTCGCCAGTATCGAGAGAGAAACATAGTCACGGTTTTCCCAAATGTGAGAGCAGAGAGGAACTCTAAATCGTGCTTAAGTTCTGCAAAACTGGCGGTCAGGCTGGGGAACAAAATGGCTGGGCAATCTGCCTCGGCTGTGGGGGCTTTGGCTCGGCCCAGTGGTGGAAGTAGCAGTATCGGCACAGACTTCATCGTCGGGGAACCGAAGCGATGGCGACTGCTCCGCCAAATAGGAAGCGGCTCATTCGGCGAGATATTCCAGGCTGTGGATATCGCCAATGGGGAGGAGGTGGCCGTCAAGCGTGAATTGTGCAAAGCCAAACATCCCCAACTACTTTACGAAAGTAAGTTGTATAAAATACTCCAGGGAGGAGTGGGGATACCGCACGCCCGCTGGTACGGGATTGAGAGGGATTGGAACATCTTGGTGCTAGATCTGTTGGGGCCCAGCCTTGAGGATTTGTTTAACTTCTGTGGTAGGAAGTTTACTATGAAAACGGTGCTTATGTTGGCAGACCAGATGATCTCACGAGTGGAATACATCCACAGTAAAAACTTCATCCACAGGGATATAAAACCAGACAATTTCCTAATGGGAATCGGGGGCAGATGCAACAACTTATTCATCATTGATTTTGGCCTGGCTAAGAAGTACAGGGACAGCAGAACTAAAACTCACATTCCATACAGGGAGGATAAGAACCTGACTGGCACTGCCCGCTATGCCAGTATAAATGCCCATTTAGGCATCGAACAAAGTCGTCGTGATGATATGGAGTCTCTAGGATACGTGCTCATGTACTTCAACCGCAGTGGGCATCTCCCTTGGCAGGGGTTAAAAGCTCAGAACAAAAAGCAAAAGTATGAAAAGATCAGTGAGAAAAAGATGTCCACACCCATTGAGGTACTCTGCAAGGGATTCCCAGCCGAGTTCTGCATGTACTTGAACTACTGCCGTGGATTACGCTTTGAGGAATCCCCAGACTACATGTACTTGAAACAGCTCTTCAGGATCATGTTTAGGACACTGAACTACGAGTATGACTACGTATTCGATTGGACTCTACTCAGGCAACGTGTAGGAAACAGCGGAGCCTACGCTTATCCGTCCCCTCATGGTCCTTCAGCCATTAAGCCGTCCAATGCTGTTCTGACACAACCCTACCGATGAAAGGAGTAACAATCATACGATGCTGGCTATTATAAATTCCAAGAACAACCAACTTGATTTTTTTTTAATAGTAGGGTACACCTGTAACCTATAATATATTAAGGTGATGCAGTGATCATCCAAGCTGGTTTATAATCATCCTGATTAGATGATAATGTGATGGTAGTTGTTATCCAAATGCTAGAATCTCAGAGCCATGGACATGTAGTTAAAGATCCCATTCCATTAGTCAGGATCAGTCATAGCCTCGCTCCAAGGTTCTAATTAGTAATTATCCAATCACAGGTCTGAGAATTAGATCTTCAAACAGCTTATGCTGCATAGGTATCATGGAGCCAGAACATAAGAAGTATCAGACTTTCCTTGTTCTAGCATTTGCAAGGTAAGCATTCTGTATATGATCATTGATAGGTCATCTACTGAGCTGTACATGTAGTAGATTTATAGTCAATGGGGATATTCAACTAAATCAATGTTATCCTTACATGGCCTATTTTATACTTTATTATTGCAAGAACGGAAATGTATATATATACATATGTAAGAACTATGTTGTACATCTAGGGAATACCCATATATTGGCATATTATTACACCATCAGCATTCTTTGTCTTCAAGTAGACTGCTTTTGGGTCCATCATTTATGTCATTCCATTTTAGAGACTTTTTTAACAGCTATAATGCATTGAATATCTTAAAATATTAGACCAGTAATTCAACCTTGTATACCCTTATCAAGAAAGTAACTTTGTTAATGTTACAGGTATTGCAATTGTTTAAACAGTCACCGTATTTTCTTGTTTTGTAGGTAGATAGCAACATTATAGTATGGTGTATCTGGGGTAGGGAATACTTTTGAGATAGAACTTGGTTGAAGGAATATATCGTTACATAATGTTGAGATAATTTTATACAACTGCATTCACTTAACATTTTTACACCAGTATCAGTCAATTACGTTTCTAGCATTATAATACATTACAAATGCTTCATTTTAAACTAAAGCTGTTATTAAATATTAAGATTGTACATCTGGGTGATCGTAATATGTGATGTACAGTGCAAACTCATATTGGTATTATAACATGTCTTATCAATGGATGTCTAGAATGATGCATACTTTCAGTTTAAGAATTTCTGATGAATTGCCTGCTCTTTAAAACAAGTATTTGCAGTGTATAAATCATAATTATTCACCTACTATACCTTTCAACGTACTCGACATAGAAATTGATTGAAGGCTTCCTAGTTGTACCCAAATTTATACATCTGTAAGAGAAATAAGTGAAATATTCATATTGAGATTAAGGACTGTGCATCTTTAATCACAAAAACTGCCTAAAGTATTGCCCGCATGTAAATTGATTGTACCGTCTGTGAGTTAAACCCATGTCTGTCTAATGTTGAAAATCATTAAATTATGCATTTCTATCTTCCACCGGCTAGGTGTTTTCTTAATCCAACATATTGTGGAATTTCTGAATAGTGTTGAAATGATTGTATGAACTATTGGCGAAGATGATTGTAATTGAGAGGACATGTGAATGTCGCTTAAGAGCCATATACTGTTTTATTGCATATAAATGCCCTTTAGGCCACACTTTTTTTTATTGACTCAGGTCGCTCTGCTACCAGAGTCTTATGCGGCGGCGGCTCTGTGAGATGCCCTGGTCTAAAAGGAAAAATAAATTTGATTTATTTATTGGGGGTTGAACATTTAGGCTTATGTCAAAATTTCACAGTTTAGCCGAAAGTTCAACTTTTTTCCTTTCCCATGTAGTGAATATCATCCATTTCTGTTGACTGGTTCTCCCCTAAAAATTGAACAAAAAACACCTTTCCAAAATTGAGCCTACCTTTCGGCACTGTAGACAAACATGGATGTACCAGTGTAGACACTGTCCTTTTTTGCAGTAGTAGTTAATTCAATGTAAATGTCGAAGTGTTGTCCGCTGAGACACTTATTTTAAGACCAAAAGTTTGGTAACTGAGGACTTCGGGTAGCTTTGTATACGATTTGTCCAATGGAAACATAAATACCTGAGTCTTTTGTGATTAGGATCACACGCTAGATTTTTCTTTGGGTTACGGGCCAGCCGCACTACCATGAAAACCCCCGCAATGAAAATATAATTGCGAATCTCTAATTAAATTGCTTTATGTCAGTTTTTACGGCGTGTAAATCGGACCATTGCTACAACTTAAAAGACAAAAAAAAAAAATTGATTTTATATTTGTTTCGTCCTCCGTACTTGAGAAAATTTTCATTGTGTCCATAACCCAAAGAATAAAAAAAGTGTGGCCTTATCATCATGATGTAGGAATGCCGGCCTCGCTGGTGCATTGTGATGTTGCTGTACGGCAACATGCTGAGGTTAAAGGTATAATTGTATGGTTCAGTACCGAGCAATCTTCCCTCTACCAAACCAAGTAATACTGTCTTGTTTTGTGAAGTATGTGATTATAATTCTGACTCACTGCCAAGAGGTATTCTACATAGCTGTCTGTGTGTGCTGCTGGGAACCTGAGCCACATTGAAGTCATATTGATCAGTAGCTTGAGGCCTCTGTGAAGAGCTAGGGTTGGGAAGCCTATTTATAAATTTTCCCATCAATGTCATGTCCTTAGGCCGTCTGAAGTCTATATGTAGATAACCATACCTATGTTATGGTAGCAGCGATCCCTAGTTTGCCTAGATTATCTGTGCTTTTCATACATCTTAACCCACGATGGATGGCTAAGACAAATCATTTCACACCTTGGTTATTTTTACAAAACACAAGCCTACTCGATACCCTTTAGGTCTTTGAAGACGGCACGATACCTCATTGGTAAATGGGTCATGTTCATTTGTTGGCATGATGTAGTGTCGGGAGTAACTCGCCGCTACTGCATTGGTGCATTTACCAGACCCTTCGGAAGTATCAATCGAGTATGCTCAGCATGATTCATGGATGCATCACCAGTGAGTGCTGCATTTATGTAGGTATGCAGTAAATAGCTACCGTAAAACACGTTGAAAGGGCATAATGCATTAAAGCAGTTAGCTGTCCTTAAAGGGTTAAGCTATACCGACACACACACCCTGCTATAGCAGCCAACCTACAGAAAGTGCCTGCCATGTAAACCCGGGTAAAGACGGCTTATATAAGTGTGTATGTGGTGGGTACTGAGGGGAGCCCCAAGATGCAGCTCCCCCTGTATGTATTGTGAAGGGTTCACACACTGAGGGTGCAAGGTGTAGGCAGACCTGGGTGGGCCCGGCCTGTCAACACGGCCTATTGACATGCTGCATGGTGCTAACCTGTACATGGAGCACACAGCTCACATGGCCGAGCAGCCAGCAGGTGGGGTGCCCCGTGCGGCAGTGCAGGGGGCACCCTGTATGCTGGTCTGCGTCTACGTGTTTGGGAGGGACGCCAGGTGTACACTGTTCTATAGGTGCTCTACGCTAATTGTTAACCTGTTTTTAAGAAGTTTAATCTAAACCTCGACTTGAAACTGCACATTTGAATAAAAAACAAAAAACTTTACATACCGATAGGTCTACTACAAATTAATTCTTGACAGTGTTTGGCAAAATGAACAAATATAGGTTCTCTGCAGGCAACTACTTATTGTACACTTTCATTTAACCCCAGCTCTACTATAAAACTATTAAAAGGTCTTTACTTCCGGCCCTCGCTCACCCCGACTTTTGGTGGAGGAAACATGTCTAAAGCAATACCCCGAACAAGTCTACGACATTAGACATTGCCCTAGGGCTAGCTGTGCTATGTATTAGAAATTGTCTGAAATCTCTTTACACTGATGTATATTACACCGCAAATGTTTTTTTTTTGTGATTTCTACCCAATGCTATTAATGTTCAATGGGCACTCGATTCTATCATTAGGCCGCATGATTTAAAAATCTGTCAAAATAGGGACCTGTATAAACGACAGTCGATATATTCAATAGTAATAGTATGCAGTGTGTCAAATTAGGGATTCTCATTGGCAGCTTCACGCTGTAAGTGCAGCACAGTGTACTGCATTCATGCATTACGACACAAAGGGCATGGCACATTAAAGCATTAGACAGCCTTAAAGCTTGAACCACTGGGAGTGTGGCTGTGGGGTCTACATGTCTAGCTGGGTAGCAGCCTATATCCGTGTTTAGCCCCTCCCTGAGTACACGCAGCTAGGTGTGTGTGTATGTACACCCCGGAGCTGTACTCGGAGAATAGAAAGGCGTCAGCTAGGTCAGCGGGGTAAATAGGGACTGACACACCAGCATGGGGGGGGGGGGGGGGGGGGGCTGCACTGAGCTGAATCAGGTCACCTGGTCCAAGGTCTGCTTAGCCTCCTGACGTCACCACCCCCCCCCCCCCCCCCCCCACACACACACACTCATCCACCTACATATCATATTAACACTCACAAGTTTCTCAGTAGGCTGTTTCCTTGGCAACAGTTCAAGCATTTCTATATCTCCTACATTCATCCTTATTTTCGGTGCATTTGTAATTTTTTCTCAGTCTTTGGAAAATATTGGTCGAACCTATCTAACTGATAGACATTTGCAACATCTGATATTGAGCTGAATTTAGAACTGCAGAATATTTCAAGGTTGTCCAACATGTTTAACCAACGATAGCATGTGAAGTCTAGATGGGACTAGAGTGCTGTGTAGCACTGGTAAGTCAGCTGACCCACTTACAACACATGAACACACCCCCACATCAGCTGTCACTTTACACTCAGTCAGCTGCACACTAGACACCCAACTCAACCTAAATATAAACAATGTCCTCGTGTTCACACTAGTTTAGGTTTAGATTTTAACTGTTACTGTGGACATGAGCTAATATGTGTCTTCATTTTTCATCTTTCGCGAGGGATAATAGTGTAGACTACACTGTAGTTTGATCCTCGTACATGTGATGTAGTATAGGGGTTGGTGGGTGCCCCGTCCTACCCTCAGAGTACTGAGTGAGTGGATATCCTGGTGTAGAGTCATGGCTTCACCATAACAAGTTGCCGGAACCTTGTACTTCCTGCAGTCACCATGACGTAACCTACATTATATACCAATACACAGAATCAGACCTAAACGTCCTAAAAACAATTCTGGTGAATTTTAGGTAATTTGGCTCAATATCAGATGAGATCTAATACAATTAAACAATAACATCAGTGTAAGAATACGCTGACATCAGGAAGCTTGTATTGTGAGTAAAGGGATGTCTTATTTGGGTGTGTGTGCGTGTGCCGGGGGGGGGGGGGGGGTATCAAGTATCCCGCGACCTCATATGTATTTCCCAACTTCTCGAAATAAGTTTATCATGATCATCTATGCAGTCATCCGCTGTTTCTATAACTGCGATACATGTATTACGGTAGTAATAAGAGGATATCACAGTTCCAAGTATAGGGGGAGTATTCCCCAATAACCACTCTCTCTCACGTATGCCACATTTATTTAAAATAAACAGTATTTTAGTTTAACTGTAACGCAATCCGCAAGTAGAACGGATGACCCTTTCTGCTTGGCGGCTCACGTGACTTGGGTACATTGCTACATTAGATGTAAACCCTGCCCCACCGTGAGCTGCCTGTTGCTAGGGGAGTGTTGGAATCGGTCCCTGATTTGACTTCGACTTTGGCCAGGACAGCCTGTTAGGTTAGCCCTTTAAGTCTGGCATAGTGCTTTAATACATTATGACCATGTGGTCCTGATGCATGAATGCAGTCCTGGCGGGTTACTCGCCAGTGCTGGTTTCAAGCATCATGCTAACCCTACTGGGTTGATACACTCATGAAGGGTCGGCATGATGCACCAGCAGGCTGGTGAGCTACTCGCCAGCCCTACACAAGTGCACCATGCCGACATAGTACAGTAAAGGACTATGTGGCCCATAAAGGGTTACAGAGAGTGTTCTTTGAAGTGACCCCGGGCCGCACAAAGGTCGGCAAGTGGTGGTGGACTTGTTCCCAATGCGCTGTTTGACGGCCTTTGGTGTTTTCTTAGCAAACAACCCAACTCACTTCCAGGCTGGACATTCTCCGGGTGTACACTGAGAGATCCCACTCAATGTTTTCATAATGGGTTTATTATACTTCATGTATGCCAAAAGTAGGTGCAATGCAAGGAAAATACAACATGAGTAGGTGCAATGAATTGGAAGAAAACCATAACTTGAGGCTTGCGCGGTGTGTGTGTGAAATATAGGATAGAGCCTAGGTTGGAAGAGGCCTGTGGCTAACTCATTTTTTGCTGCTCACATTGTAGATCTGCAGTTTCAAGAAAAATGAGTTCAATGTATAAGAATAGCCAAGGATATGCACTAGCTGTCCCTTAACACACCAACCCCATAACACAACAGCCCCGCCTGTGGCTTAGAAGCCAATTTGACTTTCTCCCAAGCGTTTGGTGACACCAGAGTGGTCCATGTGATTATATTGAAACATTTAATGTATTTTGTTGGCTGAGAATGCAGCGTTAATGGGTCTGCTGAAGTGGTCATGTTTGCTGTGGTATTCTATGTAGTATGGTGCATTATATTAAGGCATAATATTCACTCTTTTAATCCTGTAATGGTATCATGCCTAAAGGTCAATGCTCTATTGATTGTGCACCAACATAGTCCTGGCGAGTAACTCGCCAGCGCTTAATTGTTGCATTATTCCGATGCATGGATGCATGAATGCAGCATGGCGACCAAGGGGCATAGTGTATTAAAACACTGTGATGCCCCATAAGGTTTGATAGGTGCATTAATAAATGAAGCCAACTATCACATTCTTTAATAGTGCACTCTTACTTGAAATTCTTGAATCAGTGGTATTCTCTGGCCTCGGTCATAGTTGTGAAGTAAGAGATCAGATTGTATTGAACCATTCTGTAAGGGTTTACATAACCAATGGTCCACGCTATAAAACATGAAAATAATTGCTCGGCCTGTACTATCTAATAGCCTCACACAGGGGCTGCTACAGAGTAAACCTGGGGAGTGAAAGGGGCAACAACTGCTTAGAACTGTGTACATCATTCATCTAATAGAAAAATAAAACTGAAGCTAGCTGCTTTGGGCTATCAAAACCGAATTATGATGATACACATTTAGGGTATTCAATATGTGCTGGTACATATCTGCATGTATCCTGCAGTGTTTGCAAAAATAGCTGTTCATCCCTAAATACAGGACAAGAAGTAGATGACATGCAGACTAGCTAGTCAAACAACTTTATACAATGAGATTTTGTTTTCGACAGTCAATGACTTGGACAACTAACTGTTGACCCGTAATGGTACAAGGGGTTGACTACTTGGTACTATTGTATCTCAAAAGTCCTCTTATATCTCAGCACTGAAAACTACGTTTTGATTGTGTATCAATATATTTTCTCATTCAACGTATTAGGCCATTGCATTATGATCTACATTCATGAATCAAATAGACATGAATATCGATGAGAATGTATGTACGTGTATACTCGAACATACATGTGGGTTATGTGTATTTACTCTTCTCAGTGCTGGCAAGGAATTATGGCTGATATCCAAAATAAACATCAAACATGACCAAGGGCAGGCACTTGTTGCCGTTAGATATACAACAACAATACCATTCTCTAGCTGAAAACGGAATAACTGCAGACTGGAACCCTGAACACACATTACAGCGTATATGCTGGACTGAAATAATGTGTTACTCAATATAAAATAAATGTATTAAACTGACGGGCATGTTACAGTGTCAAAGACGTATAGGCAATTTTATTCTGACACAGTAACATTAACATTTATTTAAACCTTTAAGGACGGCAAGTTTCTTTAATGCACTGTGCTCCTTTGTCGTCATGATGCATGAATACAGCCCTGGTGAGTAAGGGCTGCATCCATGCATCATGCCTCATGAAGTGTCTTGATGATGCACCAATGCAGCGCCGGCTTATCGCCCGCCAGCACTGCCTAGGTTCGTCATGCCAACAATTGCACGATTGTAGACCCTGGGCGGACAGGTCACACCTAACTGGCCACTCAGTTGGTCTCTATAACCTGAAGACAAATCATATCTTGTCGTAGATAATTGTCAATTTATATGATAGAGATTCAGATGAGGGTTGGAAGCATTGACATGTTTTTCATTAATACCATTAGCAGAGTGGAAATTGCTGAGGCTGATATTTAATATTGAACAAGACCACTTTGCGACACTTTTTTACATTGCGTGATGCCGAAGTGGGTATGTTTGTTGGAATGTATGGACTTTTAACGATTCTCTTTGTGTAATATGTAAATAGAAACCCGCTGTACTACTTCTTTTTGCTATAAAGACAGTAAGGGCTGTCTAGATGGGTTATTGCTTTCATTTTGAGGAAAATGAAAAAAAATGCACTAAGTTTTCTTTTAAATGTCATTTCAACGGTCAATGTTTGTACTGCAGCTCATCGATTTTACGCTGACCGAGATTTTAACCCATTCAAATGTTGATAACTTGTACATTTTTGTATCTTTAAGCCCTGTGGGTTGGAGCAACTGTCAGTATAATCTTAATATAAAAAAAAAACTATTAAAAAAAATGCACGTATCACTATTCAATGAATTCAGGTATGGATGTATGTGTATAGTAAAATATAGGTATTACGAATTGTCTATGATCCAGTACCCCTTTGTATTAATTGTCATGAGAAGACAAAAATGTATTCTAGGAAATGTGTATAGCTTGTAATGTGTTAAATGAGGGGCTGACTAAAAACAACAATTTATGTCATGTACATAGTTCACGCTTTAAGCCAATAAAAACGATAGTGCAAAGGTGATTGACATCTTCTTGTGTGTGGCCTAAGTTTGATATCTCACTCTTGCAAGAATGTTAGAGTAATCTGCCTACAGTGAAACCTCGATAATCCGGCACCCTCGATTATCCAGCTGGTTTGTCAGGAACAGTTTTATCCTTAAAGCTGGGCCGTCAGGAAATAAGTTCAGCATTTTCCATGCATGGACTAAAATAACAGTTCCACCAGAGGACAGCAGTGTTTGGACAGGGGACCATGAGCATTGTCCAGCTACAACATATTCACCCTATCTTGTGCCTGTAAGAGCTGAGCTCCCTTAGGATCCCTCTTGTGAATGAAAACTGAACTATATCCAAAAGTGCTTTTGGCCTCACTTCAACCATGACGGTCAAACTTTAAGCATATATAATATGCTTCAATAATCCGGCAGATTTAACATCCGGCAATGTTTTTTCTTGAAACAGGGGTGGTCAGATTATCGAGGCCTCACTATAGGTTGCTTTTTATCTTAAGGGATGAGGGAGTATTTCTACATGTAGCTCCCTGTATTAATCATGGTAAAAGCAGAATGTGTGATAAGAGTTCGGTATGACAGTTTAAAAATGCGAATATGCTTTATTTTGCCATTGATTGAAGTAAGATTATCAGTGGTAAACGAAACATCAAGTATCCTGACTGGAAGCCTCCGTCAGGGCCCCAGCTCTGTTGGCACCCACGTGACCCACGTGGTGGCTCCAGATGGGTCAAAAGCGACCTGGGCTGTTTTCCAGGCGACCTGGCGCCTTTTGGAAAAAATTGCCTATAGTTAAAATAGTTTAAAAAGCGACTTTGTGACCTTGGGCCCTTAATTTCGGCGACTTTCCGACCTGAGGGGGAGACCCTCTGCACCTCCCACGTGGTGGCAGCTGATATCCGCGCCCATCCTAATCTGACGTCATCGGGGCATTCAGCCTCACAACCCAACTCGCCATCCCCTCCTACCCTTATTTTGTTGAGTCTCAATATCCAAAGTATTTGTCATTTTACCTTTTCTTCATCAATTATAAAATCTGATTAATATTTTCAGTGAGATTTCTCTCACCTCCCGACATGTTAGGACCATAGAAGTCAGTTTGTGTGAGAGTATGAGCACCCAGACGTGCCCAGGCACGTGCCCGACCTAGATCCGACGTCAGCCTCCAGCCCCCCAAACATACACACACAAACTGCACCCCTGCCCTCGTACCAGATTGTTGCTAGTACGTTGGACTACGTGTGTACTAGCTTCTATACCCACAACTTTATCATTAAGGGAGTGGTCATTGTTGGGTCCGTTAATACCGGCATTTCCTCCCCTCCTTGCTTGCAATATAAATTTAGCATCCAATGTACGTGATTACCAATGGATACTGACAACATACACATATTATATTTATTAAAAACGTTTATTCGGGGTCCAAATTTTGAATCTGGGTATAAATATTACAAATCATTTGTACGTACAACATCATTGTTGGTCTTGCATACCAGAAAGTTGTAGCAGGGTACAGAGTATGCACCATATATATGTAATCAGCTGTGCAGAAAGGATACTACTGTAAAACCTTGCTCATAAGCCGAACTCGCGCGTTAGCCACACCCCTAACTTTAAGACATCTAAGCCGCACACAGGTTCTGATTATGGCGACTTGAGTACTGTAGTATACATCTAAAAACTCGTGTACAAGCCGCACCCCCACTGTGTGCTCTAAACCACACTGGGGGTCTGACTTGTGTACTAGCTGCGGCCTATATGCCAGGTTTTACGGTACATGCAGCAACTCGTGGAGCATCCATTCTGTGTGTCCGCTTACATCATTGATGTCACACTTGTACATGTATATGTGTGTGTATATATAGTCACAAACAATACACCATATTCTTCAGTTATCATTAAACAGTAACGGCTGGTCACCCATGTCCAGCAGAGTGATTGACATGTACCTGGTTACTAACTCTCACAACTACAAGTCAGATCCGTCAAGTGGTACTGACGTCCGCCTCTGGAGGAAGGAAGCGTGGGTTACAGTCCCACATCTGGTAAACGTAGCTACCTTTACAATAGGTTAGTAGGCTTATCCACCTACCACAAGGGATCAAACTCTTTAATTTTTCCTTGATTTAAATTTTTTTTTTTTTCTAATATCACAAAGTCCTGTAGTAAACTATAGATCTCTATTCAGGGGTGTTCATTTGAACAATTCAAGTTAATTTTTTTAATTTAATTAGTCACTTTCATCCTTGTACCACCAATCTTGCCTAAATAGGACCTTTAGTTGATAACACATTATCTGATGATAAGCAATTTTAAATCACAGTTCCACCGCTGCCATCTTATATAAATCATCCACTGCTTCTGCCCCCTGTTATGTACCGTAAATTCTCGCGTATCACCCAATAGTTGTAAGGTTATGGGCTTAGGCAAACCAGCCCCAGCTTTAATGTGATACCATAATATGCCTATAGATATAGATAAAGAATGTGGGTTATACAGAGGTTTTTATAAACCAACCCCCCTCCCACTCCTAGCACTAGGACCCCAGTGCGGGTAATAGAATTTCCTGAGTTGGGTGTGTGTGTTATACGCGAGGCATGGATAATACACGAGAACTTACGGTACTACATTAAGATCAGATTTACTGCAGGTAACGCAACTTTCGCTAAGCTTATCAGGTCGTTGACGACAGAACATCACAATTCCTGTCAATCGCCACATAAAGCGATTTTCTCACACCATCTCATTTTTTCTCCTTTAATTCTGCACACACAGGAGAGAAATTTACATTCGTATATTCATATATATCGACCACTCTTTAACCCTTAAAGAACGGCTTTAATGCTTTAATGCGCTGTTCCTCCTGTTATGATGCAGGAATACAGCCCTGATAAGTGACTCTCCAGTGCTGCCTTCATGTTGACCCTTCAGGGTTGACACACACCCATAGGGTCAGCACGATACAATACAGCCCTGGCGAGTTACTCACGGCCGTGCTGAAGGGTAGATTTAATCCCTATGCTACTACATGTATAACTTCATCTTGACATGCATCCAACACTCTCAATCCACTGCTTATGAATCCATCATAATACTGATAGTGATACATCTATCTACTGATAATTCCATCAGTCCCTGAAACCATGCCATCTGATTTGATTTTCTTATGGAAAAATAAAATACCGGTAATATAAAACAAGCACAGCATTTGGTCACCATTCCTGAGTTGTAACGGGCTCCTCCATCACTGTGTCAGTGGCGTTGGTCTGCTATAATGAGTGAAGACACTCTCCCTGAACGCTATTATGGGTATTTTGCACCACCAAATAGGAGTCTTTGAGGAATCTGGGGACTAGGGATCAACACAATTTCATGATCCTTTCTGTGATATATACTGTGTATCAAGTGATATTTGGACTTTGTATAGGGAGTACCTAACGATATGATCTCAGGTTATATACCATCTATGCTAACCTGATACCCTGCTGTCGATTCTGTTTATTCAAGCATTTTCACCAAGGCCCTATAGGTGACTGTACTGTGAGACAACTAAGGGGGATCTAGCTGTTGGAGTGCCGCGCACAGATGCCACACTTATGTCGACGAAAAATAAGATTGGTCAATTTTCTGTAGGATTACCTTAATTCCAAACGGAAATTTCCAGCAAAAAATGTAGGAATTCCTACAAAAGTAGGAAAAGTGGCATCTCTGGGTGCGTGCCGCTTTAAGTGAGTTTAGCATCCTGTGGGCTCTCTCAGCAGCAACATTGGCCGGTAGTCAGTCCTGTAATGCAGCTGCGTCCCTACACTAAACTACAAAATGTATCGATTTGCTCAACTATATACACTGTCTATGTGTCAAAGCTATACAAACTATAATAAATATATACATCACAATGTACGGTATATGGAGCAAATATGGACCTTTTGATTTTCGAAAAGAGCAACTGGGTAGTGTACATGTATTAGTAAATGGAAGGGTAACACATGGTCAAAGGATTCATTTCCAGGTCATTTTTCAAATTCCTTCGCTCTTCTAACAGAGGCAATGTGTAGGCTTTGTATGTTTTTAAATGCTGGGGGTCAGTCAGTTAGTTTCCGTCTATTAAGCGGCTGTTTGAGTTAAAGCGGCACCCTCATGGTGTGTCTCCACGTGCCCGTCCTCGTCCACTAAGACACCTTGTTGTTGGTGTGCCGCATTAACACGCTGCCTCCACCCACCGGTCTCCGTCAGTCTAATACTGACTGCTACACATCTATATGACACAATACCGGGGACAGGTAGTCACAACCATTCCGTTATGGGGTGACGGATAAATGGTAGCAGCCCTTACAACAGAGCCCTTGTTGAAATAAGTGTTGTTTTTTGTGTGGAATACATTGTACATGTAAAATGTATAACGATGTATTCAATCACAAGTTTGGAAACGGTAGCGTTTGTTAAACTGTCTAGAACCTGTAAAGTCAGAACTATATGTATAAAATTTTCAACAGTCAGATGAGGGCACTTTGGTCACAAACGCCAATTGGTACAATAAAACTCATAATGCCACTAAATGAAAACAGGATGGCTTAATATTCAAAGCCAAAACTCAACAATTTCACAGGCAGTTATGCACTTTCAACGTAACTAAAAACGAATATTTTCCTTCCTAAGTTCCAGATTACACTCTATACGACATAGAAAATTGAAATGTAAATAACTTTCGATGGCTGTATTGTAAATACAATGTAGTTCCAGTCTGTGGAAGGAGATATCTGTCCATGGTCCCTTTATGCCAGTACTCATTACAACACAGTATATACTCGGACACAATTAACTCTGCTTTTATACGGTAGACATTGTTTTATCACCAATTATTTTCATACGGATATTGTCACTCGTATGCTTTGATGGCCCACACCCGACAATAGTGGGCTTGTAAGTACATGTACTACCGTCTCGCTCTCACACGGCATTGTATGGGGGTCAGCAATGAGGTGCAATTTGACATACCGGTTCTGGTAAAAGGACCTTTGGAGACACCTGTATGTACCCTTTAAACCCCGCAAATTTTGGCACCCCATTAGCAACAGTCGGGGTGAAGCCACGACAGGTACTAAATGATTTTATATCCCACATGTGGGTTTGAGGACGGCATGATGCATCAAGGTTCCATGTTCATGTATCTTTGTGATCATGGTGATACCATCACGATGACAAAGGGGCTTTTTAATGCATTATGCTGTCCTTACATGGTTGTACTATTCTTTGTGTTGCGGAGGGTAGTTTTGCATCACACCTATTCCACTTTGATTTTATTCCATGCCATGATGTATACCGATTTTGTATGTTGGCAGTTATTGAAAAATGGTAGTTCTATTTTAAATTTCATCAGAACCGGTTGTCAATGGTTGTTAATTCTCATTGTATGTTCCTCGCCTGGCTATTACCCAAATTAAATCACCGAGGCAGTCTAAATCAATTTTTCTCCTTGGCTGCCGGTAATTAGACTTTAATGTCCCATGGTTCTCTAGGAACTTTTTGTCACCGACCGTTTTAAATTTTATAATGATATTAATAAAAATAAAAAAAAAGGCACCTGCAGTTCTTGCTGGCCGGCACTGCCCGCCATAACCAATGTATAAGGTATGTCAGTGATTTAAAATTAATTGCTCAAAAGTATACAGTGTTTTGTACTGCGCTTATTTCCCCAGATCCCCTTTACTCTTTATATCAACGGTACAGATTGAATGTAAACTAAGGCACTCGCATAGGGCCCTTCAATCTGCACCTATTTACTAAAATTGCATGCACCGTAAATAATTTCAACAAATTGCGTATTTACTTGTCATAAATAACACACCCAAATATAAACCCTGAACCGTGCCGATCACTTTTTCTGGCTAAGGTCTACTGGACTTGTGGAGAGAGCTTCAGAGTCTGCTTTTTTCATTTCATTCGCAACAAAAATGTCGATGAGGGAACAGTCTGGCCGAGGCGGTAAATTATCCGGTTCCTCTTCAGTTAAGCGGATCTGTTTCTCTATGATATCGTCAATGAGCTGAGTCATGCTGGCACGGCGCTTTAAGGCTTCCCTCCTCCTGTCTGCCTCTGACCCGGGGGAGGCGGCTGCTGCAGACCCACCGGCCGTACCCGCTACTGGCGGCGTCCCAGAACCACACGCTGCCGGGGAGCCCATGGTCAAGTCCTGTACGTCTGAGCAGCTCGCGGTGGGATGACTCCACGTGGAGCTGGTGGCTGTGTGGAGAAGCCGGTGCTGTCCCGCTGGTGGGCTCATATCAGAAGAGTCCATGGCATGAGGACTGCCACTTTGCGGCTCGGTATGAGCGGCAGGCGGTGTCTCGGTAGTAGAGGCGGCGGGGGGCGCTCCCAGTGCCTCAGCTCGTGTTGGGGCTGTGCTCGGTATTGTCGGCAACTCTGGGGTCCCAAAGGCTTGTGCATTCGTTAATATGTGACTCGCCTCCTTCGAAGTCTGCACATCTTCCCTCTTGTCGGTCTCTTTGGGCAAAGAAAGAACCTACCTTAATTTTCTTGAGACCAAAAACAAACAGTATTCAATTCATTATTAATGGCTGATAAACTTTATTATATAATTACACTTTCCAGCTCTACAATTTTCTTTTGTGGGACCGGAGGGGGGGGGATTGAATTATATTTGACTTGCCATCGAGTATGTTCCCTTGTAAGCTTCTCAATTGTGTGGTAATAAAAAGTAAACTAAATAACCAATGTTATCAGATGATTTTTATTTGGCTGGGTAAAGCATAAAATAAAGCATGACTTGCTATGTTAGGTTCGGAGTGTGCCTGTGGGGACTGGACTCTGGTTGCTGCCGGTGCAGATTGCCATGTGTATTACCTGAGTTGTCGTTACTGGCGCTCTTCTCACCCGGCCACTCCTTACGTCCGTCCGGCATGTCGTGTTTCATCAGGAACACCGCCGCTGCCGCCTGCTCCGCACACTTTTTAGACTTGTCCCTTTGAAAAAAAGGTTCATTATTAGTTGAAGCTCAACTGAATACAGACTATAGTATGTACATTGCTGTCTTTCTTGTGCATTATTTGGGTACATGTTCCCATACTTTAAAGTATCAAATTAATCTCAGCTCTATCGGTATTCTATAACGCGAAAAAAATAAGTAAAAAGAATCTTAAAACATATGTGTTAACTGTAATAATATACTGCTATAAATTTCAACATGGATTCATCATAACATGTTGATAACATAATTTTGCCCTAAAACCTTACCAGAGTGCAGAGGCGTATTTGACTCCATCCACAATGGCGACTGTCCTGTAAAGTGTGTTGTTGTCATTCACCTCCTGTAAATACAATGTAGGTACTTGATAACTTGTACTTTACATGATTATCAGCCATCATTATAATGCCACAAGTGTGGTCATGTGGTATGGTTACTTACAATGTAATATGGTAGAACATCATGTGGTACCATCTTGTAATATTAATCAATAACATTAACAGGTCGCCAAGTTTTTTATGTGCATTTTCTATGCAGACTGTAACCTCACAGAACACCATCTGTCGTGTACCATAGTAAGTTGAGGTAAGTTATGCCAGTGGTTCTTATTGTAAAGCCATACTCACTGTATCATAGATGGTCTTATCCCGTCCCGTCTCGCGGGTCCACTTGTCTAACGCATACTTCGGCGTGACGTTGGCCGCATAATCCCGCCTGATGAGAAAATAAACAACCAGTCAATTCATGTTCTCATTATGTAGATGACTGAAATGTGTGTGAACACCTGATGTATTGATCCAGTAGCACTGTTGGCTCTTACAGCATTTAACCCTTTAAGGACGGCGTGATGCACAAGTGAACAACTCACAGGCTCATCATTGGTGCATCATGCCGACTCTTTGGGGAGTCTCAATCCTGTAGGATCGACATGATGCAGCAAAGTCGAGTAACGTGTCCGTGCAACATTTATATATCGTGACGAAAAAAGGCTTAGTTAATCCTTACACTTTGCTATGAAAGGGTTAACGGCTACCAATTCTATCAATTCAGAAATTGTAAGTGTCTGTACGGCAGATAGACTTAGTTAGCTCACCTGTTGTAGCGGAAGTCCATTTCCCACACCTCACTTCCGTCGTCAAGTTTTTTCAACACTGGTTTGCAGTTTGTTAGCTCATGTTTCTTGTATACGTTCCACGTCCTGAATTTCTCCTCGTAAAACTTATCTAATTCCCAGATCAAACTGTGAAAAACAAAATCAATTTTATTATGACATTTATACAGATAATGTGTTTTTTCTTAACCAATACTGTCAATCGAAATGCCATCACATTTTGGTATAGAAGTATTGTATGATCACAATTCCTGTTTTCCTCCTCTGACAGGGATGCCAAGTTATCCCACCCCAAAATCGTATTTGTTACGATTTTTCAACCTCAAAATCAAAACATTCTTTGCTTGAAATCGTAACAAAAATCGTAATAATGGTTTGTCATTTAGGTTGCTCTTGCACATAGATGTGGGGGGTGTGGCAAGCAGTTTCAAGAAGGGGATCAAAGGAGTTTCTTCCCAATTCCTCAATTTTGTCCCTATCCCTTGGCCTAAATTGCAGGGATAGACCTCCCCCACCCCTCATTGCAACATTCAAGGTAGGGGCTAGGCCGCTTTTGTATTCACACTTCAAGAATTCCTAAAAATCGTAATTTGCCACCAGAAATCGTAATGGTCGTAATTGAGGGCAAAAATCGTAAAATTACGAAAAAATCGTAACACTTGGCATCCCTGCTCTGACACAAAGTCCTAAAGCTGCCCCCTCATTAACAACAGAGAGTGCTCGGGAGGGACTTAAACGTTGTGTCCCTCCTAGAACATGATTGAAGTCACTTTTACTTTACTTTATACATCTCAAAAGAGGAAAATGGTGCTTTAAAAGAAAGTAAAGTCAGATGATCCATATTTAAACCCATGGGATAAAATCGAGCGTGTGACTGCATCACAAATGACTCAGGATCCCAACCATAGTCCCAACCCCAACCATAGTCCCAACCTCAACCATAGTCCCGACCCCAACCATAGTCCCAACCCCAACCATAGTCCCAAGCCCAAGCCCAAGCCCAACCCTCATCCCACTCCTACCCCTACCAGCTGACATCATGACGTCTCTCATATATCAAATACTGTGTACCAAGCGTCTCATTTTGATGTTTTAACTTTGGAGCCTTTGGGGTCGGCCATTGCTGGAAAAAGGCTCCAGTTTTCGTTTAGCACTGATCTCTATGGGGATGAAAAAGGTGACATTTGGCTGCAAAAAAATATTATTTTGGGTAAGTTTTTTTTTGTACTTTTAAGTAATATAGGAAGTTGATTTTGATACCAAACTTTGTCCCCCGACCTCTAGTTACAGCATGCAAATTACATGTAATATTTTAATATATTTACTGCCTGCGGTATCCAATTTAAGATGCGACAGAAAGCGTCTTAATTTCGCTCTCAACCCGTGCATATGACCCAGGGAGGGTCCCTGAGTCAATAATAGGTTATGCCTGTGTATAGCCTATCCATGTAAGTAGTGTTGCTGCCTGACCTGAGTTCATACATGGTCTGTGCGGCACAGAGCGCCTTGCCGCGCGGGGTCTCCATCTCAGTGTGCAGCAGCTGCTGCACGTTGTACTTGATGTTGGTGGGGGGACTGTCGTACTCCAACGCCTGCAGCACAACAAGGGCAACCTTTGTACACCTCACACTGTTCACCTTTCAGACATATCCCTCAGTCCATCTTATCCCCCCCCCCTCTAAGGTCTTTGACTATCAAAGGGGAGCATAGTGATTAAATTCATGATTCCCTTTTGTCGGCATGATGCACCGTGCCGAAAATCGGTCAGGAATTGGTCGGCACTGCATTGATGCTTCATGACTAATGAACATGTTCAAGAACAGGGGTGTGAAATGAAAAAAGTGATTTCCGCTGAAGATGCTGTTTGAAGTGACGCTGTGACTCCAAACCCTTGCAAATTATATACATTTACATTACTAGGGGGGTTTGGGGCATGCCCCCCAAGAAAATTTTGAAAATCTAGAAGCAGAATGGTGAAATTTCATGTATTTTGGTGTTCTGGTTTGACAATACTTCCAAGTCCCCCCCCCCTACATAAAGGGGAAATAAATTTCTCATTGGATCCGGACAAATCTCAGGAACTGTCCCTGTGATGATAAAAAACGCGGATTTCCGCGTTTCCGCGGAGATTTCACACCCCTGAGAAGACAAAGTTGAAACGCATCTTAACGTGATACTGTTGCATCTGCAGGGTCTATCAATAACGTAGTCCTAAATTAATCCAGTCTCTTGAATTGAGACACATTATAGTGAACGATATATATGTACATTTGTAGTACTCCTCCATTCCTTCCCCCATTGAAATATGTAACTCTACAAATATAACGTCTAGCTGACTGTGCCTTACATATTTCATGTAGAGTTTACACGTGTCGTGTATGGGTACGGGCCCGGCGGCCCTGAAGATGGACGGGTCCCACTGTGCAGAGCGGGCCAGCATGACGGCCGCCGCCCCACAGCTGGTCCGGAACTTCTCTATGTCCTCATACTTCTGTATCTGATGTTTAGAGCCGCCACTGTAAAGTCAAAACAAAATTATTAATGCTACCTACAAGTCCATCCATAACTTTTATTACCTTGTTGATCAACAGAACAGTGCAGACCCACTTAGATCCACGCAGCAGTCCGTGACAGTGGGGAGGTACCGAGCACTCAGTAGGTATATTGGGAGATGAGGGCACAAAGACCCGTTGCCATGGGGGCTTGATGATGCTGACATTAGTAACGGGGAGTACTCCTTGAGCCATCCTTACCAATAGGGGAGATAAAGCACCCCTTATAGCAGTATCAACACGGTAACGGAGGCCCACTTACTTGGCTATCACGGGGAGCGTGGTTGTTTCGGCTATAAGGCGGATGACGTCGTTGTGGTTCGGGTGTCGGGGTCGTTCCTCTCGGTACCGTCCGTGTACGGCCACCGCCGACACACCCGTCCCCTCCAACATCTTCACAAACGCCATCGTCTCCTCTATCTGAATGGTGCATATGCATTTATTATACAAGATTGGTGGTAATTCAATAGATAAGTTTTCTCATGAGAAGATTATGATTCTGAGTTTCAGAAATGATTCTAATGAGCAGGTCTTAGATATATGTGTAAGGAGCATTGGAGTAGGTGATCAGAAACGGTCTTTAATATGAATTTTTAGTCCAAACAATATCGGACATAATTTAGATATTCTTCAATAATCAGGAAATGCGTGTAGGTTGCATTATGATTATATCCTACTTTGTTGATCACCTAGCTGTACACTTTAAAACTGCAATTTGTGAGATCCTTGATTACACTTGGGTTGATTTATAGACAGTAAGACTCACAGTAGGCAGGATCCTCATCTTACACGTTACCGGGATGGACAAATTATTCACTAATGTGGTCAGGATCTACAACATAGGACATCAATTTGTGTTAATTGGCAACTGGTTCCTATCATTAATATAAGATTAATCGAGTACTTACCATTTATATAAGTATGAAGATTAATCGTTGTTCTTCGAGAGACAGATAAACATATCTGTGGAGTACACAGGAGAGGTAGCGTCACTTCCGGTAGTCAGATTAGCGCCCACTTGCAGTGAATCTTTTGCTGAAAGTAAAACATCTGGAAATAGTACACAGTAGTGCTCTTTTTACTTAGTCTAAATAGCACCCTTATGAGTAGGTGAGAGATTATACCGCTAGTAGTAATCTTCTTCATCCTGGGGATGGATGGGTGGGCCTGTGTACTCCACAGATATGTTTATCTGTCTCTCGAAGAACAACGATTAATCTTCATACTTATATAAATGGTAAGTACTCGATTAATCTTATATTCTTCTTCGCGACAGAAAACATTCTGCTGGACACAGGAGACTTCAAAGTTCAGCTAGATTCACTGCTTATTTCCCATAATGTTACTCTCCCATAAAGGACTGTAACTTCTCATATAGGATAACAGAAAATAGATACTTTATTTCACCTAAAGGTGATGTTCTATTGCCTTGTGATATGGTTTTGACTAGGTTGCATGACATTTTGCTATATAGCAAAGAAGGCATAACTGCCATACAGTTCACCACAGCTGTGGCAGTGTATTTGTCCATCATAGAAAAAGTTTTATCACATACAGATACTGCTGCCTCTAGTAAGGCTTATGACTATGATCAGCCAATAGAGTTCATACAAACTATCGTTACGGCAAAAGGGCCAAAATTCTCCTCTTTTGAGGTGTATCTTTTCCCCCAAAAAGGCTCTGAAAATGTTGTTCCCAGCTACTCGATAGAGTCCTCCAGGAGGATCCTGGCTAGCGTCTTGGGAGGCTTGGGGTTCTCGATAGGCTTGTTGTAGTGCTTATCCATGGTCTTGGCACCTTTCCAAGACCCATGTCTAAGCAAAACAGCAGTCGATACACCGAGTCTCCCTCCCGCAGAGGTGCTGGCACCCCTGGTGGAGTGAGCTCGGTATACCCTGGTGTCCACCCCAGGTGCGGAAAGCACCGCAAGGACCCATCTCTTTGATGAGTCCTGCCCAATCTCGCCAAATGGCTTGCGGAAGGACAAGAAGAGCGAGTGTTTCCTTCGCCCTTCCTTGTCCAACCTGACTGGCTCCGTGACCCGCACGTAACGTTTCAGGGCACAGACGACGCACAGAGTCTCCTCCTCGTGGAACGGTTCCAGGACCAGTTCTTTGAGGGGTTCCCCCCGTACGCGCTGTTTTCATCAGACCCTTCAGAACGAGACGCGCAGACCCCGAATCCAGCCAAGTCAGATTGCGGAGATCAAGCGCTGGGATGACCTGGCCTCTTTGGCCCGACACCAGCAGAATCAGCATCGTTAGCTTGAACCCCAAGAACTGGGTGGACAAGCCTTCATTGGCACCCCAACGCTGGAACATGCTGAACACCAGCCTAATATCCCAGAACTTGTTATATCTGGGAGAAGGGGGATTCCTTCTATAGGCGGTGCGGACGGCCCTGCACACCCAATAATGGGTGCCCATGGTCTTCCCGTTGTCAAGGTTTTTCACTAAAACCGACAACGCACATCTGGCAGCGTTAACAGTGCCAAAAGCCCTGCCCTTTCCCGAAAGCAAGCGGTGGAAACGACAAACCTCCAAAGTCGTGGTTGACAGCTGCAACGTGTATGTCATGATTGACAGCTGCAACGTGTACAACGTGGTTGACAGCTGCAACGTGTCGGCATGTTTGACAGCTGCAAGGTCTATGACGTGTTTAACAGCTGCAACATCTACATCGTTATAGACAGATGCAACATCCTGGTTGACGGCTGCAACTTCTAAGACGTGATTGACAGCTGCAACGTCTAAGACGTGATTGACAGCTGCAACGTGTACGACGTGATTGACAGCTGACGTGTTTACAATATAAATGTCATCTGCAACGTCTACTACTTGATTGACATCACATGTTTGCCGGCGGATTGACAGCTGCAACGTCTAGGACGTTATTGACAGATGCAATGTCTACGACATGGTTGACATCTGCAACGTCTATGACATGGTTGACATCTGCAACATCTTCTACGTGATTGACAGCTGCAACATGTACAACATGATTGGCAGCTGCAACGTGTACGATGTGATTGACACCTGCAACATGTATGACGTGATTGACCGCTGCAACGTGTACGACATGTTTGACAGCTGCAAGGTCTACGTGTTTGACAGCTGCAACGTCTACGACGTGATTGACAGCTGTAATATCTACGCCATAGAATGTCGTCTGCAATATCTACAACATGATTGACAGTTTCAATGTCTGCCACGTAATTTACAGCTGTAGCGTTTACAACATGAGAGAGAGCTGCATCATCAACAAATGTGATTCACAGCTGCTACATTTACCACGTGATTGACATCTGCAACATGTGCGACTTACAGCTGCAACGTCTACAACATGATTGGCAGTTGCAATAGCTACTACCTGAGTGACACCTATATCATCTACAACATAATTGACAGCTGCAACTTGCTTGACAGCTGCAAATGTCTTTATCGTGAGTGATAGCGGTAAAGTCTACAACATGATTGGCAGCTGCAACGTCTATGACGTGATTGACAGCTGCAATGTCTACAATGTAATTGACACCTGCAACATCTGCGACTTGCTTGACAGGTGCAAACGTCTACTTCATGAATGACAGCGGCAACGTCTACAACATGATTGACAGCTGCAACTGAATGATACCCCAAAACAAAGAGGTACAAAACCCTAACCAGGTAAAGTGCACTCAAGTATCCACAACTCTTAAGTGATCCAAAATTGTGGGTCTTTTCGGAAACTAGTCCAAACCAAATACAAAAGCGGACAGCGGCTGCGTCTGTGACGTGGATGAGGGCTTAGACAATTGGATACATAAGAGTATATTGTCAACTGTAACATCTACGACGTGATGGGCAGCTGCAACGTCTACGACCTGATTTCCAGCTGCAACGTCTACGACCTGATTGTCAGCTGCAACGTCTACAACCTGATGGCCAGCTGCAACGTCTACGGCCTGATTGTCAGCTGCAACGTCTAAGACGTGATTGACAGCTGCACCTTCTACGACGTGATTGTCAGCGGCAACATCTACGACGTGATTGACAGCTGCAACGTCTACGACGATTTGACATGCAATCGTCTATGACGTGATTGACAGCTGCTATGTCTACGACATGATTGACAGCTGTAACGTCTACGACGTGATTGACAGCTGCAAATTCTACAACATAATTTACAACTGCAACGTCTACGACGTGATTGACAGCTGCAAAGTCTACAACGTGAATGACAGCTGCAACGTCTACGACGTGATTGACAGCTGCAACGTCTACGACTTGAAAGACAGCTGCAACGTCTACGACGTGATTGACAGCTGCAACGTCTATGACTTGAAAGACAGCTGCAACGTCTACGACGTGATTGACAGCTGCAACGTCTACGACTTGAAAGACAGCTGCAACGTCTATGTCCTTATTGACAGCTGCAACGTCTACAGCGTGATTGGCAGCTGCAACGTCTACTACGTGATTGACAGCTGCAACGTCTACAACGTGATTTACAGCTGCAACGTCTACAGCGTGCGCACCGGCGGCTACAACTCTCTTGAGCGCCAGCGGCTATGTATTTTATGTGAGCTCCAGCGGCTACGCCTCAGACGTGAGCGCCAGCAGCTACATCTGCGAAGTCCTAGAAGAACATAGTCTTAATGTGCGCCAGCTGATATCGAGGCCAGCATCTATGCCTCCAACATGAGCGCCAGCAGCTATGTCTGCGACATCCCTAACATAGACTGGATGTGCGCCAGCTAGTATCAAGCGTCAGTGGCTAGATCTAGGGCAAGATTGGCATCAACAATAACGCCATCAATGTGAGCATCATTAACGTGAGACCATTAATGTGAGCAACAGCTGCCACATCTGGGATGCGAGCAACATCGCCTGCTTGTGGGACGCGAGCGCCAGCGGCCACGTCTGGAACGAGAGCGCCAGCGGCCACGTCTGGGATGCGAGCTGCTATGTCTACTACATGATTGACAGCTGCAACGTCTACGACGTGATTTACAGCTGCAAAGTCTACAACTTGATTGACAGCTGCAACGCCTACAACGTGATTGACTGCTGCAAAGCCTACAATGTGATTGACAGCTGCAACGTCTACAACGTGAGTGACAGCTTCAACGTCTACGACGTGATGGACAGCTGCAGCATCTACGACGTGATTAACCGCTGCAACGTCTACGATGTGAGAGCCAGCTGCAACATCTACAACGTGATTGACAGCTGCAACATCTACAACGTGATTGACAGCTGCAACATTTACAACGTGATTGACATCTGTAACGTCTACGACGTGATTGACAGCTGCAACGTCTACGACGTGAAAGACAGCTGCAACGTCTATGACCTTATTGACAGCTGCAACGTCTTCAACGTGATTGGCAGCTGCAAGTTCTACAACGTGATTGACAGCTGCAACGTCTACAACGTGATTGACAGCTGCAACGTCTACAACGTGCGCACCAGCGGCTACAACTCTCTTGAGCGACAGCGGCTATGTCTGCGACATCCCTTATATAGACTGAATGTGCGCCAGCTAGTATCAAGCGTCAGCGGCTAGGTCTAGGGCATGATTGGCATCAACAAGACCGCCATCAATGTGATCATCATTAACGTGAGACCATTAATGTGATCAACATCGCCTACGTCTGGGATGCGAGCAACATCGCCTACGTCAGGGATGCGAGCGCCAGCGGCCACGTCTGGGACGCGAGCGCCAGCGGCCACATCTGGAACGAGAGCGCCAGCGGCCATGTCTGGGACGCGAGCGCCAGTGGTCACGTCTGGGACGCTAGCGCCAGCGGCCACGTCTGCGACGCCAGCGTCTCCTATATGAGGATCAGCTGCAACGTCTACGCCGTGATTGACAGCTGCAACGTCTACGCCGTGATTGTCAGAGGCAACGTCTATGACGTGACTGACAGCGACGTCTGTGACGTGAAACCCAAGGAATTTTTGGGCATAAGGTGTGGGTCTTTTTGGAAACTAGTCCAAACCCAAGGTACCTCCACATGAGTTAAGTCATCTTGATGTTCAAATCAAAGAGACATGTGTGCTAATAGTGTTTTAAGGTGGGGATTAAAACACAAGGCCAAAGAAATTTTCGGCATAAGGTATAGGTATTTTGTGTTACCAGTCACAAACCCTAAGCACATAAATGAGACCCTATAAAAGGTGGACCAGTTAAGTCTCTTTGTGTTTTCATTTCACAACAACACAAACTTCTTAAATGCCTAACTCAAGGAATTTTTCGGCATAAGGTATGGGTAAACTTGTGTATTCAACACAAGCACTCAGTGTGGATCAGTATCAACACAACTGAGTTATTTAATGCCTCAAAGAAATTTTGGGCATAAGGTATATGTCTTGGTAAGGACTGGTCCAAACATGTACAAAGTACAACAAGACACACCTGACACTGACTTGACAGTTCACCTCACTCAAGTCTGTATGAGTGGAGAACAACCTCAAATGTCATTCTTCTATAACTGAGTTATAAAAGAATAACTGAGGTGTCAACTACAAAGTAGCAAGCAAAGCTTTAAGTGTCTTGACTTCAACCAATATCTAGAGTCTGTCAAGCTGTATGACAGGTAGTAGTAGATATTATTCTGTCTTTGACCTATGCATAAGACAGTGGTAAGTCCTTCCTGGTTCTTTATTTTAAAAGTGTATTCACTAATAAAACAGAGATCTACAGTGTTTAATAGGATAAATTTCTATCTCTGCAGATATGAATTTGTCCCATCACAATTTTATTCCTTATGAAGGCTCGTTTCGCTATTGAAACATTCCTCAACAAATGAAGCAGCAGTACTGCACTGTGAGCCAACATAACAAATAAAAAGCCAACATAAATCAGTGACTCAGTCAGAAATCCAAGATGGATGACTGGTCTTGCTGAATCATGCCAGCCCCTAGCAGCAACTAAGCTCTACACAATCTAAACTCCAATTTTCCACTATAACTGGATGACAAAATCCATATTATTGTGAAAACTGAACTATAATTGCACATTTGAGAAAATTGCACTTTATCTGGATGACCATTCATCCCAATTTCCGAAAATCCCCAATTTTCGCCCACCGGCGGATTTTCAATCAAATTTGCGGTCACATTCCTGGCAATCTGAAGAAAAATAGACATCAACAACAGGTTGTTTTCTCAAAGGTGCAAATATATGTAAAAAGGAAAGTTACAAATAAGTTCTTACCTGCCAAATTCCTCCAAATAAGTATGTGATTGCTGCTTCTAGTGGGCACACTTCTTTCCTCTCGGATTCCGCGCTTAAATCTGACTACCGGAAGTGACGCTACCTCTCCTGTGTCCAGCAGAATGTTTTCTGTCGCGAAGAAGAATATATGAGTATCGTAAATTCGTAAATAACTAACACCTGGGGTTTGGTTCTTGTACAACTCGCAGGTCGTACGTGAGACTTTACATCAAACTCAAGTTAACTACAAACGTCTCTTAATTGGTGAGTTTCTTTATTCAAGTACCATAATATGTTGTAAAAAGCGAGGTCAGATTTGTTTTAAATCATTATATGACTACAATAGTACATGTACAGTACTTACATCCTTAACGATGTCTGGTGTACTCAGTAAAGCTGCCCCCATGCCTCCCTGAAACAAACAAATTGATGATATCAAAACGATTATTTAAGTACCAATTCGTTTTGGGATAAATTCAATGCGTTCATGTTCATCCTTTATCGATTAGTAATGGAGATATATAAAACTTATGCAAGTAAGATGTACGTGAGTAATATTACCAAAGTAGAATATTCCTTAGGGCAGCCCATGTTCAGGTCAATCGCAGCTACGTCATTTTCACTGTGCGCAAAACAAAACATAAGTCATCAAAAGTTGATTAAAGAAAAAAAGTGTTCTGTTAATACTATAACACGAACTTAATTCAATTTTTTTTTGTGTGTGTGTGTGTGTGTTTTTTTTTGTGATACGCAAAAATCTAGGCGTACATTTATAAGGAAAGTATTCTATTCCGATCATTGTACCGGTATACCTTTGCTGTACTTGTTAAAGGTAAATGACATTTTTACTTACACCATCTTAGCAACCTTCAATGCACGTTGAGCATCAGCGGTTCCCTGAATCATCGAGAATGATATGTTCTTCATACAATGAAATGTACCATATTACATGCAAGTACTACTTAAATAAATATAATTACCGTAGATCTAATCACACTTTGTCAATATACTGCGCTTGAATGTAAAGCTATTTCATTTTTTTAAATTGCAAATGTATAATGATAACCCGGTATACAATTATCAATCAAAAATTGAATGTGTCGAGGAATAGAAAGAGATACTTACAATTTGAAACACAACGTAGTCTTTTTCCTTTGGGCATGTTCTGAAGGTGACTGAATCATCATCCATGACAAAGTCTACCGTACCCAACATGGCTGCAAGATGAAGCGGAAAACACGTCACATTCTCACGTGATAACACGAGAATGTCAACACCAAATAAGCTTTGGTGAACAACCCAGAGGTTAATGGATGGCTACCATCAGTACGATTTTAGAGAGATGAAAAGTAAAACACTAATGTACGATTTGCTTGAAACTAAAATATTTCATATTATGAATGTGATTCTTTCTTTCAAATGATCTCTAAAAAATTAAATTCCTAAACTGCTCGTGTCGGTAGGTTTGTAAGTCTCTTGACGGCTGCTTATGATAAAGGATTGGAACTTCTAGAAAAAGGAAACTTACGATTTTTGACTCTCTTGCTTTTGAGCATTCTAAGATCAATGATCTCCTGCAAAGACAATTGTGAAACATATTATTGAAGATTGAGAGTGCAAATTGCAATTTATATCACAGTTGACTCAGGGTGCTTAAGTGATTGAATTGCTTTGATTGAAATGTGTTTGTATGAAAGACAAAACAATCGGGGGAAAAAGTTTGCTTGAACTGAGTTTGTATGAAAGAACTTCAAAGTGTTTGAAGGCAAATTTGTACTTCATATTCAGATATGCCGATACAAATGAAATACCGTAAATTCTCGCGTACTACCCGCGGGTTGTACGCAAACCAAACTCAGTTTCCATTTGATACCAAACATGCCTATATAGGGTGCGGGTTATACGAGGGTTTTTATTGCTATAGAACAGTACTAAAATTGAAATTTTCAGATCCAAAAACGGGTTATAGGATTCTCCTGAGTTAGGGGTGCGGGTTATACGCGAGATGCGGGTAGTACGCGGGAATTTACAGTAGATGGTAATCTTGTACTCGTAGTTCAGACAGTGGAAAGAAAACCCCACAATTTATAGGAAGTGCTTACTATGGCTGCATGTTGTTTTTTTGGTTGATTTTTTCTGTTTTAACTCCAAGTACCGTTGCATTAGATATCCAATGAACGAGAACGGTCTTTGCCTCTATAAAATATCTTACCTCGGTATACACGAGGTCTGCTCCATAGTCGAGTGCCACCAGGCGGGTTGGCAGCGTCCCGATCCGCACCATTGGCGCCAGCACCAACTTATTCTGGTAATCTAGGGTCCGCTTTGTAGCAGGCATCTGTAATGTGTGAAACATACATGTTACGGTCATGATTACTATGTCTTGGACATGTATCAGTTACCGGTATTATAATTTCTAATAGGCAGAGTGACTTTAATTTTCGGTATGGCTGATGGTCGGTAGTGTGGACAGTATGGTACACAAAGTGTACCTCCAGAGAGAAGCCCACCTCCAGAGAATCAGATACACTGAGTCTGATCAGGAAAACGAACAGACACAGGGGAATGCATGCCGAATATCTAGAAGCCCCCCCCCCCTCCTCCCATCGAGCAACTATTTGGGGAATTGCCTAATTAGGAAGACGAAGTGGTGATTATTAAACAAAGAGGGGTGACCATACTTTCATTTCTGCCCGAGGTTTTCTAAGTAGTCTCAACTTTGCCACCCTGCCGAAAGAGAGCCATTAGATATAGGGGCCTATTTATAACAGTCCAATTGCTAATGCCTTCTAAAACACCTGTAGTGTTGGTATCCGGTCAACTTGTAGTCACGGCGAGACTCTACTGTGTGGAGCACCTATCAGCATCTAAGCGATCACTTGTTTTGAGCCTGTACAACTAGTCAAATTGATGATGGTTGCTGTTCCAGGGAGATTAGAGAAAAAAAATAAAGCTAATGAAAATCCACGGGCAGATTCTGGGCTTTCTGCTGTGTCAGACACCCTCACCAATCGACTGTTTGGACTATCTAAATGATATAAAATCACAATAAAAAGTAATTTCCCACACTACTCCGACTGTTACAGTCACTGTACGGTGTCCACTTATGTCGTTTTGGAAATTTTCTGAATTATTTTTTATAAAACCAGAGCCTAGAAGCATCCATGTCTCTGATAAAACCCTGCAAATAAAAATTGCCCACAAAATGGGGGAAGTCTGAAAGTGGAACATTTTGGTGAAAAAACTGACATTTTGGTGGAAAAGTGACCCTCGCTAGAGCGATTTTGTTGAAACTATCATGTAATCATAGACCCTTCAAGCCTACTGACAGTGAACGGCCTACTAGTACTGACACATTCACATTGGGGGCCGTCCATTAATTACATACGCATGAAAAGGGGGTGGGGGGGGGGGTCAGGCCAAATGCGTACAGATGCGTACAGGGGGGGTGGGGGGGTCTAGGCCCATTTTGGCATACGCATTGTGTACGCATAAGGCCGATTTTATTGGTCATTTTAGTCTACAATTGGTACCTTTTTTGGTACAAATGTCCAAACAAATTTTGGAAATTTTCTTTTGGATTTTCCAAACATGCCAAATACTTTTTGACACCCCCCCTCCTACTAACTACCCATAATGAAATCCCCCTGGTCCCCCCGGTCCCCCCGGGCCATTAAGTTCTGCTTTTGCAAATACCCTTCCCCATCTATAGCTTGACCAGCCATCCCCCCCCCCCTGAATCCCCCCCCCCCTCAGGGTATACGTTTGATAAGTGGGAAATTTGCCCTAACCAGTACTGTTGGTGTATGTACATGTTTTGAACAATAACATCCTAATACTTTTCTGATGCCGGGGGTGTAGGGCGTATTTCTCAATATCATGAGGAGAGGTATAGAATGCTTCTCTTCTTGAGGGGGGGGGGGGTGGAGCGAATATTTCTCAATATCATGGGGAGGGGGGGGGCGGCTAGCTGGTGGGGATGGTCAGGTGAAAACTAATGTACTTAGAAAATCCTCCTCCCCCTCCCCCTATTAAAAGATACACATCCTCAATAAAGGATTCCGTTCCTCCCCCTACATACGCACCTATTAACACTAAACACTAAAAGTTCCTCAATAAATTTGATAAGACCCCTTCATTTTACCAGTGGGGGGGGGGGGTAAAAGCTAAATGTGTATGTACGCATGGGAGGGGGGGGTAGTCCAAATGCGTCATGGTGCAACAGGGGGGTGGGGGGTCTATTTTGGTCAAAAATGTGCGTACGTAATTAATGGATGGCCCCTTTAGTGCCGTGGTCAGACGAGGTGACACGGTCTGACCAGGACTGTCACGGACAGGTGCGATTCACTGATTCAGCCACTAGCTAGACACTACCAATATTACTATACGGCTGTGAGGTATGGGGTTTTTCAGACTTACGCGAAATTGAAAGAGTCCAGAGTTATTTCTGTAAATTTGTCCTGAAGCTGAGTGCACGCACAGCAAACTGTATGGCACTGGGAGAACTAGGACGACTTAAGCTAGGCTGTATTGTCAAACAAAGGATAGTCAGTTTCTGGCATAGAATTGTATCTGGTAAAACAAGCAAGATTTCCCACATCATTTATAAAATTGTGCAGGACAGGCATATGATTGATGGCTTTCAGTCGCCGTGGCTCGCACATGTACAGGATAGTCTAAGCCAAAGTGGGCTTGGTAATCTTTTTGGTGATGAGGCTATAACTACATCACACAGCTTCATAAAAGCGACAGTGAAAAGAAGGCTCACTGACATAGAACACCAGGATTGGCACAGTACTGTTATGGACTCTGGCCACTGTTATAACTACAGGATATTTAAAAATGAGCTAAACCTTGACACATATCTAGTCAATCTTAATGCCAAAAATAGAACATGCCTGAGCAGATTCAGGTGTGGGAACCACAGTCTCCCAATCGTTACGGGAAGGTATAGCAAAGTTGAGCATTCAGAGAGAAAGTGCCCTTTATGTAAGAGTGGTGACATAGGAGATGAATTTCATTACATCTTTCACTGCAGCGCATTCGATCATGACAGATCGATTCTCCTCGCCAACAATATACCATCCCGCCCAAGCACTGTAACCATGGCTAATCTCTTCAAAAACAAAGACCCATTTGTCCTAATCAACCTATCAAAATTTTGTGCTACAATAATGGAAAAATTTAAACCCACAAAAAGGATACCACTTGCGAAAAAGGACAAGTCCAAGATTAGAAGATCTAAGCATAAGAAGACTGCACTAAGTTAAAGCTCTGCCAATCCTGGTTAATTATTCAATAAGAGTGGTGCTATTATCTCTTAATTATTCTCTCTTTGTTTTCATTGAATCACACTGTGTCACTGTCTTCGCACCTTTACTAGTCAACCTGGTGCTCATTGGTGCTGAAAAAGACAGAGAATCTCTATATAATTATTGGTGCTGCCAAATATACCTGGCCTACTCTACCTGATCCAAAGGTGGAACGTTCTATACTTATAGAAGCTCCTAACTTGCCAGTACTGTAAATTCTACCTAGTCAAATACTGAGTTCGCAAACTCTTAGCGTCTAGTATATAGATCTACGCATAACAGAGAGTGTATTGTAAACCTCATATATTTGTACCATAACTTTGTTGTACATACATCAGTGATGCCATTGTAACTATCGGCTGAATCTGATTTTCTCTCTTATTTTCTTTCCTTTACCTCGCAAGAGGATGTGAATAAACAAAAATTGAAATTGAAATTGAAATTGAAACTACCACTGGACACTCTGGCAATGCATCAAACAAACAATAACCAACTAGTAATGATATAAAGATACCTTTTGGGTCTGATTTCCTCCGTGATAGCCTAAAAACTGTTTTATAATCGCTTTCCAACTACTGAAGACAGATGAAACAACTTTCCTTGGGCGCTGACATCTTGGTTTTGGAAAAACACGGATTGCTAGTCAGCCAGATACTATGCAGCATTTATTTGATAATGCAATGGTAGCAACCCAATAATATACAATAACTAAGAATAAGAATAAATGTTAATATGTATTCTCTGTTTATCTAGCATACAACTAAGGGTATTCCATTAAATGAAAAATAAAATTCCTTTTTGGTTACTATTACAGATTTACGTTTTCCACTACAGCATCCCGTCATGCACTGCCCTCCATTTCCGCTTTGGCGGCTACAAAATTTGATCACGCCGGTCCTTTCGCTTTACAAAACACTCGTGGAGTAAATATAAGTATTCAAGGGAACTACTGAACCGTCAGAACGGTAGGTGTTGTTTCTTACCTTTGTGAATCTTTGATACAAATTAAAGTATTGTCGGACGTGGCGTATAGAGTGTGTTCTCCTTGTTACTTAGTGACAGTCACCTGAGGCTGAGGCTGAGACTCAGTGAGAGTGAGAATGGTCCTGTGAGTGTGAGATTTGAAGTTGAGAATACGTCTACGGTACGACTGGTAGTACTACCCGGTGCCCGGTAGTACGAGGCAGTAGACTAGTACATTTATTCTACCTACAACAATACGCAGGTTGTATATGTAAAGCACTGAACCTCATATGCTTGTTAGGGAGGATTCATTATTTATGGCAGGGGTGGGGGTGAGCGTTTGGCAAATCGAATACATCAAAAATAATTGCCCCCCCCCCTCGGAATAGGTTGAAAATCAAAGGCCCCCCCCTCTGAATAGGTTTTAAAAAAGCGCCCCCCCCCCCCCTCACCCTGGATCATTTTCAACTGTATTACAAAAACGATGTTGGTGTTTACTAATTGTATGCATTTAATCCTGGGAACTTTTTTACCTACAAATTACTACCTTTGTACTACATACATTTGTAAGGTGTTTTAATGTAAACGTCTCATGATACTTGCTGGTGAGTGATAATAGTCAAACCTCAGACACTCAATCACCATTGACTTACATTCCGTTGAGTTTAAGGCCCTCAGTGCTTATAAATTAGAAGCTCCCGTACCCTCAGTGCTTACATGAGGCCGGCGCTTTTTTGAAGACTGACAAATCGGGGCCAGACTATGTCTGGAACTGAAGAAGTGGTCCAAGTTAAAATAAACCTTGAATAAAAAAAAAAATTTAAAAAAAACAAAAACGGTGGGCTATTCTGAGTGTCAAAAGTGATGCAGTGAGAAATTTGCTGGGAGTTTGAGGAAATTTTTTGAAAATATTGAAGTAATTTGGTAGAATATAACACAGGCTGTTACCAAAATTCGCGACATTTCAACATACTAAATTCGCAGCATTTTTTGCGTAATACCCTTTTAAAAAAAGCCCCCCCTAAGAAAAGGGTAAAAAACAAAGGCCCCCCCCCCTTTGAATACCCCTAAAAAAATTTGCCCCCCCCCCCCCCCACCCCGGCCATAAATAATGAACCCTTCCTTAGCGGGGCGTACAACGGTGGTACGCCACGCTTATAAAGCCACTTGTGGATTGGTGGCGGACACTGTGTCATATGCCAATCGCGTGGCGTTTTACGTTAGTACTGCATGTACTATCATGTAGTAGCCACGGCTTGAGACTTGTCTGCCCGACAATACGTAGCCTCCGCTGATTTAATTACCACTTTGATCTAGAATCTGTGAGTGTCTGAACTTGGATGTGTATTGACCAGTGCCAGTGGCAGGAGCCTACACACCTATTGTTAATACTAGTATAAGTCTATATTAATGTGCATAACCAAGCTTGTGCTAATAGGTGGTTTGTTTGCCCCGCCTCCGTCACGGTAGGGGTGTTGCTCGTGTATAAACGGGTATGAGCACACACTCTTGCACCAGGAACGACTTTTCGGCCGCACCAATAGACTCTCACAGACTCACTCTGCTCCCATACCATGCACAGCATGAGCATAGGTATAGGAAACAGATCACTGTTGGTATCAGAGTCTGAGACAAGTCAGCCGCATGCCCCTCAATGTATTCCCATCCGTTTACCATCAACAAGACATTCCTAATATACAAATAGATCTGTAATCCTGGATTTGTTTGATGTCAACTCCACTCCTCTTGGGCACTCGTCCCATCACCACCCCCTGCTGCTGAAATCAAAACGTGTAACATACACTTATATTAACATGTAAGCAGGGTTCTCCACAGACTCAAAAATCACACCGTAAATTCTTGCGTAGAAGTAGTGGCTTATACAATCAGACCCAAGGTGCGGCTTATAGGATTCTCCCATAAAGCTGGGCATGAGGCTTATACAAGCAATCTATCGTACCACATCCAAAGCGAAGCAAAAAAGTATTTTCTTTTGGATAAAAAGCCCTAAAATTGCAATAACTTCTGTTCTAATTGATGGATTTTAAAAATTCAAAAACCTATAGAAAGCTAAAATGACACCGGCGGCGATTCTGGGGTAATTTGACGCCGGCGGCAATGAAAAGTACGCCGGCGGCCCGCCGGTGTCGTTACAGTGTGGGGAGAACCCTGATGTAAGTCATGTTTACACCATCGGGTCTGAGACCCGATCGACACTGGCCGAGGCTGCCCCCCCCCCCCCCCACCACCAACCCATCTGCTAACCCGCCCTTGCCCAACATGTTGAAATGTGAATATAGACTAGACCACATATGAGGGTAGTTTCGAATCAAGAATGTGTTTCCACCCTCCGAATTAACCAATTCAATTGGTTTCAATTCAATTTCACAACCAATAATTCAATGTCAATGAAATAATTCACACATTCAATCTTTCAACAAAACTTACCTCTATTTATCCTAATTGAATTCAATTAATCAATTCAATCAATTGAATAACACTAACCTTTAGTCAATTTCAATGTAAATCACATGGTCAATCTTTTTGATGCTGTCACTGCAAAAAAACAAAGAATTGTGAATAAAAGGAATATGCCTTGTTTTGCAGGCCTTACAATGGAGGTTGACGTGGGTGGGTTCAGCGACCTGGTGCAGCAGGCAGAGCAGCTGACGGCCGACATGGACAGCGGGGGCGAGCTGCCGCGTGTGGAGCGGAACCTGCACCAGATCATGGAGGCCGCCGCCCGCATGGCCACACGCACACCCCAGCTAGGACAGGACAGCTCAGACGTCAAAGCGTACGTTAAACACATTTTCTTTTCACAGTAGCAAGAGGTCAACGCTCATCCTTGTGACCGAAGTTGTAAAACCCCTTTTCTGGATTCTTTTATATTTTTCAGTCAGTCTCAATAGCAATGATCAGTTTATATAGTGTAGAGATATCATTTAGAGCAATCCTCATAACTGGGAGTTATCGACCAGAACTGGCCATCTCTGCGTTTCTAGTTAGAATACAAAGTCATGATACATGTAGATCCGTCAGATGCTAAATTCTAGGTCTAACTCATGAGTCATCTGAATTAGGTAAATCACAATAGAACTCTGCTTAACATTTTAAAGGTCGTTATTGTTGGGATCTCGTGGATATGACATTCAGAAAATATCCCAAAACCTGGAAGGTCTCAGCGCAGCTAAGACTTTTGAACCTCTTGAACCAGTCAGGGACACTGATATACAGGTACGTTATTTATTTAGTTACTTATTAATTAAAATGTGACTTTCTCCTTCCTGTCCCATACGACTTAGCTAAGAGTTTTAAGACAAATACATGTACTGGAGGATATAAAACAGTAATTGCATATTTGTTGATGGATCACAGAAAAAGGACGGTTTCATTCAATACTTTTAATACTGTATCATGAACGGTTCCTTTGTAGGGATTCCTGAAGAATGAACGGGAGAATGCACTGCTGTCGGCCATTGAACAGACAAGGAAAAATGTAAATATCCCTCGTCATGAATGTATGTATGACATGTCCTTTGATATTATGAATGCTTTTGAAATCTTTCAAGTAAATTTATTACATCTGTCAGTTATGTTTCTCTTTTTTATTACCGTAATACTGTCAGATACGATTGGTATCCGGTCATGTGGTTTCCAATCTCACATTCCAGACTTTCACAGAACTAGAGCGCCGCCACTGGGAGAGTATGGAGAACGAGTGGGAACGTGAAAAACAGCGCATCCTTAACGCACTCGCTGGTACCACTGGAGACGCACTCGACTTCCCACAAGACACAGAAGTAAGTCAGACCAACCTGTGTCTTCATGCAGTCACTAAAGCATGCAGTTGTTTTATGCACCAAAATAGTGGAGATAACATCAACTATTTATCAAGGAATATTAGATTAAGATCAAATTTAGTGATCTTGTTTTGTTTATAGAAGGCTAAAAGAACTGTTCTGTTTTTTTTTCTAGCAAATGGTGGGAGACAGCATCTCTATGGGAGGCCGCAGTACGATGGATGCTAACGAGATGGCGTATGCACGTCAGGTGTACCTGTACAACGACCAGGTGGTGCAGGGCGGGGTGCCGCCTAATCTCTGTCACATGTTCACCGACATCGCCAACAGCATGGACGACAAGGTAGCTGCGTCCTGTCCTCTAGTATTCAGGCTGTAAAGCAACCAGATTGCTGATGTAGAACTATGCTCAAGTGGTTATAGATAAAACATATATGGTTTACAGTTCCTCCTGATCATGGATGTTAACCACTCAGCTCTCCCTCGCTAATATCTGCTTTACAATCCCCACCTCAGAACGTTGCTGAGTTGTGGACCATGGTGAGCTACATGACGGAAGTGCCACTAGGACTGGAGAAAGACTTGGCTACGGCACGGACCTCCGATAAGGTTATGGCGGCCTTCGTTCAGAAAGCTATGCGGTACCTTGAACAAACGTAAGCATTTGAATAAATACTTGAGTTTTGTCTAGATTCTAATTGGCAGTACGACATTTCTTTCTGAGTATCTAGATCTAAAATTTGATGAGACAATCTATGTCAGATCAGCGAGGTATCGAGATATTGTAGGGTTATTCTGTGTTGCCTATTAAAATATGGCAAAACATCGTAAAAAGTATTTTCAGATGTATGCATTTAATATACAAAATGTTTGATGTCTAAGTATTGATGGTTGCTTTCTGGCTGTAGGTATGTGAAGTACATCACGACAAGTATCTACGGTAACCTGCAGCAGGCGCAGCTGGGCGGGGTGCCCGGCACCTACCACCTGGTGCGCAGCTTCCTCAACGTGCAGCTACCCGGCGCCGCCCCCGGCCTCGAGGTAACACCTTAATGCAACCTTCTCTCTGTTGAACCCATAGTGAAACATTACCGTATTCAACGTTATAAGCGCCCTCCCCCTAATAAGCTCCCCTCCCCTTGTTGGGGAATTTTTAGACTCGAACAAAGGCTCAATTCTCCCGATTTTTGAGATAATTAAACTCTTAAGTACTTAAAACGCCATAAAAATAATTTTATATACGCCCAGGGCGCTTATTACGTCAAATACGGTAGTCTTTAACCCTCTGAGCCTAAAGGGCCACATAGTGTGTTAAGGTGCTCTGCCACTTTTTCATCGTGATGCGTGGATGCACCCTCGGTGACTAACACGCCAGGGCTGCATTCATGCATCAGGATGAAAAAGGGCATAGCACATTAAAGCCTTGTGCGACCCTTACAGGGTAAAGATGAACATGTACCGTTTTCTGTTTGGTATTTGTGGACGCAATTTATTCATGATTCGTCCGTGTACTTTCAGGACGGTTTGGTGGAGGGACACCCGGTGTGGGCCATGCTGTACTACTGTATCCGCTGTGGTGACATGCGCGCCGCACAACAAGTCATTGAGTCTGCCGCGTAAGATCTTTTTCCTCTATTGAAAACATCTAAATCTAAGGATAGAATTAAAGGATATAACTACAGACATCTCAGCTTTCAATTACGAGCGCTGACTGGTGATTTTGATGAAAAGCGTACCACTACAGTGCCCATGAAAATCTTTATTTGGGAAACAGTAAATCAATGCTTTGGTCAAGTTATTTTTCTGTGATAATATAAATCACTATACATATCTAGACTGCCCCCTCATGCTGATGGTTGTGTCCTTGATGTTTCCTCCAGGGGCCACCTCGGGGACTTCCCGGCTTACCTACAGGAGTACATGAGGAGTGACGAGCGCAGGTAAGGTGTTAGACAGTTTACATGTACTACTGTCGAGGGGCTGCATGGTGCGCTCCTCCATGATGCACTCCCATACTAAGCACTCCTATCTGAGATGCACCGAGTGACCTGAGGGTACACTCAAGTGGCTGGTGTGGGGAATCCCCACAGGAGGGTGGTACAGCCTGGCACACTCACAGTAAACATACTGGAGGAGTGGTGACAGGTGTCCAGGGTGTTCCTCCTCTCCTGTCACACAGCCCCCCGCAGGGTGGATGGGTGACAGGAGGACCAGTCTATTTACATGTATAGACTGATGGATGACTCCGGGTCCTCAGCCTGACAGGGCTGAGGAGTATAAATAGCCTCTGGATCCTCAAGAGGGTGCGTTATCCCACCAGGAGGCTGGGACCCACACTAGTGCTGCTGCTGTAACCAAGATGCCTGGAGTAGGGCTAGGGGCTGGGTGCTCCTACCCTACCTCCTTGTAGACATACATGTGAGGTGGCACTCACCCTGTATACTACCTCTACTCTGTGACTACAATAAAGCTGGATATCAACTCTAGTCTATTATGTCTCCTTGTCGGATCATCTACACTAAATGACCTCTCGACACTACTCTGACAGGAACCGGGGCCAAGGACTTCATATTAACTAGTTTGGTGTATGAATGAAAGATGATTACTACATATTTAAGCTGGGAGAATGGTGGAAACTGCGGGAGCTGGAAAAAATGGACATGTTGAAATGAAGGCACCTCATTTTGAAGGAAAACCTAGGAAAAGCAGATCTACACTATCATGATGAATTTGGGTGACAAAAAAGACACATATTCTAGTAAACAATACAGAAAATACACTCTAGTCACAGGTCAGCACTATGAATAATAATGTGTAGAATAAAGGATTACCTAACTCACCAAGACTATCAAACGCTGGAGCTTGTCAACAATACAGATAAACGTCTTCTCAGGTTGGAAGTTTCCCGCCACACTACTATAACTAAATTTGCTCTTAAAAGTTCCAAATACAGAAGTTGATTTTCTGTTTATACTGGGTATGTGGGTTTCTCTCTGTTTTCACGTCTGATTTTATTCCACAGGTTAAGTCACAACAGCGAAACTAAACTGCGACTACAGTACAAGCGTTCAGTCCGGAATAGCACAGACCCTTACAAAAGGTAAATGCTGATGAAAGAATGTTAATCTTGTACCATACTGAACGATGCCTTTAGCTGCTCACATGTGCGTCTATAGTAATTATTCGTGAAGTTCAAAGTAAGCAAACATTGGCATCATTTTGAAGCGCAACAGAGATACCACTTTTCCTGCATTTGTGGGAATTCCTACTTATCCCCTGTGATTACCATATGATGTTTCATTTCCTGTATATTTCTTTCAACAAAGTTGCTGTTTGTTGCCCAGTTAGTAGGCCTAGTTGTTGGGTACCTAGTTAGTACAAGGTGCGACCCGTATGTTTACAGAGCGGTGTTCTGCGTGATCGGGCGCTGTGACCCTAAGGACGACCACACGGAGGTGGCAGACAAGATAGACGACTACCTGTGGGTCAAACTCAGCCAGTTGTCGTACGACGACGACAGCATGTCGTCTGCCGACCACCTCACGCTGCCCCAGCTACAGACCATGCTGCTGGAGGAGTACGGTAGGTGGTCAACCCGGGCCGCAGAGTGCTGTTACGCACAATGCCTTTGTCGTCACGATACATTAATGCAGCCTTTGGGGTAACTTACCCGTTTTCATGCATCATTCCGACTACGATATGGATACACCCCCTAAGGAAATGCATTAAAAGGGTTAGATATGGGGATGCGAAATGGGGAAATGGTGGAAATGTAGGAGACAAAGGACAAAAGACAAGTCGGCATTCTCTTTCGAAATAATAACACATATTTAAGTTTAAATGTTACTATTGGTCCTATATATGTTGTGGTTTCCCGCAGTAATTGCATGATTTGTTTGTGCGTGCAGGTGAGAGTCACTTCAGTGCGTACCAGCAGCCGTTCCTCTACTTCCAAGTGCTGCTGCTGACAGCGCAGTTTGAGGCAGCCATCGAGTTCATGTCGCGCATAGAGCGCCTCCGCTGTCACGTGGTGCATGTGGCACTCAGCCTCTACGAACTCAAGATGCTGCTGCAACCCTCCAGCATACAAGCACAACTCTGTACGTACCTAGTCTCAAACCTTGTTAGCATGTACCCACATGTAGGGCTTTAGAAATAGTGATTCAAAATAAGCAAACATTAACATAATTTTAAACAGAGATACTGCTTTTCCTGGTTAAATCTCACTCATCCTACAATGCAGCTCGGAATGTGACTAATTAACTTTGATAACAGAATGGGAAAAGTGAATCATAAATTAGTTTTTTGGAATATAGGAAGATTCTTTGAAAAACTAAAAGATAGAGTCAGATGTGAAGCTCTTCAATTTCGTGTTGTTTTATTGACACAATTATGTGTTATACACAATATTGTGGTGTTCAATTCATCACTCCTTAGGACTCCCTAAAACAACAAGTAAAACTTGATGCACTCTCATTTCAGTATCAAAAGAGCCATCAGACCCTACGCCACTACGTCGCCTGAACTTTGCCCGCCTAGTTATGATGTACACACGCAAGTTTGAGTCGACCGACCCGCGTGAGGCTCTCCACTACTTCTTCTTCTTAAACGCACTGAAGACGCCACAGGGAGAAAACCTCTTCATGTACTGTGTTAGCCAACTTGTTCGGGAAACCAGAGAGGTGGGAATCCTTATGTATCTGGTATTCTTCTAAATCCAAATAAAGAAAGTCGTAACTGAGCTAGAATATAGTCTGTTACAAACATCGGGACGGTGGGTAAATGGGTACCAACCTAGGATTTTATTCTTTAATGACTTTAAAATGTGAACTATAGAATAACTACTTAAGCAAAAGATTTGACAAATTTCCACTGTTTTCTCTTTGTCAGTTCGAGATGCTGCTCGGTCAGATCGGCAGAGACGGGTCCAGAAAGGTAAGTGTAGACATGGACGTCATTCTGCTACTAGCCTCTATTCTTAACCAAATATGAACAATATCAAGTCGAGTATATTCTAATGCAGTACTAGAAATAATACTAGTATAACAATTATTTTGTAGAACACTCTTTCATGAAATTGTCATGTACCCAATATAAACGCGTTTTTGTTGCAGCCTGGAGCCATAGACAAGTTCCATGCGGACACACAGCGGATCATTGAGCTGGTGGCACGGGACGCCGAGAACAAGGGCCTCACCGAGGACGCCGTCAAACTGTACGACCTGGCACAGGTAAAGCAGCCCTTATTTAGTACAAGTTTCACATTATAAGACTTATAGTCCACTATACATACAATTGTATATCCTAAAACATAAGAGAATAATTTTCCCCCAGACATTTACTGCTCTGTTTTGAACGTTATAATCTTTACCTGTTTGTGTTGATTTCAGAACCACGACAGAGTGTTACAGTTGATGAACAAACTTTTGACACAAGTCGTATCACAGCCACCGAGCCCACAGTCAACCAAGGACCGGTTACGACAAATGGCAATCAGCATAGCAGAAAGGTACCTTTGAATGAGCTACAGTATTTTCCGTATTTGACATGCATGGAGACCTTAACACAAAATCTTCAATATCAGAATACTAGTAGGCTATATAGGTTACACCTGTGATTCCCATAGATCTGTTGAGAAATGTTCTAAAGATCATTCAGGGGAGATTAATTTCTAGAGCGAAAGGGGAGAGTGAGAATCTTCATGGGTTTTGACTGAATCTAAAGTCTGAATAAATTTTTGGCCATATTGTTTATGTAAATGGAACGGTACTATGATAGCAATCCAGTCATTGACCCCCAACACCTCATGGTTCCAGATACCGGTCTCAGGGACATGAAGGGACGCGCCACACAACGAGTACCTTCTATTTGATGCTCGACCTGATGACCTTCTTTGACCTCTACCACACAGGCAAGACCGATGATGCCTACTCGGTAAGTCGGCATACTCTGTATGTCCAATCATCGCTCGCATCAAATGCCTCTGTCAGCCTCCGTTCCATGGGATGATGTGGTATTCCTGGAAAGTTCTTTTTGGGGTGCAGATAGAAGAAATAGTTTCCCTCAGTGTACACAATCCATTGACAATCTTGCTTCTTTTTTATTTTATTTTAGTGAGGCAACCCCTTTTTACATATGTGTCCTCGCACATACTTTAGTGTTTGAGATTTCATCCGCTGTTGGTGTTTCTTGTTACAGGTAATTGAGAACCTCAAACTGCTTCCGTTTAATGTGGAGTTCGTGGACCAGAAAGTAACAGCCTTCAAGCACTACACAGACGAGGTAAGCAGACAACTGTGTGGAGTCTAGGGAGTTGATGAAGCTTGTCTAATTTGTATTCAATGTAATAGGCCTAAGGCGAAGTATGCCCATGGTGGACTGCCATGTCCTTGTTACCTGTAGACTGCGTAAGCAAGCATCTCTGTTTCCGGCAAATATTGGATATGGAATTGGAAATATATTCTCCTTTTTTTGGTAAGCATTTAAGCTCCTTACCTAATGTAGCGGGATGGTAGCGTCTCGGGGCAGCCCCAGCTGCTGGACAGCGCTACCCACTTTGGCAGCTCAGGTATCGCCCTGGAGCGTTGCAGAAGCAGCATTCTCTACTTTGCCTGAATTGGTTTCTCTAAATACATAGCATGCTATGTGTCCTTTATTGATTAGGTACGGCGGAGTTTACCAGACATCCTTCTTGCGACAATGAACATCCTGCACACCCAATACAAGAACGCACGGAACGCCGGCATGCAGAGCCCGCTCGTAGGTAAAGGGCTCGGGGTTCTCCGCAAAGACGACGGCGGCAAAGAAAATGTAAGTCAATACAAAGTAGTAATATCTCTAAGAGTTTCTCGGACGGCCCACAGTAGTACTGTAGAATACCTCCTCATGTAACCCTGACATTGGGACAATATGTGGCCCACACTGAGGGTTGTTTCACGTGCAATGAATGTATGTTATAGAGACATTACTCATCCAAGGTAACAGGTGCAATCGCTGCTTTATTTGATGCAAAGCCGAAATACACAACACAATTACCATGTATTCTACATTTCAGTACATCAACTTCCTGCGGTCCCAGGCGCGGGCACTGATCACGTTTGCTGGCATGATTCCTTACCGGATGCCCGGGGACACCAACGCACGGCTCGTGCAGCTCGAGGTGCTCATGAACTGAGCTGCTCCACACATAGAGACAATGAGCAGCTCTAAACATAAAGACTTCTTACAAACATTGCCATTCGTGTAACTCGCTCAGCAAGCGGCTTAGCAAGAGAGCGCCCTGTGTGAACTGCATACTCAGATTGATCAAGGACCGAGTGGCTCAACAAGTTCTGTACAAAATGTATATGTGTTTGAGGCATTTGTCAACTGATTATTTTCACACAATTTCATGGAAGCATAGGAAGAACGATGGACATCATGTGTAAAAGTGTGTTGACAAAGTGGGAATCATATTCTTTGACTGCTATCCGAGCATGTTGTTACATTTGTATGTATGATTGTTGAAGATAGGCTGGAGTCACTTGGCACATTGTGGATGTTGCGATATTTGTAATACAGAAAGTATGTCCATTCATCAGGACAATGAAGCAGTTGGATTTATAACGATGTGGCAACGTCCGATGTACCATGGCTTGTCGCCACTGCCAGTAGAGACCAGTATGGTCACCAAGCTTAAGATACAGATTTATTTATGTACATAAAATATGATTAATAAAAGAAAATGTAAAACTGGGTTTAAGTCCTTAATTTTTCTTTCAAATGATACCTTTGTATAAATTTGCGGTGCTGTTGGAACTGTTGTAAGACTCGGCCCCATGTCTCGGGGCTTGCGTGACATGAGTACTTAGGGAGTGTTCAATTATAAATTACAGGGGGGGTGGTGAGATTTCGCACGGAGGCACGAAAATCTTTTACGCCCCCTCCTCGAGAGCGCGTGGAACGTTTCGTGCCCCCCCTCGCCGAAGGCCCCGAAAATTTCCCCCCCCCCCCTTTGAACTATAGTAACGCGCAGGCTTTTTTGCTAAAAAGGGGCTTAAATTTTTACGCCTCCCCCTCAAGAGGGGTCAGATTTTTTTACGCCCTCCCCCCTCAGGAGGGGTCGGAAATTTTTACCCCCCCCCCTGGAACTATTAAATGAACACTCCCTTACAGCCTGCCCCTACCAGAGTGTGACGTATAAGCCGCACTCAAACTTTGACAAATTCTGTAGGCCGCACACTGGGTCTGAGAATTGCTCAGCTAGTACTGAGGTATACTTCAGGGCTCAGATTAAAATCTGAATTCAGATCATTCGGTCTTCAAATTGGTCATTCTTGTGATTCGTCCAGATCCAATGAGAAATCTGTTTTAATTTATATATATGTACAAAATCTGAACAGACCAGAACGCCAAAATATATCAAGTTCCACCATTTTCCCTCCTGATTTTCAAAATTTCCTTGGGGGCATGCCCCCACCCCCACTTTAAATCACTAGTACATGATGAAAATCCCTAGCATAGATGAATACGATTCCTTTTTCTCAGTTCATAGGAATGTAATGCGAACATAATTCATAGGAATGTAATGCGGACATAATTTATTTCTTAAACTCAGTTTTGGTTGCGCCCATTAAAAGGTTGTCATTTGTTGCCCGATTCCCATAATTGAACAAACGCCATAATGTAAATGTAATGTGTATTTTAATGACCAGAACGCCAATTCTACAACAAAGTCGTGTCCACACAATTCAGATGGCTTCAACAGTGCTGCAGTTATCAAGTCCAGTCAGAGGAAGGTGTCATGGCAACAACTAAAATATACACAAAGAATACAAGGAAATATGACAATGCACATTTCCGTATGAGAAGAAAACATTTATTTACAATGTAGCAATTTTTAGATTCCTTTATAACATTTTGTAAGTTCATCAATATCCTGCATATTAGGGACGTTAAGTGCAATAATTCGGCGTATAAGTTTAAATAAATGGCAATCACAAGACAATTGAAACCGTTTTCAGTATCATTGGACTCAACATTTTAATAATATATCGGTGACAGATTTCTTCATACATTTTATTATGACAGTATTTTGAAGTCGAAATGTTGAGAAAACTACCCAGTATACAATGTGTAGGAATGGTTAGTGTAAAAAGCAATATATAAAATACGTCATGGACGGACATCTGATTTGTCGAATTGAGGAGATCGTATAACTCTTCATCATTATAGAGGCACGTCAGATTCTTCACCACTTTGTAACCCGTCAAATAAATCATCTAAACACTATGGTAGGCACTATATGTGAGTTGGTTTTTGTGCAAATACTTATCTCTTGCTTCCATTTTAGTCTTCATGGAACCCCTTTAGCTAGGAAAATACTTAAATGTGGTGGTAAATGACATTGTCTGACAACTTTTTAATACCTTCACACTAATAGATGAGTCAACCTTTATCGTGGAATGGACACTTTAACAGCGTGTGTGGATTCTATACATACACACCACAAACATATAAACATGCCAAATAATGGCCAGACACATTTTTTAACACATCTGTTAAGGCGTTTTGTGCCGCCTTCCTCTAGTACCAAACAGCTGTACTATCCATCTGCAACTTATGTCGTAAGATGAAAACTGAAGAATTCATTTTTGATAATCTCAGCAGAATATAAGACATTTGAAAGCTTCGGAAGAGAATTTGTGAATTAAACAATCAAATAAGTCTCCATTCTTCACCTAGAGATAACTTAGACAACAGCGAGTAAACCTTCTGCATGGATATCCTGCACAGATACATGTATTATGAATTCATTCACAGCGACTGGACGTTTTTAAAGCACCAGTCATCGACAATCACACAAGGCTTTTTTATACCACAGCTACACGTGCGGAGTCTGCAGAAAGAGTGCTCCGTGCGGGGCATCCTTCTGCATGCTGCACACACCCACTTTGTACTATTGAATAGTTAGTGATGACCAAGCTCAACGAGCGTCAGTATCCTGGCATCACAATATTTTGATTGTCTATGATTAATTCCCTTCTTTAATATAAACCGACGCTATCCCCCTATTTTCTATTTCTAAATTTACCATTTACTATAAACAATCAGCGACTTATGTAATTTTAAACTGTGATGCATCCCGGAAGAAGTCTCCATACTAGCTGGACAGTCGAGGCACGTGAAGGGTGCCCGGGTGAAAAATGGATGACAGACGAACGATGAAACGGATGACGAAATATGGGCGACCCGGCCCAGGGTCACTGGTCGCAGGACGGCACGGAAATCTCCAGTTGCTGAGAGTCGTTGAAAGGCGTGACCGTGATGCCCATACTTAAGTCAGCCGTGATGCCTTCTTTAGCCTGTAGACAATAAACATGGAGAACATACATAATGTGACATGTACATGGGGCATACTAATGTCAATAACCCTTAAATAGCCGCTTTAATACGCTATGCCCTTTGTCGTTAACTTCAAGCATCGCAGATTCTGTGGGATTGCATTAACCTCAGTAAGTTAAAGAAATAGGTTCTGTGTGCCGGTTGTCGGTAAGTTACAGAAATAGGTTCTGTGTGCCGGTTGTCGGTAAGTTAAAGAAACAGGTTCTGTCCTACCAAAGTAGGAGAAATCACATCCCTGTTAATTACGTTCCTCCCATTGTAACATTATCATACTTTATAAGTATGGCTCACAATAAAACGTAACAAGATGAGTCAAACATACGTTTCTGTAGTCGATGAACATTTCCTTAAATGCCATAAAATCACCAAACGTCATCAGCATTTCAAAAACCTCTCCATCCAGTTCTTCTTTCCGCTCACTACAATGTAAGTAGAAGGATGAGATATTAGAAGGTGTGGTAGGACTGTACAACTACTACAGCGGTGGTTTAAGTGCCATGTTTCAAACGAATGAACAAGTTGTATAAATATCTCTTATGCAGTTTGTACTGTAGACAGATAGAAATGAGTGGGATTAAGAGTCAGGACTTACAGCAGTTGTTTTTGAAACTCTTCCATAGTGAAGTCCTCCATTCGTTCACATAGCTGTTGCTCTAAATGCTTTTCTATCAGGTTGATCTAAAATTAAAAACATGAAAAATATGTGTAGTACCTACTATGAATGCATATTTTTGACAGATTTATGAATACAGATACATGTACACATAGCTTTATCTAGTACAGCAACCATGATCATGACCATATACGGTAGTATATAAATGCAGTGTCTTTATCAAATATTTCGATATAATGCCTTCTGTCAACCAGACAAAAATGTGTCTAAACTGTCTCCATATCTTTAATTTGTTCTACTTTTACCAATTTTGGTCTAGGACATGTGAAGTATAAAATTATCAATGGCCATTTTAATATAGACAATACATATTTCAATATGGACTCCCTATATCGTATAACTAATAGTAGTCCCCTTTGTAATTTCATGTACGAACGTATCATACTTTAAACCACAAGAGGCATTTGCAGAATCAACTTACATATTCTTGATGAATGTCTGTATATACAAATTTACATTCTTCCGTATCTTCGAACTCGAGGTAATATTTCTCCATGAAGTTGTTCTGCATATCTTGGAACTCGTCCTCTACAAAACACAATGTGTAGCATCCAGGATAACAATATTTTTACCACAAGCGAAAATTGAGCAGGGGCATATAGGTGTTTGTATCTAGATGTTCATCATTACGGCAGAGTACAAGCAGTAACAGAGTAAAAAAAAATTCCCTTTGATTTCCCATGTCACCCTGTTATTCAATTATTTAACCCTTTAAGGACCGCATAGTACTTTACTGTCCTTGGTCACCATGATGCATTACAACACTATGCGGCCGTTAAAGGGTTAACCATTGAGGCGACACTCACCCATGATGATGTCCTCGATGTGTCCGATGACGATGTCGAACTTGGTATCCGCAATACTGGAACTAAGAACAGTGAGAGCCCTGACCGCATTCTTCAGACACGTCTGACTTACAGCCAACCACACAAGTAGAACACAGAGATGCAGCGCTGTACTGCCAACACACACCACCGGCCAAAGTCATGTGCAAACTTTCTGTACATACACACAGAAAAGACAGAAACACCCTTTTTGCTTAATTTCATAACAAGGAGGGTTACGTAATCTAAAGTATCAAGAGAAAGAATTATGATATGTATTTCAGAGCATTAATTGATAGGTGAGGATTTAAAGATGCACTTTGGAGATAATATAGACATTTAATATCGCACATATTCTTAGCAAAATGTACATTCACCAGTAAAATATATCCTCACCAACAATTAGTTTATCTTAATTTACCTATGAAAGTGAATTGCTGAAAACTGAATTTTAGTGACTTCTAATGTTGTGAATAGTCAATCAAAATTATAAATGAACTGAATCTGAGCTTTGAATAATCACTCGTGAAGTGCTATTAAATATATATTATGAATTCTGAATCATGTGAGGTATGAGGGTTTACACGTGTTGGATAAAGACAGCACTACATAGGAGTGGTTGATGGTTAGGTGTAACTCAAACGTGCCTGACTGTTCATGGCATAGTGACAGAGGAAGCAATGAGGCGCTGTTTCACTAAGTCAGAAGTTAACAACTTTTTTAAAATCTTGTTAATTCTTCTTGTCTTAGTGAAACAACCCCAAAAATGAAAGTTCTAGCACCCTGAAAATTTCTAAAAAATCGTATGCCTTTATTAGAAAAAAAAGAGGTATTAATAATGCACAAATGTATTGGTAACATGTGTTATAAATCTAATTCTTAGAAGGAATTTATTTGATTTTATCTAGAACGCAGGGACAGAAGTATGAAAATCCAAAGGATATATACATATGAAAAGTTAATACCATATACAAATTACATGCCACAGTTAAAAATGGTATTTACCAGTAAGGTTACAATGGTTCATTGACTAGTTATGCATGTGATGTTGAGCAACTGTCGTTCTAATCGTACTGTGGATATAAGAATGTAATAGAGTTTACTTAGACAGAAAAAAAGAGGTGAGGATTAATTTAATGATTCCGTTCACCACTGGGGATTCAGTGTCAGCCTCCCCAAATACCTTGACGTCGCCAACTCCTCTTCCTCAAAGTCCATCTCCATTTCTACCATCATATCGCCACATGCTCCTGGGGAGAGATAAGAACATAATCTGTGAACTCATTTATAATTGAGAATCATGATAATTTTTACTGCAGAAAGTGAACAGTGATATCAGTTATCAGGTTCAAGTATTGCTTTATATATTGATGACCAAGACAGAAGTACAATCACTGATAAACGAATGATCTCCCTTCATAAATACATTTAAGGTTAGAGTTGAAACATATATCGTGACATTTGCATGTAAAGACGAGGTCATAACTTTTGTATGCCATACCACTACCTCCCAAGATCTTCATAACAGATCTTGGGAGGTAGTGGTATGGCATACAAAAATTATTACCTCGTCTTTACATGCAAACGTCACGTCGTGACTCACGATATATGTTTCATGTACATAATATGTTATGTGGTGTGCCATTAGTTAACAACGCTCAACAGGGTTCTGGTGGATTCGGGAATGGTAAACAAATATTGTGATTACTTTTCAGCGACAAATGGAGGGAGTTGGGGGTAACATAGGGGTATTTAATAAATGTATTTCACGTAACAGTGTTAGTAACACACACAGCGAATATGTTGCAACACCACATGTGACCAGGTCTAGAAATATCAATACCTGTAGGCCTACTACATGTATCACTAGTATATTCTTTATATTACAGTTGTATATAGCTAGGCTAGGCTGCCCAACCGAGACCATGGACATGACTCATGGTACATGTATATACTTGGTTTAATATTGAACTTGCCATTACTTGATGGTTACACACATTCATAGTTTCATGACATGAAGATTCAACGTTGGACGTGGACGTTTATAACGTTAACCTGCATTTCACGGTATATAATTTCAGATTCCAGGTTAAGTAATTTTGCTCATGAAGTAACTACTTTATTTAGATTCTCCATATTGATTCTACTCATAATAATAAGTCTCATTCAACACGGTGTCTGTTGTTGACACAACTGTCAAATCAAATCCACGCCAGCCGAGTTTTGACAGGTTCGAAAATTCAAGTGTCAACATCGTCATCTCAGTTTTTGGGACATACACGAAAGTATACTACACCATCAACATCCATTCGCGAGCTATGATGAGAAAGGCGTATCCTAATATTAAATATAGTCACCAAATAGTCGAATTAAGTCCATACCGGCTCAAATAAACATTGAGAAGCACACATACCTGCGTTGTCGGTCGCCATTTTGAAGCCGTTCGCTCCAAGCTCCGCGAAGCGTGCGTTGACCTTGATAACCGGCGTTTCCGCTTCCGTTGCGTCTGCTGCAGATATTCCCGCCACGCCACAACTACGGGTACACAACTTCAACGTAACGTCGGTACTTCAAGCGGTGTGAGTATTAAAAGGGTTCCCACTTCTGTGTTAGCCAATCAGTCAGTCCTCCTGAATTAATATCGTATTATCCCTGATAGTTGGGCTCCAGACGGGAGTTTACTCAGTGCTATCCATATGCATGTCTACGCCCAATGATCCAATGTCCCATGAGTCATGACAAGGATACATATATCTCTATGGTCATGTAAGTCGACACATCTACACCATATTGGTGTAGAAGACAGCTTCAGTTTGTGGCTACACAGTTGGTCTGCCAACTTGGCAGAGTAGCTATTTTAGATAAAGTACTCACTGTCTAGTCTAATCCTTCCAGCCACAGGTGCCTCAATGTATTCCCACCTGTTCACCATCCACAATGCATTCCAAATGCACTTCAACAAGTATAATCCAGGCTTTGTTTCATGTTAACTCCACTGCTGGGGGGGGTAGATGGGGGGGGGTCCCCATGTCGCATGTCGATTTTAAGAAATGGCCATGTCACATGTCACTAAGGAAAAAGTCATGTCACTAGTGTCACTAAGGAAAAGAACTTAGGGCCATAGAGAGAGTTATAAATGGGAGTCTTGGGGCCACAGGCCCCGGAAAAAATTAGGAATTTAAATACTCACAGGGGCCAAATTTGAAGAAAGGGTTTGGTAGCCTACTTCACTCTATATGAGATTCTTTTTTTCATGTCACTAAGCCCCATGTCACATGTTGATATTAAGAAATGCCCCTGTCACATGTCACTTAACTGGCCATGTCCCATGTCGATTTTAAGAAATGCCCATGTCGCCATGTCGATTTTAAGAAATGCCCATGTCGCCATGTCGATTTTAGGGGTCTATACCCATACTGCTCTCTGCCCATGTCAGCCATTGTTATTCTCAAGACTGATGTGGGCACCCCCTGGTGTAGGAAGCACACACTAATTTTGTTAGAACTGACCAGTCAATCACTTCAGTAGCCTGTTACATAATGACTGGCCTGCTTTAGAAGTGGTCATCGGTTGGTCAGACTGGAGGTCAGTGCCTCTGTGTCCCACTAGAGGGCACCATAGCATTTTCCAAAATGGCAGACATGAGGTTGGGGTGTTTTGGCTGGGAACAAAACATGCAAAATACACTCATATTTGACAAGTCTGCACCAATGTAAGTGTCTTGGACATGTGGAGTACCTTTTGTGGAACAGGATTGACCTTTTTGAGGCACTGACAGTGAGTAGTTTATTCAGAACAACACTCGGTTTTTGCCCACTATAGAATCCCTATGTAGCTGTTGTCTAGCTGTCTACTAGACAGCTAGACATGTACGAACTTTGGTCATGACGATGTGGAATTTAAGTTTTTATTCTCGGGAGCAGTTGTCTGGTAACTAAGGAAGTGACAGAGGGTCTAGCTATGTAGGCAATGTACTAGGAAAAGTCACCTTATTGCTATTTTCTGTTCAGATAAATTTGCAATGCATTTGGATGTAGGTTAACTAGATTTCTTGCGATAAGGATTTTAACATCTTTTCCCCATACATTGCCTGTTTGATCTAACCATTTTCCAGTACCCCTTATCAGGTGTGAGATCAGCCAGATAAGGGCTTCACTCGTCTGTGTGACGTAGGTGCTGCTCCCAAGAATCACGTCATTTAAAGTGGCATTCTCACCGAGCGTTTCCCACTCACAATTCTAGTCTGCTATGTGGTAAGTGCGAGTGGTGAGAATGCCCCTTTAATAGGGAGTGAACATTTTTATCAACGGGGGGGGGGGGGGGGCAATTGACCCCATTGACCGGGAAGTATTAAAAATTTACCTGTTTTGAGTCAAAAAGCCTGCACGTTACTATGCTTCAAAGGGCCCGCCCGCGCACCAATTTTCGACACATTAAAGGGGAGGGGGCGTTAAAAAATGTTGCACGATCCGCGCGAACCCCCCCCCCCCCCCACGTGGTTAAAAAAATTATCACTCCCTTAGCTTGCTTAGGATGGACATGTCCCATATCGATTTAAAGACATTTCCATTTTTGGGGTCTAGGGTCATACACGTATTTCCTTTGCATTAGCCTATCTATTGTCATTCCCAGTTAAAAGTTAACATCTTTCTGGGACTCTGGGCTAGCCATCATATCCTTTTCTCAGCCCTAAGAATTGTCTTTTAGACTAAACATACATTCTGTACCCTTCGTTTATTTCAAGGACCAAACATACATTGCCTTACACTCTCCGTTGACAATCACATGGAAGTTGAAACGGTACACATAATAAGCCAAATAGAATATACTGGTAAGTACATTTTTCCATGGGCTTATACGGTTTACCTGATAATATGGTAATAAACACATGAAACATAAGTATATGTTTCCAATTGAAAATCTGCAGCATCAAACACTTAGAATGAATATATGTATTCCGATATAATTGATAACAACACAGTAAAATAAATATACAAATATGACTGTTGTTCAATTGCCATTTGTCTAGCAATAATACATTTAGGACGAAGCCACATTACCACATGATTGAGATAGGCCTAACAGCCAATAGCCAAACACTAGGCCTACTTATAAATCAGCCCTGAAATTGGGTTTTAATGGAAAAAAGAAAAGGCCGATCAATATGCCAGCTTTTCTATACGGGGGAGGTCTCTTTAAGATATTTAAGACAAAGAACTCGAGACATGTCAACATTGTCACTTTAGCGTCGTTTCTCTCAATAAGAAATGTGACGTCATGGTCACATTTTGCCTCTAGCACCATCAGTAAGTCTAAAAAATACAGCCAAATAAGCTGTCAGCGATCCATACCTTAAGGGACCGCATAGCGCTTTAATGCACTGTTTCCTTGGTCGTCATGGTGCAAGTTTCTTTTACTAGCTGCATTTATGCATTATGATGATAAAGGGCTTAACGCGTTAATGCATTATGCGGCCCTTAAAGAGTTAGTAAAACCAGTGCGTGAGAGTGTACATGTGCATATGGAAATAACGTCTGTTAAACACTCTTTGATGGGAGCTGCATCCACTCTGTTTGGGCGTGGAGCCACCCAACAAAAGACATATTTAAACATTGATTGATTTTGGCAATGCTTTAGAATTGTGTACGGTAGTCAGGCTCCAGCAGATTACGACTAATAACTGATTATTTCCTATGTTGATGCAGCCGGTCAGCCTTGGTCATGTTGTCTGAGTATATCTGCCTGTGTTTGTTGAAGTAGCGCCTCCTGGCCCGTAAAGATAGTGTTCTGCTCGGCAGCGCTGGCCTGCAGGCTCTCAAACTGTTCTGCAGTGACGTAGGTCACGGTGGCATTGCCCGGCAGCAGAGCACCACTGGGGTCAGTGACGGCCACCTCACCCGACGGGGTGTTCACGAAGAAGGCGGCCATGTTGGGTCCGGTGGCGATGAGCGTGGCGATACCCGACCCGGTCACATCGGCCACCGCTGCCTGCAGAGCCTCCATCTGACCTTCAAACTGACCTTGGGTGGCCATAATCTGACTGGGGTCAATGTGAACGCCCTCTGTCCCAAACTGAGGGTCGATGGTGATGACCTGGGCCGGCACGTCCGAGCCGTCCTCCAGCGTCCCTGAGGATCCCTGCACCAGCTGGCCCCCCGCGAAGGGCTGTATCTGCACGCAGTACTCCTTAGGCACACCCCCGGAGGTACAGATGGGAATGGTGGCCGTCTGGTAGGCATTAGCCATCGACACACTCATCGGGGTCAGACTCACAGCGTCACCGTCACCACCCACCTCTCCCACCGTCTCCTGCACCAACTGGTAATGAGTCTCGTGTACTTGTTGTTGTTGTTGTTGTTGTTGATGCTGCTGTTGTTGTTGTTGTGCCACCTCCTGTTGGTATTCCTGTTGGTGTAAGTCTGATGTGAGTGGCTCGATGTGTACGACCTGCTCTGCCTGTTGGTTCATGTCCACGACTACCGTGGCGAGGCTGGCCTCAGTCTGTTGTTGCTCCTGGGGCTGCTGTTGTTGCTCGGTGACGGCGGTGCTAGTCCGGCCGGCAGCCTGGGCGGCTCCCGGGCCCCTCCGTAACCGGCCCCGACCCCGTCCTATCAGCCGCCTACTCTCCTTAGCTGATTCCTCTGTCACAGTGATCATGCGGCGCCGTGGCCGGCCCACCTTCCGCTTACTCCTCCGCCGGTACACCTCTGGCTGACGCATACCTTCCTCACCAGGTTTTTCTGGCCGGCATTTGTGCTCGGTGCATTGCTTCTCACGGAAAAATCCTCGGCCACATTTGTCACATCGGAACCTGTAGTCGTCGCGGTGAGTGCGCTCGTGCTCGATGAGGTGGGGGCGGCGTGAGAAGGCCTTGCCACACTCGTGGCACTTGAAGGGCTTGATGCCGCTGTGTGAGATGATGTGGGCCTTTAACTTGTCAGGCCGGTTAAAGTCTTTGGTGCAACCTGAAGGATAAACACAGGACGAATTAACTTCTACATTTGCCAATACATTGTACTATGAGTACATCATTTAATCTGATCTACATAGATAACTATATTTATGGGATTATGTTGCAGGTATATAAAGTTCACAAAGCCTACCCGGACATGGGAAACAGTTACCAAACAATATAGTACAATATACTAGTACCATTTTATGACTTACCCGTGTGGCTCCTGAATGGACACTTGTACTTCTTGACAGGGTCGTGGATGAGCATGTGCCGCTTGAGTTTGTCCTTGCGGTTGAACTTGGCGTCACAGGCCTTACAGTGGAAGGGCTTCTCCCCAGAGTGGATCAGGATGTGCATCTTGAGGTAGTGTTCTGTCTTAAAGCGCTTCTCACACTGGTCGCACTGGTGCTCACCTGAACACAGATACACATTATTTATAGACATCTAATACTGTATCTTGATCCCTATTAAATAAATGTGACCTGGTCGTAGACAAGTCTCAATAGTTCGGTTTACTGACGGGCATCTCCTCTATTTGGGAGTGTGTCCCTGGCTGAGGCATGTTATAGGGGCTGTTATGTTGCTGGCAGCTACGTGTGAGTCTACTGGTGCACCTCATTAGCGAAATATCTTATGTTTGAAGAAGATGTCGGGGGTGGGGGGATGATCAAGCATGGTGGTTTCTTACAACGCATCCCCTGGGAATACAGGGGAGTCCCTGTCTGTGGTTGAAGCATAAGATATCACAAAATATTTAATGCTTGAAGAATAAGATGTGCTAATATGGTGCACCATGGGAAAGGCTGCTTACCAATTGTGCCATGTGTTGGGAGATGACGTCGGAGGTAGCGCTCACATGTAAAGGTCTTGTCACAGTGTGAACACGGGTAGCTGTGGGAGGTGGTGGCCAGGTGGTGCTCTAAGGCTTCTGGTGTCGAGTATTTGTTGTTACACTTTGCACAGCGGTAGTATCTACAAGTCAACCAACAAGGAAAATGTCATCATGATACATAGCTATCAGTGTATCTCATTAATAGTACTTGGGGATTGGTATTTTGTTTGTTGCCATGAGTCATGCTGTGTCTAAGGTTGGGTCATCAAAACATGTCCGTTGACTGCAACCACTCAGGTAGTCACCCGCCAGAAAATGCTGGGAACATTCCAACCTAGTTACTTCAGCTTGTTCATGAGTAGGCCATGGTGGACACAACTGAAGGGTCTAGGTACGCCATTCCAGCTTATTTGCCGTTGCCTTAGGCCTCACACACTTCGTTTACAAGTTAGTAGACCGCATCAGAAGTACCCCATCCCTCTATAACCGAACTGATTTTTAGTAAAGCCACCTGCTTCCTCAACGGCTGAGGCCAACTGCATATATGCACGAGGTACTCAGCTATTTTGCTACCGTTTTCATAAAGGTAAGCAGTCTTAAGTGTATATAGATGGCGGTAAACTTGACTGGCTACCTGTTTATAACATAGTGTCTTACCTTGGCCCAGGCTTGGGCCCCTGGTTGGGGTAGAGGCTGTGTGAATACTGGTGTACGCCCAGGTCATAGAGAGACGGGAAGTGCTTGGAGCACATGTGGCAGCGGTAAGTCATCACCTCCTCGTGCGACTTGGTGTGTTCAAGGAAGGCGTCAAGGTCATCAAACGTCAACATGCAAGTCTTCAGTATACAACGGTACACCTGCAACAAATAGGTAGTTTCATTGAAACCAGGTAGGTTTAAGCATGTAATATTCAGGTAATAATGGGAAAAAATAATTGAATATATCTTATCAATATTGGCATATACTGCTACCACAAGCTCCTTCGGATTAATTGAATGCATATTACTGGTAATTAAAGTCACTGACATTTACAATTACACTTACCATGTTCAACCTAATAGGCAAATATTAGGAACACATTCCAAATAGTTAAAGAGTGAAGCTCTGCCAAAAAGGGGTATGTGTTGGATGTCAAATATGGTATTTATGTTCATACACATTTTGCATAAACAGCTATGAATTTAAATTACATGAATAAAGCTCCAAATAATAATTGATCCAATCTATTACTAACCTGTTCGTTCTTGTGGTTTGTCATATGTGACTTCAGTTGGAAGTAGGATTTGAATTTCTCCGGGCAGTATTGGCAAAGGTAGGAATTGTCGATCACAATACTCGTCTTGTTTCCCTGCATGCCTTGCTCTATTGTTGTACCTATGTTCATCTGTTTATTGAAAACATACAAGTTATGAAAGAATGCTGATTCTATGCGTTATATCTACAGCAGTGCTACAATATTTTCAACTCTCATTTTAATTGCCGGTTATCAATTTGTCTTCTGCTACAGCCACAGAATCAAGTTCGAGCTGAATAGTAGAATTTAAAGGTGAAGAATCCATAGGCTATATCTATAAAGACGGTAAGCCATTTTAGTAGCTTTTTTCAAGTCTACAATGATCATTGACCTATGCTTAGTTTGTTATTTAAAAAACAAATCATTTATCTAGTTCACTGACATGCATTGAGAAACAAATGTGATAATAGATAACATCTCACCTCCACTCCCGACCGTACGCCGGTGGGTGACTGCTTGTCGACATGAACGGTCACCTCCTGCATCTGACCATCTTCCCCAGAGGAGGTCAGGTCAGCTGTGATGATCGGGTTCTTGGGTAGCGTCTCGCCGGAACCTGTTGGCCACACCTAGCAAGGGGACGAGAACATATTGGTAGTTTAGTGCTCTGACAGTACCATTTGGTATTTAAAAAGAAACAAATTAGTTTCTGTGCATTTGACTCATTATACTTAGTTCTGTTGGTATACACCTCGGGTATACACCCCACCCTGATATGAATGATGGATGGGCAGACACATTCTGCATGCTTTGTATTTTGTTCGTGTTACTACTGTCTAACTATGGCGAATTTGATTATTTGAGGCCATGCATCATTCTTCCTCCACTTGTAAGCAATTTCTTTCTTTTTACTTGGAGAAGGGATAGGGGAGTTATCTAAATCATTACTCATTGGGGGTCAACACATCTCAAAAGGCTTATCACTATCTAGTAATAAATGAGCTCCAACCTTATGTGTCTGCATGTGTTTTTTGACATTGGACTTCTGTGCAAAGGCGCGGCCGCAGACGATACACTGGAAAGGTTTTTCGCCTGTGTGGGAGCGGACGTGCTGCTGCAGGTCGAAGTTCTTACTGAAGGTCTTGTCACAGTACTGACACATGAGCTTCTTCTTGGTCTGCTCCTCCATGAGACTGGCTGCGGTCACCGTAGTACCGCCGATGCTGATGGTGGTAGGTGGTGCCGGCGCCTTGATTTGACGTTGCTTCAATGTGCCGTCTAAGTCAGTCACTACAGCAATCATGTTCGGTTGTTGTAGTTGTTGCTGTTGTTGTTGCTGCTGCTGCTGCTGCAGTTGTTGGGCTTGCTGCTGGGCTTGCTGCTGGGAGGCTTTTCGACCTAGATGTAGGGGAACAATTAAATACCACTGTTGTGAATGAGGAAATCTTTAGAAAAAATAAAATCTGATAAGTAATGACAAGCTGACGCTTTTTTTTTGTGTGTTCCTGCAATCATGTGTTCCTTTTTTAACAACCAAATGCCAACGTCTGGAAAATTCCTGAAGGTATTATTTCCACGCAGAATCACTTATAAAATACCTTCTCCCCCGCCCCCCACGCATGATTTTCTACTCAATTATTTATGATAGGGACATCAATAATGGCTGAAAATATCATGCTGACCAGGAGTAAACTAACAATTACGAATAATCACATCAACTTACCAGCCTTGGTGGGTGATGGCTTTATTATGGGAAGCATAAGCCCTAGCTTATTGTCCCCAGATGTCGGAGTAACCGAAGACGACACAACGATGGGCTGCATCTGAAGCTGTGAGTTGACAAAGCTGGACATGGGCTGGATGGTGATCGGACCAGCGAGGGAACCTGTCAGCGAGGCTGTATTGAAGGCTGAACCTGCCATGGCAAAGGTGGGTGTTCCGCTGACCGACCCGGTGAGCGTGACGCTAGCCGGGAGGTTACCTCCTGCCGTAGTGGTAGTAGTAGTACTGGGGCGTATAGTGATCGGGGATGTCACTTGCGAGAAGAAAGGACTGTTGGAGATGTTGGATGCCTGGGTAAAAAATGTACACCATTAGCAATTCTTTCAGCAGATCTGAAGAGAAATGTCATCTCTGGAACCCTTTACCCACATATCAGTAATATCAATACTTCTTTTCTTTTATCCGAAATTACTATGCTGTAGTATTAGAAATCTTACATTCCACTGTCACTAACCCCCTCTTATCATTGGATGCAATGTGACTATATCACATGGGTGTTAAATTTCTTTCATATTGGATCGTTTAACAAAAAAAAATGCATAGGCTAACATTGTGGCTTCCCTTTTCATCTTTCTTCACTCGTTGGACCCTGGGTCGCCTCACACCCCGTCATCCTTGTGTGGTCCAAGTCATGAAGAACGAAGACTTATTGTGTGATTTACATCACAACTGATGCAGGACAAGAGGAATGGATCTATTTTAATTAAGTCAAAAACGGACTACCGTAAAACCTCGCGTATAAGCCTAACTCACGTATAAGCCGCACCCCGACTTTGGGCCGATTCTATAAGCCGCAGAGGGCTTCTGAATGACCCCAGGTAAAAATTTGCGTATAAGCCGCACCCTTAACTCTGGCCTAACTAAAGCTGGGTGGGGTCTACTACCCCCCCCCCCCCCCCACACACACACCCAATACCACCATGCCGGGTGTACCGCTAACCCCCCCCCCCCCCCCACACACACACACACACACCCAATACCACCATGCCGGGTGTACCGCTAACCCCCCCCCCCCCACACACACACACGCACACACCCAATACCACCATGCCGGGTGTACCGCTAACCCCCCCCCCCCCCCCCCACACACACACACACACACCTTGTCAGGTGAGTGACCAGTGTCAATGCCTCATAGTCGCACCACCGCCTTGATAAAGATGACAAAGCAAGAGTGGGTAGAGACTAGAGGGGGGGGGGTAGCGGTGATTGTCTGTGGCGGTATCAGAACAATGATGAGCAAGAAAGCTCTCACACCCCACCCCAATACCCCCGCCCCCTACAAAGGTGTACCATCCGCTACATGAGGCCACACAGTCAGGATTGAGGTTAATTTTAAAATAATAATTTAGAAAAACTCGCGTATAAGCCGCACTCCAACTTTGGGCCGATTCTATAAGCCGCACTAGGGTTCTGATTCGCGTACTAGCCGAGGTTTTACGGTATTTACTGTATTTAAAAACCTCACATATAATCCTGATGCTATTCATGACAGAACTGAAATCTCTCCTCAACTGACCTGCACCTGTAAAGTAGCTGCCTGTAGTGTAGCCTGGTCCATGGTGGTCAGCGCCATGAGGTCATCTGTCAGAACCATGCCCTGACCGAGCGCCTGTGTCAGCGGTGAGGTGGTGTACGTAACTTGTTGTTGTTGTGCCTGTTGTGCCTGTTGCTGCTGCTGCTGTTGTTGTTGTATGCGGGTGACAACCTGAGGTATGGTGGTAGTGTAGACGGTGTTGGTATTGGTTGTGAGGCCAGTCCCGTTGACCACCGTAGGAACAGTTTGGAGTTTTCGCCCAGTGGGCACACATGGTGTCTGTTTGTGACCGACAAAGTCTGGCAGCGAAGTGAACTGCTTCTTGCATTTTCCACATTGAAAAACGTCTTCTTCTTCAACAGTGGCTATGTAAGAAGAAGGTGGAACGAATAGCTGTATTGGAGTATAATTATAAAAAGAAAAGGTTTCCTTTTTAGATCTCCAAGAATTGGTTTTCTAAAATTGAGATAAGAAACTTTACATTTTACATCTACAGATCTGAATCGCCTCTCACCTGGTATGAAATAAAGAAATTCATTCCCTTTGTGTTTTGCATTGATTAAAATAAATAAGAGTCATCCAGTACCAAAGAGGGAAACCTACCTTGTGCAGCCTCGACAACGTTCTGTGACTCGAGCAGGGACTGGACAGCCAAGGCCGTCTGGCTGTCAATGCTGGCCACGCCGGCTGGAATGGAATAACAAAACCTTTACACATTTCGTCTCGCTCGCATGTGGCCTGTGTAAAATCTTGCGACACGGGCCACATTGGCCTGTGCGCATAAAAAGTTTTCGCAGGAAGGGGTGGAATCTACTTTAGACCGATATTTCGCTCCGGGCACTCACTCTATCCCTATGCCAACCTGGCAGCACACGAGCCAATGGGCCATTGTAGTGGTACATTGAAACAGCTAAAGGCATTAGTGCGGCTGTTTGACTCAAGGGGGCATACCTGTTTCAGGGGAGACCATCTGTGGACCATAATGATGGACATGGCACCATTTCAAAACTTGTTGGAAGGCGTTCCAGGGTTAGGGCATGTCAACCAACAAGATCCTTTTCCCCATTCACTCTATGGACATTATATAAAAATGGTCTGACCACCCAAGTAGCAGCCTATGTTCCCAGTATATACTGAAATTAGGTCCTATGATGAGCTACCTGTGTATTTGGAGTGAAAGTTGCCATGGAAACCAGCATTTTTCTCTATGTGTCTGTAGGGTTACAGGGTGATACATACTCTTATCTGATAGCCATGGGATTCCCCTTTCATTTGATGCCATGTTATGCCTGTTTTGTTGGGGGTGCTTCGAATTTCGAGTTGTGGGACCCCAGCCTATTATGCAACATGAGCCTGCAGGCCAGCCATGGGAAAAGGTTGGCATTGATTTGTTCTCAATTGGAAACAAGAGCTATATGGTTACCATGGACTACTACAGTGGATTCTGCAAAAACACTGGTAAAAAAGTCTAGAGGAAAACAAGGGGCAATATCCTGCACTTCTGGAACTTAGAAACACTCCATTGCAAAGCCATGGAAAGAGCCCGAGTCAGTTGTTCTTTTGCCGTGGAAAGAGCCCGAGTCAGTTGTTCTTTTGCCGTGGAAAGAGCCCGAGTCAGTTGTTCTTTTGCCGGAGAACACGGGGTATGCCACCCACAACAAAGGAGATGTTCAGGCCAACAGCCCCTCATATTAGGCCACACCTTTTTTTTAAATTTGGGTTAAGGGACCGCCGCACAAGGAAAGGCCAAAAACAGAATACAAAGAAGATTGGGAAAATGCACTTTATTTTATTCCCTCCGATGTGTGATCCATAGAAAATGATCCAAAGAAAAAAATAAGAGTTATATGCAGTACAATAGACCATTGGAAAGTTAGAATCAAGAGGAATATAATTTCTCTCTCATTGGGATGAAATAATAATTTAAATTTTCACAATTTTTGAAAGAAAAAGTAACAGAATATCAGTTTCCTAAAACATCATTGTTTTTCAATTGTTGGATCATCTTTTTATTTTGTCCACCTATATCGGGACATCCAATTTGTCAGCGCATATATTAGTGAAATTCCTAGAGCCGGACTTTTATTCTATTTTTAATTTTATTTTATTTCGTCCTCTGTGCTTTGGAAATTTCTCGAGGAATCCGTAACCCCTGAAAAAAAAAGAAGTGTGGCCTTAGGCAGAAATGAGCAGCGAGAAATAAGTCAATAAAGACTTACCGGTACTATGACAAGTTGGTGAGAGATAGGCCTATGCCTAGACTTAGGCAAGGAGAGGCCGTGAGAATTGATGGAGGATTGATGGAGGACGAACCTGGGAAGCAGGCAGGGTTCAAGATGTCTTAAATGACAGATCATATAATGTCAGAGACAATGGTTCAAGGTATAGCAGGAACAGGTTCCACTTTAGACTTGAAGTGGAACCCGCAGTGTTGCCGAAATTACATTGGCTTTTTCCGATGTACTATCCTAATGGCCGATGTAAGGGCCTTGAACATCGGCTTCAATGGCCGGCCATGATCTCAGCTTTCTAAGGTGAACAAATTTTTCAAATAGTCCTATTAGAAGCAAAGTTATGGCCAAAGTTACCATTATCAATTAATTTTACATATCTTTCAACACATTCAGTTTGTATGATTAAAAAAAATTGAGTTTTAAATGACCTTTATGACATCAATACCCAACAGAATTTTCATGTGGCCTGTGTAGAAGACAGATGGCCTGTGTATGATCACAGATGGCCTGTGTATGCCACATTGGCCTGTGTGCATAAAAAGTTTGGTAATACAGGGCATTTTGGCTAAAAACAGGTTAAAACTTTTGGTGTCATTCAAATATTACGTAACACAATTCTGGCCACTTTTTGATACCCCCCCCCCCTCCCCCTTGAAACACATTGTAACAAAATGCCAGACCCCCCCTCCATAGCTACGTAACACAGGCCCGTATCCCCCCCCCCCCAATCATTTAATAAACCGTATTACATCTACGAGCAGGCCTATGTCGGAAAGCAGGCCTATGTGTATCACTTTATTCTCTTTGTTATTTCTCAACCTTTAAAATTCTTTTATTCCAATGAACATATGCCATGCTCATGTCCCAGCAAATGCCTTGCATGACTCATGGGTTGATCCAAACTTCACGAGTGGCTTATAGGGTTTTAAATTGGAGATACATACTACTGTACCTACTGAACTGAAAAATTTAAATTCTCTGGATACAGGATCATGTTCCAAAGTTTCTGGATGTAGGCTCACTTATACTTGCTTTGCTAAAGCAGGGATGGATAGATAACCAATTACCACAAATTCCAGTGTATGTATACTAGTAGTCTGCACTTTCATGAGGTTTTTGGATTATACTACACAATGTAGACACTCAGTGGATCTGCAGAATTTCTACAGATCTACAGAATTTTTTATTTTTTTTTGTCTCACAGGAACATTCCTGGGATCCATCTATATCCATGAACAAAATGATTATTTAAAGGGTTTATAATGGGCACGGTAAACTCTTTTTCTTGCAAAAATGATACCCCTTAACCCTTAAAGGACGACATGTTGCTAAAAGATGGCATTTGTTGTATGATGCAGCACTGGCGTGTCACTCGCCAGGGTTGCATTGGCCATCATGTCAATCCTTCGGGAGTGTATCAACCCTGTGAGTCTGCATGATGCTTGAATAAAGCTCTGTGGCATAACTCGCATTCATTCATCAGGCCAAAAAAAATAAATAGTCGTGTTCAGGTAACATGGCCCAAAAAAAATAGGGTAGGTAGGTCGATTTTTTTTTTTTTTTTACCAAATTTTTTTAAGGACTTTGAGGCAAATTTCCTCCCATTTTCGTATAATTTTTCGGGAAAAAAATATTTCAGGAAAAAAATGTATTTTTTGGTACAAAAAACGCAAAAATGCCTTTAAAAAAAAAAAAAAAAAAAAAAAAAATTGGGTAGGGCCAAAAAAAAGAGGGTCGCTAGGGATACCTGAACACAACTTTTTTTTTTTTTTGGCCTCATGACGGCCAATGGCATAATGCATTAAAGCTCTCTGAAGGGTTAAAAATATCTTTTAAGAATACAAAAGCCTTAGGCTTCCTGTTTTTTTTATTCCTGCTGGGCTGCAGGGATAAGATCACAGAAACGTCATAATGTTGCTGAGACCTGGCTGTTAGATGGTGGTAGATTTTCCAAAATAAGATATTATATGCGTTTCTTGGATATTTCTTGAAAATTATTATGTAACCTTGGCTAGACCCCTCCCCCCACACATTGTAAAGATTGAGTGTGTGAGTGGCCTCACAGATGACTCAGGGTAAGCTGGAGCTGGAGCTGGAGCTTATCATGTACTTAGAAATAGTGCTCCCTTAGAATCATTTATTGGTCAATTCTGGCATCAGAAATGAATTCCTTGTTAAAAAGTACCCTCAAGTCATGTGTCATACATGTTTGATATTCTATTTCAGGCCAGCAGGTGGGTGTGGGTGAGCAGGTGGGTGTGGGAGAGCAGGTGGATGTGGGTGTGCAGGTGGGTGTGGGTGACAGTTGCAGGCTGCGGGCGTGTACCGCCTTTTGTCCCTATCAAAAAGTGAGTCGATCGGATGATAAACGGCGGAGATACGAGTGGTACAAATTCGTCTGCACACGTTGACGTCTCGCGCAGTACAAGAAGTACCAGTGGCTGTAGCATCCATACCCTCGCAGCAGCGCGGGAAACGACCAGACGCCGTTCACGGGCCGCCACTCTTTGATGTGTGGCATGCGCTAGCCTCACTTTCACCTCTCCTGGTGTCATGTGGATCTAAGTGAAAGGTCATGTGTGTCATGTGGATCTAAGTGTCATGTCTTTTTTTTTTCCCTGTTGTGACTGAGCTGCCTCAAGTGTATCTGTATTGCAAGATTTGTGCCGTACAATGAGAACAGTGGGATTTACCATGCCAGCTGATCCAGCGTAGCATTTCTTTGTCTTGTATTCTTTCATTTAAATGTAATTTAAGTGTTTTAGATAGTTTTTGTTGTGTGTATGAGGGTATTTTGAGCGTACAAGATGGCATTTCTGCATGTGAGGAGAGAAATATAGCACATTTTGGCAGAAGTTGTCATTTCTATCTTTGCTTTTATATTGGAGCCTATGTACCTTTCATTTAGAGGGTAGCAATTTAACAGTAGTTAAGAGTTTAAGGAAAAGAGAGAAATCAATACGTAAAGATCGCAGGCGATTTACAGCAAGACGGAAAGACATTTTAATTTTTTTTTCGAAGGAAACATGTGTCCCCCGATCTTGCCCATCTGTCTTGTTTGTTATGTCATCTCTATCTGTAATACTGGCTGAATAACAAACATTCTCCTGTGTAACAAAAACGTCTTAATCCATGGCTGGGTCGTTTAGTATTACTCAGTTACCCTGAGTCAACAAGCTTCATGACCCCCCCCCCCCCCCCGACCCCCCTATGCGGTTACGTAATATGTGAACGGCCCCTTTTGACCTAGCCTCTCTAAGCAGCTCTGTGTACTCGTCCGATCCTCTCCCGAAAGGGCAGCCAGTGAGAGCGCAGCCCGTGAGAGAGAGATGATACTTAATCTACTTTTGACCCCCCCCCCCCTCCCCCCCAGACTCCAGAGGGCTCGAAATGTTTTACACCCCCCCCCCTGTTGTGCCGCGTTTTGACTGCGCAACACGTTATGACCGCACCGCACCGCAAACGCGGCACAACAAACCAACTGCCGCGTTATGTCCGTGCACCAAATAACGTAGGTGCGTTTCCTGGGTTCAGTTCCTGTATCCATCAGTTTGCTGAACCTGTATTATTGATTGTGAGAGAGAATATCTGCGAGAGAACAGCAGAGATAAGGACACAGGTCGACGTAGACAAACAGCGAGAGACTTTCATTTTATGTCATTTCATAAAGGTATGTCAAACACACTCATGTTTTATACACATGATCTGGTTATAACGCAGCAATTGGTTGTAGTCATAACTTGACAGTTGGTTGTGATAATAATGTGGTGTGCGGTCATAATGCGGCAGTTGTTTGCGGTCATAACACGGTGCGCGGACATAACGCGGCAGTTGGTCGCGGTCATAACGCGGTGCCCGGACATAACGCGGCAGTTGGTCACGGTATAAATGCGGCGCGGTCATAACGCGTTGCGCGGTCAAAACGCGGCACAACACCCCCCCCCCCCCCCCAGTCAAGGGGTCGACTTTTTTTTTGCCCCCTCCCCACGAAACCCCCTCCTCTCCCTGTTGTTAAAACATGATCACTCCCTACGTTAACTTCAAAATGCTCGATCATTGACCACCAAGCCGGTTCACCTAGCCTCACTGAGAAGTGACAGGAGCCCCGCCTCCCTAGCGATTGAATCCCCCGCCCTTCACCCCATTTCGGGAGCCAACCAATCACGGTCCGATGCCGGCCAAAGACGGGAAGGACCGTCCTCCCAACCTCCCCCCTCCACTTCCCTACACATTCTACCAAATTTTGCGCAAGATCACAGAGCCTATCATTAAATTAAGCCCATATTATTAAAATATTTGACTTTATGTATTTGCTATCCCAACTGTGTGAGGAATATCCTGTGGGAAGAAGGGGAAATGTGGAATAAAACGAGAGACGTTTCAGGGAGACAGATCCGCCATTTTCCCTTCTGTTTACTGCCGTTCTAGCAAGTGTCAAACACCCCAAGCTGTTCCGTGGCTGGTCCACAACCAGCGCGCACGGTTGGCTCTGAATTGTCACGTTTATTTAAGAAAATATGCATTGTCTGCCTAACCCAGACAACCAAACCCGTTAAATACCATTCTCTTGACCTGGTGTGGCATTTAAATGTGGATTCGCTGAACAAAATCGCCATTTTCCCGATTATTTTAGTGTGGCTTCGAGCGACGTTTTGGGATTGGGCGAGGGCCAGTGGCCGGCTGCTCTCCCGGACAGGAAAATGGGAGCACCTGTGTGGGAAATGTCGGTGAGACTTTGAATGCATTTAGAGGGGGGTCTCAGCTAATAATAACATATATTTTCACTTACCGGCCAAGGCTTCAAACAAAGTCTGCGCCATTCTTGTCGCGTCGTGGTTCAAGCCGACAGAGACGGAAGAAATTCCCGGATGAACGAGTATTCCGAGTTCGCGCGCCATCTTGTGGGTTCCGTAGATATTAAAAATTGTCAACTAGGCTACTGTCATGTTATCCGGTGCAAACAGCACGTGGTGTGCGTGTTGTGGGTTCTATTTCAACAACGTTGATAATATGGAACAACTCTGCTATCTTCATAAGTAAAACATCATTTCCAACTAAAGTTAAAAGAATTTAAAATCTCGCCAAAAGCCGCGCAGACGAGAGAAACCGTTGCCATGCAAAACCAAACTATATCATAGCAACGGGCTAAATGTGTAGCAACCAATCCGTAGCAACCGGAAAGGACAGCAACAGCAGTGTAGTCAACACCTCAGATTTATCTTCAGGTCGTTCACAGCTGACTTCGCCATGTCGTTTGGCGATTTGGTCGGCGTTTCCACCTACAGAACGACATACAATGAGTGTTACAAGCTTGACTCTCTGCCGCAGCTCACCCTTTACCACCAACAGCCGGCAATAGCACTTCTGGGAAAAGTCGATCAGCTCGCTCCCCGCTCATTCCCCCTCATTCCCGCCGGACCCAAGAGGAGGGTGTGCATCGCCAAACCAACACTTGGGCTGGGTCTCGGCACAGGGTATCTCAACACAGAAAGGTACGGCCCTAGACCCCTAAATTCGATACGGTGACATGGGTCATGATTTTGCCTATTTTTGAGGGTTTAATAGTGGACAATACATGAACTTCATGATGAAGTCACATGGGACAGGAGGAAAAAAATAGCTAGGCCTAGGCTTGTTGGAATGCTTCAAACCTTACATCGACAGTACCGAGGTACGCTGTAAGGTTGGACTGGAGGCCATTTGCAAATTATATCATAAGAAATATTCCGCTAGAGGGTGACATTGGTCCTTTTTGCGTGTCGCCCCCTGGTGCCTAACACAGCATAGCCATTGTGATTGGACAAGAGAGATCACATGGTTAAAGTGTCATGGCGGCATAATTCGAACTTTGGCAAGACGAGGGCTAAGCCATATTTTAATTCTCATTATTTCTTACTCTGCAAAGCAAGAAGAACCACAAAACCTCATTAGATCCCGAGAATAATGTTCAAGGTACATGTTGATATAATTATCTAAGAAAATAAGTGTTATTTGCATCTGCTAGAGAGGTGCGACAGCAGAGAGTCGCAAACTGAGAATTTATATTAGGAATAGCCTATGAGCGGCAGTCCAACCTTACAGCGTACCTCGGTACTGTCGATGTAAGGTTTGAAGCATTCCAACAAGGCCTAGGCGTTCTAGTTCTACCCCCTAGGGCTAGTAGTCTGGAAGCCAGAGGGGTTGACCCCAACTTCTAGTATAAAGTTTTTTTCTCGCCTACCCGGGGGGGGGGGGGGGGCACTCCCTATATTTTCTATAGTCACTATGTGTGAACATCACTTCTAATCTGGTACCCTTATCTAGGGGCGACATTTTCAAAAATCAACAAGTAAACAGACCTAAATCACAGATGCCCTGAAAGATATACCCTAATTATGGGTGACACATTAAAATAATATATGAAAATAAACTAAAAATACCCTTCAAAGCTCTGAAAATGTACCCCTTTCTCCCGAAATTTGCTTGAAAAGCACCCCTTATCAAGGGCCCTCGCGGGCCCGTGCCTAGGTCCCAAAAATGGACCCTTTCCCTTAGAATCGTGTTCACACATGGTATCCAAATCTGAGGGAGTGGCCCCCCCGGGAGGGCCTAGTCGGGACTGTAGCTGGTTGCGGCGGCCCGCACTGATAAGAGCTGATAAGACTGTTACTTACTAGCCTGTCCCCTGTTTATCCCCTAAGTGTACCCATCATGGCATGTCTTATCAGTGGATTTAACCTCAACCAGCGAAATTTAAAATGGCGGACCCACTGGGCATAGACTCGTTCCAATCCCATGCGCTCCTGCCGCTACCGCTCGCCTCAATTAGAGAGCGCCGCTCCGAGCGGACCGCACGGTTACTGGTCCCAAAGCGGAGCGTCGGGATTGGAACTAGTCTACACTGGGCATAGCTCCAGATTCCTATAGGGTCTAGGTAAGATTATCAGGGTGGGTGTGTAGCCCGGTGTGTAGCTCTCATCCTTGGGCAATTTGAGATGTTCAAGATGGCCGCCAGTACACTCCACAGAATGACAGGTGTTCCAGGACCTGATGTCCTGGGCTTTCCAAAACTGAAAGATTTTTTTTTAATATCCCAATTAGAACTGCAGTTTTAAGTTCTATAGAAAATAGAGCAAGTTGTTTGTTATTATTTTCTTTTATGAATGCTACTCTATTTGAAATATTATGCAAAACTTTGATTTTTGTATCTTTACTGCAGAAATATATCCGGTCCTGCAAAATTGGCTAGCTGCAGGACCGACTGTCCTGCATGCCGAAAAAGTTTTCGCAAAGACTGATATAATATTAGACTGAATTTCGTCTTTCAACGGAGGGCGTTTACTGCTACAGTACAGTAGGGCTACGAGAGTGGCTACACATATATAGGCCTGCCCAGATTTGAAGTTTCTGTGTTCATTGCACAGAGAGAAGTAAAGGCATCGCCATGACTCTTTTACCATAGTCAAGTCTGGTTGACTCTTGTAGCAGAGTCATGATGACTCTGGTGGAGGTGTCACACTACCAAATTCACAGCCTCTCCAGTCATACCCCTTGGATGTTGTACAACTTGACTCTACCTTCAGGCCAGAGTCAGGTGGAGTTGACTCTGCCCACAGCAGAGTCATACATAGTTTGACTCTCCATGAAGAGTCAAATAAAAAATGTGTTGACTCTGATAGTAGTTGTATATGAAACCACATGATGGGGCAACCTGCACTAGTGTGGTAATGATGGCAACCACAGGCTAGAGCCACTATCAATACTTCAGACATTTGGTACATGCCAAACAGTTTTATAGAATAGTACGCTATGTCTTTATTTGTCTAAATAATGTAGATAAGGGTGGAAAAATCAAAGTCCCTCCAGCTAGTAATAAATGACTTGGCCCTATAAGACTGGAATTTTTTCCTTATTGAATGTGTCCTCTATGTGGTTTGGTGGCATATAGACATTGGTACAACATGCAATGTGATTTTTGAGCGCTTCTTGGCAACTACTGGTACTTAAAAAAAGTCTTTAAGGAAATAGGATGTTTATTTTTTCTCGGTTTACGCTTTCATTCATGGTATTCCCTCTATCACAGGTTTCTGGACAAAAAGCCTATTGTGAAGACTGATTCTCCATACAAGATAACTCTAGATAACCCCGCTGTCAATCTCCACAAATGCACTCGCCCTTCCATCCCTCATCGGACACAACGTCTTCGAGCTGCTGCTGAGGCAAATGGGCAAGCCGTTCGAGAGCTGAGAGATGCTTTATGTCGTGAGCTGACCTGGTCATCAACCACATGTAGATCAACTGAAGAGGCAGCCCTCACCATCAAAAAGGTTAGTTTTGACTCTTTCTCAAATTAGGTCTTCTATGATTTCAAAATGTTTACATTTAGGTCTAAATCTATTTGAAATATACAATTTTATACTCCTGGACAGCCGGACAGGCCACATTATTACTACTGGTACAGAATGTAGAATACATCTGGATTCTAAACAGATTCAAATGATTATGTAGCAACATAACTTTCCAACCACAATCAGTCTAATTGACACAGGTAGCTTTGCTACCAGTGTCTTATACGACGCCTTGGTGAGACACCCTGCTGAGAAAAAAAAAAGATGTTCATTGATTTTTTGGGGGGTGAAAAGTTCAGCTGAGGTCAAATTCTTGCACTATAGCCTAAAGTTCAACATTTTTCCTTTTCTATGATGTAAAAATCATCCATTTCTATCGATTGGTTGTCCCCTAAAAAATTGAACACCTATCAAAAAATGAGCCTACTTTTCGGCACTGTAGACAAACATGACTGTACTAGTGTAGACTTTATGTCCTTTTTTGCAGTAGTAGTTAACTCAATATAAACATAGATTTCTCGTGGGGTAAGACACTTTTTTTAAGACCAAAAGTTTGATAAAAGAGGGTGGGAAACGATCAGTGGACAAAAAGAGGACGCGCAGTACATAGATTACTGCAGTGCTGGTATACTGAATCTGGGACCCGCTGGCAAGCGCATGCCACACGTCAAACAAAGAGTGGCGCCACTGGGACATGAGTTGGGACATGGGACATGAGTTGGGACATGGGAAATGAGTTGGGACATGGGGCATCAGTTGGGACATGGGACATGAGATGGGACATTGGACATGAGTTGGGATATGAGTTGGGACTTGGGACATGAGTTGGCACATGGGACATGAGTGGGGATATGGGCCATGAGTTGGGGCACTGGATATGAGTTGGGACATGAGTTGAGACATGGGACATGACATGGGACATGAGTTGGGACATGGGCCATGAGTTGGGACATGGGCCATGAGATGGGACTTGAGTTGGGACATGGGACATGAGTTGGGACATGGGACATGATTTGGAACATGGGACATGATTTGGAACATGGGACATGAGTTGGGATACGAGTTGGGACATGGGACATGAGTTGGGACATGGGACCTGAGTTGGCACATTGGACATGAGTTGGGACATTGGACATGAGTTGGGACATGCATTGGGACATGAGTTGGGACATGGGACATGTATTGGGACATGGGACACGAGACATGAGACAAGACATGAGACGAGACATGAGTTGGGACATGGGACATGAGTTGAGTCATTTGTGATGTAAATCACACGTTCAATCTTGTTTACTATGTGTATTAATGTCTATTAATCTTAATTCACCTTCCTTCGGGAATTACCATTATATATCAGTTATGAAGTGAAATGTCAAATTTGTAAATGAACTTATCGCGCACATATTGTCGGGAGAAGCTTCACTCCTTGCGCTGGTTATGATGTGGTCGAACACAATGTGTTGAATATGTAACCAGGACCAAATAGACATGTATCAAAAAAAAAAAGGGGGAAAAAAAGGCAGACAAAGGGCTTCCTTAATGAGCCCATAATCAATGTGTGCCAAAATGACCTCACAGTTGGGGGGCTCGCAAGCAGGTCCCAGATTCACGATAATAGGGTTGGGGGTTGGGACATGAGTTAGGGTATTGCACATATTACACTCACACATATTAGTGCCTTTACATGGGGCAAAAATCGACACAGGAGACACAGCGACACGGCCATTTTAAAAATTGACACGGGCGACCCGGCCCTTTTAAAAATCCCCACTGCGGCTTATATAATTTGTCAAAGTTATGGGTGCGGCTTGTACGCGAGTTAGGTGTATACGCGAGAATTTACGGTAACTAGTATATTCTATGTTGATAAAAATCAACATAGGCTTAGCGACATGGTCAAAAAGGCAGGTACCCATGTAGAGGCACATATTACACTCACACATATTACACTCACATATATTACACTACACACATATAACACTACACTCATATTACACTCACACATATTACACTCACACATATTACACTCACACATACATATATTACACTCACATATATTACACTCCACACATATTACACTCCACACATATTACACTCCACACATATTACACTCCACACATATTACACTCACACATATTACACTCACACATATGACACTCCACACATATTACACTCCACACATATTACACATATTTCTTATATTTCATCATTCTTATTCTGTTAGTGAGGTGCAAATGAAATCTGTTAGAAAGTTAATATCATATGCAAGTAACAAGGGTATGGACCTCACTGCCCTTTCCGGTTACTTCGTGGAAGAACAAACAAATATTGAACTTGTAACCTAGACCGAATAAAACTGTATTAAAAAAAAAAACACTCCACACATATTACACTCACACATATTACACTCACACATATTACACTCACACTTCGGGGGGGGGGGGGGGGGACTTCAGGTAGGTTTATCCAATGGAAAAACAAATACCTGTGTCTTTTGTGATTAGGATCACACGCTAGATTTTTTTTTAGCCAGTATTTCATTTTACCATGGATGGAAGTGAGTTTGAAATATCTGTGTTCTCTCCTCCAGCCAGCAATACCTCGCACAACCTATGAGCAGAACGCTGATCTAGTGAAGTTACGTCCCCAGAGGTATGAGCAGGGAGTCGCTGAGTGGCAAGTTGTTTACCCTACATGGGATCGAGCCCAGTCCAGGGGCCGCACCCGGAGAGTGGCCAGCCCAGACCCACCTGTGGCCCTCAGACAATCCAGCTTACTGCCCAGAAGGTGAGAATAAGTACTTATCCTGATGTGTGAGCTGCTCCTTCAGATACCGGTATAAACATGGCATACAGAATCAGAATGGCACCATGGATTCATGAATACAACGCTTTCTCTCAAATTGCCCTACCACCCTCACTAGAGGGCAGCCCCTCCCTCTTTATTGACTCAGGGTTTAATTAACCCCGAGTAATATACACCTACCAATTTTGCATTTTAAGACAATTTTGTTACATAGGAGAATCGTTGTATTTCGGTTATCATTCGAGATAGAGAAATGCGGAAAAAAACATGAGATAGGCAAGATCGGGGGACAGCATTTTCCTCAAAACTTTTTCTAAAAATCTCAATTTTTCCTCAAGAAATTGAACTGCGATCTTCATGAATTTATTTCTCTCTTTCGCTATTATGGAAATGTACTAAACAAAATCTATTACCCGCTTCGGACACCCATAGACTTCAAGGCATAAGCGTTTTCAGCAGAAGATAGAAATGACATTTTGAGCGAATTTGCCCGTATTTCTCTCTTTCTACCCCAAAAGCGGGCAAAAACTGGGCACATTCTACCGCCAGGACCTATGCAACAAGTCACATCCACTCTATATCTACATGTATATGTTAACAGATAGCGGTTATGATACAGATAGCGGTTGTACACCAGGGGCGAGGGGACAGGGGATCGACATGGACGCGTAGCACACGCCGCCCAGCAGCCGACCGACACGGCGAAACAGAAACGGGGATGGTGTCGCTGCTGACGCTCCGATTGACTCGATTTCTGGCCAAGACATAAAACAGCGGTTACGCGCTGCTGGGCGCTAATGCCCGCAGCCACCTGCTCGCCCCCAGCCACCTGCTTTCCCACAGCCACCTGCTCACCTACAGCCACCACCTGGAATTCGATTATATATGACTTCCAATATATGAAATAAGGGTAGATTTTTCTGGCGATTACGATTCTGCCATCAGAAATGAGAAATAACGTATTGTACTCAAATTAGATCACTCATTCGAATTCATTTCTGATGCCAGAATTGACAGATTACCCTGAGTCATCTGTGAGGCCACTCACACGCTCCATTTTTAAACATTTATAGGTCTTTACCCATTTCCAGCACTGAAAATGCTCCCTTAGTGCACTTCCATAGTTCCACAGTTCAACGACCCACCCATGGCATTTTGATGAAGTACATACAATTATGTGATGCAAAGGTTGAGGTTACATAGGTATTGACTCAAGAATCTATTTCCTAATATCAGGCACTACACAATACAGTCCTCTCAGCCATTTAGCACATTTTTAAGAGAGAGAGAGAAAGAAAGAAATAGAGAGCCTATACTATTCATTTTTCCACCTCCGTATTGGTTCATGGTAGAATGTTGCCTGAACTACATTTGTGGATATTGTATGTCATGCACAGGTATAGGGAAAGCTTATTCCAGCACAATGATTGATAACCTGCTGTGATTGTGGGTGTATAGATTTCTACATACAGGGATTATCCTGATGTAGAAACTAATCCAGGTTCGCTGGTTTTAACACAGGATTGACCAGACCTTCACCTTTTAATCTGTCTTTGCTGGTGACCACTATATATATTTATAGAATTTGGTTGTTGGTGGGTCCTCGAGTCAATATCTGCTTGTGTCCAGGGCACCTCGATATACATTAAATTCAAGCTGTAGCCAAATTCAGTCCTCAACAAGAGCAATATATATGTATGTATATACAGCGAGAAGCAATTAGCTAACATTGTTTAATGTTTTCTTGCTTGTGCCGCACACTTGCTGTCGCTTCTGCTGCAGTTTCTGCCGCAACCTCTACCACAGCCATTGCCGCAGCCTGTGTCACAGATTTTACTGCAGTTTCTGTCGCATCGTCTGCTGCAGGTTCTGTTGTAACTTGTGCTGCAGCTTTTGCTCAAGCTTGTGCTACAGATTCTGGCACAGACTAGTGTGACACATAATTTGAGGGTAGTTTTGAACCAGGAATATGTTTCTGCTCTTAAAATTGGCAAATGATTCATTAAGCCTTCAATTCTTCAACCAATCAGTTCAAGGCTGTGTCTTACGACCATGAGCCAATGTTTTTGTCTCTGACCGGGTGCCGTCTCTGACCGGGTGCCATCTCTGACCTGGTGTCAGAAAAACGTGTTTTTAAATGTTAACCTATACTCATATATATAAGGATATGTAAATACGTTATGGCAGCTCTTATGTAATTATTATTAGCCTCCTGCTGTTGGTAGAACATAACTAAACTCCCAGAGTGACATCCGGTCAGAGACGGCACCCGGTCAGAGACGGCACCTGGTCAGAGACGGCACCCAGTCAGAGACAAAAACATTGGCTCAAGGTCGTGAGACACAGCCTCAATATCTTCAAAAGTTATCCATTACTGATGACCTGGGTTACCTGTGATCTAAATCGTTGATTATATTCCCTTCTGCTAAAATCAATTTATTCTTACAGACAATGTTACGGACGATTACACAGCAGGAGACCTAGATATAATTGAATTACCTTTCAGAGAAGTAATCAGTACAATCCTCAATAAAGGATTACATGTATAGTTTAAAGACTTCCTATTTGGCATCGGCTCAATACTATTACTAATCACATCTTTATATCAAAGCGGTATCAAAGAAATGAATAGACATAATGCAATCTACATCCTGTAGCTAATTGACATACGTCATATCTGGGGAAGTTTATGAATGAACTTAATGGGGTACATTATACTGTAGTGTTGTAACTGTTCATGCTGGCCGCCATACTAATTGTGGCTCAAGCAATGTCACTGGTTCCTAAATGTTGGAACTTGGGGACCAATACTTTTTGGCGACAAGAAAAGGGGAATAGAAGGGTTTGTTTTTAAAAATTGAGCAGTTGAAGCCTAAAATAATTATAAGATGGGAAAAATAACTCCGTTTTGATTTGATTAGTGTAGTCCAGTGGCCTAATTGTGTGGTAATGCATTGCATGGTCAATCTTTCCCTCCCTGGCACTGCTTCAGCTGTCATCGACTTGTTAATCCCTTTAAGTACATAGTTCCTCATTTCCATCACTGGCATTGGCTCAGTAGAGTGGGAATTGAGACATGGCTTATCCTGAGTCAATTCCAGTTTGGTACGTGTACATACTTTACAGCTCTAGTTGGCAGTAGGGGAGTGAACCTGGCACCTGTTGTGAACCTCCTTCATAGCCTCTACACAGGTATCAGCACAGGGACAGTCCCAGCCATAGGGTTACGGCATATAAGCCAGGCAGATATAGTTTTTAGGGTCTATAGTAAATTAAACAATGCTTACATGGAAGTTTCCACCGCGGTGCCTGGACATCCATATCATACATATCCTGAAAATACAGATCCCTAGTACAAGTCTTAATTGCAGTGGTGCCACCACCAGTCATTAAACGACTGAGGAGAGGTTTGCCATCAAAGTATATAAACAAAGCATCTGAAATATCGGGGAAAATGTCCCTGAACCCCCTTCGTTTTTCTATGTGGACCCGGGGCTGTGCCCCAGCAACCTTTTTTTTTTATCATCTGAAGCCGAGGGTACAGCCATACAGGGTTGTCACCTGAGTAACTGTTCATTGTAAGATTACTAGAGATTTGCTTGTTTAAAGATCATGAGAGCTGAGGGATACAAATGTCCAGGCACCGTGGTGGGAATGTCTGTACATGAACAAAATGTCAAATGGCACAATGTCGTCTATCATCAGTATTGTTGGACATAATTTTGAAGAGGACATTCATGTAGTAAGGGATGTAATTAATGAGGCTGACGACCCCCCCCCCCCCAAAAAAAAAAAAAGAAAAAAAAAAGGCCCAAGTCCTATTACATCTCTGACAAGGCATAGTCTGAAATCAACGAAAGCCCTGGCACCTCTATGGTACAGAATCTGTAACGTGTGAGTTTTCTGACTGACAGGTATTCTGGCCTTCCAATCCTAACTTTGGGTCCTATTTACATATTATTCAGAGAATGGTCATTGGAAACATAGACAACATAGGGGGGGGGGGGGGTAACTGATTTGGGAGTGGGTGTGTAGCCTCTGCTTGTTGGATAAACCAGTCTTAGAAGTATATCACTTAATCCCACTGGAAATACATACATATGGTTTTCTGAAATAGGTGGGTATTTAGCAAGGTGGTGTATGGTTCCACTTTGGCAGAGTTCCCAGGTAGCAAATCCTCCTGATAGGCCTTACATGATGGTGCTTGGCTTGAATGGAACATACGACTTATTGTGAGGGCAGACGGCAGTGGAACGGCCAGAGAAGCAGACGACTTTTAACTCTTGTAGAGATGTCTTCCACATTTGGTAACCCTGTTTACTATGGTACTGATTACCACAGGAGGACACAAACGGCGGGGAGCACGAGCAGAGCAGGCGACATTGAGACATTGCTGAAGAGTGGACAGCTCAACACCCCATAGTAAGTATTGCACCATTTTGTCTATTTTTACTGTGACTTTGGTATATTCTAATGTCTGCCTTTCTCTCAACCGACTAATCAGTGCATGCAAGGTAATCATAAAATTGTGCTATCATATCATATTGGTCTTGCAGCAGATAGCCTTTATAACATGGTGTAATGTGTCATGACATAGACATACAATATGTTCATGGCTATGGTCATGATGTAGTGCTTTGTGGGAGGCCAGGACCATCTGACCATCTGAACACCAGCAACATAGTGCAATGCAGAAATATATGACACACCGAAAGTTATTTAGTTGAAGGGATTGTGGTTATATTCCGTAACCAATTATAACACTGGTTCAGTTCTAATGGTTATACCATTAAAAGGAACTCTTAATTACCTCAGGCCACTTAACCACGACGACTCCTTTCACTCGGTCCTGTATAATCTGAATCATGAGTGTAATCCACTTGGTGTTCTGGATTATACACCTGATCACGTTATATTGATGAATAGGATTCCGTTTGAAAAGGGATTGCTCCACCGTTTCATCACAATATCATGATCGGAAGTTCGTGTATTATACATCGTGTATTAAAGGTGGGAATGGAAATTTCAAGACAATAGTTTGAACTTGTATACTTTTGTATATCCAATTGGAACCCAGCCAATGCGGTTATGTAGATTACTGATTATATACAGTGACTGTTTGCAAAGCTAGCTGTAGTACATACAACATGTATGTATCATTAGGTACACTTGTCTGGTTAAATTCCGTGTATATATGCATTCTCACAGGATTTACACAGGATATATTCCTGATCAAAATGTAACAATTAGAGCTCAGCCAGAGGGACTTTGAAATTCCGAATTTTGAATTCCGTTTTTTTTTCATTTTGAATGTACATGTACAGTGTTGTAACAATCGTAATTTATTTTGACTGCATAGTGCTTTAATTTAGTTCAGTCTGAACCCTTTAAAGACAACATATTGCTCTTGTGTGCTATGCCCTCTGCGCTCTTTGCCCTGGCGAGCTTACCGGGCCTGCATTCATAGTATATTCATGCATCATTTTGACCCTTCGGGGCTGAATCAACCCTATAATTATGGTCGGCCTGATGCATTCATGCATCATGCCATATAAAGAGCATACCGCATTAAAGCATTTCCAGTTTGTAACCTCCCTGGTTGTGTGTGTGCTGCAGTGTGAGTCAGACGCCGGGGTACGCCGGGTTCCTGCCGCGCGCCACCATCGAGGCCCCGCTCAGTAAGGTGACGCCTGACCGCCACGTGACCACCATCATGAGGGACTCGTACAGGTAAGCACAGCGCAGCAGCCGGGCACAAAGGATGCTCTGTACACAGGTGTATGGATCACCCTTTCTGCATGCATGCTTATTTTTTGAAAAACCATCTTATATGATACATGTATCTTATTCATAATTGTTGACCCAGGGCACCTCTGAGAGGCTCTGTGCCCGCCAGGTTCTTATACGACGGTGAAATTCCGCAAATTTCCCAAAATGTTGACCTCCACAAAGATTTATTTTTCCACAGAGATCCCCAAAAATAAACTGAATAAATGCTATACTGAAAGTCTTGTTCAATCTATATAGTCTCAATCTCAGAATCAATTCCTAAAAAGATCCTCCCAATATTTCCAGAAAGGATGGTTTGCGCCCCTCAGTTCATGGTACACTTTCTTGGTGGCTGCCGATATATTTAATACTTGTACATGTATAAAGGTCTTTAATAAATAGTTTATGTTGAGGTCTACACTTTACTTCACCCTTGGAATCAAATGACTCAGACTGAGATGTGGTCTCCTCTTATCAAACAATATCCAAAGCCTATGAAAATTGAACCAAGCAATTTCCTATACTTTAAGATAACATGTTCTATGTCTCTAAGAAACACTGACTACATAGATCTAACTATGATTGACCTTTTCCTCGTCAGGCCGCTGCCGGAGCAGGAGTACCAGGTACAGACGTACAACCACAAGGGTCCCATGTCGCGCACAGTCACCCTCACCTACCCCTACAACCCCTTCAACAAACTGGAGAAACGAGCAGACATAAATCCATAAACCCTTCTCTCACCCTTATGTCAACTCCACAGTCAGAGAGGTCACACAGTATATATAGATTTATAGTAAACATATCATATCATTATCAGAACATTTTCTATCGCCTTTGAAAATTAGGCTGCACTTGTCCAGTCCTAATGTAGTTCTATAGTTCTGTGATATTGATTAAAATGACTATTTATCGGTTTAATTAAAGTATTGGTGCATATGTTGTATCTATTTCTTTGTAGAAGCATAACTAAATGTAGTGCAATGTAAATGAACTTTGGACCATATGTCTAGTTCTACAGGGAAAGAGCACCTCCTTATTTTATTCGAGGCACACTAATTTTATGATATCTACAGTATCGGTATAGATATTAGCAGCTGTATCTGCTCTATCATACCGTGCGTATAAAAGGTCGACTTATTGTCCTTTGAAATAATAAATGGTATTTTGAAAACCTTACTTTATGTCTTAATCCGAATTATGATTATTATTTTCATTCAAATTGCACATTCTATACTATAGTGTTCAGCCTGATAACAGTAGATGTCTATTGGTTTATCAAATTGTTTTTTGAAACATTGCATGATATTAACGTTTCTGAAGGTAGCAAATAAACCTAAATATCAAATACTGATATCAGATACGGATCATATACGCCAAAAGCTATTCGTTCAGAGCAAATCTATTTGCCTTCAGCAGCTTTCAGCCCTATGAATGATACTCTCGTTCCCAAATCCTTCCGAAGGAAGGCTCTGGGGACAGCCAAATGACCTTGAACTTGGGATTTTGCTGGGGCTGGGCAACTCCTGCTGGTAGGCTGGAACCAGTGAACAGGAACAGGAAATGGAACCAGAATGTATGATGGTAGTTTTAGGTAGTTTTACCATCACCCTTTCTGGTTCCATTTCCTGTTCCTGTTCGCTGGTTCCAAGCTACCAGCAGGGGTTGCCCAGAACCAGCAAAATCCCAACATTTGGCAGTTACCAGAGCCTTCCTTCGGAAGGATTTGGGAACGAGAGTATATGAATGACTGCTCATCGATCAAGGCATCAAGCCAGCAAAAATGAAAATACTGCCTCCTGGTGTTGATATTTCATACTGATAACATCCTAGTGGCTGGTAAGCGAACTAAAGGTGTCTCGCATGTTATGGTTTCGCAAAAAAAAAAGAGAAAAAGAAAAAGTGGTGTGATGGTAGAAATAATCTAAATGAATTGAATAAATCTCGATTTCAGACGTACTAAGGTAAAATGATGCACTTATTTTTGGAATGCTTAGAAAATACGAGAACAAAGGCTCCAATGCTAACTCAGCCTTGCTATCCAAACACTGTTTTGGTCTGAATCTTCGGCATGCTTCACCAGGAACGAGGTCGATAATTCGTTGTTTACACTCAACAAAGGAAGTTTAACTGTGAGTATGACCAGACAATGTCTTCAACTTTTCATTTTGTATCTATGTACGAGAAAAGATGACCCTAGAGTTTGATTGGGTGCAAGAGTAGAGGACGATTTGCTGTGGTGGCAGCGTCATGGTTGAGTCGCGGACGGGACCAGGGGCGGCGGAGACCGGGCGGGGTGCCAGATGGTGACGGGACCAGGCGCTCGAGGCGCCCGCCAAATATACAGCTCAAAGCGGTCTCATTCATCCATCACCCCGTGATCTTTTCAGCTTTAATACTCAGACCCAGTTACTAGAAACTGTACGGGTTACCTCACCAAAACAAGGAGACAGTTTCAGCTCGCATTGCCAATTTTGATGTTTGGTGGGGAAGCTGGGGGGGGGGGGGGGGGGGGGGCAAAAGGGGGTTAAATTGAATTGTTACATGGCGTCATGATCACCGTCATGTATGCCTCAACATGTCACATATTCTTTTTTCCTCATGTCACTAAGCCTAAGGGTAAGCCGCATGTCGCCATGTCAGATTTACTCGGGGACTGGGATCTGATTCTTCCCACAGGGTGCTACAATACAGAAAATCCTGCAACTCAGTTGCAGGATTTCCTACACAGCAAGTCCACCCTCGTGATTTGTCCAGATCCGTTTATATTTTTTCAGTAGGTGGAGGGGATGTAGCAATTGGCTTATATACGTCATAGATTTTCTATAAATCCCCGATAAATTCTATAAATCAGGTATGGAATATATATGTACCACTAAAACAAGTTATATATGTTTATGTGGGGGGAGGGGGGCCTACTTAATTTTATTTTAACACAGGTGTGAACCCTTGACAACCCTTTCCTGTGGCAAGAGCTCTGGATTTTGGTCAAAAGTGCCTATGTTTATAAAAAAAATGGACAAAAATGCCTATGCTAGAACAGATTACGCTGAAAATTAACCCTCTGTTGGAGGGATGTCGGTCCAAAATTACCATTTTGGGAGTTATTTAGGTGAACATTCAAAAGACGGCCCTTGGGCTTGGCTAGAGGGGTTATGGTGAAAAGTATCGTCAAAACCGGACCCTTAGCATATACCTTAAAAACAACCCTTGCCAGCCCCCCCCCCCCAAATTGCCGCTACTGCCGGCCCAAATGGCTGGCTGTATTCTAGAGATTCTTGCCTCCATGCCATTGTTTACGGCTTGTAAATCGGACCATTATTAAGGTTTCTACAGCATGAAACAGAATGCTTAAATATTTTCTGTAATGTTATTTTGTAATTTACTTAGTAAAATGGTTAATATAGTTGTAACATATATTCATTATCATTGTGAATACAAACACTTGCTTTATATGTCATTTTTTAAACAGCAAGATTATACTCAGATATCCGGGCCTACAAAAATTGAGCCGGGCACTGTTACAGTGAGAGCACTGAGCAAAACCAGCGAGCAAATGCATGCTTAGTGTAGCCCAGCGTAGGGCATCCTTTCTGCGTCCTTGTTCACATAATCCCCGCGGGTCCCCTTAGATTTGCACCTCGCCCCCACCCTGACTCCTTCCAGGATAGATAACCAATGACGTCACAGGGGGACAAGATGGTGATCAGCATGTGATAACCAGTTGCAATAAAAACATAGGCGTTTAAATCCGCTATATTGGCACATATCCCACAATGCATTATGGGTCAGCCTAATCTGTTGATATTCCAATTCAGGTGTTTATTGACTTACCTAAGGGGCTTACACTATTGACTGCGTGTATTGACCTATTGGGTGCTTGCTTGGAAGTATGAAGCAGCGCTTTAAGTATCACTCAACTAGCACCACTAGAATTAAGTCTTGTCGGATTGAGTATTCGTGATAAATGGTTATAATCCACACACTATTAACGTCCACTCCTTATCCCAATATGCCTACAATATGGGCCCACACCATGGGGAAGGGGGGGGGGTGTCGTCCGTGTGGGTCTTAATGCAGTAAAAATGGATTTATTGCCTTGTTGCAGGACTCCTGTGTCAATTGGCACAGTTGAGTACCCAATCTTGTACATTCTCCGTGGCGAAATGTCAGCCCTAGTCATCTTGTCGAATTCAGGCCCTTGCAGTACACAGGTACCCCGGGACATACAGAGCCACATTACAGAGAGTGTCAGACGATTTCACAACTCCTGACCTCTCCCAGACACTAGGTCTAGAAACTTACCATTGTATACCATTATCTATCCTTTTAGGCACCCATCTCTATAGAAATTATGAACAGAGGTACATTTCAATTTCCTATTTAAGTATGAAATACTCTTATTTGTATTATCAACCATATAGATCTGACCAAAATCACCAAATCGTTTTCCTGAAGGCCTACCTCCTTGAAATACTTATGTTATGTTGATTAACCTCCAGTGTATGAAGTCATAATAGTGGACCCCATGCTGTGATAGGCCACGGCCCCTCCCCCCGTACAGATATGTAGCCAGTTACCTGCTGACTGCCTGACTACCTAGTTTAGTATTCACCTGGTGGAGAACCTACTTTTCTGACACCCACCCCCCTCAACCCCCAACGTCCATACAACATTTACAGAGAGGATGTTTTATTTACCCACCCAGACCTTCTCCACCAGTATTGGACTTCAGCAAACCCACCTCCCTATGCATGTACTTGTATTAGGCCTAAAAAATAAGTTGTGTTCTACAAGGCTGTTTTGGCCTTACTAGGTAGCAGCCTGATATCAGTGTTAGCGGCACGTGGCCCACCTGACCCCGGCACACCTGGTGCCAGCTGCCGGTCACACCTCCAGGGTCTCCCAACCCGGGAGGAGGACGCCACTAGTGGGTGAGGGGGGGGGGGGTATTGAACACTGACCGACAACTGTAACAAACCGTCCTACACTACCTGACACACACCTAGAGACAGATGTGGACACGATTACCTTGTTAAACCTCATTAACTGAGAACAAGAGGGAATCTGTTAGGACAACACTCTAGAACAGCATTGTTGCATTTAAGTATCTGGTAAGTTTGCGTATATATTTTTTTGTAATACATGTAGACCACGTACTATTTTTGTACATGATGTTCCTGTTTATAATCATTTATGTATCCTCATCTTTGTCTCATATGTACACGTATACTCCATTTTGTCTCATCGAAGTATACAAACCAAGGAAAGTGGATCACTTAGTGTCATGTTACCACTCCTAATGCTTATGTTGTGTTATGACAATTAGCATTATTCAAACCGTTGTACCACTGAATACCAATCTTGTACAATATTTAAAACTGTCATAAACCTACACTATGTTATAAATGCAATACTACTAATACTAGCTAAGATACATCACTAACTGACTTTGGTGGGAGGCGGGGGGGGGGGGGGGTCTGCTTTAGAGGATTTTTGTTTTGTTTATCAGACAACAACTGGCTATAGGGCCCGCAAAATAAGGCAAATGGTGTGAAACGATCCACAGTCTACAAGCTATTAAAACTTGGCCTATCATCAATTCTATCACCAAAAGTGAAAAAAACAAAAAACAAATTTGTAGTTGAATGCAATGCCCGGATGCAATGACCATCCAGTACATCAATAATCTGTTAAGCATAAAACATCTACCTTCAGGACCACCCCCCCCCCCTCCCCTCATCCCATTCTGTTATGCTTGAGCCACCTGAACCTATAGTAAAGTGATGGCACTCCACTATTCCTGAGTCTAACCTCACTCACATCCCAGGAACTCACTCACATCCCAGGACAAAAAGAACTGACTTCTGTAGCAGACTCACCATGGAGGTGACATCCGTCTCGTCCGACCGCTCTTGGACACACTGGTCACACTGACATAGTACCGGTAACCTATATGCTATACACATAACCTCTCTGAACTAAGTCACTGATCGGTGAAACCAGAATATGGAGGATTAATGTGCTCCCCCCCCCCTTATTTACTTCTAAGCAAGGGGAGGAAAAGCATGAATGTGCTTTGGTACTACCCCTTGATGAAGAAGTCACATTGTACCCCAATAATTTAACTAAAATAAATGACATGACATACTGCTGTAATTAGGTTAAGTAGTTTTAAGTCGACATTGTAAGCCACTGCCTAGGTAGGGATGAGTACACATGTATGTATGAGTTGTAAATTGCCATGATCAGCCCTTCCTTTCCCCACATGTCTGTCATGAATTGTCCTGTACTTACTTTTATTTTTGGAAGAGGCAAAATTAACTATGCAAAGCTTAGAATAGTGGGCTGGAGGTCAGGTGCAAATTTCTTGAGAGACAATTGATTAAAATTACAGTAGTTGGGATGCACCTCCATTACCTCCCTCCCTGGAGACTAACGGCAGACCGCCGTAAAACCGAGGATATGTCAAACCAGGTTAAAATAAAACAGTTTAAAAAAAACCCACCATATTCATGATGCACCCATGCAGCATTGGTAAGTAACTCAGCGGCACTGCATTGGTGCATCATGCCGACTGTCGGAGTGTCGATTCCATATGGTCGGCATGACGCATGAAGACAGCACTGGTGAATTACTCACCTGATCTGTATTCATGCATGAATCGAAGATGAAAGTCATTAGTGCATGAAAGTCCTTAACGGGTTAAAGGGAGGTCTATTCTATTTCACTCCTCCCTGTCTCCCCAAGTCTACAGCAAAAACTGTCCTGCCACCCGCCCACTGCCCCAACCTGCAGAACGCTAACCTACAGACGTCGGGGTACTACCCACACACCAGGGTCACCTCACTTAGACACGGCACATCTGTACACCGCTCTACTATACACCTCTAACCCCTCACCACACACGCCGCCATCTTGTCCCCTGGGGGTGACTCAGATTCCTACAAACCATCCCCACCCCCACTGTGTGCCAGTCAGAACATGTGTCTAGTCTGTGGGAAGATTCAATTTGAACCTTGCTTGGACCACAGACGCGGATCCAGGGGAGGGCGTGCCCCCTATGTTCCTGTACATCTGCTACTTTGATGTACTGTCCCCTTAGTCGCCAAGATGCATGAAACAGCATGCCGACCCTATGGGGTTCATGCACTCCCAGGGGATCGGCCTGATGTATAAAGGCAGCACAGCACAGGGCTGCATTCATGTATCAGGACGACGAAGGGCATAATGTAGACCCAAAGAGTTCAGTTTCCAGCTTTGCCGTTGTCAGCATGCTGCTGTAGTGGACCTGTTAATCCCCTATAGAAGATGGCCCCAGGTAATAATGGGTAGAGAACTGCCCCATTGTCCCCGGTGGGAGCTCGCCGAGCGGACAGCCCATCTAAGGCAACCCAACCATCTCATGTCCAATTTCATGCCTCCATGAGGAACATTGGGAACGTCTCATGTATTGTAATGTAATGTCATGGGGGCTGTCCTATTGATTTAAGGACGCATAAGGTGGTCAATATTCACAATGGTTGTATGTGGCAAATGTATGCTATACTTCAAAGTAGGCTTATATAGGACTAAGGCCAGCTTTACAATGACAATGGTGTTCTCCCTGTCCAATGCCTGTCTGTCTCCTTCACTCCCTCCCTGTCTTCTCCCCTGTCCCTGTTAAAGCTGCCCCTCACCAACACGACCCCTTCGTTACGGGACACTAAAGCAGTGTTATAGAATTGATGTACTATAGATTATCGAGTGCAGTTATCGTAAGCCTTCCCTGCACGTTTATCGGTACGACAATTGCCCTTTCTGCTGCTAGATTGCCTCTATCTGTCTCCCATGCACCTCTCCTACTGCCCCCCCCCCCCCCCCACACCCCCACCTGTTATTGCTGAATATCATTGTCCTGTTTACGACCTATGGAGGCTGGTGGCGCGTTGAGTGGCTGGGGCGGGGGGGGGGGGAGGCGCTGAGAGGACAAGGACCCGTAGAGATTATTAATTAACATGCACAGTGCATCATATAAAATCGATGTAGGGCCGAGAAGATTTAGCTTGCCTGCTAAGTTTTAATTGATTTGAATAATGCAGTGGACGAGGAGGGGTGGCGCAGTGCTCGGGCCTCAGTACTAGCCTACATCACCAGGCCTTATTGTGAGACTAACCCTTTACCTGCAACATAGTGCTTTAACCAATGAAGTATGTCAAGTTGTCGTCATGATGCATTCATGCAGCCCTAGTGAGTATGCCGCCAGGGCTGCATTCATGCATCATGCTGACCTTCTGGAGTATAGTACACCCGTAGGGTTGGCATGATCCATGAATGTAGCATTCACGAATCTTGCCGACATAGGGCATGGTACATCAAATGAGTATGCGGCCTTAAAGGTCTGATATTACCACATTAATGAGCACGCTCAACTCCACCACCAATGTTGGACTAGGATAATTGCTGCCCTTTACGATCAGATAAAACACTTGTTCCTGAGTCTAATTACAGAACTGGGTGTCCCCATATTAATGTCCTACCCTTTATGATCTGTAATGGTAAACCTGAAAGCGTATGGGTGTCACTGTTGGCCTTATTTGTGCTTCAAGTTCAACCTTTCTCATATTTCTTGTTCAATCTTGTGTTTCTCGGATTTCCCCAGCCTATTGTGCCAAAGGTATCTTTATCTCACCCAATACTCTTCCCTTTCAGCATTCAGTAGTCCGCCCACTGTGTGATCCCCAACTGTAGGGACCTAATAACAAAGACATATGTTGCATTTCATTTACACTGTCTCTGTAAAACAGCGTTCCCCTTGTCAACCCTGCATTTCCGGAGCCAACAGTTAGGTATCCGCTAGCAGATTGATCACCGTGGAAACCAACAGATTTATGCTGCGCTGTTCACGTATAGAGGGAGAGGTTGAGTTGGCATGTTTTACCGTCTATTGGGAGACTGGTCGTAGGGTTTCTTCAACCCCTCATCTGTCTGTCTTAAGTCTTTCATGTTTATCACACATATGCTGTATGGAAAGTTGGAAGAAATGTCCCATGCTCCGGCCCATGGTTAATACATGCATGTATGGTTATATGACAATTCAATGAAGAACATGTGTAAGTGCCATTGGGTAGTTACTGAAGTTATTGAAATTGGGGGGGAAAGGACGATTCGACAGATTGCCAGTTCGACAGGACGATTCGACAGGACGATTCGACAGAATTTATAGGACTATTGGACAGATTTTCGGGACCATTCGACAGATTTCCTTTTTTGGGAAGACAATTCGACAGACTTAGATAATTACAGTTAAAATACATTTCTAGGTGTAAGTTAAGCAATAGAATACATTCCTGATATGTGTTTCATCATATAGCTTATACGCCCCCCCCCCCCCCCCCACAAGGCCACCCCTATGCAGTAGGGGCGGATTAAATCTTGAATATATGAAATATGAATATTTACTCAGTTCAGACAGTGTATAAAGTGTATAAAGTAGATCTGTTTTCGAAAAAAAAGAAGGGATACAGGGGGAAAAAGCAAAAGGGCTTCGGGGGAAGAGCTCCCGACATAATATATAAATTATTCACACTTGAAAATATAATGTTTGGCTGAAATTGAAAAAGAAAAATAGAGGGGGACCTGGGTTAATCCCCCGACATATTATTATGAATATAATGTATATATGCAATAAACATTTCATAGCCTACATGCTAACTCTCTCAGTCTCTGGATAACTCTCATGAATACATGCACCAGAGAGTAAATGAACTCCTGCCTTTCTGGGAATACTCCCTGGGAATACTCCTGGTTTTCATTGAAAATCCATATAATTTATGAGATAATCAGTTTCTCTTGGAATCAGGCTTTCCACAGCCACAAGAATTGTGCAAATATTCCAACTAGAACCAATGGTAATAGCCATATTACCAATCTGTTGAACTGTCCTGTCAAAAATAAAAATCTGTTGAACAGTCCTGTCCAACAGTCCCGGAAATCTAGAAATTCTGTCGGACTGCCGATCTGTCGAACCGCCAATCTGTCGAACAGTCTGCCAGCCCCCAATTCGACTTCTCTTGTGGCTGGGCTTAAAAAGAAAAGCATGGGTAGGCGAAATTCCACCACCTCCCCTGTTTAAAAAAGTAGCACTCCCTAAGAGAATGAAGAGGTTGTAAAAAAAGATAACTAAGGCGGTACATCATCTACCTAACGGGCGTGGTTCTTGCTGCTAACAAAGACTGCCGGGTCATTACAGTAATGGAGGCGGTCTAAAAACCTCTAATGCTAGATTTATGATCCTACTCGTGTAAAACATGGATGTAGAGGGGCCTTTCTTATAACCCTATAGTCCCTACATATCGTGTCTGCCAACATGTTCACTCAACAGGCCTTACCCCATCCCCAACTCCAGTTGCGATGTGCAGGTCCCCTTGATGGCAAAGTTCTTCCCCTTCAAAAGACATTTACTTACACACAATAGTCCTTATTAAAGTTAGGGGTATCTATATGAAGATTACAAGTGTTTCTTCGGTCCATGTATAACTATTGTACAACCTGACCCCGAGACTTGGCACCTATAGACACATAGCATTGCAGTACAGACAACTGACGTATTGAAGTATTGTGAACGTAGTATAGGAACCTCCAATGGGTTCCCTCTTTTGTCGGCAGCTGTGGCGACCCATAATGCCTCTATGAGAACCACCTCCCTCGGGGGTAGTTTTGTATTACCTCCTTATGTCATTGTGTAGGCCTAATGATCGACGAGGCTTAAATAAGGGATATTTGTCAATTAAAAAGATATATGATTGTCCTGGTTAAGGTTTGTTCATTATGGATGGGAAGGTAGTTAGATTTTTTTGCGCCAGGTAGTGGCATTCTCATTTGGGGGTGATAGCACACTTATATTTCTGCAAATATTTCTGTGAGGAAAGCACTCGCACACATATTATATGGGGTAACACAGGAAATATATCCGGTCAATACGGATTTTTATCTCATTTGTTTCATCTAAAAGTGCTCATTACAACTTTGATTCATATTGTGAAAATAGGCATCTTGATCAAGACGTTTGCTACAAGGTAGAACGTAATGGCGAAATGTAGGAATTAAAACAACGTGACAACATGAGTATTTCATGCTAAATCAAACAGTAGCGTATTGCAGTCCAACGTACATGCTCGATACTGTGTACTTTGTCTGCACTGCATGCATGGTGTAGTGTCGGACCTAAACATGACAATATATATTGTCGTTCATGTGTTGGCTGAAGGCAAGGGCAACCCCACTAGATTGGATAACCCACAGGGCTTGGCGAGTGTGCATTATTCGCTTCTGTGAGGAAAGACAATGGTGAATACTTTGATATTCAATTCATTTCCAAATCCAGAACCAAGCACTGCATCATATCTAAGGGATGAGGGATAATCAAATGTTAGCTATGGGGAGCATGAGCTCAGAGCGGTGGTCCCATAGGGCCATACAGTGGATTCCCAATGGGTAGAATAACATCGAGAACGATCTTATTCGACACATTGACCATACATCGGGCTATATTATAACATCAAATTAAGCAAAAGGATAGGTGAATGATCCGTGAATGACCGGAATAGGTAGGGAGGGAAGTATAACCATAGTGAACCTCCTGGATCAGTTTTGGGAAGATTTAATTTTGAGCCCCAATCATCGGATAAACTATCAAATACTAGCTAACTTTAAATTAATATGTAAATGAGCTTGAGATCATGTGATTAAAGCGACCAATCAGAATGTAGATGATACGCTACACTTCCATGATTGCCTTCGTTTATGGCACTGTAAGCAGTTCTAGCCCTCCAATCTATAGGTTTATCATTAGGTTTTGTTGACATATATATATATATATATATATATATATATATATATATATATATATATATATATATATATATATATATATATATATATATATATATATATATATATGTATATATATATGAACAGGTGTAGCGGCGCCCACCACGCAGTTATATATATATATATATATATATATATATATATATATATATATATATATATATATATATATATATATATATATATATATATATATATATATACATATTTAGGTTGATAAACGATTTGGTGGTGGTGAATTTTGATGTGAGAGTACAGATCTAGGGTTATCAGTGATTTTGCTGGCAACATAATTGTTGTGATGCAAACGTAAACTAACTAGTTTAAACCTGAGCTGATAAAATGTGGCATTATGCACTGTGTGTAGAGGCGGCGGCTTTGTAGGCATTATTTACAGTGAACTCACCATTTACTTAAACTGATTCTCATTTTCCTAATGTCAAAACGAGATCCATTCCCGTTCCATTATTGGGCCTTTAATCTTTTCAATGTTCTTGTGCTTCCTACAAAAACACAAATCTACTTCCGTTCAGGACCTGTTGAGCTCAGTGTGGATTCTGTAGCATACAGTTCTCCCATCACCATAAGGGCGGCCTTTGTTGGGGTAAGCCTCGCCGAATATCCCTATGGGACCTCCATAGGCAGAACGGTGAAGGCAATACCATGGACAATGTGACCAGTATATTCCTTCAACTTTAATGCAACGTGTGTATTTATATAAACGGTAAGAAATGAGGCCTTTCAGCTGCTGTCCCAGATGCAAAAGCTTTGAGATGTCACGTTGAGAAATGAAAGTAAAGCACGGCCATATTCTGTGAGTGTACATTAAAGCGGCACTCCCAGCACTAGTGGACCCTTTAAGGACAGCATGGTTCTACATGGGCTATGCCCTTTGCCGTCACGCTCATGAATGCAGCACTGGAGATGAATTCCTTATTGATGAATTCAAGCACCATGTCGATCCCATGGGTTGATGCACTGCCGACGGGTCGGCATGAATGCAGCACTGGCAAGGAGATTCACCAGAGGTACATTCGTAAATCATGAGGACAAAGGGCATGATGCATTAAAGCGCTATCCGGCCTTTACTGTGATAGCCCGGGTGTGTTAGCCAAAACGCAGCACTAGAAATGACTGCTGATGAGAGTACCGCTTTAAGACCTTTTATGAAGCACGCAGTTAACCTCCAGTGTAGACGGACAGACTTGCAGTAGTAAATGTCATAGGTATGCACAAGGTGAACATAATGCAATCAACAGTTATCAGTATTTATCTGTTTTATGGATCTGGAGGTGTTCTAACTTTCTGGACCTGTGTTTTACACTGTTGAGGATACGACAGTCACTTGTGACATTTACCAAACAATAACCTTTGTCAGCATGAACTATACCTCTTTCAAGTTAAAGTTCACCCAGGGGATTTGCCTACAACATGTAGAAATTTGAGCCAAGACATTCCCAAAAGAGCGTTGGCTGTGGGACAATGCTTCAGTAAAGTCATCACTCCAGAGAACCATTGTTCTACATTGTAGCGCAAAGCACTTCCATTACAGTCAGTTTAACAAATTTTGGATTCATTTGAAATACATTGTGCCCTGTCTGTACCTTTCTGTCGTTATAATGCATAAATGCAGCCTCTGGGGAGTAACTCACCAGATTGAGTAACTCAGCAGAGTCGCATGCTTGCGATTTATTATGTCGATAAATGCACAGGTAGAGATGTAACGTTAAGTGCTGCAGCTAGTAATGTTAACGTCTGTGTATGGCTCTGATTGGTACATGATTGTGTTGTGTGTTGTAGGGACGCAGCAGGGAGTACGTTGTCGGCCCGTGTTGAGGGACACACCACCACTAACACCCCGTCACCATGGATACCTCCAAACGGTCGTCTGTAGCCCTGCCTCTAGGTGAGTAGCCCCCTTACTAGTCCACCAGCCAGCTTAAAAACCTTGCACAAAAACCCCTGGAGAGGTTATAATTATTATCACTGATGATGCCCAAGATGGCGCCAAGATGGCTGACGAACATTTTGTAATAAAAATTCAGCCAATTCTCATGCGATTTGCATGTGTATTGTGTAATACGTATTAAAAAATTGTTTTGGTATGCCTGATTGATTGAAAGAGTCAATTTGACTCAAACAGTCATTTGAGTGATCATACATAAAGGGGTTTTTACTGCAAGGTTGCAAGGTTGTCTTGAAGCAGCATTGGTGCATCATAACAACCCTCAGGATCATACCCTCTCTGTCTTTAGTGTGTTATACAAGGGGTGTAACGCCTTACAGCGTCATGACCATGGCGTCATTAAGTGGCTAAAGCTGATCTAATAGCTGGGTCCAGGTGCAGCAGCTGACACGGCCGGGTCACGAGCCGGGTCACGTGTGTGCACAGATCCCGGCCACACGGCGCCCTTCATGTCGGAGCTGTGTAAACACTGCCAGGTATGATGACTGCATGCGCAGGGGGCAGATACATCATTATGCTGATGTACACTCATAATGTACACTCATTACACGGGGATCTGCACAGCCCTATGACATACAGCTGAGTGGGTTATATTCTTGGAATGGAACCCCCTGCGACAAAACTTGAGGGGTCTCTTGTCTTACTGCTCTGATCAGTCACTTCAGGGGCGTGGCAACGGGAGGAGGGGGGGGGGGGGACTTTTAACCAACCCTAGGAAAGTCAAACCTAAAGGTCAAGCTGCAAAAGGTCAAAATTGGCCAGAAACCCCCCTTGCCCCAACCCTACCCCCCACACTTAAAAACTGCTTGACATACCCCTGAGTCACTTAGTTGTTTTGGCAGCCGCTGCCCATATGCGCGGGCCCAGGCCTCCAATCTGGTGGTCTGGCATGGGATCCCTCCTCAGTGAACCATGTCTAGATATCAAAGGCCGTGGTTTGTCTGGCCCTGCCTACTATGGTACTAGCCCAGGTATGTAGGACCAGGCAAAGAAAAGAACACTTGCTCTCCTTCAAAAAGAGTAGGGGATGTGCCTCGGTAGCTGTTTTCTCCCTCACCTCATAGATGTGGTCATTCATTTCATAGATTCAATCATCCAGTCAGATGCAGTCACCGCTGTATTTGGCAAGCAGCATATAAATATCTGCCCTATTGCAAGACTATTACTATTTGTGGATGGCTAGCTTGCTAACCTGAGATAAGTCTGGGGCGTCATTGCACAATCAATCCCGGAAAGGAGATATATCAAACTATAATGAAATCCAAAACCTTTTCCGACACTTCTGTTGGACCTGCCCTATATAATTTTAACTTTATATACAAGATGGCGACCTGCGCAGGTTAACCACACTCCGTCCTACACCATTACAGCTGGTTGGCTCTGTTAGCAGAAACCAGGTTTTGGCAGGGTATCCGGGAAACTAATGGACCTGTAACTCCTTCCACCAACACCCCTCCCCCAACCATACAGCACCAATACTTAGGTAACCAACATACTCCATGTACCACCTACACACACACGTATAGTAACCACTGAATGACCACTGGCCAATATAGGAGAGGTATGGGTATGTTCTAATGATAGTTTTATTAGATATATTAAATGTGCCTATTTAAGTGTGGGGTGCAGATGAGTCTCCACTGTCTGAGGTCGGGAAGTCGCCGGAATTATGGGCCCCAGCTCACATACTGTAGTTGCTGTTGTTTCCGGTCATTTATTATGCTGTCAATCTTATTATATTGAAAAGTCACTAGAATAACTGTGCCAGGTAGAGAAGTCGCCTGTAAAACGGCCCAGGTCACTAGGTCGCAAAATAACCATCTGCAGTCACTGAAATGCTTCTTTCTGTAAAACAGAGAACATGGCTTTTCCGAGGTTAAGTAAAATATTGAATAGTTTCTACTAAAATATGACTATATCGGTATCAAATGGTGTTGACACAAACATGTCAGCTGTGCTGTTTGCATTCGTGTTGATTCCAAACAACAACACCCACTGAACATTGGCCTGGTTCCAAAGGTGGGGTCTACCATCGTCGGACCCGAAACCTACCCTATATACTACATTTTACGATGCACGAGGAATTCAGGGATTTTTTTGGTACTGATATTCATCACCTTACAAGGGGATGCCCTTCATGGGGGTAGATGCCTAAATTCGACATGGCGATATGGCCTTTTCTTGAAATCGACATGCGACATGGAGCTTAGTGACGTAAGGGGAAAAATAAGGGACATGACATGGGGTATTTCTTAAAATCGACATGGGACATGAGAGCTTGTTACAGGTGACATGGGACATGGTGATTTTAAGTGACATTACATGAACATTTCTTACGCGACATGGGAACCAACCATCTATAGACCCCCATTCATTCCCTTAATTTAGGAGAAAATGGGCTAAATGAATGTCATAAAATGTAACTATTTCTACTAATCCCTACGGTGTATTTGAGCAAGGTGGGGTCAATCATGTAGACGGCCCATATCGAGATCGAAGATCTCCCAAATACAGCGGCACTGTTGCCATCGTTGACACCACCCAGTTGTCTGATTTGATGTGGCCGTATCCAAGGACACGGCAGGAGCATGGTGTCAGACCTCCACCCCCAGGGCGCCGCCATGTTTGTTGTGCTGACCTATTGTTGGCTGACCTTTGCCCTGTGACCTGTGAGGTGCCTGTGAGGCTGGGTGGGGGGGGGGGGGGGTATATCTAGGTTAGATGTACAGGGCTGGGTGGCCAGCTGGCACCTTACACGGCCTGGGTGACCCCCGGATGTGTCACGTACCTCGGGGTGCCGGGGGGGGGGGGGGGGGCAAAGACATGTCTGTGATCAGGACCTAAAACAGTTTAGACCTGAACCAAGTATGGTATACATTATACCTACAGTCAGTTTATACTACACCTCCTCGAAGTGCTGATAACCCCTGGCCTTAATCATCTATAGATTAAAAATGGGACTATAGGATGTGAAAAATGCCGCGTAGGCCCTTCTGATGGTGTCCTCAATTAGTATCCAGCTGCCATTACAGACGCGGGTTGTCAATACCTGTACACCCTGTCTGTGTCTGTCCTCCTGTCCGCCTGTAGCTGACCTACCTGCCCCCCCCCCCCCTCACACCCCCCTCCCAGCTGTCTCCCTCCCATGGTCCCTGTCTGCCCCTGGTTCCTCCAGTGCATCCCACGTCCCCGCCTCCTACCCATTGATCCCTCCCCCTCCACCACCTGCCTGACGGCGATTAGCCCTTTAAGGAAACAAGGTGCTTAACTGTGGTGCGTCCTTTGTCGGCATGATGCATTGGATGTAGCCCTCACCAGTGCTAAATGCATGCATCATGCCGACCCTACTCCTGAAATGTTGCATGCATGCAGTCCTGGACAGTAGATTCGTCAGGGCTGCATTCATGCACGTTGGTTACGTGTACAGTATTTAACCAGTGTGCGGTCCGTAAAGGGTTAGGCGGGATTAGTGCAGACAGTAATTTATTGTCAGGTGGGCTCTCCAGGTGTTACCAGCGGGCGTGGTCACGTGCCATCGTGACGTCACAGATTATTTTACGTCCCCCCTGAGCACGTGATACATTGGGGTAGATTATACCATAGATGTGCTGATTACTAAAACTGTTAGGAGGGAGAATATATCATCACTTATCACAAGTTAACCCTGTAGCGGGCGTGCCGGAGACCGGGTGGCGCGGTTCATTAGCGGCACATCTCTTCACTATAGTGGGGGAGCAATTGTATTTCCGTGGGAATTTCATGGTTATGGTAGTTTCTCAATTGATATCTATAGTTTCAAAGGTGTTTGAACAGATAGGATACCGCTCCATTTTTTATTTCTACTGTTTGAGCTATTTTTAGGCCAATTAAGGTTAATTAGTGTAATTACAGCTTAATGGGGCTCTGTCTCTCTAGGAAATAAAGCTATCAATTTTCCAACAACACCTGCCCCCCCTTAATCAAGTATGGCGAATCTCGTGGTGAGATTCATTTTTCTGTATTCCTGATGGTTGCCTAGCAACGGGCATATTTTGCTACACATTTGTAGTACCAGTGCCAAGTACAGTTGCATTACATAGAGACGTTTTGAAGATCATCTTTTCCAAGGTATATATCATATGAGGAACATCTATATATACATGTTTTGGCCCAAGGCTTGCCTAGCAACAAGCATATTTTGACCTTTTTGCATAGCAACAGCACCACTTAACTGTAGCCATACAGAATAAAGTTCTGTCTCGTATCTTGTTCATTCTACACTAAGGTTGTTACAGCATACACTCTACATACCGTATTTCCCCATGTGTAAGTCCAGGCTTATACAAGTACAAAGTAGCAAACCAACCAAGCTTATGTATACATGGGACATCATTATGCATAGGGTGGGGTTAGATTTCTAGAAACACTCTGGCACCTTTTCATACTTTCTAGAATCATCTACTATAGTCAATACTGGGGGAATTTGGTGAGACCCCCTTCTGGGAGGTCTATTACAGGTGTTATCTCATCAACAAGGCTTGCCTAGCAACAAGCATATTCTGGCCTTTTTTGCATAGCAACAGCACCACTAACTGTAGCCATACAGAATGAAGTTCTGTCTCGCATTTTGTTCATTGTACACTAAGAGATATGAATTCTACAATATAATTGCCCATATATTACTTAGCAAGCATTCCATCTCTCCCAAGCCTGGGAAATCCTGACTAAAATACACTGCAAGTAGAGTTTCAATTGGATGCTAATCACCCCTCTATTGCATATGCACAGGGTAGGGTTAGATTTCTAGAAACACTCTGGCACCTTTTCATACTTTCTAGAATCATCTACTATAGTCAATACTGGAGAATTTGGCGAGACCCTCTTCTGTGAGGTCTATTACAGGTGTTATCTCATCAACCTCAGATACCCGTCTATATTACAAAGAGGAGTACCCTGACCAGATTTTCTCTATATTTTATGCATTAATACATATCATAATGATTGACAAAGCTACATACATATTTATATGGACATTATGAACATTATTTTGGCTGAAGTCTATGGACCAAAGCTGGTGTCAGAGTTCTCCTAGCAGCACATGCCGCCTCTGTGGCTTCCATGTGTCTCCCTGCCGTTTGTCAGCTTTATCAATGAGTGTCAGTGAGTAGTATACATATAACAATAGGAAGGGTGTATGGGGACGGGATGGATGTTTTTTTTTTCGGGGGGGGGGGGGGGGGGGGAGGGATTAGCGGTAGAGGTAGGTGTTATAACAATGCTGGGCTAGAAGCTCTCACACCTCACCTCGCCCTCTCCACATAAACACCCACAGTTCTACAGTGTATAGTATACATTTGGACATGTATACATGAGTGTGACACTTACTGCTCAATCCTTCAAAGGGTGTACAATGTAGGCCTATTTCAAAATGTAGAATCCCCCCCCCCCCCTCTATCCCCTTCAGTCAGGCCGTCGGTCAGCTGCTGACCAAGCTGTGAATTCTGCACGAGTTGAGGTCTACTACTGTCCGTGGATGGACCAAGCTGCGCACTTGTAGCATAGCCATCCTCCCGGATAAGGCCATACACAATTAGGCCATTCTATGGTTATTTCAAGGTCGTTTTTGAAATCGAAATTTGGTAAAACCCGCGTATAAGCCGCACCCCGACTTTTGGCCGATCCTATAAGCTGTACTGGTGATCTGACTCGCATACTAGCCACGGCTTCTACGCGAGGTTTTACGGTACCCAAAATTATCGCCTAAACCATCTTTAACACAGTATGTTTTGTATAAATATATCAGGGGCTCTTCCCCCAAACCCCTTTTTCTTTTCTGTCAGTCTAAGTTTGAAACTAAGACTATGATTTTAAGATAATGCAGAGAATAATGTCCACATCCTGTATTGATTACGTCCTTACTTGCGAGAAGGTAAAATTGACACCATGTGGTGATTGACCAATTGTAATAAGTATGCAGGTTAATCGCTTTCCTCAGTGAAGCATTAGATATTTGCAAATTGATTTTGTTGGTAGAAACGATAATCTCTGACCACAACAGAAGGGTGATTAGCCTCCAATTGAAACTCTACTTGCAGTGTATTTTAGTCAGGATTTCCCAGGCTTGGGAGAGATGGAATGCTTGCTAAGTAATATATGGGCAATTATATTGTAGAATTCATATCTCTTAGTGTAAAATGAACAAAATGCTAGACAGAACTTCATTCTGTATGGCTACAGTTAGTGGTGCTGTTGCTATGCAAAAAAGGCCAGAATATACTTGTTGCTAGGCAAGCCTTGTTGATGAGATAACACATGTAATAGACCTCCCAGAAGGGGGTTTCACCAAATTCCCCAGTATTGACTATAGTAGATGATTCTAGAAAGTATGAAAAGGTGCCAGAGTGTTTCTAGAAATCTAACCCCACCCTATGCATAATGATGTCCCATGTATAAGCTTGGTTGGTTTGCCACTTAGTACTTGTATAAGCCTGGACTTACACATGGGGAAATACGGTATGTAGAGTGTATGCTGTAACAACCTTAGTGTAGAATGAACAAGATACGAGACAGAACTTTATTCTGTATGGCTACAGTTAGTGGTGCTGTTGCTATGCAAAAAGGTCAAAATATGCTTGTTGCTAGGCAAGCCTTGGGCCAATACATGTATATATAGATGTCCCTCATATGATATATACCTTGGAATATTGAAAGATGATCTTCAAAACGTCTCTATGTAATGTAACTGTACTTGGCACTGTTACTACAGATGTGTAGCAAAATATGCCTGTTGCTAGGCAACCATCAGGAATACAGAAAAATGAATCTCACCACGAGATTCGCCATACTTGATTTAGGGGGGGCAGGTGTTGTTGGAAAATTGATAGCTTTATTTCCTAGAGAGACAGAGCCCCATTAAGCTGTAATTACACTAATTAACCTTAATTGACCTAAAAATAGCTCAAATAGTAGAAATAAAAAATGGAGCGGTATCCTATCTTTTTCAGCACCCTTTTCTCCATAGATTTCATTTATAAAAGTACCATAACCATGAAAATCCCACGGGAGCTAGTAAATGTGACAATTGCCCCCCCACTACTAGCGTGGTGGGAGCTGGTAGGCCTACTGGTTAGCGCCGTGACGCACCGTGGTAATCCGCCGTCAGGGGGAAATATAAGGGGGGCGCGGCTGGTGAATCAAATGACCATTTCTGAATCCTCAGCTGATAAGTATTTACCTTTAAGTGCTATAGCTAAGCCTGGGCTTCCCTGATTTCAGGTAACTCTGGTGTTTAAGTAGATATCTGTCTAGTAATACAAAGAACAGGTGTAGCGGCGCCCACCACGACAGAACTAAACCACAAGCGTCTAATTTCTACCAGAACGGTCCCCTTATTCCTTCACCGTGCGTAGACACTACACCATACTACCATACTGGTTGTGACAAGGTGATGGTGATGTTACAGTATCAGCCCTTCAGCCGTACACCAACGTGTGCTTTCCTTTCTAGTATCGATGTGCTAACGTCGTAACACTCGCAGTTGTAAGTTAAGAGCAATTAAGGGCTAACGGCATACGACATTATAGCGATATGCGACCATTAAAGAGTTAACTTAGCAGACATGGGGAAGTGCAAAGCAGCAGTGGAAAGGAGTTCCATGCACTGTTAAAGCGCGTACAGATAAATCAATTTGGGAGGGAGGATGGGCGGCACCTGAATCAATTAAACCTCGCAGAGTGTGAAAAGGGAATCGTGTTTTGCACTTGTGGTCTCAGAAAAACACAGACACAATGTGGAACGCTTCAATGCGAGTTGTCAGAAGGAGGCAGGGTGAAGGGACAGGGTGCCGCCACCAGGTAGCAGATGGATGGGGGGGGGGGGGGGGGCTGTGAGCATACAGCCACCAGGTAGCAGATGGATAGGGGGGGGGGGGGGTGTGAGCATGCCGCCACCAGGTAGCAGATGGATGGGGGGGGGGGGGGCTGTGAGCATGCCGCCACCAGGTAGCAGATGGATGGGGGGGGGGGGGGGGGGGGGCTGTGAGCATGCAGCCACTAGGTAGCAGATGGATGGGGGGGGGGGGGGGCTGTGAGCATGACACCAGGTAGCAGATGGATGGGGGGGGGCTGTGAGCATGCAGTCACCAGGTAGCAGATTGATGGGGGGGGGGGGGGCTGTGAACATGCAGTCACCAGGTAGCAGATAGAGGGGGGGGGGCTGTGAGCATGCAGTCACCAGGTAGCAGATAGAGGGGGGGGGGGGGCTGTACGCATGCAGTCACCAGGTAGCAGATAGAGGGGGGGGGGGCTGTGAGCATGCAGCCACCAGGTAGCAGATGGATGGGGGGGGAGGGGGGCTGTGAGCATGCAGTCACCAGGTAGCAGATGGACGGGGGGCTGTATGCATGCAGTCACCAGGTAGCAGATGGATGGGGGGGGGGGGCTGTGAGCATGCAGCCACCAGGTAGCAGATAGAGGGGGGGCTGTACGCATGCAGTCACCAGGTAGCAGATAGAGGGGGGGGGCTGTGAGCATGCAGTCACCAGGTAGCAGATAGAGGGGGGGGGGGGGCTGTGAGCATGCAGTCACCAGGTAGCAGATAGAGGGGGGGGGGCTGTGAGCATGCAGTCACCAGGTAGCAGATGGATGGGGGGGAGGGGGGCTGTGAGCATGCAGCCACCAGGTAGCAGATAGAGGGGGGGGGGCTGTGAGCATGCAGTCACCAGGTAGCAGATAGAGGGGGGGGGGCTGTGAGCATGCAGTCACCAGGTAGCAGATAGAGGGGGGGGGATGTACGCATGCAGTCACCAGGTAGCAGATAGAGGGGGGGGGGGGGGGCTGTGAGCATGCAGTCACCAGGTAGCAGATGGTTGGGGGGGGGGGGGCTGTGAGCATGCAGTCACCAGGTAGCAGATAGAGGGGGGGGGGGGCTGTACGCATGCAGTCACCAGGTAGCAGGTAGAGGGGGGGGGGGCTGTACGCATGCAGTCACCAGGTAGCAGGTAGAGGGGGGGGGGCTGTGAGCATGCAGTCACCAGGTAGCAGATGGATGGGGGGGGGGGCTGTGAGCATGCAGTCACCAGGTAGCAGATGGATGGGGGGGGGGGGGGGGGGGCTGTGAGCATGCAGTCACCAGGTAGCAGATGGATGGGGGGCTGTGAGCATGCAGCCACACGAGAGGATGGTACCTACACTTATACAGTGAGCATCTTTTCTGCGTGGCTGCTTTTACTGTTAAGAGCATTGTATAACCCGCACCTGGGCTCTGAGAATATTTACTTTAATACTGTAATATATTTCTAAAATCCATGTTATGTCCCAGACTGTGGGCAAATCACATTACCTGCACTGGGGTTTCGGTTCGCGTATGGCCCGCGCGTTTTACAAGGGAATTTACCGTAGGTGTGGGTATACAAGTGCATACAGAGTGTAGGAATAGAGGAGAGTAACAAGGAGAGAAGTAATTAGTAGGGGAGAAAGACATTGATGATGAATACTACATACGGACTGTCCCATGCTTTAGAATAGAGATAGCTGTAACAGCATGACATAAATGAGATTATAGCTTCGCAGAATGCATACTAGGTAGGCCCAAAGCAAGTGCCCCTAATACATGTGTACAAGCGACAGAATGAAGGTATTTGGACGATAATGCAACCGTACATTACAGTTGCTACCTGCTGCATATCAGTTCAATAGGCCCCTCACATTGCCCCCATCCTGAGTTGCTCCTCACGACTCACATCCAGCTCCCTGCCCAGTTGCAGCAACTCGTCCTCCATACCGCCGGGCAGGTGAAGGCCAATCAAAAGGCCTGTTATATCATGGCAGCTCGTGTAGACCAATCAGAGGCCGGCCTATGGGATGGCCATGGCATTGTGGGTGTGGGGCGTGCATTGATCTGGTGTTGGCAGACGTGTAGGGGCTGGGGAGTGGGCTGGGGTGGCGGCCAAGGGGGCTGGGAGGCCTGTCCCAAGGGGGCAGGCTTATATTGACAACACATCAGGCTTTTGCTGATGCGCCATCTATATGTTCACTATAGTTTAGCTGCTCATCTCATTCAACTATATCATTCAATATGGAATTTAAAATTAAGTATAAAGCTGAATGAACATTGTTCATGTCAATGACGGGCTTGGGGCTACCATGTATGTACATGTTTATATCACAATTAGGTAAATATCCACCTAATTACATATTTTGACATGTCTAGACAAAGTGTCTGGGACATTAAAAATTTGTTTGTCTCTGGTCTTCTTCTGTTCTAACTTTGTTAGAATGTTAAAAACTTGTATGTGGCTGCCAGCATATGACAATAATTGTAGACCATATGCCACTCATGTCCTGTCATGTGCTCAGTTTATAAAGACATATGTTATATGCCAACGGTAACCAAATGGTACATTGTATGCCAAATTCATAACTGTACAAGTATAGGACCTTTGTCAGTTCTGTCAGTTAAACCAGCTGAAACCAACTAGCAGGCCCATACAAGTTATATCCATTACGGTAGGAATTAGGACCAGGCGGCAGTTCTAATGAGTGAGAATTCCGAAAAGTGATAATTTCCAGGAGTTGGACTTCCCCGCAGCTGTGGGCTGCACGCGTGGCTCTGGTCCACGGCCAATCTCCATCAGCCGCCATTGGCAGTTGTCCCACCGCTTTCTGCTGACTCATGGAGAAAAGAAAGATTCAATTAATTTAAAATCAATTTCAAGTGCTTAGAATTTTAACTAAGCAGTGGAAAACATGGTAGTATTTTCGGAGCCCACAAGGCAGCTGAGAATCACCCTAAATCAATGGCTGCCAGATCCTAGACTGTTAGCCTGATGCCCTGTTAGTAGGGAATGCCAGACAGTGTGTGTGTAAAGGGAGGGTATAAAATAGTCAATTATGCATAGCAATTACAAATTACAATTTTGTTCAATTTCAAATTAGCATTCAGGGCATTACCACAATATTAAAATATTCCTACCACTAACGATGACAGTTTTCATTATCATATGTAGGATACCACAAGACTGTATATATATTCCCCCTGTTCAAGATCTTGTGGTTAGTGGTTACTAGTAGTGGCTAATATAGGCCTACTGCCATAGTACATTTTGTACAGCAATATGCACCTGCTGAGGTAGCATCAATGGTATTACCTGTATCTATAGATCTGTCTGTGTACATACTCCATGTCTAACAGCAGTCACGATGTCGTCTACCTGTTGTGCCAACACTAGAAGCAGTTTTATATAATGCTGCACCACCAACTGTAGCTCAGTGTTGTACACACTGAGCGACAAATAATGTGTTGAGCTATTATTCATTGGCACCAATATACACGGAGTGACAATTGTGAATAGAATCTGAAAGGTCTCTCCGAACAGTGGCACTGACAACCCTATACTTGTATGGAAGAGAAGGGGGTGTGAGGGAGGCATCGGCAGACAGGAGTTTTAATATGATGACATTTTGCCACCATCCGTAAGTAAACCCCTGGGACCAGGAGATGTGTGTGTTGATACAATGTAGTCGGCTGCATGTTGGGACAGTGAACTATATCTATCCACATCGCTATCTGCTATTTATTATGACGGATTATGTTCAGCAATTATTTCCTAGTACAAATCTACATTAGACGTCCTTTTAAGGGGTATCATCATACATTGATGCACTGAAAATCAAGCCCTCTCATAGTGCGGCTGCCTTAGGACTGATCAGGGTAAATTGATGCACTATGTGGCATTTTTGGCATGATGCATTCATGCAGTACCGACGAGTAACTTTCCATGCAGTGCAGCATTTATGCATCATGACGACAGGACTCGGCGTGATGTAGCAATATGCTGGGTGATCTGGTCGCCTATATATCAAGCAGAATGGCCGAGGCCCCATGCCGTCTTTACAGAGCTAGTCGTGGATTACAGCAGTATGATACTAAGACAACAGCAGCGGGTTACGCAGCAGGACTCCCGGGACGGACAGTGTAGAGACCTGGCACACCGCCAGCTGCAGAATTACTGGTAATCAATACACACCCAAGGTCGCCATAGGTCACCTACGTCATGGTGACGTCAGGGTAGCGTCATGGGGCCGCTCCATGACCGGCGTCTCATGACGTCTGTAATACTTGATATAGCAGTAAGCCGTGGACGGAGTGGGGATCTCCTCTATCTACTTATCAGGATACCATCAGTGGCCGGTCAGCAGCAGGTCACGGTGTGAGTGGGGAGGTGCTGCTGGTATGTGGCATTAGGAGGGACCTGCCTTACTGCTACACTCTGTGTCATATACGGCTGTCTTATGCTGCTAATATAGGGACCCTTAACAACTTAAACCCCCAGCGCCCTTATAAATAGGGCTGAACACCTATCCCGGCTCCACTCCGACTGTCACTGGAGGGGTACCGAGATCTGAACCTTTAAGGGATTGTAAGGAGTATAAGGATGACGTGTAGGAATGTAGTGGTAGTGGTGTTGTAGGACACATATCAATGGTGTGGTGCATGAGTATAGGGATGTGGGAGTGTAAGTAGTATAGGAATGTGGTATAAGAAGTAAACGGATGTTTAGTAAGTAGTACGGGGATGTGGTGGTGTAAGTAGTATAGGATGTGGTTGTGTAAGTAGTATAGACATGTGGGAGTGTAAGTAGTGTAGGGATGTGGTGTAAGTAGTATAGGATGTGGTGGTGTAAGTAGTATAGGATGTGGTTGTGTAAGTAGTATAGACATGTGGGAGTGTAAGTAGTGTAGGGATGTGGTGTAAGTAGTATAGGATGTGGTGGTGTAAGTAGTATAGACATGTGGGAGTGTAAGTAGTATAGACATGTGGGAGTGTAAGTAGTATAGGGATGTGTAAGTAGTATGGGGATGTGGTGTAAGTAGTATAGGGATGTGGGGGTGGAAGTAGTATAGGATGTGGGAGTGTAAGTAGTATAGGGATGTGGGGGTGTAAGTAGTATAGGATGTGGGAGTGTAAGTAATATAGGATGTGGGAGTGTAAGTAGTATAGGGATGTGGGGGTGTAAGTAGTATAGGGATGTGTTGTAGTATAGGGATATGGTGTAAGTAGTATACGGGGTGATGTAAATAGTATTGGGATGTGGTGTAAGTAGTATAGGAATGTTGAGTTATAAGATCTTCGATTAGAAAATATAGGGATGTGGAAATATAAGATCTTTAGGCATATAGCAATGATGTTGTGTAAGAAGTATAGCAATGCTGAAGTATAACATTTCAAGAAGTATAGGAACGTGGTGTTATTAGAGGTATATGAATGTGGTAATGTAAGAGGCGTATGAATGTCGTCCTACAATCAGGACTAAAGTCCCTGTTGATAAGACAGAAAGCGATGTATCAAATGAGATGGGTGGACGCCGGCTAGGTGACGTCACAGTAGATAGCAGTCATCAATAACACGCTGTTATCTGCCATCAGTCCTAGAGGGCCTGTACACCTACTCCTACTGCTATGTACCTGCTACCATCAGTCCTAGAGGGCCTCCACGCCTACTCCTACTGCTATGTACCTGTACCATCAGTCCTAGAGGGCCCCCACACCTACTGCTACTGCTATGTACCTGTACCATCAGTCCTAGAGGGCCCCCACACCTACTGCTACTGCTATGTACCTGTACCATCAGTCCTAGAGGGCCCCCACACCTACTGCTACTGCTATGTACCTGTACCATCAGTCCTAGAGGGCCCCCACACCTACTGCTACTGCTATGTACCTGTACCATCAGTCCTAGAGGGCCTGTACACCTACTCCTACTGCTATGTACCTGTACCATCAGTCCTAGAGGGCCCCCACGCCTACTCCTACTGCTATGTACCTGTACCATCAGTCCTAGAGGGCCCCCACACCTACCCCTACTGCTATTTCCTGCTACCAAACTCTGCATTTCTAACATTGTAGGACAATATCATTTTTTAAAAGGGCCGCATAGTATTTTAGTGCGCTATGTCGTTTGTCGTCAAGCTGAATGGATGCAGACAGGCCTCCGTTCATGCATCATGTCCACCCTTCGGGAGTGTATCAAACTTATAGAGTCGTCATGATACATAATACAGCATAGGCGAGTTACTCGCTAGGGCTCAATAATGTGATTAACGCAGGATGTGGTCTTCAACCCGCCCGTTTAAACGCACGCTTATTTGAATACCCGCGCTAAAACTGGCGGATAGGGGTAGTCATGAATTGAAGCTGTTTACAAATACCCCAACAATAACAAGACACTAATGCCGTCTGTGCACTTAGCACCCTAACCCAGCAGGCAGTACACAGGGCCTGTTTACCGGCTGGGGAGGTGGTTAGGGTGGTGATGAGGGGTGATACGGGAGATGAGGGAGAGATAAGGTGAGATTGGGGGTTGTGGAGCTGTAGTTTAGCCTGCCCCTACAGCACCTACAGTTAGCATGCCGCCTGGTAGATGCCTATCTTACCCCACCCTGCCGCCCCTGACGCCGCGCCTGCCGTCACCCCCGCCTACTGCTACCTATTGTCTCCAATTAGATCTCGTTACGGTACAACGGGGGTTACACTTACAGCAAAACCCGACCCAGGAGACTGAACCCAATGCACTGATGCCACTTGTTTGTAGCGTATTTCTTGGTATTTGGTGAGCAAGGTATTGCAGTCATTATAGAGACAATGCAAGATACATGGGAATGGGAAATAAAAACGTGGCCTTAGATATTAAAGGTGATATCATACATTCAAGACAATGTTCATCTCGTTGACTTCTAGTTGGGGTGTTTTGGGAAAATATGCTTTTAAGGTGGGTCGCTACCCTTTGATCAAAGTTAACAGAATGCCTCTATTTTTTTTCTAAAGACAGTCTGAATCATATAGAAACAGAAAATGAAAAGAAAAATGGGGGGTCCCGACCTACTTTTTTAAATACAGAATTTTGAAAAATTAAAGTATTAAAATTTTTCTCTAAAAATGAGAAAAAAAAAGTGAAAACTTCAAAAAAAAAATTAAATATCAACCATTATGCACAGAAATGTAAAACTTCACATGTGAAATGGCTATATGTTCCACTTTACTGCAAAATTAATTTAACAGTTGTATGCCATGGAATTCTGGGTAAAAACATGATGTTTTGGGGAAGAAAAGGAATAAATTGCTATCATTTTGTTGTGTTATTGGCTAAAAAAGGTATTCAAAATTAACAGAATTTTTTTTAACTTTCTCAGAAAATAGTTCAGATCATTAGCTAACATATGAAAGTGATTTTGATAGGGGGTCCCGGCCATATTTTTAGTTTTTTTGGCCTTTGAAGTTAAGAAATATAGCAAAATCGGTCTAAATCTTACATTTAAAGCTAAAAATAAAGTGTAAAATGGCTAGAATCAGGGTAGAAAATGGCTACAATTGATACCCTTGGTTTTTCTAAGTAACTTAATGAGATCTATATCATTCTAGATAATGATTTATTGGTAAATAGTTTCAATGTTCTAACTTTTGATAAAAATAGCAAATATCTTTAGCTTTGAATATATCAACTATGCAAAGTCCAATAAAACGCTCAATTTTGCTTGAAATCTCCCAATTTTTTAACAAGGCCTAATCAGCATATATATGTATCATATACTGTAATATTAGCTCATTCTGATACATTTAAGCTATATGCGCAGATACCTGCGCAGTGTGTCCATATTCAAGAGGTAGCGACCCACCTTAATAACAACGTTATACATTGGTGATTCCAAACTGTTATGACTGCTCCAGTCTAGATAGATCCCCAGGTGTGCTTTATCATAGTGGTTAAAGCTAAAGCATGAATTGTTACTGATAATGCCGTTTTAAGGACGTGGGCGCTTTTAATTCAATAACATTTACATCCGGCGCTTATACGAGACCAGTGCTAATTTGATACCAACTCTAATGACTGCAAATTGCCCCAGCACAAACGTAATTACACAGTTAGTTCCTACTGTATCTACCTAATTATGCACTAAGTGTGTACCGTATGCTGATGATGTCCATCCTTAAATTAGATCTGGAATGACAAATCATTGTTAGTACTGTGCCGTAAGATGACTGTTGGCAAGGCATACATGTGCACTTCGCAGAGGCGGCCCGGTGATGGCATTACTAGGGGGTGGTCATCTTTAAACAACAGGGGGGTTATGGATATTTATTTCTTTTGAGAGGGGGGGGGGATGCACTCTCAGTTTAATGTGTGGTAGGGTGACAAATGCTGGCCACAAGGGGCCGGCAACATTTCACTGTCTTCATTGAGAGAGACAGCGCGTTCCTAAACATGAACTGGTGCACCATTCCAGCCCCGCCATGTTGTTGGCCAAATGAGCGCCCCTTGCAGAACGTCTCAGACAGGAATCATCAGTGCTGATTAGATTATCTCCAGAGCAGAAATCTAATTAGGTTGGCCTTGAACTTTTGTCCTCATTATAAATGCCTTTATGCTGTAGCTGTAATGTGTTTTGTCTACTTCGTAGATACTTTAAAGTCCTACCGGTACTGTCTTTGCTGTGTTTGAATTCGCTCATGTAATTATACGTATACATTGTACATGTAATTATAAAGTGCTGCAGATGGGTGTAGTAGAGCTGATTACCATACGCACCCCTTAAATCCCACTATCTTACATCGTGTTGTTAACGCCGCCTTTACAAGAACCTAAATGATCCGCCTAAATCCTATCAGATGGCACCATAATTATTGACTTGAGTGTTAGAAAGCATCATTCTCACATGGACTACGCTGGTCTGGGCCTCTCTCTAAGCCAATAGCTACTCAATGGTAACCCGTGACCCTACCAGACGTTAACAAGGTCCTTGTATATCAGTGCTCGTCCACCCTGTCAGTAATCTGCTGCTAACATGGTGAGTGGTAATGGGTGAGTGCCTTCTGATAACATATTGATAGGCGTGTATCAAGTCAGCTGTACTATAACTAGTTGTTGTTGAAGTAAACCTCCTCATACTGACTAGCTCTGCACTTTTGTACTGACTACTCAGATGTCACAGGCCGTTTGTCTGTGTGCTTTGTTGTTTTAGGTTTTAGCATGAAGGAGTAGGTAAGGTGCCTAAACTACGTTAAAGCACGTTTTGGCATTTGGTCCTCATTAAGATACAGTTGGTGGCAAGCAGCCCGTGGTTGGGAGACTACCTGTGTATCCGGCTACAATTATATCTTAGGATATATTGGTATTTAAACTCAAACAGGCAGTACATAACTGCCGTGGTTATAAGATGCTATCAGAGAGTGGTTTATGACGCCACACTCTTCCCACAAGAGCTCTCCATGGTTATCAGACACTCACCATATCAAACTGATATAGGATTGCAAAGGCTCTACTCAAAGTATGGCAGGGTGATTTGTAGCAGTTATAAATGACCTCACAGGAGGGGATGCATAATATAGTGTAATGTTAATGTTCACTAAAGGTGTACAGTGCATACATGATGACGTATAATACATCGACGATCATAATGTCTGAGATATTCAAGATATCTAAGTTGTGCATGCATGTAATGTAAAGTCCCTATTACAAAAGGGATCGAATTGATATTACAGTTTAAATTCGCAAATGGGACATGGCAAGAGGAATACAGTTCTGAGAGAGAAACTAACGTAGAAGCCAACGAATAAAGCTCAAATACGTAGTGTAATTTTAAAATATGGGATATAACCTTGACAGTCATGGGTCAACGTATCATGAAATGCAATAATTTTGGTTGGGTGCACATGATTATTAGACTAGGATAATATAAGGGTGCTTATTTTGGTTGTGGTATTTGAGTATAGTGGTTGACATGAAAGAGGTTAAAGGTCATGTTTGCATCATATAACCATGTACATAAATAGCGATGATGTCATTGTCAAAACAAAAACATAGCAATGGTCTGGATGAATACTGATTGTAGTAACTTCCATAGCATGGTTGTAAGCCTACTCCGGGCTGCCACCGTCAGGGAAAGTGTCAGGGAAAATAATATTTGTAAGGGAAATGCCAAGGAATTTCAAATGTTGTCGGGGAAAACCTTTGAAATACCAAGAAAATGTAAACAATTAATCCTAAGGGAGGCGTGGGTAAATTTACAAAGTACTTTATAATCTGACCATAACAGGGTTAATAAAGATATTAGTATGCTTAAAGCTAAGGGCCACAGTGAGGAGTTATACATGTTCAATACTGCTCTAACGAGTCAAGTCTTGTAAGCCGCCATCTTGTCTGCCCACCCTCTACCACAGGACGTTGGTGGTTTTGTCAGAGCATTACTACTCCTCCCCCCCCCCCCCCCCGCCTACACACCACATACAGTGAATGACTAGTCTTCAGGAAACCAGCCAAGTCTGCAGCACAGCACCTGTGTGAGGCAGCACAATGGAGTGGGCCCCATGCCATGAGCGTTGTCTTGACGGCTACGAGCTATGTCCCGCTGCTACAAGCAGACTCACAAACACAGGTACACGCAATCACACACTCATATGCGCAAACTCTAGATGATGAAAAAAGGACCAATAGTCAGATGAGACCTGAGGCAGTGCAACGCGGTGCTATGCACCCTTGGAAGCATCAACCAATCAATCAAATAAGTCCCCTCTTCTGCCATTGGTACCGCCATTGTACCACAGCATCAGCCGACCTGTTGTTCCCCTATACATGTAGTCCAGCTCCCGACATGCTGCACGGCCACCGGAAACAGGTATGGGACATGCGTAGTGGTGATGTATGACCCGTTGCCATGGTAAAGGCGGGATTTTAGTTGTCAATGGGAGAAGCAGGTGTTGGGGGTGGGGTCGAACAGGTGTGCTGCAAAGGGCGGGGGGTGGTTCTGTGGGTGGTGGGGACAATTGTCCAAGGTTATAGTGTAAGACCTACATGTTCATCTAGTGTGTAGGGGAATGACGGTAAGCTATGGATTAAGCCTACAGGCCTAACGGGACGGGTGGAGACCCGGGTCGTCATCGTTGTCTGAACATTACTGGTAGAATAGACGCTGTTCCAGACGTGCTCGTAATGTACAACATGTACACAAGTAAAGGAGTTTCATCATCAGTTAGGGGGAGGGGTCGAGAAAGTGCTCAGAGGACTTTGCAGTAGACATGAGGCATGGTATGAGTGCTTCTTAACCCGGTAAAGGCACATGAATACAACCCTGGCTAACAGCTCGCCAGTGCTGCAGTAAAGCATCATGTCAAAAGGTTGGCATGATGCAGACCTGGCGAGTAGACGCAACAGGGTTGCATTCATGTATAATGCCGACCCAGAGCATCGTGCGTCAAAGCACTATGCGGCCCTTAAAGGGCTGATGCTGCTGTAACCTGTTCCATCCCTACAGCTCATGGGGGCAGGTGGGAGTGGGGTCAGGTGGAGTCACAATGACGTGTCTCAGGGACAATACATGAACACCTTAATACTGCATTAAGGAACGGGCAGCGTACACTTAAGGACCGTTGTAGCCTCCCTGTGGTCTCAATGTGGTGTCAATGGACGGCCCAGTGTGTCACGTCCCTGCTCCATTATGTGTATTACCCATTATTGTTAGTACATCTGGCACTTTGGTAGCGGTACCTGGTTGAACTAAAAGGTGTGTTTCGGGTTTCATGTATAAAGAAATCTCTGCTGTATGTAGGTCAGATAAATTTTTCTATCATATGTTCCAACATAAAAGCACTGGGAACATGTTTTGTCAGCAAATCACCAAAATTGTCCGAAATATTTAAAAGTTTTTTGGGGGGGAAATGCCTAGTCATTTCTAGATCGGTATTGTTTAGGCTCGATCGAGTAGCACGTTTGTAAGCCTCTGTAAAGAACATGTAGAAAAAAGCTCCATTCAATAGTTATGTGCACAGACAACAAGAAAGAAAGTGGGAAGATTTTAGACTTTCACCCAAATTGTCTTTTGTCTTCCCCTTTGATTTTAATGTTCCTGATCGTTTGGTCCAGTTTTCATATTGTTTGATTCACTCTCTTTGATGCATATTTTTATAAGCTTCCGTGGACAGACTAAACATGTATTACAGAAGAAAGAGGGTGCCCCACTGTTTCGTCCTGCACTGAGCAGGCCGCATCGAGACCAATAACTGACAAAATAAGAAATCACAATGCAATTTCTTAGCTCGTAGGAGTCGCCTGAGTGAAACTATGGATTTAGGGACGAAGGTCTCCTTTAGTGGCAATTTGCATGGTGTCGGCTTTCAAAATTGCAGAAAATAAGACAGTACATTGTTTAATAAATGAGCCATGAACAGATAATGTAACTTCATATGGAACAATGGAATATTCTCAAATTCAATAAAATCCACACCATGGGGCTGTTACAAAACACAACGTAAAAACATAGCGCAAAATGAGGGTGTTATGAAACAATTTTTTTACATTGTTTTTCAAGGGTGTGTTACGAAACAAAACTTACCTTACATATTTGTTAATGTCATGGACGTTTTTAACGTTATGCATTTTTCACACCACCTTTCCAGCTAAATTCTGCTAACGCGCAAAAAAATTGTGTAAATTAACCTAAATTAGCCTAAAAGTGAAGACCACAGCGTAAATTGGAAATATTCGCTAATATTAACAAACATCTTTAAACACTAACGTAAATTATTTAAAAAAACGTTAATCTTTTTAATACGGTTTCATTTGGTCCTGGTTTACAGTCCACAAAAATGTGTTCAGCCACAGATAAACCAGTCAGGACAGTGGAGTAGTCTGCCTGCAACATATCTTATAATTTCATTTGCAACATTGTATACACTTCTCTCCTTAACTAATAATACAATGAACGTATGATAGAGAATAATATACACAAATGATGTATGATAACACTTATAAACATTTAACAGGATACACTTTTAATCATAATGTAATTACGTTCCGTAACGTAAATTTTGTTTTGTAACAACCCACAGCAGCCGTTAATTTACGCCTAAATATCACTCTGAAAGCCATGTATTTTGGAGAATACAGAGACCTGTATTAGACCTCCCAGAAATACAGAAAGCTTGTGTACCTGCACACATCTCACATCTTAGGTATGGTGAAATTCACGTCACTGCGTGTGTATAAGACCTTAAACTCAGTCGAATACAATGTAGTACTAACCTTAAACTACTAATGTATTTTTTTATGAAATCTGGAATGGCTACCTTAAAAGGTATACATTCAATATAGTGGTTATGTAGTACAGTTCCACAAGACAACCAACAAAAACGAATGCTTAGCATGTGCTTGACGTATAAATGAGTCTACCGGGTAGTTACTGTTGATGAAGATGACCACCTTTTAAAAGTACCGTAGTTCCTCCTGCATGGCGCCACACAACCCCAACCCCTCCCACACACATGAGGCTAACCCAGGTAGCGGCTAGTTTACATCAAGTAGTGGGTCTCGTGTCCCACCACGGTCACGTGCTCACACACCGGAAACCAGTGCGCATGTCACTGGTGCATGACGGTAATGGATGTGTAGTTGGCGTGTTTCCAGCCAGGAGGAAGTGGTGTGAGGACCGCGTCTGTAGTTGGTGCAGAAAGGGGTGTAGACTAGCTGTACACCCGACCCTTTCAGTCTGACCCCTACACCCATCACAAGACGACACTCATTCAGTCCACAATATTGCAGGGAGTCAGCGTTATGGCTCATATCAGTACTTAGTCACATATCCAGCGAAGGCGCTGGTGATCAAACATCCTATACATGCTATATACCAGGTACAACTATATAGTGTATATGTTTACTATTCATTGTTTTGATGCAAATAATCAATACTGAATTTCACTATAAATTCTCTTCAGATTACCAAAGTATATTTTCGGTGATGTATCTTTTTTAAATCAAACCATCCCCCTTTAGCATCTATTGTGACTGGTACTTAGTATACCCACCTGCCTGTTCATGATACCGGAAATGGCTGTTCACAGTAAATAGAGCTGTATTATGGGACGTTGGCAGTGTGTGTATGGCTGCCTGACCCTGTTGGCTGCAGCCAGACCAGGCTGCTCCCCACACCTGTATATATATACAACGCCCTACCCTTTACACAGACAGACCAGGCTGCTCCCCACACCTGTATATATACAACGCCCTACCCTTTACACAGACAGACCAGGCTGCTCCCCACACCTGTATATATATACAACATGTACACCCCTACCCTCTACACACAGACAGACCAGGCTGCTCCCCACACCTGTATATATATACAACATGTACACCCCTACCCTCTACACACAGCCAGACCAGGCTGCTCCCCACACCTGTATATATATACAACATGTACACCCCTACCCTCTACACACAGACAGACCAGGCTGCTCCCCACACCTGTATATATATACAACATGTACACCCCTACCCTTACACACAGACAGACCAGGCTGCTCCCCACACCTGTATATATATACAACATGTACACCCCTACCCTCTACACACAGACAGACCAGGCTGATCCCCACACCTGTATATATATACAACATGTACACCCCTACCCTTACACACAGACAGACCAGGCTGCTCCCCACACCTGTATATATATACAACATGTACACCCCTACCCTTACACACAGACAGACCAGGCTGCTCCCCACACCTGTATATATATACAACATGTACACCCCTACCCTTTACACAGACAGACCAGGCTGCTCCCCACACCTGTATATATATACAACATGTACACCCCTACCCTTACACACAGACAGACCAGGCTGCTCCCCACACCTGTATATATATACAACATGTACACCCCTACCCTTTACACAGACAGACCAGGCTGCTCCCCACACCTGTATATATATACAACATGTACAGCCCTACCCTTACACACAGACAGACCAGGCTGCTCCCCACACCTGTATATATATACAACATGTACACCCCTACCCTTTACACAGACAGACCAGGCTGCTCCCCACACCTGTATATATATACAACATGTACACCCCTACCCTTACACACAGACAGACCAGGCTGCTCCCCACACCTGTATATATATACAACATGTACACCCCTACCCTTTACACAGACAGACCAGGCTGCTCCCCACACCTGTATATATATACAACGCCCTACCCTTACACACAGACAGACCAGGCTGCTCCCCACACCTGTATATATACAACATGTACAGCCGTACCCTTAAACACACAAACCAGGCTGCTCCCCACACCTGTATATATATACAACGCCCTACACTTTACACAGACAGACCAGGCTGCTCCCCACACCTGTATATATACATGTACAGCCCTACCCTTTACCCACAGACAAACCAGTACCTCCCAGTGCTTCCCAGTCACATCTGACTCAGAGATGAGACGGCTGCTCCCCACACCTGTATATATATACATATATATATATATATATATATATATATATATATATATATATATATATATATATATATATATATATATATATATATATATATATATATATATATATATATATACAACATGTACAGCCCTACCCATTACACATCCAGGCACCAACGTATGTGTTTCTGGTACCATACAAAGAAACGTTAGGTAGAGAGGGGTACAATATAGAAACACTTCATGAAGACTTGTCCGTTTATGATATGGCCATTAGTAAGATACAGTAAGCCTACTTAAACCACACAAGTAATGCCACCCATGCAGATTCTCCTTCCCAAGCGTCAGGGAAACAATTAAGAGAAAAAACTAACTATAGCTGAAAAAATATGTGGGAGTATGCAGTGCATTGCTTTTTCTTGTTTAAATGATAAATCAGAAAATGGATGCATGTAATAGGAAATGTAAGGACCATCACTTTCCCGTTGATTAAATCGAGAAGAATGTGCATTGTGCCCCGTCCCGTCTCATTGTGGAACTTTTTGTGAAACGAGGCAGAGACAACTTTGTATATGAAATTTGTGAGAGCCTTCATACACTATTTGTATGTTGCCACTGAATCAGAAAATACATACTGTTAAACTAAAAGGTCTTAAGAGTTTCTACATTCAACAGATACCTCTTTAGTGTGAAATATGGGAAATACATCTAAGTATGTGAACAATTGAATACATTTGCTCCTGTTTCCTAACCTTCCGGTAGGATAGTTTTTTTAATCATTCTGCCGCATAGTCCTGGTTATGAATGGCTATAGAAAACATCTCCTTGGCGTGATCTTTCCCTCACTTCATATCGTGGATTTATACAGAACACTGGGTCTAGGCTCCTGACACCATTGTATTGGCGGATCCAGGGGGGCGACGGGCCTTCCCCAACCCCCCCCCCCCCCCCACCCCAACAAAAAACATTGTTTTCGTAATGACCTGTTTGATAGTCAGGGCCTCAAATGTGCACCGTCTACAATTATCGTTTGGAGTAGATGCAAAGAATTGGAATAGAATCGTATATGTAGGTGTTTAATATTGTCCTTTACAAGAACTAAATGTAATGAAGCCTTCACATTAATGAGCGTCTTGGGGCGTATACATAGACAGGCCTTACACCGTTGTCACCTTCACCTTCACCAGCATCGCCCTACAGCGCACATTGGCATTGGCTGCTGTAGTGTATTGGCATGTAAATAACACAAGGAAAATACCCTTTAACCATCTAAAGGCCACATAGTACTTAAATATGCTATTCCCTTGTCGGAATGATGCATTTATGTAGCCATGGCTGCATTCTGATAGGCATCTGATAGGCATCGTCCGGGAGTATATTAAATCTGTAGGTGGGTTACGTTCCAGGGCGGTGACAAAGCACATGGAAGCACTGCGCGGCCTGTAGATGGTCAAATAGCAGCATTACTATTATATAGTTAGCAGCAAAGCCTCCGCATTACTCTCGACACTCTTACTTCACACAATAGCTAGCAAAGAGTTCTGCAGAAAGCTGTTGTGGTTTTTATTGAACGTATATCAACTGGTGTGTAATAACAGTACATCAAGCCGTGTAATAACTGTCATGTCGTCTAAATAACCACCCCATAACGCGCTCTGCTGACCAACTGCACTCTTATTTACCCACAAGCTGCTCCGTCCCAGACCACCCGGCACCCTACCACCCACACCAAGGTCCTGAGGGTAGCAGCACCTCTCTACATAGACGGAAGGCAGTCAGCATGACTCCCTTCATGGAGTCAGACATGGCAACACGTGTCCTTTTTGAAGGAGGGTGAACCCTTGCCTGGTCTCCCTTTGGAAGGGAGTCATATACTTGTCGGCAACATGTTTCCCCATGCCTGATTCCCTCTTTGCAGGGAAATCGCTTCTTGAGATAGAGCAGATCCTTCAATACCTGACTACGTTTTCAGAGTACAAGGAATCTAACAACATAGGGACAAGCAAAACAAGTGTTGAGGTTAGGACCACAGCCACAGTACCACGTTGCTGGCTGTGTCTCACGAGATCGGAAGATCGGGCCAATGTGAAAGTCTTTGACTGGGTGCAGTCTTTGACCAGGTGCAATCTTTGACCGGCTTGATAGAAAACTGTTTATTTATAGGGGAGATGAAGATAGAAATTGTCCACTAATTACTAATTTAAAGTGGTATAACATCCATTAACATTCTCATCCCATTTGTATCTTCATCTGCCCTAAATGAACCGTTTTTATCAAGCCAGTCAAAGATTGCACCTAGCCAAAGACTTTCACATTACCCCATTTCGTGAGACAGTGCCTGCTGTTAGGTTATCAGTGTCGTCTACCAGTGGGGGCACTCAGTAGTAACTGTGAGAAGGACGGGGGGGGGGGGGGTATTACAGTCTGTAACTGCACTGTGCGTATGTTTTCTGCTGTACCCCGGACGGGACCCCGGAAGTAGGATAGCATGTGCACCGGAATGTGTTGGTATTTGGGATCTGGGGATCAGTTCAAATCTCTTCTCAACCCTCCTTCTACACACTACTTAGTGCTAGCCCTATAATAATAGCTTATAAGGATACGTGGGGGGGGGGGGGGGGGGTGCAACTAAAATCTGATACCCCACCCCTGTCGAAGATTGGCACTTGTTTCTTACCATACCTTCATGTTCCAGTTCCGGTTCCTGCTCGCTGGTTCCAATCAAAGAACAGGGATTGCCCAAACCCAGCAAAAGTTCACAAGAGTGACACATAACCATACGCTATGCATCAAGGGAATGATAACTTGTTAGCAAATACGAGGGATAGAGATATCCCCCCCCCAACCCCCTGAAAGGCGGAAATTATCCAGACATGGCATTTTGTATATACATGTAGAAACACATTTAGCGTTTCACAGACGTGTCGTATTTTTTTTTACTAAATAATGTTGAATATATCTTGATGCGTAATAGTACTAGGTTTGTTAATAAAATTCATCAAAATTCAAATTGATTTTAGGGTTGAAAAACGATCTGTTAACGCCCGACTGTACTCATACACATTTTGTTGTAAAAAAATAATGTGGGCCCCGCCCAGCCCCTAGGCCGCCGACCGACAAACGACTGCAGAGGCTGTACATGTACGTGCGGGTGGAGGGGGGGGGGGGGGGTAGAGTAAGTGGCAATAAAACGCGGTTCGTTTGGCCAACATGCCAAGGCATACCGCGTAAGGGGTTTTAGGTCCAACGGGCCTCTTGGACTTGGTGGATGTGGTGCTGGATTTATATGTGTCTATCTATGTGGTGCCAAGTGACTGCTGTGTGAACACGCTGACTGAAGGCTTACAGTGAGGTAACTGCATTGTAGTGGACCCACACGTGTGGTAAAAGCCGTTGTGGAACAGTGCAAGGAGACAGAGAGTTCAGAACTAAATATGAATTCACCATTTGGTCCATATTGGATAAACCTAAAAGAAAGATGACTCTTAAGATGCCAGTAATTGCCTAAAGAAAATACCGGTACCCAGATTTAGTGTTGGCCGTGGAATGCACTGTTTCCCCGTTGATACTGTAACTGTTGGTTCGATATTTTGTCTGAGGGATATAAAGGGTAACTATACAGACAAAGCCACACCAAAAGAAAAGTTGGTCAATGGATTTCACTTTTAAAAAATGGTGCGAGTGAGCGAAATATATATATATATATATATATATATATATATTTTTAAGATTTTTTTTTGTTAATGGATTTTCTCAGTAAAAAAGTGGAGCGAGCCTCGGAAAAAAGTTCTTCCTTGACCTCTAACATAAAAATTCATTGGTTGATCTGGGGGAATTACTGGAAGAAAAATTTGGAAATTGTTCTCAATTTTGAAAAAGAAAATGATGTCTGGCCCAAACGACATTTTATAGCAAACATGTTAAATTGTGTGTCTTGCATGTATCTTTAAGTTATATAAAACGGTGTTTTCTTCTGTTTTGACAGGTATGTACATCCCTTCACATTTGACCTGTCTGAAGTATCTCTCTGGTGGTAAGTAGTATTAATCTAACATACATAAGTCATTCCCTGTTCTGTGTTGACGCCCGCTATAGATTGGCCACCCAGTCTCTACTGTCGTTTCGGGGCTGGTGGTTTGCCAGTGCTGCTTGAATGCATCATGACGGCTGTATGGGACTGATACACTCCCTAACGGTCGGAATGATGCACCATGCAGTGCCGCCGAATTACACACCATCACTGTATTGGTGCATCATGACTACCATGAAAGGAGGGTGACGTCTTGATGGTTCCGTCCGTAAAGGGTTAACCTCTGTCCGCCTTCTGCCTCCACACGTGTCGTCTAACACGCGTCTAACACCAACCCCTCCCAAGACCGTCCCGCCTATAGTATATATGAAACGTTTAATGGCCGAATGATGCTTTAATGTAAAATGTCCTATGTCTTCATGATGCATGAATGCAGCCATTGTGCATCTATTTACTAGGGCTGCAGTCCATGCATCATGACGTGAAAGAACATTACTCATTCAGCACTAAGCGGGTCTTGTATTGCAGCATACAGAAGAGTGCCCCAACCATGGCTAGTTGTCAACACTTTGAAAATGTCATTGAGGGACACGCTCACTTATTGATTTATGAAGGCAGAAATTGAAACTGAAGATGACTGGCGTGCTACATGTGACGTGGTCATGTGACATGTATCACGCCGACCCGTTAGGAGTGTATCAACCCTGCAGGTATGAACGGAGCCCTGGTGAGTCATTCTGGACTTCATTCGTGCATCAAGACGACGAAGGGCATAATACGCTAAAATAGTATGTGGCGCTTAAAGAGCTACGCTTTGAATGGTTCTCATAAACCTCTGGGGTCAAATTTCGAATAAGGCATCGCAGTAACTCTGCTTACTGTTGCTTGACCTAAAGGAGACCTTGGGCAATAAATACAAATTGGAATTTGGTAACACGATCTCCAATCCCTCAGTTTAATCATATGGTCCACAGTTATGATCAGCCCGAGCCACGTACTCCCTTTATTACTCTGGCATAAGGCAAGACTCACCCAAATGCTGATGAAATCCAATGAAATCGCCTTTTTTTGCAAAATGGCTTCATTGCTACAGTACAATATCAAATCTGACAATGCCAGTTCCTGGCTCTATCTAGTGTCTCATCCAGTGATTTTCTCGGTATACATATTTCAGAGTTATGACAGCGCCACAGTCAGGTTTGCCCGGCTGCCAACTGCAATAGCTGTCTGTTTCTAATGCTTCCTACAGTGGCCATGCATTCATTGTCAGCCGCCCTGCCTGCCTCTCACATTTAGGCTGACAATGGCAATTTGTGGCTGTATCGGGTGTCAGATTGAGATCACCCCTCTCCGGTTACTATACTGGAGCCGCCCCTGGACAACACTTCATGATTGCAACCGTGCAATGATATCCCCGATCTGTGAACAGCCGCGCAGAAAGGATGCTCCACAGGGGGGGGGGGGGGAGCTCAGCTGCTCAGCCTTTTCATTGAAATACCTTTTTAATCTAATTTTGTAAAGAAGTAGTGAGCGGCCAAGCAGGAAGCATTATGTCCCTGCCCCCGCATGGAGCATCCGCTCTACGGGGGTGCTCAAACTCATAGCAATCCTCGTCCACTATTCTTCATCACAAAAGCCATGTAGAGAAAGGGGACTGCCTTAATGACAAGATGTTGTGCATTACCGTAGCTATACAAAACCTCACATCCCCATGACCCTAGATGGTACTAGTACCCAAGGTAAGGAATGATATCATTGTGCATCGTACCTTGTAGGGTGGTGAGTTGTGACAGGGATAGAATGGAGTGTAGGGGGACGAGTTGTCTCTGTCTGTTTGGAGATTGCATTCCTACACAGTGCCAGGCTGTTCACCATGAGTTATTCATGCTGACAGCTAGAATTACTGATTATAAACAGGACATGGGGTATGGAGACCAGGTAAATCCGCCCGTCTGTTGGCGCTCTTTTAATACTGCTGTCTTCTGTGACAGGAGATAATCCCTAACAGAGGAACACAGGGTTGTACCATATATTGGTGATCCATATTTGAGCATGCCTCTCTGAAGAGGCACGCGCTATCCTTTTCTCTATTTCAATATTTGGTATTATAAACAGGTAGTAATGAAAGTTTGGTCATTAGAATATGTCCTTAAATAGATCTGTCGTGGTAAATACGACAGCTCCAATGAAACACCTGAAACATTATTATATTTGATCACGTAACATTACAAAAAAAATAATTTCGGATCAATTAAGTGAACTTACAAACCTTTCAATAACTACATAGAATGATTGCAAAGCAGCACTCGAATTGTTCACGATTGACGTTTATCTTGTTTGGCTACACCTCATGATATCGGCCTCAGTTGTGAACGACTCTCGTGAACCTTTGTCTATATATGCCTATATACCTCATTTAGAGTGTAAGTGACATATGACAACTATTGCCTATAACGAGCAGGTGGGTGAGCTGTATCAGATCAGATCCCTCCAGAATTGGCAGGGTACAGTTTTAGCCGCTACACTACACTGTTAGAAGTAAGTAGTGTTCCTGTACAGCAAACACTGGGGGCAACTATGGTTCCAGTAGATTGTACTGTAGACCTACAGCGAGTCAGCTCATGTATATTTACAGCACATATACTGTACAGTAACAGCAAAATCTACTGTTACTGTAAAGCAGAATTAATTGTAAAACCAAATCTGAAGGTCTAGGGTTAGCTTCTCAAGGCTGGTGATATCTTTAGTCACGATGAATCACTTTTAGAAAAATAGATCAAAACATAAAGGACCTATAGTTTCACGACAAGCCTGACCGGGGATTGAACTCAGGACCTTCCTATCACTGTCTGACGCTGTTTCTGATTGAGCTATCAAGACAGCTGGAGTAAGGCCTGCAGCATAGCTCTCATATAGATGATCAGATGGATGAGAAAAAGCAAAAGATATTTAGGACCTCCCACAAATCAAGTGCAAGGTTGACCTTGTAGTGCTAGAACCATTTGTTATGTAGAGTTTGTTAAAGGTCTCTTTTGTCCTGCGTACAAAACAACATTTCATGTTTTTCTTTCAAAAATGTCTAGAAAGTATCTTGTGTGGATTTGCATATCACTTTTAGGAAAAAAAATCAACACATGAAGAAACTGTAGTTTCATGACTAGCGTGACCGGGGATTGAACTCGGGACCTTCCTATCACTGTCAGACGCTGTGTCTGATTGAGCTATGGAGGCAGCTGGAGTAAGGCCTGCAGCATGGCTCTCATATTTGGCACCTTTAGCAACATGCAGACATTATTGTATGATACCTAAATTGTTTACTATACACACATGAAAACTATAAACAAGGCCCATAGAGAATGATGTTTAATTACTTGTGACCATTTAGTATGTAACACATTAAGAGGTGGCTAGACCAAGGATCGATCCTAGGACCCCTACCTATGTACCTATTACAGCAAAAAGTGCTGTAGGTCTACAACTCACCACTGTAAGCTGCATCTACAGCAACAGAAATGTACATGTACAGCAAAATTTACTGTATTATGTTTTACAGCAAAAGTACTGTATAGTTACAGTACATTTTGCTGTTTAGGAACAACAACATTTTACAGTGTACATCATGGTAGTCTTACCAGGCACGGATAGTTCTCCTAACTAGCGACATATAAGATGGCTGAATGTACTCGGCAACATTGAAGAGGGCACTACAGAGGTCTAATGATAAGAGCTATGGATATTTTTGAATTACTCCTCTAAATGTCAGAATCTTGTTACTTACAATCCATCAGAAGTCTTGTTTTCTAGCCAGTAATTACTAACACACATACTTACCGCGTATCTTAATGGGCTATGTGCAGGAATCCATTGTGATGACGCCTGTTACCATTAGACCAATCATACAGTCTCCAGTCAGAACATTTTAGTGTGGTATTAACGTGCTGTAGAACTCATAATTAGTGTTATGATTTTGCCCATCACTGGTCCCATTAGCCCCACTCCCCATTCCCATTATGTCTACTTAGTACTATAGCATCTGATGGACTTTGTCCTGGACTAGAATGTAGTTATGGCGTGGGAAATGATCCGCCAAGGAGGATATTTAGCAACATTTGTGAACATGATCAAACCTACATAGAATTGTAGATGAGACATGAAAATATATGGTGTAGCAGGCGATCGTTTTTAGAGTCTCAGCAGCTTAATTTAGCAAATAATGATAACGTTTTGCATTGGGTTTTCTGTTTTGTCACTAACCCGTTACAAACCGATGCAATAATGTGCTCTGACCATGCAGAGATGCATTCACGCATCATTCTGCCCTTCGGAAGAGTACCCGGAATGTATCAAATATTACTCTGTAAATTTCAAATAATGCATGGATGCAGCACTGACAAATTACGTACCAGGACTGCATTTTGGTTCTGTGTTTAAAAACGATAAACGACATAGCACATTAAGGCACTGCTCAGCCCTTCAAGGGTTAGCTAAACGTTGGCCTGCCCTCATGTGGTAGCCATAGACACTGACACTAAGAGGTGACACTAAGGGTTCACCTCTGTCACATCACACACTAGCCTCACTCTGATACCGTTACCATGGTGACACCAGCTCACAGAGACCGGGATGGAGCAGACAATAAGCTGACAGCCGCTGGTTGCTGGTTGGTACACAGAGGGCCTCAGAGCTTACTGGTACCAGCGCTGTACTGAAGGGTTACCCGCCATTTACAGGATGTGGGGGAACTAGCGAAAAGCCGTTGGATTTGAACGGAGAAGATTCGTCTGTTTGTGTAATACATGCAGGCCTACTGTCCATCTTCCTGAACTTGCCTCCATTGGGATACTCTGTGTTACGGTTTCAGGATTCTATTGGGCTTATAAACTAGGGGGGTGAAAGGGTATTTTGTGTTACCTGAAAAGTGAATGGCCCCTGAATAGCCCCAAAAGAAATTATCCTACCTTGACCCATTTACTGTTAGAAAAAGAGGAAGGGGGTCAGAATGAAAGAATAATTGACTAAATCTGGCTGTTTGTGGCCACTAGAGACGGGAGCATGCTGTGGACCTTTACCCTTAGTGTGCCGACAGTGACTTGTTAGCTTCAATATTCCACCCCAGCCCACCCAAGTAGCTAGCACACCTACAGCTCCCTGCAACAAGAATGGGCACACACAGAAACAGTGAGGGTCAGCCTGGACATCGAAATGGGGTTTAAAACACTCTTTTTCGAGCGTCAGGTATTTAACGAGAATCAGGGGGATGCTGGACTCTCCTCAGTGAGCCCAACATTCATAAAGGTAGGCCTACGTGTCAGAGAGGCTAGCAATGCTGCACTCTCCAGCCAGAGTCTTGCAACACCCGGTGAAGCCTACCCTTTCCTGCCATAGGGATCTATACCCGCGGGTCCATACATCGGGTTCTCGAGGCTACTTGAAAAGTAAGGGGGCAGGGGGCGATGGAGCGACTATGGGTAAGAGAAGTAGGTACATGTACCGGGTACATGTAGAGAGAAGGAAAATGAGAAATGTTTAAGGTTGAGGCAGTAAAAGCAGCAAGTCATTTCTGTTTTATAACTATGTCCTTTTGTGTGTGTGTGTGTGTGTGTGGAGCTGGCGGTGGCGCTGGACAGTAGGAACATAATACGGCTTGAGGCCCAAACTACACTCATAAACGTTATTATTGCTCAATATAGGCCCTACGTTTTCTTCAAATCGATAGCTGATGCTCCCCATCACATCCAGGGGCCCCACTATCAGATTCTGCTGACTGTTCATATTACTCTCACAAACTTGAATTTGTTGCAATAAATTATGCACCAGTAGGTAACATTGGCATATCAGATTCTGCTGACTGTTCATAGTACTCTCACAAACTTGAATTAGTTGCAATAAATTATGCACCAGTAGGTAACATTGGCATATCAAACGTCTCTGCCACCCGGGTAATAACATTAGTAACAGGCAGATAGCAGGGTTCAGAATAAAATATATAGCATCGGCCTATGTGACTGGAGAGCTTCTCTTATACACCAATGGGATTTCACGTTACTTAGGCATTATGGATTCAGTCAGCCAATAAGAGCCGCGGACACATCCTTGGTACATGGACCAAGGCCGCAGCATTAGGGCGATGTGAATAGGGTCAGTCAGCTGGAGGGGCCCATCTACCCTACTCCCTGCCGCCACACCAGAATTAACAATCATCAGGCCCCCTATAGGAGCTCAGACCAACTAGCTGGTTTCAGCCGGAGACTAACTCCATCCCATTGTAACCGGAAGTCGGCCTTTCAGCGCCATCTCCGGCGGAAATGCCACCAATGGCGGATCGTGGCTGTCTTGCGATGAGTCTATAGCCTCATGACGTCATTATACGTCATAAGAACGTCACATGGTGGTTGAGCAGGGCCAATCAGCGGCCGCGAGCCTCTGGAGGAGTGGGAGAGGGAGCTGATCAGATAGGAACTAGACCCTAGAGAAGACATTTCCTACAAAGGATCTAAGATACAGGCCCCTCCTATAGCAACTGCGGTCCGCTTTGAGATGGGCAATACCCTACTTGTCCCTTTGAAGAAGCATAATCACAGGATGCATCCAAGCACATATTCTAAACCTTTAAGTGCCACAGAGTGCTTTAACATAAGGACCCTTAAGAGATGCCCTTGTCGCATGTAACTTAGCGCCCAAATCCCCAACTCCCCATGACCCCTGTAGGTTTTAAGAAGTGGCTGAGCGCATGTTACTTAGCCCCAAAATACCCATGTTATCACGTTAATTCTAGGGATCAAGAATTTCAAGAAAATAAGATAAATAAACTCGCCTGGTGGACAAATGACTAGTTTTAGAAAAATATTTTTTCTTAAAACTAGTCATTTGTCTACCAGGCGAATTAGTTTCTTGAAATAAGAAAATTATTTTTGGCTGTGTACCAAGGATATAGGCTATGCCCTTTGTCGGCATGATGCATGAATGCAGCTTTGGTGAGTCTACTCACCAGACCTCCATCCATGCAGCATGCCGACCCTTCGGGAGTGGGTCATCATGGTCATCATGGGTTGAAGTACTGTGCCGCCCTTAAAGGAATTTGCAGACACTGTTGCAAAAAAATCCCCCAGCTGGTCGGGAACCTAGAAACTGCTGAAACCTGAGATCACAGAGCATCTTCTTACGTTACAGTCATGTCATCCTTAATGGTACCTCATAATTTGACACCAGCCTCCGAGATAGGGCCTGGGTAAATGCTCGCCTACAGAGCTCTACAGCACGACTCCCAGCAAGGCCGGGTCTGTGTAAGTAGGTCTAACCGCCCCCCCCCCCCAACACACACAGAAGCAGCAGAGTGGAGGGATGAGCGTATCAGCAGCTCTTGTTACTATTATCTATATGGTGTCTGATAGAAGCACCCAGGCCCCCACACGGTGCCGATGTTACTGATGGTAATGGGTCTAGTCATCAGACAGAGGGCGGAGGAGAGGCCCCTCAAGCTGCTCTCTACTCAGTGTGGTGGTGGGACGTGCTGCTGCTTCAAACTGCTGACAGCCTTCATAATTAATGTAATCAGGTCCTCCCATGTCGGCCTCACTAATGCTGTCTGTCATTGACATCAGCTACAACTTAAGTTATTTTTTAACCATTTAAGGACATCATCAGGCATTAGGACTGCTCGTTGATTCGTCACTATGCTGCATCAATGCAGCACCTGCGAGTAACTTTTGGTGCAACATGTCTACCATTCGGTCGAGTATCAACCCCCATAGGATCAAATAGTACCTGAATACAGCCCTAGCGAGGTGAGTACTAGCTGGGGCTGCATTTATACAAAATTATGCAGTCTGCCCGGTGTCTGAGAAGCTTATGGCGTGCATACTGGCGGGAGTGACCAGTGTCCTCCTAGTACCCCAGGGGGCTCCACTAGTCAGTCCTAGGTGGTTATCCACCCAACCCCCCTGGAGGCAAGTCTTAGTAGCAATACTCCAATTTATAGCGCCATAATGCTCGGCATTCATGCCAACAATAAAAACGTATTCACATAGGGAAACCCAATGCACACATGCTACCAGTACATAGAGGCCTAACTGACACACAGATACAACCCCTGTTGAACTGTGCACAATACAGCAACGTCGCAGCTTCACATCCTTAAAGCGCCATCTGGGGTACAGAAGTTGCGGGACATGCCTCTAGCTTCACTCCACCTCTTACTGCAAGGGTAGCAAGAGTTCTTGAGCCTTCAAACACCCGTATCGCTTGTCTCATATCTGAGTAATACTCATCGCTATTGGTATACCAGCCCCCGCCCACTCCCCGTGCATTATTAGGCAGCACCCAGCACCCACTGCCTCACCCTACCACCAACTCCCCATTACCACTAACTCCCCCATTACCAATGTCCTTTCTAATAAAACCAGACGTGTAGAGTCACATACATATCCATCAGTGTCACATCCTACACGCTCATCTCCCACCCCTCCATCCTAAACGCCATTAACCCTGGTTTCCTCCAGGGACTGCTCTGTCAGCCGGAGGAGATGGCTTTAATTCCTGGTCGCTAATTGCCCCCCATCCTGTATTGTTCCTATGGCAGGCAGTGCATTTACTCTGTATAAGGCTAGAGCACTTGTATGCCATACAGAGAGGTAGATGCATCCAGGAGTGGAATTAGTGTGGTGCTGAATATAGAAGATATTACACGGTTGTACCACTGCTGATTTCATCCCAACTTATTAAAACTAACCTTTTGTATGTACATTATAAGCCACACTATAGAAACCATTTGTATATACTACTCGCACTATAGCCCTTAAAACGTGTCATTTCTATAATATATACTATTTACACTGTAGCCCTTACAAAGGTATCATTTCTATATACTACTCACACTAACGCCCTTACAAAAGTCTATTTCTCTATACTGCTCCCACCAAAGCCCTTACAAAAGTGTCATTTCTACATACTACTCGTACCAAAGCCCTTACTAAAGGGTCATTTCTATATACTACTCACACTATAGCCTTTACCATTGTGTCATTTCTGTACATACTATTCACACTATAGCCCTTACAAAAGGGTCATTTCTATCTACTACTCACACTATTGCCCTAATTAAAGCGTCATTTCTATATACTGCTTGTAGCCCTTGTGTCATTTCAATATACTACTTACAAGGCCTTACAAAAGTGCCAATTCTACTACTCACACTATAGCCCTTACAAAAGTGTCATTTCTATATACTACTCACACTATTGCCCTAATTAAAGCGTCATTTCTATATACTGCTTACACTATAGCCCTTGCAAAAGTGTCATTTCAATATACTACTCACAAGTACCATTTCTGTGAGTATATACTCTTTTCGCCATACCCTTTACAAAAACTACCATTTGTACATACCTTTCCAACCTATCTTACAAAACTTCATACTATTTATTTTTACAACTCACTATAACCATTAAATAATTACCATTTCTATCCTTTTTAGCTCGGGCACTACAGTCTTTATGAAACTATCATACAGTTACCATAGTATTATTATCAGAATACTGCACACTTATGATTCTCAAGTATGGTGTTTATTTATAAAAGTAGAATGAATAAAGTCAATGCATGTGCTTTCATTGTCATATGACGTCACCATATACAAAGTTTTTAGCCGCTGAATCATACAACTTATTTTAGAAAGCAATGCTTACAATGAGGATATGAGGTCTAGGAATAAAGCAATGTTAAGTTTACATGAAAAGTAAAACTCACACTTAGAACTTTTACAAATACGATACTGCTTGCAACTATCCAAATTGAGCTAGTACCCCCTCCTGTTTGTAGAGCAGTGTCCGTCATTGTTAACATGACGTTCTTTCATGTGAAGAAAAGAAATACCTCACTCACTGTCTAATGAGTTGCAGTTCACTCGGCTTCAGCTCGTGAAAGACGGCCTAGCCCCAACTCAGAACAAAGCCAGTGTACCTGGTGGTCGTGAACATGTCTCTATGTATATTGACTTCGACAGGAACACTTATTCACCTGTGTAGGGAGGTGCAGGTTACCTGACGGGGAGAGGTGGTAGAGGAGAGAAATGGTAATACATTTGTATTGAACAATAATCGAACTGTAGCAGTGGATCTCTGCCTAGACATGTAAGGGCGTTATAGTGATTGTGATATGTCGTAATGATGCATACATATAACCCTTGCCGACCCCACGTGTTAATATGTCTCCAAAGGGTAGGTATGAAGCCAGCCCTGGCCAGCAGACTCGCCAAGGCTGCATTCATGCATCGTGACGACAAAGTCAAAGGCAATAGAGAACGGTAGAACAATAAAGCACTATGCGGTCCGTAAATGGTTAGAGAGCGTCTAGACCAGGACTAATAGCCTACTTGGTCCCTGCCAAACAGCTCTATTATAGCTCTCCATACACTGGAACGGGCGGTAGAAAACGGCCGTCAGGAAGAGCTGCAAATCATCGTTCTTTGTCTCATGGCACCCTCCATGAAGCGGCAGTAAGAATGGACAGCTGGATGTAGGAGATGTATTCAAGCCGTAACTGGCCTCCCTCCTGTCGGCTGACGTCTATACATCCTGATATCATGGACTCATAGACCTGCCCCTCCCGGCGTCTGGCTGCACTAATACAACTGTCCTGTTGGTCGGGAAGCGTGCAGCAATTGTTGTGTGTAGCTCTATAGCCTAGCAAGTAAACCAATAGACATAAGTTCATCTAGGATACCGGAGTTCTGCCAGACTAATGTAACTAGGGTCTAATCAGGCGAACAGCACTATGCTGGCAATCTGTCACGTTTTTTTCGGAGCCAATTAACAGAATGTAAACCATATTATTCATAAACGCTATTACAGTTCCTGCCAACCAAGGCTGCTGATATGATTGTGCCAACCAATGTGTTTGCCCCCTACCTCTCACACTAAATGCCTCCTTCCCCCATTCTGCCCCCCCCTGCTTCCTTCCTTTCCTTCGTTTGTCTCTTCCTTCCTTCCTTCCTTCCTTCCTTCCTTCCTTCCTTCCTTCCTTCCTTCCTTCCTTCCTTCCTTCCTTCCTTCCTTCCTTCCTTCCTTTGTTTGTTTGTTTGTTCCTTCCTTGCTCCCTTTCTCTCCCTTGCTCCCTCCCCCTTCCTTCCTTCCTTCCTTCCTTCCTTCCTTCCTTCCTTCCTTCCTTCCTTCCTTCCTTCCTTCCTTCCTTCCTTCCTTCCTTCCATCCTCCCTTCCTTTCTCCCTTCCTTCCTTCCTTCCTTCCTTCCTCCCTTCCTTCCCTCATACCTTCCTTCCTTCCTTCCTTCTTTCCTTCCTTCCTTCCTTCCTTCCTTCCTTCCTTCCTTCCTTCCTTCCTTCCTTCCTTCCTTCCTTCCTTCCTCTCTCCCTTCCCTCATACCTTCCTTCCTTCCTTACTTACTTCCATTCTTCCTTCCTTGCCCCTCCTTCTTTGTACTTATTTTCTAGCTTACTTCCTGCCTACTATCCTCTCAGTTCCTTCCCTCTTTCCTCCACACTTTCCTTCCTGATGTCCCTCCTCCTTTCCTCTCTCTCCTTCCTTCCTTGTGTCCCATAATCAATTTCCTCCCCTACGGTAGTCCCATCCCCAGTACCCCCCCCCCCCTCCATGTGCTCCGTCTTTATAGATCGTCCTACCAGGAGGCGGCCTGCAGCCCCCTGACGACTCGTCCTCTGTCTGAACCACCTTTACCTCCGGCCTAGTAGAGGTGCGGCCTATCTGCTGCCGACAGCCGCCCGCGGGCTCAGCCCCCAACACATAAATTACACAGCCGCTCAGTGTGGAGGAGCAGCTCGGGCTGAGTGGAGGGGCAGTATAAAGGCTCAGGACGAGCCGTCCCCTCACCCTGTTGCTCACAACCAGCGAGCAGCTCCACCACCACAGACGGAGGCAGAGACACCTAGCGGCAGTTGGGTGAAGTGAAGTGTCCCTTAGTGTTGGAGTGCAGCAAATAAGGCGCTGGAGGAGGAGTGGTGGACGTTATGCTCCTGGAGGCCACAGGGACCGCTACACGGACTTCGGCTACTACGGACTGCAGCTATAGTCCTGTACCAGATACTTGCTATAGTGTGGGGGCACTGGGACTGCAACTTACCGTCAGTTTGACTCGAGGTACCACTTTGTGGGGTTGATTCTTATGTAAGGCAGTGCAAGAGACTTTACTGCACGGACCATGTGCCTAACGATAGGAACCCCGTCACATATAGTACAAGAAATATGTGAATTGGTTTGGCACTTCCGGCAGAAAGCATGAAATTTGGTATACAGGGGTTTTAAGACGTGCTGAACCCAATTCTAAGAGGATACATTCATTTTTATTAATGTGACTACATGTAAAATGACATCGAAAATATAAAGTAAAAAATAAACTTTTAATTCTTTTAAAATATGTATTAATTATTTTAGAATGCAAAAAAATTCAAAAGATAATCCTAATGATAGAAACCAATATACATGTATTTATTGCATGTGAAAAAGTAGTGTTCAGATGGATGGCTATGCATAATAACGTGGTAATTTGCATATATTCATTACTGCTTTCTTTCAACCAAAAAAGTCATCTGGTCAAACCTGCTGTGCATAATAGGTCAACAAACCCTCATGACAATAACACATCTTGGTTGTTTAAACCTTTCCATATGACATACATCATAAACTAACACTCCTAATGACATAATTAAATACTTAACCATTGTCCTTAATGCATGTTCTTACTTAGCACTTTTTAGAGAAAGACAGAATACTACTGCTCACATGGATATTGGTGTTTGGTCATGTAAATGTAAACATGTATGTCATATATATTACTGGTTATTGGGTAGATATGCTTTGCATACTCTCTAGGGCAGAGTAAGGCAGAGCAGAGTAATGTATAATAGTACCAGGCTGAGTAAGGCAGGACAAAGCAGAGCAGAGTAATGTAGAGTAGAGCAAGGCAGATCAAGGCAGAACACAGTAATGTAGATTAGAGCAATGTAGAGCAGGACAGGGTAAAGCAGAGCTGAGTCATGTAAAGTAGAAAAGGGCAGAGCAAAGCAGAGAAGTGTAATGTAAAGCAGGGCAGAGTAAGGCAGAGCAGAGTAATGTAGAATAGAGCCAGGCAGAGTAGGGCAGGGCAATGCACAGCAGCAAAGTAATGTAGAGTAGAGCAGGGTAGGACAAGGCAGAGTAATGCAGGGTAAGGCAGAGGAAGGCAAAGCATAGTAATATAAAGAAGAGCAGGGCAGTGCAGGGTAGAGTGATGCAGGGTAAGGCAATGTAAGGTAGAGTAAAGCAAAGCATAGTCATGTTGAATAGAGCCAGGTAGAGTAAGGCAGAATAAGGCAGAGTGGACTAAAATAGAGTAGAGCAGAGCAGAGCAAGGCAGGACAAGGTCGGGTGTGGCAAAACAGGGTATTACAGTATTTTGGAGTGCACCGGAAGGCTGTCCGGGCAAGGATCCCCTTATATTGGAGTCTACCCCTTAGAATTTACCCCAGGGCCTACCATCTCCCCACTAGGGCGTCTACCCCATAGGATATCTACCACCTAGGATTTTTACCCCTTTGGGCATCTGCCCCTTGGACTTAATCCCCTCAGGCCTTTTACCCCCTAGGACATCCACTCCCTCAGGCATCATCTTTCCCCCGAACTTTTATCTCTAGGACTTCTACCCCCTCCACATGATATGACTCAATCATATGGGCAAGTGCAGGGGGTTGACATCCCCAGGTATAGGTCCTAGAGGGTAAAGGGGGTAGATGTCCCAGGGGGTAGATGTCCCATCGGGTAGATGTATAGAGGTAGGTGTCCAAGGGGGTGGATGTCCTAGGGGATAGAAGTTGTAATGGGGTAAACATCCAGGGGATAGATGTTGAAGGGGATAAAAGTCCTAGGGGGTAGATGTCTCAGGGGCTAGATGTCCAGGGGGTTGATGTCCAGGGGTAGGTGCCCCAGGGGGTGGATGCCCCAGGGCCTAGGTGTCCAAGGGGGTGGAATTCCAGGGAATAGATGTCCAAGGGGATAAAAGTTCTAGGGGGTAGATGTCCAGGGGGGTAGATGTCCAGGGGCCAGGGGGGTAGATGTCCAGGGGCCAGATGTCAAGGGATAGATGTCCAGGGGTACCTGTCCTAGCACCACTGTAAGAGGTAGATGAGGATGGCGCATATATGCCTAGCACACTATGACCCTTTGATTAAACTTGAGAATCCATGTGCTCCATGATGTAAGCATGCTCAACATTAACACACAATGTGCACAGGGAAATGTGTAAAGGAGTGACTTAGATGCATAAGATCTGCCTACCTGAAGTTAGTTGAGCATTCAATTTTGAATCCTAACTGTATCCTGTGCACACATTCCTGTGACATTATCAATTTGTGTGATCCAAATATAGTCACTCCTGACTATCTTTATGACTAATATGTGGCCAAGTTGTATAGTCCCCTGACTATGGGAGCCAAAGTATGGTGGTATACTCACCACTGACTGGGTATTATTATCAAGAGACAGACACACAGACAGAGACACAGCACGTTACATAGACAGACACACAGACAAACAGGCAGACACACAAAGAGACAGAGTAGATGACCATGCTAGTGTTTTCTTATACACGTTAGTGTTTTCTTATACATCCATTGATGTTTAGTGGATTTTTGACCTTTGACCTTAATTTGACCTTGATCATTTCTAGATAGCATAATACAGATAGCAGATTTGGAATCAGCATTATCATATTACCCTAGTTCACCCCTATTATAAGATGTAAGCCCTTCTTATTTACATGTGTGATATTTTATTGGTTTATTCCTCATTTTCATACTTTTTGAGTTTAATGTGCATTCTCATGTGGAAATACATTTCAAAAATCATGTATCCTCTTTGACATGGGTTCAGTATTATGTAAAGACCCTGTGTGCAACTTTTCATGTTTTCTGCCAGAGGTGCCAAATAGGTGTAAAAATTGTTACATATTTACTCTACTAATACATACACTTTACAGACTAGTATTCTCAACTTTAATACGGGAAAGGAACCTAGTATTCTTCACCGTTTGATGTACACAAAACCCTGACGATTCTGGTACTTCTGAACTTTTGGCAGAAGGATAAAAACTTCGCCACCGACTAGGTGGGTTGTTAATGTCCCCCCGCCCAGTCCCTTTCACCACCCTGCGGCCGCATCCATCCAGGGCGGGCCGTATTGATCATTACCTGCTGGAGCGTGGTCGACCCACCGATACATCCACAGCTCCAACCCCTTTGTGAACCTGTATTTATTAACTTGACCTACTCTATAGGTCACTTTAATCTTTCATTGAAAAGAGCAATATCGATATGCTCATGGAGCAACTCACCAGACAGGCGTTTACTTGGGTGTAGAGTAAGACATCGCTGTTATTTCGGCATATCGGGGTTGGTATCGTGCTTGGCGGCAATGTGATATGCGAGGGTGACCGTTCAAAATATTCAAAAAAAGATAATTATCGTAGAGGGAATTGATAGCTCTTTAAGGGCCGCAGTGTGCTCTTTGTCATCATAAGGCCTGAATGCAGCCTTGCAGAGTGCATCGTGCCAACCCTACATGATTGATACACTCCCAAAGGGTCGGCATGATGCACCAATGCAGTGCCAATGAATGCTTGCAGGCTGAGGCGTTCTTAAAGCCTAAAGAGTTAGGATTTCCTTTATTGTTTCTAGAGCAGGTTCTGTATCCATTTTGGAATTTAACAAGATCAGGTAGGGCTATGTACAGTCACTTGGGCTGTGAAAGCTCGCTGTGTGCACTTAACGGGGATCTAATGCACAAGCTGGCCCCACCTTTCTATAGGATTGCCTGCGCTGGAGGTTGTATTGATAGAGCAGCTCTCATAAGGCAAATTGAGGGGCCGGGTCGTGGGGATTCTCATATAGCTAACCCTTTATGGGCAGCATAGTGATTGAATGCAATATGCCCATTTTGTTATCATGATGCATGAATGCAGCATCGACGATTAGGTTGCCGGTGCTGCATTTATACATCACACCAACCCCTACGCAGTTGATACACTTCCAAGCTAATAACTTGCTGTTCATTTACTTTCATGGTACATCATGAAAACAAATGAATATGATACATCGAGGCATCATGCCTTCCTTAAAGGGTTAACAGCAAATTTGTGAATTCGACACTGTCCTATTTCGGGTACATCTGCTCAGGTAAGGGGCCCATGATACCCATGGCTGCTGCTCAGGAGGCATTAACGTGATTCCGACGTGGCACCTTTACCTTCAGCAGCTGTTGGCATTGCTCAAATATAGAACTGTAAAAAATGGGTAGGAGTAGTCTGAATGTAGGAAAATGTGTGTCTGTGGGGGAAGGAGCTTGTCCCCCGACCGGCATCTTCCCAATACTCACTACTGTTCTATACAGAGACATCTTCTGTTTGTGAAAGCATGTGACTACATAGGGCGATCGTGAGGGTTGAATAGGTTGCCCCCCCCCCCCCCCCCCCAGATTGGAATCTGCTTCCTATGCATTTGATTTGTGACGGGTTCACAATATGTGTTCTGTATGTGGATGTGTAGGGCCCTCCCTTGCCTATACTAGGGGGCCTGCGGCAATGGCATCGTATATGGGATTGTTGGTGTGTTGGACCCTCACATATGGAGACAGCCATGTTTCAGCAGAGGACAATGGTAAACCTTTAAGGGCCGCATAGTTCTTTAATACACTGTGTAAGTTGTCGTCATGATGCATGGCTGTAACCCTGTTTAGTTTAATCGCCATGTTGCATCATACAGGCCCCACGAGGCTGATACACTCCCTAAGGATGATGCACCGACGTAGTGCCGGCGAGTTACTCTCACACTGTGGCACTGCCTGGTGACAACAAATGGTGTCTTTAATACAAGACGCCTGGCGGGTGCAGTGAGTGTATGGCCGGGTGTGACATAGCAGGTGCTGGAGTTATGGCTGATTAATTGCCGCAATAACACAGATGTGCCCCGAGTTGACTGCATCCCGGGTTGTGTGACCGCCTTGCCTCCCTAGTGTCCATGATTGATGTTAGCATGCTTTATTCACACGTGTGGCGGGGGGGGGGGGGGCGTCATTTATCATGATGACTATTAGGTGCTGGGGTGGCGGCTGTGTTGTGCACGCGGCCTGCAGGCGGGCACCCCGCACACAGACGGCGTGCATACCAGTGTATGATCTCCACTACTCACACTCCTCACTATACACCTCTGGGGGCAGGTGCGCTGTTACGGCGACAAACACTGGTACGAGTTGATCAGAATAGTACAAGCCTGTCCCTGGTTTGTACCCACCTTGGGATATCTTATCAGTAGTTTTAACCTAACCAGCGAAGTCTTGATGGCGGACCCACTGGGTATGTTTATAGATGCCTATAGTCTCAGGTATACCAGTGATAGAGACACAAATTAGGAAACCATGCAGTCCGCTGATTAGACTCATAGTTGGCCTCTTTAATTAATGTAGTTTACTTTGTTACTTAGTTTACTTACCCTTAAAATAGATTATAGATTTGTCAAAACATTAACATAACATAAAGGGTTCAAGAGAATCTAATATTTCAAAATAAAATAAATAGACCACTGGAACTTATGTATGTGACCAGATTCCCTGTAACCACCCCAGAATGTGACATACTTTAATAGAAACCAGCAGCTGCTATCTAACGACAGGTACCCACGTGACATACTCCTCCCCCGCACAAGATGGCGGCCCCAGAGGAGGGAGAGGAAGTGGTTAGCCCTTCAAGGGCCGCATCGTGTTTTAATGTGCTGGGCCCTTTGTCGTCATGATGCATGAATGCAGACCTGCCGAGGGCTGCATTCATGTATCACGCCGAGTGTATCAACCCTTTAAGGTCGTCATGATTGTTGAATGTAGCACGGGCGAGCTACTCACCAGGGCTGTATGTACTCTTGCATCAGGACAGGAAAGGGCATAATGCAGTAAAGCACTATGCGGCCCTTAAAGGTTAGAGACCTATGGCAGCAGGGCAGCCTCCGCCTCCAGGGCTGACATAGCGCTCATCAATAGGACATCACTGGTCAGCGACTTAAGGAGAGCCCATACCCCCCACCCTGCCCCTTGCTGATCGGGAGGGGGCAGTTATGGCATGAAGGAGGAGAGAGGTGGTTTGAGACCAAGACCCCCCCCCCCCCCCTTTCCACCCCAACTCAGCCCACACATCCCTCCTCCAGGCCCTATACTGACAGCAACCTACTTAGTGACTGTCTGGGAGCTTGTGGTACACATGCCCCCAAGGTACACACAAGGTACACATAACCTATTGCAATGCCAAGGGCGATGAAGGTGATCGAATCTATGAGGTGACTCATGTAGAATAGCACAGGCTGATTTGAGATTCAGGACGACCTTACCCCATTACCCTACTCACCTCTGTATTGCCGTGGTAGGAAGGACTATATGTAGTATGGGAAGGCTGGTGAGCTGGTGGATATGTTCTAGCAGCAAGCCTGGTATTTATCCATGGGGGGGGGGGGGAGGGGTGGCCCGGACCATATAGCAAAGATGGTACCAGCTCAAAGACCGTCCATAAACCCACGGGAACAGGCGCAACCTACTGACCAATCAGGGCAATCAGGGCACAGTTATGGGGGTCACGTGACTCGTTAAGGTGGGTGCGCAAGGTGGGTAGTCCTAGCCGTGCTAGTCGCCCTTTAGGGGCAGCATAGTGCTTTGATACCATAAACGATTTTGTGGGCATGACGCATGAATGCTTGCCAGTGCCGCATGGATGCATCATATTCACCCTACGGTGGTTGATACACTCTCGAAAGATGCCGGATGCATCAATGAAGTCCTGACGAGTTACTCGCCGGTGTTGAGCGCTATTCACTAATTTGCACAGAATCCAGGGTGTATATGTGTGTGCGAGAAGTTAGGTAACATTGATTAGATTGATTGATTTGATTTAGATTGATTGGAACGTGACACTTTAAATAGATGGATGCATACAATTCTTCAAAGTTACGCCACTCTTGTATTTCAACAATTCGGCACTATTTGCAGATTGTGCAGCGTAGAATCCCAAAATTGGCGTTCTGTGTAAATTGGTGAATAGCGCCCAACACCGGCACTGGTTCGTGAATCATAGCGATAAATAAACCTAAACGTTAATACATGATGCCGTCCATAAAGGAATATACAGGGTGGTGCCGAGCCACTGAGCAGCCGTCCCCTAGAGGATAGCAGAGCGGTCACTTATGGGATTGTTTCTGCTGCTTGCCATGTTCATGAAGTACAGACATGGGGATCAGTATAGCCTATTTATATATATCACTCAGGTTTAATATATGTTGCGTCGTCGAAGGCCAATGTACTGTGGACGGTCTGTCCTATATTGCTGGTATTCCGCACTCGCGAGATGCAGTGATTCTCCTTTGTGAGACCTATAGCTGAAGCTGGTTCTTGGCCTGTTCAAAATAGAGAGTTTTAGGGGTCATACATTTTTGAATGATTGTTAATTGAATATACCTTATGTCAGCTGTCCAGATTGGGGAAGTGGTTAGGACACAGGCCTACCATTCCCAAAGGTCCTGACTTTGAATCCATGCCAAGGCTGCATGGGTTACCTGACCATTTTTCCTAGTTGGTCAGTAATATCATTTGCAAAAAAAATGATCTTAATTTTAGATCATTTATCTTGTGTAAAGGATCTTTACAGCCAAATTGTATACTATAACGATTTTGACCAACCAAAAAAGGCATTTTAAAATGGTGTGAACCAAATAATCCTGGCATGGATTCAAAGACAGGACCTCTGGATTGGCATGCCTGTGTTCTAACCACTCCCCTAATTTGGACAGCGGACATAAGGTATTTTCAACTACCAATCATTCAAAAAGTTATGGCCCCTAAAACTCCACATTTCGGACATGACAGGAACCAGCTTCTGCTGATCAGCTGGCTGCTATAGTAAGGAGAGGAAACAGCACTGGTACCAGACAAAATGGCGCTGTACAGTGATCATCTTGCTAATGCGGAATATGCCTGCCCACAACCTTGTGCATCAGGAATATTTCTGACTGTGAATACACATAGATTAGGTTATAGGTACTTAAAAAGATAAATCTCTATCAGTATCTTGACCCAATGGTTTGACCAGTATGGGTTCTGATTGTATCATTATCACTTCCAGACAGACACTCGGAATGATCACAATGGATGCTTTAGACAAAGTTGGCATTTGCTGCTCCGTGGATAACATGAACGGCTCAGTTATGATACCTTTGGGTAAAACTTCATATGGAACTTTACTCTGAAACTTCTACACAGCTGTTATAACATTATGAACTTTAGTCACCTTGGAATCACTGAAACCATGACTTGCAAAACAAATTAATTTGACACTGGAGGTACTTTAATTAGGTGTTAAAGAGGAGCATGTATTATGTCAGATACTTACAGTAGTTGACACAGCAACGTTGACACTGTGACAGTAAACAGTTTAACAGTAAGGCGTGACCTTTGACACGGAAGTTGCCCGGGATGACCTTGAGGTTGCTGCATGCCTCCAGGTGGCGGCACCAGCAGAGCAGTGCATGATGGGACGGCGGGAGACACCGGCGTGTATGCGGACCTTTGACCAGGACGGATACAGTAAACGCCTCTCCAGGGTCTTTACAGGTAACTTTGACGCTACTTACAGCTATATTCTGTTTACAGGTTCTGTGATTAAGCCCTTTTCAGTTACCGTAATTGTTCATTTATAATCACCAGGTCCTTGATTTAGTGCCAGTCCTCGGCTCCAGGCATATAAAAACTCGCCAGGCGTAAATAAATTAATACACTATAATCATTTTTCGGCAAGTATGGATTGGTCATTATTTAACAACAGTGGTTTGTAGATTTGCGGGTGGAAGAAGGGAGGGAAGAGGGTGCAAAACGAATTTACAAAAAGCGTTCGCTTTACTTTACACAGAGAAAAGAAACACCCTCTCTAGGGGAGCCCAGGGGCTTGTGTCGCTCCCTTAGGTGAGTCAGGGAGCTATGAGACTTCCTTAGGTGACTCCCTTAGGTCAGCCAGGGAATCACCTAGACTCCCTTAGGCAGCCTAGACATTCTGGAGGCAACCTGGACTCCCTTTTGACTCTGTTTCTTTTCTCTGTGTAGTTCACAAGGGGAGGCCAACATCCACTAAACACCATTGTTGTTGAATAATGTGTCTTGTCTAACCGCCCAAGTTCGAGTGCCACTGAATTAATCAGTATTGGAACGGGCCTCTCCGCTAGTGTCTATACAGACACTTTGGTGATATTGGTTCGCTGTTTACAAGTACTTAATTATACTGATAGGGTATATCAAGTTCTCGTATAAGGTTCCTACAGGTGGAAGTTTATGCCGAGAAGGTCTTAAGGTATGGGTAACTTTATTCTACTTGAAGGGTCTTTATGGGTAACTTTAAAACACCTGAAGGGTACAAGTAGCTTTATGATCCTGAATTCTATTTTGCCGTTAACCATAGGACAGTTATAGGGCTTCACATTTGACTTTATAACTCTTAAATGTAACTCAAGCACACCTGCAGGGTCTTAGAGCTAACGTAAAAGCTTCACAGCTAACACACTAAGCATATTACGTCTTCACATGATTGTGTTTGTCTAGCGGCACATCAATCAGAATAATATATCGTCTTTTAAAAACTGAGGCTCTGAAAGTATTCATGAACAAGACATCGAATCTATGACTTTAAACTGGAAAGAAATATTTAGGGGCAACCCTGTTGTCTTAGCTATAGGGCAGGGTCACACCTTTAGTACCTGGGGGTACTCCTTTCGTGTCTGGCATTAAGTAGCTTTACAATAGACACAGTAACCATACTTCTACTTAATACTTTCCCTCGGTCAGCAGTTTTCACTTTCTAAGAAGGGCCTGCGTCTGGCTTATTTATCTTGAACAGTGTAACAGATATGTGCTGAGGGATGCAGTGAATGTTTGATAGCGCAGACATACAGTCAGTAGGCAGGTATCGACTTACTCAACTAACTTGAACAGACTTCAGAGGGTCGGACAGTCAAACCACCCTTTAGAAACCCTACACGATGTATCTGTGTAGGCTGTTAGTTGTTAGTGAGGCCGATGTACCTTTTACTATAATTGCAGCATAGGCAGAAAGAACGGTATGCCTAAAAATAGTCAGGGTGTGCACTCACAATTTAACCCGAAGAGTCAAAACAAGACATGAATCGTTAGGGACCATCAAGGACAATATCTGAAAGCTGCTACATTTAATAGTTGTTTTACAAGGAGGTGTCATGCCTCTTGCTCCTTGCTGTAGACAGGAGCGGTTACACAGTGCAACTTCCACCTTAGATAAAAAGCCATAGTATATATATAGCACCTGTATACAATATTATGAAGGTAAGAGCTGTCGATTTATATTTATATTTACCCACATCAAAGGGGCCATTATATATTTTCATAGGTATTTTTATACAATGATAGAACGTGAATAGAATATGTAAAATGTCAATAACCGCAATGCAATGTCATACAGTACTGTAAACCCTTAGTTTGAAGCACTATTCCTTGGTTACTATAATGCATGTATGCAGCCCTGGTGAGTAACTCACCAGTACTGCCTTCAAGCATCATGCCAAACCTACATGGATGGTTTATACACTCCCAAAGGGACGGGTATATCCAATTGTTTGACTATGGAGGAGGTGTGCACAAAAGGAGCGGTTTTAATAAAGGCCACAGGTGAACCAAATATATTTACAGCTCATTCCGACCGCCCTTGCATTTATGTGTGGCGAACAAACTGGAGAGAAATTGTTCCCGCGACCACCACGTATACGCTGGCACAGGCAATCGCACGAAAATTTGGTTCTGTCCACGGAACGCAGCTTGTTCCTGGCATATGGTGTTTATGTCAGTCTGGTCACTGCCTAAATCTCATGGGAAACCCCATGGACAACCAACGTGGCCGTACGTACAGAGCAGCAGAATTATCCTTATACGGTTCTATGCATTATGGATATTTGATCCCAGCAATACAAATCACCGGCGGTATATTGCTCGGTCATTCCATCATTCAAACTGAAATGAGCTGGATAGATTAAAAATGAATGCTGCAGAATTTCCCATTAGACATTTTGATCGTTGAAATAGTATTAAACTACAGATAGAGTAATATGAACTCCGCCTATTCAAATACATGTTTCTTTAATTATGGAAAGAAATGTATGGACGCACATTTATGTATTTTTACATTTTGAAGCTGGGGTCGCCCCATGAATCCCTTTCTGAGCGGTTCAAATCTGTAACAGAGGTGCTCTAGACTCAGGTCCAGTTGCGTAACTCATCCTACAGTAGTAGTAGTCAGTGGCTAAAGTAGAGAGTGTCCAAAGGTGTCTGTATCCATACAGAGAGCTAATCAGCTCAGGTGGCGCCATCTCCCATTACAGAATAATGTCTGCATTGAGTGGACCAACTAGAGATGTAAGCTATGACATTGAGATCCATGTATTCCTGAAAAAAACAATTATTTATCTTAACTCATCTAACTGAGCATTTCGGTAGCACGTTAAATCCAACCAATTCAATTCTGTAATTCTAATTCACTCCAGTTAAATTGGAATAGTAGCGGTTCGGTCTAATTTATATGGAGAGTAAAATGAGTCGGCCAAATTGAAGCCAATTCCACCGAGACCATTTAGAACACCCGGCCATGCCACCAATGCTGCATGGCTTCCCTCCCCCACCCTCCCCAATCCCACCCATATGGATCCATATGCAAACCAGGGTTAAAACAAAGATTGCGGCCACTCTAAGCCAGCCACCCATACCGCATCCTGGCGTCACCCCCGCCCCAGCAATCTGCCTCCGAGCCTCTTGATTTATCCTGCGGCAGATAATTGTCAATTTTCTTTGCGCCGGCAACTGTCACTGACAGATGCTTATCTCGCCGCCTTGCCTTGTCACGTGCCTCCCTGATAGCCAGCCCGGCCTTCTCAGGGCGTCAGCGGCGATAACATCGGGAATAACTTTATTGGTTTGCGCTGCTCCTCCCATGCGCATACGCAGGGCGTAATCCATCTTTTGTTCCAGAGTGACAAATCAAAGTTCTCTATAGTCTGTGCAAGCTGTGTTGGCGTTGTGCTCTGTATAGTCTGGGTAAACTGAGTTGGTGCAGACTGAATACCCTCTTTATTCTGTCCAAATATGGCCTAAGCTTTCTGTACCAAGTCGCTACAAGCTAAGGTGGCAACAACTCAGATTAAGCTTTAAGCTTTGTCTTTCGGCATAGAATATGTCAGGTGGCATATATTATTGATGTATTGTTGAGGATTTAGCCAGAATAGATTTTTCCACATACGTCTGACAAACTGTAGGTGACGTGACATCACGAGGGAGGCAGGCGCAGCGTCCCATGTCATCAAACAGGAAGTGGCATGTGCGCATGTGCACACACTTCCGGCAGCTTCCTGCTGCAGTGCTGGTACCCGAGGTGGCAGTAGATAACAATAGGGCGGTGCCCGGCGTGTGAGAAAACAACCAGTTAACCCTTTAAGGACAGCATGATGCATCAGGGTTTCACGCACACTTGTCGCCATGATGCACCAATCAGACACCGATGAGCAATTCGCTGGTGCTGCCTTGGTGCATCATGCCGACTATTTGGGAGTGTATGTAGGGTCGGCATGTGATGTATGAATTAAGCTCTCCTGAGCTACTCGCCAGGGTTGCATTCATGCATCATGATGACACATGGTGATGTTAAACGGTTGGAGTGTGTATGGGTGGTGGAGTGTGGGGTGGTGGTGTATGGAGCATGCTGCTGCTGATATGGAGACTCACGTCCACACAACTATCTTCCTGTACCAACAAGCTGCTAACATAAGAAACACGACTACATGTGTGCATGTGTTGGTTTCTCTGTATCCTGTATGGGTGTATGCTAACCGTTATTTACCATGCAATACGTCAGCTTCCAATTCTGACTCTGTCTCTTCAATAACACCACCCAGACGTGCCCTGTGTAGTTTACCATTTTGTGTACTATGTTATCCCTCGGGCTCCTTCTCCCTCCCTGCAGTATTGCCCTCTACCCTCTACCCTGTATACAGCTCGGTACACGTTGTACCCTACACTGTGCACCATGTATGATATGGTATGTCAAAGAGCCTCACTCATCATACCCACGAGCCTACTTTGATGAAACTTCGCAGTAAATTCAATTACAAATCATCTATGAAATGCTAGACTCTTATTCATTTCTTCATCCTTTAATAGTTACAACTACCACCACAGAATTAATCAAGCGAACAGTTATGTATACGTATGTACTAAAATCCCAGGAGTTGTAGAATTTCACATGAAATCTCCAAGGTGAATAATCAACCCGAGAATTCTGCTTCATGCGTGGCAACCGGTCCAATTCCCAGAACACACGAGGACAACAGTAGGACACTGTTAAGTACCCTGCAAGTGTTGGTATGTATTATACAGGCTGTCATTGTCTGAAACAAGCTCATTAATATTAATGTAGAGGCCTATGTGGCTCATTAATATTCATGTACATGTGCCCAGATGCCTGTGCCAGCAGTACTTAGGACTAAAAAGCATGTATGCAGTGACTGGCAGGTATACCACAGCCTGGGTATGTGGGGTTCTTCTAATGTGATTATGTTTGTGTAGGGGCTAGGGTTATACGGGGTTGTTGTATGACGAGTGCTGTTGGATGCTGTGTTGCGAGCTCAGTCCGAACCCTTCAGTCCGACGGTAGGTGGCGACACCTACCCCGGGCTTGGGGTGTGGACAGAGGTCGCTATAGGCTTCCGGTCTGCGTGTGCGCGCGCAGGCTGGCTGCCTATATATACCCGGCATCTGACGGTACTCGTCGGTTACTCTGAGCCACGCTGGCAGAGGAGACCCTGTGATCATATCGGCTGCTTAGCCTACTGACCCGTTCCGAACTCTATAGGGAGTTCGCACACTTAGTGACTGCTTGTCTAGGTTCTCTGAATAAACCTGATATTGCAACCTGTAACACTTGATCCGAACTGTGTCGACTTTGTTCTTTAATTGATACTCTACCAATATCATAAAGAGACAAAGTATCGTTTATTACACTGGTGCCGTGACCAGTTCTGAGTGAAACGCAGGTTAGCCTGTGCAGTAGCACAGACCTCGGGCTCTGGACGGAGCAGCGAGGTCTCCTGATGAGGCAGCAGCCTTGTCACCGGAGGGGCTAGATGCCAGTTATGAGGCAGATACCCACAGTAGGGCGAATGTTCCATCCGGAACAGACGCAGCACGAGGACCCAGGGGTCCTACCATAATGAGCCGCTCATTGGAAGAAATGAACTTGTCCTTGTTCAACGTTGGTGGGTCAAGGTCAGCCGCGCCGACTCCGAGGAGGTTTGCCCTGTTGGAGGAGCGTCGGTTTGACGACATGAGAGAAGCCCGAGTGCAGGAACGTGTACAGATGGCTCAAATGGAATTGTTGACCATTCAGAAGCAATCCAATGAATGGAAAAGCAGTTTGATTGCATTGGAAGGTGCAGTCACACACAGAGCGTCCAAGATCAAGGAAAAGGACGCAAGGCTGTCTACCTTGTTGGAGGAGAATGAAAAGCTGGTACAATCCCTCAGCAGAGTCCGAGCGGAATACGATCAGAAAGAAGCGGACCTCTGAGGGATCCGGTCTGAGTTTGTCAAGGCAAACACGGAGCTGAACCATATTTGCGCAGCTCGAGACGCGGTAATGCATGAAGCAGAAGGGGCCCGAACAGCCATTGTTCAGGACACAGAGGACTTACAGGAGGTCCGCCGAAGTCTAGTGACGGAGTGCGACATTCTGAAAGCAAAAAGAGCTGCTTTACAACAGTTTTTATCGGAGACGCGAGAAAGTATGCACGACAGCAGTACCTCATTCGCATCTGCAGACAATGGTAGTCCGGAAGGCCTCCATTACATGAGCTTTACAGACACTCCCAATCAGCCTATGGGACGTGGAGTAACCATTGAACCTGCCTTGTCAACGTCGACACCGGGACGACCACTCCGAGTGGGACGATCCAGGGGCAGAGGCAGGGGGGGTGATTCCTCACCAAGGGTAGGGATCAGTGGTATCCGTCCGATACCAACGCAGGTATTTACAGCCCCGACTGGTCTAGCCTCAGTAGGCAGGGGAAGACCATTGTCGGAGTTGGTTCGGAGTCCACGATCGCAGTTGAGAGTGGACGAGCAAGAACTAGACGCGGTCCGCTTGAAAAAAGCGGCCGAACAGGATAAGGCGGCGAAAACCGACCTGACTCCTGCAAGTTTGTTGCAATGGCGAGAGTGCCAAGCAAACATATTGTTCCAGGAGCAGAAAAACTTGGAAATAGAAAGGCGAGACGTGTATCGCAAACAGCAGGCTGCTTTAGAGCAGCAACAGAAACGAATGAAGGAAAACGCTGCTCTCGCAGAGGAGTTAGCGGAGCAGGAAGCGGCGGTTCTGAGGGCTCGAAAGGAAGGGCTCCGAGCTGCCGGAGAGGCTGCTAAAGCTAAACTGGAAAAAGCTCAACAGGAAGAGGAGGCTGAGAAGCAGGCCAAAGAGCTGGAGAAAGAGAAGTCAGAGCATCAACGATTGCTTGCTCTGGCCCAGCAGTGTCAGTATATGACTGATCAGGAGAAGAACTGGTGGTTCGGACAGGGCATAGACCCCACTACGGACATAGTGTCGTATGGGACCTACCAGGCTTTTCTGGACAGACAGAATAGTGTGCCAACCACGGGCGCTACTCCGGGGGCGACTCCCGGTGCGAAGAGTCCGAAGAAGGCTCCCAGGAGAACAATGCTGAGTACAGAATTGCAAGAATTGTACGATACGAATCCCGCAATAGCGGGGATCGGATTGCACAATGTAGGTGCGGAAAAGGACGCGTCAGCATCCATTTCTAAATGTCTGGCGATAACCTCTAAGATTAGAGGTTCGTCCAATGCTGCTAGACGCATAGCTAGCGAGCCATTTCCCTACTGGCAGAAGAATTCCTGGGAAGATTGGTTGGGGGCCACCGTTGAGGATATAAACCTCAGTGGGTGGGACCAACAGGATGCAATCCCTTACGTTTGTAAGGGATTACGCATGGGAGATGGTCTCATGGCAGTGGAGCAGTGGAAAGAGGAATGCGGACCCCGCGGAACTTTCAAACAGCTCGTTGAAATCGGAACCATCCTGTACGGAGATTCCGCACGGATCGATCCGATGGTCGCTTTTAAGAAGCGTGTGCAAGGCAAGAACGAGGCTCCAAGGGTTTTCGGACTTGCATTGATGAGACTCCTGAAGAAGGTACACCCTGCTTCAGGAATCCATGATGCCTTATTCTCTAAGGAATTGTTCTCTCAGTTCGTTGCCGGACTGAGAGACCCAGACATACAACAAACGGTGTATGACACGTGGAGAGCAGATACGTCACTAGATGACCTTTTTAAGGCCATCGACATACATGCTCTCAAAAAGTCACTGTTAGGGGACCGGATGCCTACCCGGGCCTCGGCCATTATAGAATGTTCTCCGGAACAGTCTGATGGTTCGGGCAGTGATGAGGAGGGGGCGATAGCTTCAGCGGCTCAGTTCAAGAGGAATGGAAATTCCTCTAAACCGCCGTGGAAGAATAAGAAGCCGGAAGGGGGTGGAAACCCCCCTCCGAAAAGGGAGTCATCAGAGCCGAAGGCTCCGGTGATGGACGCAGCGTTTTTCACAGCGCTGTTTGAAAAGATGACGACTTCCATTCAGGGGGCTACACAGCCTAACAGAAGGAAGATCAATCGGAGGACCGCTAAGTGCTATAGGTGCTTAGAGATCGGTCACTTTGCCGCGGAGTGTACGGCTCCGAGTCCGAAAGTTCCCGGAAAGGAGGGAAACTAGAGGGGGTAGTCCGAGAAGGCGAGCGGACAACCCCTGGAGATGAAGTACGCCAACATACCAGAGAGGTAGAGCCTAGTGGAATTCAGAAGACAGGAAGGGAATCAGGGGTGGCTTCGAGTCTGAGGGGCTCGGATGCCGGCCTGATTAACATTCCAGTCCATCAGTTGCCCGGCAATGAGGCAGGGAGGCCCATTACGGATAGGAACGAGGAAGTTGCGGCTGTCACAGACACCGTGTGGGTAGGGAGTACCCAGCTTTCCCCGGATCATCCATGTTTCGACCATTTGAAGAAACATGGCCTTGATCTGGCTGCTCCGAAAGATTTCAAACGCTTCACTGTAAACCCGTCTCCGCTGGGGGGGAGGCGGTGGTATGTGTCTGTTACTGTGGCCGGTAGGGCGGGCGAATTTTTAGTAGATACGGGAGCCAGCCACTCCTTTATCTCCTCCAAATTCTATGCTCTTATGCCGGACAGTCGTGATAACTTCAAAACGAGGGTAAACGCCTGTTCGGCCGATGGGTCGAGTATGCAGACGTATGGGCGCGCGTTCATACCGGTCCGGATTGGAGGGAAGGAGTATGTGGCTTCTCCCACAATTGCGGATATTGCAGACGACGGTATACTGGGGTTGGATTTTTCGGCGTTGTATGACGCGGTCCTGAATCCTGGTACAGGGGTACTCCGGATAGAGCACCCGTACCGTGCGGTGGAGCAATGTGTGCTCCGACAAGTATCGACAGTGGCAACGGTGGTCCAAACTGTTAAGATTCCTCCCGGACAGACGTGTGACGTGCTGGTCCGAAGCAAGGGGCTTAGGAGAGAGGAAGAAGCAGTTGTGGAACCGGATGTGGCCATGTTGGGAAGCATCGGTCTGACGGGCATGGATACCCTGGTGGGGGATGGTGCTTGGACCGTAGTGCCGGTTTCTAACCCCGGGTTGGAACCACAGTATCTTAAGAAAGATACAGTGTTGGGGAAGGTGTTCACCAGTGAGGCCATAGTGTCCGCTGGACAGGTGAGCATGAAGGGTGACCCTTCTCCGACCCCGTTGAGTGAGGGACTCGAGAAAATGATATCCGAAACGGATCTGACGGATCGGATGGATCTCGATTCTCTAAGGAGGCTGGTAGTGAAGTATCAGGATGCATGGCAAGTGGAGGGGGAGCCGTTAGGCCGAACCGACAAAGTGTTGCATTCTATCAATACTGGAGATGCACAGCCTTTCAAAATGCCTTACCGACGTTTGCCGTTGGGTAAGAAAGCTGTTGTTGAAGAACAAGTGAAAACCATGCTGGAACAGAAGGTGATAGTGCCTAGCACTAGTCCCTGGTCCAGTCCGGTTCAGATGGTTACTAAGAAGGATGGGTCTATCCGATTTTGTATCGATTATAGGCGCCTGAATGGGGTAACCAAGAAGAATGCATATCCTCTCCCCCGAATTGATGAGACTCTGGACTCGTTGGGTGGGAACCAATGGTTCTGCACCCTTGACCTGCAGTCCGGGTATTGGCAGATCGGGATGAAGGAGGAGGATAAAGAGAAAACGGCTTTTACGAGTCACATTGGACTGTATCAGTTTGAACTGATGCCTTTCGGGCTATGCAACGCCCCGGCCACATTTGAAGCTATGATGGAAACTCTGTTGAGTGATCTACTGTGGCGCAAGTGCTTGGTATACTTGGATGATGTCATTGTTTTCGGCAAGACGTTTGAAGAGTGTGCGTTGAACCTCGGAGAGGTGTTGGAACGAATTCGGTCCAATGGCTTGACATTAAAGCCAAAGAAGTGTGAACTTTTTCGGAAGTCCATGGTCTATTTGGGCCGGATCATCTCCACCGAGGGTGTGCAGGCTGATCCGACTAAACTGGAGACTGTGGAGACTTGGGAAGTTCCAAAAGGACCGAAGGATATCAGATCCTTCCTAGGGTTCTGTTCCTATTACAGGGACTTCATCCCCGGATTCTCTAGGGTGTCTCAGCCGCTTCAACGGTTGAGCCATTGGACTCCGGGGAGGAAAAAGGAACCCTTCCCATGGGGGATGGAACAGAATGAAGCCTTCAAAGAGATTAAGGCGTTGTTCCGGACCACCCCAGTGCTGAGATACCCTACGGAGAAGGGGCATTTCATCCTTGACACTGATGCGAGCAATGAGAGCATCGGGGCCGCATTGTCCCAAATCCAGGACGGAGTAGAGGTCCCGTTGGCGTTCGCTAGTAACAGTATGAACAAGGCACAGAGAAATTATTGTACTACCAAGCGAGAGTTGCTCGCAGTGGTGGTATACACGAAGAAGTTTCGGCACTTCTTATATGGAGGGAATTTCACACTTCGCACTGATCATTCGGCCCTCAGGTGGCTCCTTAACTTTAAGGATGCGGAGGGAATGATTGGTCGATGGTTGAACCACCTCAGCGAGTTCGGACTGGAGAACTCTCATATCCAGCACCGAGCGGGCACAAAGCATATTAATGCTGACTGCCTGAGTAGACGTCCGGTACGCCGTTGTGTGCGTCCGGAATGTGGGGATTGTGGTGCTCACAATGCTGTGGTAGCGAGTGTGCGTTTGCCTTATGATGGGTTGTTGCAAAACCTGTTGGATTGGTCCACCGACACTATAAGGACGTACCAGATGGCCGATCCTACCATAGCACGACTGAGGGAGCTTGTCCCTACTGGGGTCTGTCCAGTGAGGCCCGAAATATCGCTGGAAAACCGTGAAATGCGACGTTTCTTGGCACAGTTCCATGAACTGGAGGTCCGAGACTCGTTGTTGTGCAGGTGGAAGACTTGTCCAGGAAAGCGGAGGGTATTACAAATGGTAATCCCTGCTGCTATGAGGAAAGACATCCTGTACTACTGCCACGGCCATTCCACTAGTGGGCATTTCGGCAAGAAACGCTCTTTGGAACGGCTGAGTCGGAGGTATTACTGGCCCGGAATGTCCGGCGACCTTTTGAGGTGGATCGAGACATGTCCGGCATGTTGTTTAGGCAAACCTGGTCCTGGATTAGGAAAATTGCCACTGCAGCAGGAACTATTCGGGGTGAGATTTGCTCGAATAGCCGTGGATATTATCAGTGGAGTGAAACCCACTCCTAAGGGTAATACGTGTATGATGGTGGTCTCGGACTACTATACGAAATACACCCGAGTGTACCCACTAGAGGATCATACTGCTGCTACTTGTGCGGAAGCACTAGTAAAGGGGTGGATCCTCCATCTGGGGGCTCCCTTGATGTTACATAGCGATCAAGGGAGAGAATTTGAGTCCAAGCTTTGGGCAGCTATGTGTCATCAGTTGGCTATATGCAAAACTCGGACCAATCCGTACCGACCACAGTCCGACGGGCAGGTGGAACGGTTCAATCGGACCTTGATCCAGGTTTTGAAGCCGTTAGTGAACTCCCATATGGATGATTGGGATGATCAGTGCGAATTTGTGGTACATGCGTATAACAATACGGTCCACACTTCGACAAATTGCACACCAAACCTCTTGGTGTTCGGAGAGGACTTGATCATGCCGGCGGATTTAGTATTCGGGGTGGTAGGGATCAGTCCGGAATCACCATGTACGGTGCTATTTGTAGAATCTCTACGAGAGAGGTTCAAATTTGCCTACGAAACAGTTAGGGCGCATTTGCTCAAAGCTGCGAATTGGCAGAAGGTAGGTTATGACACCGGATTGAAGTTGCGACGCTTCGTGGTAGGGGATAGAGTGATCCGCCTGCACGAACCGCTCTGCAACGTCAAGCTGGCAAATAACTGGGATGGACCACACACCGTGGTTAAATGTATCAGTCAGACGACTGTGTTGATCCAGTCCGAAGCAGGGCGCATCCGGACGAGCCATGTGGCTCGGTTGCGTGCTTGGGCTGGAAGGGAGCTCACCCCGGAAACGGAGGTGGAAAATGGAACTTCGGAGGCTAAATTTGTACCTTTGGAAGGGGTGTCAGCGGATACCCCTAAGAGAGTGGTACGAAAGAAGCCCCAGAAGACCGTGAAAAAGAAAGTCTCGGCAGGCGAAGGAAGAAGGGCACGGAAAACTAAAATCAAGGCTGGAGTTTTAGTTAAGAACGAGAGTCCTTCGGCCAGGTTACGAGAGGGGAACGGGAAACCCGTTCGGCGAAGCCCAAGGCTGGTGGCCAGAGGGGCGGTAACCTAGCTTGTTTACACAACGAGTGTGGTGTCCTGTGTTGTTTTATATGTTATATGTGTGCTACCAACAGGGGCGCTCAGAGTCAAATAGAAAAGAATGTTGGAGTGCTCCCGAGGGTGGTGGACGGATAATCCGGTGGGGTAATCTTCGATTTCCCATATTAATCCACTAATACTCCTGACGAACTCTTTTATTCGAAGTATATTTTGACTTTTGCGAGCCGCCTACGTGGCAGTGTGATCCCCCGAGCCCGAGCTGCGGGCGGGAAAGGTCGTGACCTGATTAAGCGATAATTGGGTCACACCGGGTAACGGGATCGCGTCCAATCACGCGAGACGCTGCGCATGCGCTTTGTTTTAAAAACAAAAGCGAGGGAACCGCCATATTGATTTTGGGGCTCTCCCGGATCAATCGTGCGGGTGTCGGCAGCGGAGAAGTCGGTGTTTTTGGGCGACTAGAGGAGTAAGAAAGGCACACAAAGAGTAGGAACTGTGAGTACTCTTTGCTGGTCAGTCTAAGACAAAGAGGGAGACGGGGAACTAAGTGTTTCCCCGTCAAACTCCCCGTCGTAAGACACTTGAAGAAGTGAGGATGGCCGAGCAACAGCTCCGCCAGTCCGAACTCTCCGGTCACTCCGAGGTGGCGTCCGCCACCGAGGAGCACATGGACGCTCAGAGCCCCAGTGGTGATGAGCTTAGCCAGACTCTGTCGGAACTACGTGTGGATCCGATCGTGTCACCGATTCGGAAGTCTCCGTCACCCGAGGGCAGCGAGGACTCCGGAATGTTGCGAGGGATCGCCTACAGTGCAGTAGAGTCGAACCCCTCCGAGTCGACTGGACATCTCTCTCGGATGTGCAGTCTGAGCATTTCGCCCAGCCTCAAGAAGACAGTTACAAGGAAACTGTCTATGGGAGGCGACAGCGACTCCGACACTTCACGTCCGAGGACGCGCGGTGGTAAGGGTGCTACCCGAGATCAGTCCCGGTCGGCCGATGGTAAGGTTAGTACCAAGGCTCTTAAACACGTAGGTGTTGGAAAGAAGCCTCAGGGAAAGGACGAGCCTAAAAAGCCCGATCCGAAGAAGCCTAGTACCCAGGGTACTAAGAAAGCGGATCCGAAGGTTGCCACTGCCACGGTAACCAAGGATCCGAAGACGGTCACTCCCAAGGCTCCGACTCCAAAGGTGCCAAAGGATCAAAAGAAGACTGATCCGAAGCCAGGGGCTAAGGATCAGAAGAAGAAGGGACAGACGTCCGGCAGCACTCAGGCTGTCAAGACTCCGGGCCCTACCAAGTCAAACATCCCGATCCCTAGCAAGGAAAAGGATGCCAGTAAAGCAGCTGGAACGTCAGCTGCTCCGACGACAGCCGTGGATGTGTTGTCCTTCTCGCGAGAGTTGGATAACAGCTCTGCAGTGGCCGCTACGGCCGCAGCCATGGCTGGTACGTCCGGGCACGGGGGAGCTCGTCCGAAAACGAAAACTCACCCAACTGAAACTAGGACCGAGGAGACTATGGATACGTCATCCGCAGCTCATACGGTCAAAGTTGTGCAGGAGGTGCTGTCCGGCATCACCTTCCAGTTACCGGCTCCAGTAGAGCCAAGAAGAGAAGTACCCGTTCGGGTGGAGAGGCCTCCTGCAGGAGCAACCCCCGCCCAAGTGGAGACTCCTCACCAGCCTGCCGAGCCCCGTCTGGAGCCATCCAATATGGATACTTCGGATGAGGCCGCTAAACTGGACCAAGCTGCAGGCGGTGGTTCAGGTGGATCGGGGGTACCGATAATCCCCCCAGTCCAACATGAAGTATGGGATAAGGAGGACGCCGACGTCCCATCCCTGCTACGAGGAGCCATCATCACACAGATGACCAAGGAGGAGATCAGGTCGTTTGACTTGGTCCAGATGAGAACCTTCCGGGGCCTGGACATTCTGTCCGACCGGTTTCCGACCTGGTTCCCAGCCTACGTGACGGCTGCAATGGAAAGCCTCAGTGAATCGGCGGCTACAGCTCGCTTGGTTGCTGAGTCAGAAGGACGCCCCGAACTTATCGCGGCCCTTGAATACGAAATGCTACTCGCAGGCGAATTCAAGGTCGTGCATAATAGAAGGGAGAAAAAGCGACAGCTGACGCCGGCCATGAGGCTGGCCCGGAACATGGAGAAAAAGACTAACGAGTCTATTCTTAATGATACTCTGGAGGAAGAGATGGTCCAACAGAGCACAGCTGCGACTAGGTCTGCTGACACTGGTCGGATGGAGAAGGCCAGTCGTAGGCATCAATACCTACGGGAGACTATCCGGTTGACATCTCTGAATGCGGGTCAGTCCCCTGAGGAGGTAGATGAAGTTCTGAAGGGATTGGACAAGAACACAATCCCGGACAACGAACTAGGGGAATTGGTCCGGACTGCACTCCGAGCCAATGCCGCCGGTGGGTTTCAGTTCTTTAAACCCATGTGTGTAAATGACTGTGTTAAAGATAAGCGGTCATCCAAGGTTCCGGAGGAAGTGGGTCCTGACGGCCTCTCGGACGACGAAGAATGGATCAAACATGATCCTCTAGACAAGTCGGTACAGCTGTACCACTACGAATTGCTGGAGAAGGTCCGAACTGGTAGCACCAAATACCATTCGCTCCTTCAAAAGACCAAGTTGGCATGGGCAATGTCTAGATGGCATTCATTTAGTAAGTGCCCATTCAAAGCTTGTCGAGACATCGATGAGACCCTGGAGAAACCCCGAACTTGGCCGACCAAGGTTCGGTATGCAAGGCATGTTACCCGCCACCACTTACGTCATTTCATGCGATATGACTGCCTGAGTGTGGGTTCGAAGCAGAGCAAGGGTTGTCCGAATGGGGGTCTGTTCTATACCAGAGCAGACATCATTCGACACCTTGCCAAGTTCCATAGCTTGGCTCTGGAGACTGCAGCGGAACGAATTCAGACCGCTCACGCAGAAGTCTACTCCCATTTTGGGACCCTAGTAGACAAGAGTGACAATCTCGAGGTGGATTTTGGCTCCAACGAGAAAGGGAAGGTGCGGGTCTTCTACAAAGTGAACCCGGATCGCACGTATCTCCATATCCCGGAGGGCGAACTCTACGACGAGTTCGAAGAGTACCAGCAGCGTACCAGTACACGGAAGCGGCGAGCTCCGAAACGATCCGATGGGTCCTCGGAGCCCACCGACCCGAAGAAACAGAAAACGGATGAAAGGCAATCCGTTATGGAGAAGGCAGATCCGGGGTACAAAGGACCGGCATTTACCTCTCGCACGACCGACTGGAAGTCGGGTCCCAAGGACAAGCCACCTCGGCCTAGTCTGGAGGATCCGAACTCCAGTACGGGGGGATCGTTCGCTGACGAATTCCCCAATCTGGATTTGGTTCCGGGTGGGGAGTCACAAACTCTCACCCAGACCGGGAAGGACAAGGCTTCGGTGAAGCAAAAAAACCGAAGCCAAAACAGACTCCGGATCCCCCACAGGAGACTCCGGAGGAGGGGCACTTAGTCTTGCGACTAAGGGGCCCTCCCACGTTTCCTCCCGCTGACTTCAAGTCCTACGAAGCCGGACAGGAGGCCTTTGACCGGTGGCAGGATAACTTCCACCGATTGCTTACTGGCTTAAGTCAGGAGGTGGCGATGTTGTCCCTGGACACGGTGCATCATCTCCACCGGAGTGAAGTCGCTACTCAAAAAGCAGCGGCCCAGGAGTCGGTTCAGGAGGAGCGTGAAAATGCTCGGACTGAGCGAGTTGCTGCTAAATCCGAAAGGAAAAAGCAGAAGCTGGCAGTCAAGAACGCCGAGGAAAAACTGGACCACGAACGTCGGAGGTTCAGAGACTGTTTCGCGCACGAGATGCACGAATGGGATGGGACTCGGGCTCAAATCGAGCTCTGGCTCCAGGAGCTGACTCTGGCGGAAGCTGAGTCCGATTCTGATGATGAGGAGGCTGCGGCCAAGCCGAGCCCTAAAGACGACTCGGAATCCGGATAGGATTATCCTATCTTAGGATCCGATCAAGGAGAAAGGGGGGGTATTTTAAGGATACCACCCCTACAGGTTAAAAACACTCTGCTATAGGGTGTACAAGTATCCGGACGAAAAGAAGCGGCAGGCTGGCTACGCAAGGAGGCAGTCTGCCAGGCAGAACGGACGGAGGAGGACGAGGAGAACCGGAGAGAGATCAAAGCTCGGGACAGGAGTACGCTACCACCATGGATCCGATACGAGATGTTTTTTTATATATAAACTATATATATCAGGACCGAGTGCTCCTATTTATAAGTCCGAAGATCGCCTGGAGGCAGGACTTGGAATTTTTTTTATATACTACTATAAGCTCCCGAGCATGAGCTATGAACTTTCTCGTTCCGGTGAGTAGGAGCTGAATGAAGTAGGTTCTGAAAGCCGGGCGGAATGCAACATCATCAAGAGAGGATCCGGATCTTCGCTATAAAATCACGTATGATGTCTTTTTGTAATAATACTTTAATATGTTTCTAAAACCTTGAAAGAAGTGATAGTGTTTATCACTTATAAGTATTGTTCATTACGAGTGTAATTGGCTCGGGGTCCTGAAGGGACGAAATTTTTTTACTATGATATTGTACTTTTTCAAGTGTTGTGTATACTATATGTATAGATTAACTCCATCTATCCTAGGGAATGGGGCGTAATTTTCATTACGGTCTATATATGTAGATATGTGTGTAATTAATACCTTTTTGTGTTCAACAGTAACGTCATATTGTTTGTAAGGTATAACTTTAATAAACCCCTAAGGTGGTATTTATAAGATAATGCCAGTCCGAAGTGTTTTCGGACTATAACCTTAATTATTTACCTCCCGGTTATTATCTGGTAGGGGGTAGTGTAGGGGCTAGGGTTATACGGGGTTGTTGTATGACGAGTGCTGTTGGATGCTGTGTTGCGAGCTCAGTCCGAACCCTTCAGTCCGACGGTAGGTGGCGACACCTACCCCGGGCTTGGGGTGTGGACAGAGGTCGCTATAGGCTTCCGGTCTGCGTGTGCGCGCGCAGGCTGGCTGCCTATATATACCCGGCATCTGACGGTACTCGTCGGTTACTCTGAGCCACGCTGGCAGAGGAGACCCTGTGATCATATCGGCTGCTTAGCCTACTGACCCGTTCCGAACTCTATAGGGAGTTCGCACACTTAGTGACTGCTTGTCTAGGTTCTCTGAATAAACCTGATATTGCAACCTGTAACACTTGATCCGAACTGTGTCGACTTTGTTCTTTAATTGATACTCTACCAATATCATAAAGAGACAAAGTATCGTTTATTACATTTGTAAACCCTGGTGAGTCTACTCACCAGCACTGCATTCATGGGGACTCTTCACGAGTGTATCAACCCCCTTAGGTTGGCATGATGCATACACTCGCACGCATCATTATGACCAAGGGCATTCCACATTGTGGCACATACTACCAGTATAGCTTCAATGACTCCTCAACAAGGGCCCTGTATACAGTGGTGTGTCTGAAGCCAGGGTATCTCAGCTCCAACGTCTGCCCCCAGGAGGATCACATGGCGCCTCCCTCGGACTAGGTCCCTTACACAGTTGGAGCCACATGCAGGCATTCACCTCCACCTTCTTTGACAGCAACTATTTTGAGAATTGTCAGTAATTTAGTCAATAGGTGCTTACAAAATGAGACCTGCCCGACGGCGTCTTCTGTTCATTGTTGACCCAGGGACCCTGGGTCTCTGTGAGACGGTTTTCCAACAAAAAACATAGATTGGTCAGCTGACTTTGAAAATTCACCCTGCTTTTGTTTTTTGGTATTTCTCTCCCAAAAAAAGCTCATCCACATCTCGGGAACTACCTTTCTCTTCCCGTCTTTCCCAAAATTTCCGTACAATTTTTTTTCCTGGTGAAAAAAGACAAATAAAAAATGTCAAAAACTACCCAAAAAGCAAGTCTCTGTGAACTAATGCTGAAGATAGGCCAGTGACCTTGAATCCTGACTTTAAAAGAGTCACGTTCACACAGACTTCCTATACCTACAATGGTGAAGAGCAGGTGAGACGTTTTTATGAGACGCTTTTGAGCTGAAATTAAAGGTACACACAGAATAATAAAGGACCAAGGTCCTATCCTCCAGGCCATTGCTTAGACCTGCTGCAGGGTTGGGTGTTAGTGGTCGGTCATCGTTGGTAGGGGGTCGGGATTGTTGGGACATGAGTGTTGGGACCTGAGTGTTGGGACCTGAGCGTTGGGACATGAGTGTTGGGACATGAGAGTTGGGACATGAGTGTTGGGACATGAGTTTTGGGACATGGGTGTTGGGACCTGAGTGTTGGGACATGAGTGTTGGGACATGAGTGTTGGGACACTGCCAATCTTGGAAAAGCCCTGGGTCACTTGTGATATATATCACACAATCCATCTTTCTCATATTCAATGGTTCTAGATCTGAGATCATTGATTGAATGTGACAAAGATGAATAAAATACATTCGATCCTACCATTGGATTAACAGTCAAGAATAGAGAACGCATCGCCAGAATTAGCTGAACCAGACTTGGTTTTAAGAAGCTCGTTTTGTGGACCTCAGATGACATAGATGAAGCCTGCATGGAAAGAAGTAGGGAAAGACCCATGACGTCATGGCTGCTTTACGGGAGCCATAACTCGTGGTCTGCCTGCTCTACTGGGAACCCATTAGTGAGCTGCTTGTACCTTACATGCCGGCAACAGGGCATTTGTAGATGATTGCTACCACAGGCAAGCCAGCAGTCCGGGCGTTTGGTTTATACTTTAGGGAAACAAACAGAGTGAGAACTATAAGTACACCCACGACCCCAAATTAGGACAGATGGTGACCAGGTTTGGCCTCATACAAATAATTCATACATTTTTATTGACCTCTTATAGGCTTGTGGATTCCTCGACCTCTGTAAACCTATATTACTCAATTTCCGTTCACTGAGCAGATATATCTTAATGCTAGTGGATCCTAATCTGAATGGCTATATAGCTGTCTACCTTCCGGATTACTCCAGCATTCCCCCTCCGGCTGGTGAATGTGAGTTATTAAAATACACAGTGCACTCCTTAATTAGCAATTGCTGAACGTGTGTGTCTATAGTAAACTCCACTGTGTCTCACTGATTACTACGCCACTCCTTGTGCTCGGCTTATATCATGGTAATGATTAGATCCCTAATGATGCACCTGAATGTGACAGGAGCTTTTTCGATAACCTTCATATCTTCATGACCTACGACGTCAGGTCACTTATAGATTACCGTTAATTATTCAAACGTTGCTATCTCTACACGACCGTCGCCTCTCCTACCTGCCTGCTTGCCGCTCTGGCTGCATTAAAGATGTACACCTTGTGTATCTGTTACTGTAGGTATGGACTTGTGTCTGGCAGCATCAAAGGTCCTGCTGACTTAGCACTATATACAGACTGTAAATTTCTAACAAAAAGACGGGGGGGGGGGTTGAGATTCGTGGGGAGGGGTTAGAAATCGCAACCCTTTTAAGGTATAGTAACAAAGTGAACTAGGTAGTTTGGAGTTATTCGCTGTCACTCTTCATATCGCATGTTCTGTAGGTAGGTCCTTTGAAGCTTTAGAACCATCTCAAATTAAAAAGAAGTAGTAAGCAGAAATAGTAAGCAGAAGCAGGTTGTCTTTGACGGCGAAAAAGTCAATTGCCACCGCATTTTGATTTATTCAATATTAGTCTCTGTGTATGCTACTGTGTTGGGAGTTCATCTCGGGATTTTAGCAGAACACACAGCAGAGGATATAACTAGGGTTAAGTCCTGCTACATATTAATCTATTAGTCAGATTCAATAGACATACCATAGCCATTACAGCAGAGAGGCCATACTCCTCTACATGAAACTTCTGAAATCTATTGACATACTTAGTAATACTTCAATGTGCTACGCCCCTTTGTGATGAGGAGGATGCATACACTCGCTAGGGCTGCTTTCAGTCAGGCATCATGCCGACACTTCGGGAGTGTTTCAACCCTTCATGACGCAGCATGATGCATGAACGCAGCGCTGTAGATTCACTTGCCAGGGCATGTATGCATCATGACAATGTCATAACACATCAATTAACACGTCTAATGATACTACGGCAGGCTTAGATCAGGTGTTTCGTGCCCCTGCTCCCCTCATATTGTGGTTATATGCACCTTGAGGCTGTCACAGATTGGCTTGGATCAGGTAACACAGAGAGAGAACAGTAATGTCAGTATTGGCCGATATAGGGACGTAACCATGGGCTCCTCCTGGCCTCTCTTAACGGCAGTGGGGATTGGGGTCGGGGGAATTTGGGCTCGTTACAGGGGAAAGAATTTCGACCTTGGGGGGGGGGGGCACCAGTTTTCAGTGAAAAGTCCTGTGTATTACTAGATAAGAATGACGTTTCGCACGTCCAAGCAGAATTCCACTGCCCTTTCCCCTTCGCACTGTAGTTAGAATATTACCCCTTCCTTAGTACCTGATTAGTTATTCTGTAGTCAATGCTTATGATGGGTACAAAGACAAAAAGACATCAAACGCATTTTTCTTTGTTTGTTTAAAACGATTATGACCATGCTTCAGAAAGAGTAGGAAACATAATAGGAATGGCAATCTGAAAAGCTGAGGGGCTCAGAAATACACTGAGAAGAAGTTCTAGGAACCAAAGTGGCTTAATTAAGAGACAGTGTACATATATATAGTATAGGACTGTCATAGGATGCTTCCTAGCCACAGGGCCCTCTTATTCTACTGGCAGTTCCATATTAGAACCACACAATATTTACAGAAGGACCTGTCATCTTATGGAGTTCAAATAATAACCCTTCCCCACTCATCTCCCTTTGTGTGTCAACTTCCTATCCATATACAACCTACACTTTGGCACCCCTGTTACTATTCCTAGGGTTCAATGTCCCTTGTGTCTAGAGGCCAAGGTCACCAAGCCACCAAAGTGTATATATATAGACCACAGTAGACTTAAACACCTTCATTCTATCCGCTCAAAGTGGTACTTGTATGTCTGAGCTAGCATTGCAGCCAACACGGCCTGAGGACCCTGCCAACACCTACTGCAGCTGTTTAAGTGCAGATAAACCCACAGATCTATAACCAACGTGTGACATAGCCTCTAAACATAACACCTCTATGACGTCTTTGGGCAAGGAGGTCGGTAATTCACGCCCACGCCTCCAGAGGGGGTTGTTGGCAAAGACTCAGGGGGAGAGGAAAGAGTGGCAGAGACTCTGGGGAGAGATTGATGAGTTACTCCAGGGAGAGGCCAGAAATACCTCCCTATGTAAAGAGCAGCTCGCGGTGTCCATGAAAGCTTAATGTGTAATGACACATGAGACTTGGTGAGCAACTCCAGGTTTACAGAAGCAATGACAGCTTTTGGGTAGGGAGGGGGACCCATTACTGCTAGTGTTGATCTTAGACCAATGTCGTCATGGAACTTGGAAGGATTAGTTGTAGAGTGGACTGGTGCTGGTGAACTATCCATGGTAGCTCGGTTATTCCTTTCTTTGTTTCTGTCCTTCTTTCGGCCGTTCTGTCTATAGAGCTGTATGTCTGCCATCGAGGTTTGGCCGATCGGATGATGGTAAAAGCTATCTTGATCTTGTTATCATTGTATATCCTCATCTTTCTGTAGTGGTTATGATTTGTTTATTTCATACAACTCTTTCCTGATGTTATATAGTTTCATGGTATGTGTCAGGCACTGTGCATGGTGAATGTTGCTGCCCTTCCTTGTGACTAGAATAACATCAGCACTGTTATGAGAGGAGAGCAGTGCCTGGTTAAGGCAGGTTAAGCTGATACTCAGGGGTATAAGGTTATCTCAACCAACAACTCTGCTGTCCATAGATATAGTCACGCAGGGGTCATGTGACTGAAGACCTGTTTGCTGTCTGCGACTATACTGACTACTATGACTGGACTTCCTCCAGTCATCCAATAGATTTGATTACTGTTTCTGCAAAATACAGGGAATATAGGCACCTTAAATGTAGTAAAGCTAAAATGCTTCATATTAAACAAGGCAATATGTTTCCTACAGGTTTCTGTAAGCGTTGTCCTGTAAATCTGACTGACATGGTCTCGATTGATTGGCACCTGCAGAGAATTGGATGTGATGGTCATCTGAGGCCCAGCAATTAAGGTCCATTAAACCAATTCTGTGAAATTAAAACTTTTGAGTGATGTCCAAATAACAGTATTATCCGACAAGATCTAATTAAAGAATAGACAGTGGGTGTCATCGTCCATGGAACTCAGAAAAGCCATTTTTCTGTGTTCTGAATAAATAGTTTATTGACAGCCCTTTTTATATTGTTGATTGAATGAGGAGCTTTGTGTTTTTGGTATTGTATCAAGTGTTGGAAATTATGTTTGAATTAAGCAGTTCTTCATGTGGGAACCAAAATGAATTGAACCCCTGTTGAGGTGAGGAAGGGAGGAGACCAAACACTATGTCACCACTACTTAGTCAAAAATCCTGTGACTTGCTATATAGCTCATTGGGGTCGACCGGAATAAATTTGACCCTCTCACTCGCGTAAGAATCCACCAACCGAGCAACTAGATGTAACTGGAATAACATTAAGGCCGCCCTGTTTGTAGTTAGGCCATTGTATGAGTTTGGTTGAACATACCTCTACCACTATACTACCATACCTCTAAAGACACTATATCTGGGACATAAATACCCAAGACTCGAAAGACACTAAGGTTGTATGAACACTGCCATAATAAGTCAGTATAATAATATTATCGTACTGTCCATATACATTTTGATGCTCCTGTATTTTGAAAATCATTGATGAATAAATACACGTTTACAAACTCAAAAAACCCTCCCGTTGTTTAAAAAAAGACCACTTTCTAAAGTGCATCAATGTCCTGTCCATGGATAGTGCTCATCAACTTGATTTGCATAGGACTGAGATTAGACTAAATGTATATTAACTAAGTTCATACTTTATGCTGGGGCCAAGAAAATAGAAAAACACACTCCGACAGATGGCTTCCAGGAATGATCAAGTTCCTCATATCCCATGTAGAGTGATTTGATTACTTCACTCAAATACTTGTATCTTTTAATGAATGGTTTCAGAAGGTTGAATCCATATATATGACAGTTGATACCACCTTTGCTGAAGTGATAGAACATCCAGTAACTAACTTTGATATGTGTGTGTGATTGACTCGCTGAGCCGATCCTTATTACACTTAACTGATATACCACCTGCACTTACCTTATAAGGGCATGCTGCTTTAAACGGCATTGTTACCATGTAAGGAAGTATCTCCTTATATGGAAGTGGCTGTCATCACCAGCTATTGCCATCAATTAGGGATGATAAGTATAAAAATAGTAGGAATTAATCTCATGTCATTGACTCAGGGAGCTACTGCTCCCAGAGTCTTGTGCGACGCCTCTGTGAGACGCTTTCCACTGATCTGTGCAAAAAAAAGTAAATCAATATTTCTCACAGAAAAAAACAACATTCGATATTGCTGTGATGCACAATTGAACTGTTTTCTGTTCCAATGCAACAAACCCCAACAGTTTCTGTCCATTGGTACTATCTGAAATTCTATCTCAAAGTAGACCTGTACAAAAAAGGTCTTTTTTTCGTAACTGTAGACAAACATCAAAGTACTGCTGTAGACATTTCATCGATTTTGGCAGTTAGTGTTAAACCTATGGGGAATCAGAATTCTGGGTAGGTGAGACGTTTTTGGTCAGACCAGTTTGCTATCTGTGGACATGAAATCGAATACACACTACAGCTAGCACACTACAGCCAACACACTACAGACAGCACACTACAGACAGCACACTACAGGCATGCACAATATAGACAGCACACTACAGCCAGCACACTACAGACAGCACACTACAGACAGCACACTACAGACACCTGCCCTGAGTCTTTTGTGATTAGGATCACACGCTAGATTTTTTACTTTAGCTATACCCCTAGATGAGCCGCCTTAACATCCAGTCCTAAAGCCTCCACATTCTAAGTAAACTACCAGACCTAATTCCCCCGCCATGCTTATTTTATCTCCCTTCAACTTTGACAGTGTAAAAACATCTGGTAGTATAGCTCAAGGCAGTATAAGCCATCTGGTCCTAATCATTACTGGTCTTTTCAGCAATCATTCTATCTCACTAAACAGGACTTTATTACTTGATGAGGTGATTTCTGAGATTGGTTACAATTAACAAAATAATTCAATTAAATACACATGTTCAGCACTTTCAGTGTAATCCAGGCTTTTGTAAATAGTTATTTGTAGTTGGTTGTTTCCATCTTATCACCCCTGTAAAGTTCTTGTAGAAACATCTGATTGCCAGATGAGTCCTTTTTGCATCATGTGTTGTCTTCTTTGACTGATAATTGTCAGTTTTATGGCGTGGTACGCCTTTTGAAATATAGAGTAGTGTAGGCCATGCATCGAATCACGGAGAATCCTGATATAGTGGAAATTGAGTTTGTGTTGGGAAAATCGAATTGAAGACCGTTCATTTCAACAAGGAACTTTCCATATGTATCTCCCGAACCACCCTCAGGCTATCCCATCAGACTGCCTCAAACATCTAAATTCTCTGCATGGCTTTGATTGCCTGCAGTTAGTTGGCCGTGTGAAGTCCTGTGATTGGCTGCCGTGGGTCATGTGACATTGCCTCTGAGGGCTTCAATTTAACGGTCAATAAAATATCTATTTTAACAATTTCCAACCGAAAGGAAATTTGATAAGAACGGTAGCTAATAACAGAGAGGATTTGTTTATCATTACCTCCTTGCTAAAAATTCTGGATTGGTGCACCAACCATGGAATAACTAGGCGAATTGCCTCACATATGTCTATAAAAACCTCACTCCCTTATTTGTAGAATACCCAGCTATACCCACACCAACGTCATAGGATCTGGTTTTAATGCTTGGAAAGCTCAGCGGCCCAGGTTCTTTCATTCTACCTCCCCTGGGTTTTAATACCAGGTTTATAGCCATAAAAATCTGCCGGAATCAACTGCCATATATCTCCCACCTGCGTACGTCTTTGACATTTTCAAATGGTGTATCATTTTTCGATGTTGAGCTATTAAATGGACTAATGGGCAAAGAAACTTTGCAGGTAAATTTTGCTGGTGTGAGTAGTGATCTCACCTAGTTTGCTCACTTGATTATCCACTCACTTAGATGAGTGGGGAAACTACATTGATAGAGGATTGATTGCATTGATTGGTCTAGACATAACTACTTTCACAGGAATTCCCACTTTACTGCTAAAATTGTGGTGTTGAATTCCGCTAACTTGTACCAGGAAATTGACCAAACTTTCAGGATTTCCTACTTTTTGTCTACAAGGGAGTGGCATCTCTGCCATGGTGATTGACAGGTTTTGAAAAGAAAATCAGAAGAAAGCTGACTTAGAAAACTACCTGTAACTCTCAGACATTTTAGACCATATTCTGTATCATTACATGCCTCTATATGCCACTAGCTGCTCATGCAGCTTACTTAGCTGCCTGTAACTTACTGAGCCTAAGTTTCTTGTGCAATGGGTAATAAATTTCCAAGTGGATCATTCCTCAGTGACCATTATCTGAAACGTTGGAAATAAGTTATGAATGGGGGTAATAGCAAGGGTACCAAACATGAAGGTCATCAGTAATTATCTAAGAACAAAAGACATTTAGAAGTTTAGGCTGACTTTTTGTTCTCTGTGTACGGCGTTCACCTGTCTGTTCCCATCATATAACAATGCAATACCAAAGAACCTGTCATCTTTCACGATTTGTTTCTAAGAATAATCATCTCCCACTCACCTCTACCCTGTTGCATGTCAACTCGCCATCAATATAGAACTTACATTCTATCTAACAGGCAACACTGTTACTATTCCTAGGGCCATCCGTCTCCCGTCCCAAGTATGAGTCCAAGGGCACCAAGCCACCAAAGTGTATATATAGACCACAGTAGACTTAAACACCTTCATTCTATCCGCTCAAAGTGGTACTTGTATGTCTGAGTTAGCATTGCAGCCAACACAGCCTGAGGACCCTGCCAACACCTATAGCAGCTGTTTTAGTGCAGATAAACCCACAGATCTATAACCAACGTGTGACATAGCCTCTAAACATAACACCTCTATGACGTCTTTGGGCAAGGAGGTCGGTAATTCACGCCCACGCCACCTGAGGGGGTTGTTGGCAAAGACTCAGGGGGAGAGGAAAGAGTGGCAGAGACTCTGGGGAGAGATTGATGAGTTACTCCAGGGAGAGGCCAGAAATACCTCCCTATGTAAAGAGCAGCTCGCAGTGTCCATGAAAGCTTAATGTGTAATGACACATGAGACTTGGTGAGCAACTCCAGGTTTACAGAAGCAATGACAGCTTTTGGGTAGGGAGGGGGACCCATTACTGCTAGTGTTGATCTTAGACCAATGTCGTCATAGGACTTGGAAAGATACCATGTTTTTTTAGTTGTAGAGTAGGATGGAGCTGGTGTATTGTACTTTGTGGCTCTGTCCTTTCTCTTTCCTTTTTTCCCTTTTTTTTCTGTCTGCCGGTAGAGATGTATGTCTGCCATCCATTGCCCATGGGGATTTGGCCATGGCATGGGTCTCCCTGTGGTATAAGTTATCTAATGTGGTTATCAGTGTTTACTTTGCTCATCGTCTGGGGCAGATAGATGTATTCCATGCAAGATAACAACCACCAGGGAAGTAGCACAGGGAAAGTAGTCTACTTACATGCAGTAAACATGTCAGTAAAGGTTTTGGACTTATATGATAGAGCATAATCAGTGACTCTGGGTCACAAACCCTGGGTCATAGGCACCGGTGCAGAGAGTAGTTAACTCATTGACTTACACAAATTCATCTTAACATTAAGTTAAGATCGGGGCACAAGAAGTATAAAAGCAACAAGCAAAAAGAGGGGAACGGAAAAGTAAATTGCCAGGAGGCAGGGAAATTATTGGAGAATTGGGATAATTGCACTACCGTAGACGACCACGATAAAAAAAACTGTCTTTACCATTAGACAAGTTGCAGAGTCCTCATTTTTGGGGGGACTCCTACCCAGCGTTTAACAAGCTTATTCTGACATATCTTTATTCTTTTTTTCATTGGCCAAATTGGCTAAATTTGCCAAAACTGGTGCCAGGTTGGCCATTTTGAATGGTTTTCACAGCACCAAATTATCCAACTTTGGATAAGGGTATAGGGAGCCCGTATTTTTATAGTTATCAAGATATTCAATATGGGATTATTATCATGCATTTAAGCTGTCCGTGTAGAGACCTGCGCGGTTGGTTTACTTTCAACAAGTAGCAACCAACTTTAAATGAAAACTGAAAGGTCTCACATCCTGTTATCCTTTGAAATAAGTGATTTCCAAGAAATAAAATGCTATAAAAACTTATTCTACATTTGATTCATAGAACATCAAAACATTGTCAAATTGAAGAAAGTCATCCAATAAAACTGAACATAAAATCATAAATACACCTCCCGACATTGTAACATGGGCGCAGTGGGAGAATACTTGACTGGCTTCCTACAAATATTGCCTCCGTTCAAGTACACCTCACATGCCCATTAGTCTTTCTTTGTAGCCAATATCCAATGGAAAACTAGAAAAACTTTCATTCCGTTTCATACAACTTCCCGATTAAATCATCTGTTATTATTTTGTGAATTTTAAAGAATGGTTGGGTAATGAAGAAGATGAGCTTTCAATGTCTTTCTGTTGTTGCCTTCAGAAGTGATTTCTGCAAAAGAAATCAGGAGTGACAAATGGAGGTGTCTCACACTCAAAAGCCCACTTAACTTTTATTATGCTCGTTGAAACCCCATGAGTGTGTTCTTGTCATGTTTGACATTTAACTTAAACTAGTTAAAGAAAGCCACACCCATTGTGGGCCCGGATAGGAGTTGCAGCAGTTGTCATATTGGATATCACAAACTTCCTAGTCACCAGTGAATCTCCCACTACCTTCAAAGTGGTTGTTTTGCTGATTTGAAGACGGCTTAGACATGCTGCCTACATTCAGTTAGTACAGATACACAAATTTATCGAATATCATGAAAATGAATAAATTTGTTTCAAACAAAAAAACAAAAAAAATACACAGGGGGCGCGGGTCTCAACCCGGGCTCTCTACACATGCAGCAGCTTCATGTCTTCTACTGGTCACTGCTATGACAGAACCTATTACAGGTGAAGTGACACAGTGAAGTGAAGCCCGCATGTTGCTATATGCTTCAAAGGGCATGTACGCGCGCCGATTTTTGACATGCAATGGGGGGTTAAAAAATGTTGAACCCTTGACGGGAGGGAGGGGTGTAAAAAATGTTGCCCGCTCCGCGCAAAAACCCACCAGCACCATTGTTGTTAAATAATGACCACTCCCTAATATGCGCCCATCAGCCTGTGACTGGAGGGTGTTCAATTTGACTGTCCAGGCCCGGGCTGATTGGCGCGTGAGGAGAATTGGACATGATGGTCAACTGAGTCTCCGCAATTAAGTCCGTTAACACAATTCTACAAAATTAAAAGTTGGATAGGTGTCCTAATAAAAGTGGAATCAGATGAAATACAATTAAAGAACAGGCAAGGGATGTCATTCTCCATGAAAATTATGTGAGGGAAGCTCGTAGGGAATTACAATACCCACTGAGTTCGATAGACCTTTTCCCATAGACTGAAGAGAAAGTGTATCTCGTATTGAAGTTTCAGAAAGTCTTCTTCACACAAAAATAAAGCATATTGAATAACTAAAAACTGGCAATTTAACATGTATTTGACTTAAATGTAAACTTGCCATAACTGAGACTATACCTCATAATGTCAACTTTTCTGTGGCTTTTACTTGTGATTTTGAGAAAACCCTTTCACATTTAATTTCAATCTTCAGATCAGTATCTATTGTAGAATTCATGCATTGAACACATGTTCTGCACTGTAAAAAATATTCCGTTAAAATAACGGAGATTCACTGGCAACACTGGGTGCCGGACTTTCACCGTTATTTTTACGGTCACCGCTTTTTCCTAAGTCACCGTTATTTTTACGGAACTGTCACCGCTATTTTAAAACAAGAAATCTCCATTATAAATTTTTTAAACAGTGATTCTCAGTACCGTTAAAAAAACAGTGATTCACTGGCAACACTGGGTGCCGGACTTTCACCGTTATTGTCACGGTCACCGTTTTTCCCAAAGTCACCGTCATTTCTACAGAACTGTGAATCACCGTTATTTTAACAGAATACAAAACATCACTGTATTCTGATTCAGTGCCTAAACAATAATTGTAATGGTATTTTGTGTAATTTAACTGATTTGTCCCAGTGTTATTCAGTTCATTTATCCCCCTATACCTAACTCCATGCTCAATATGGTTCCAAACCCAATTTGGTTCCAATAAGCAATATCATCTTAGTGTCAAGACTTCAGACCTATTCATTAGGAATTAGTCTATGAAAGCCTTATATTCTGCTTCATGACACTTTGTAATACCAGTCCATGAGCAGAAGTCACTCTAGGATGGCTACAGAGCAAACATTACAGCTGTATCTGTATATGTATTTCTTATCACCACAAAAATGGTGTTCCTAGCATCCAGGAAAATCTCTTCATGAACCAAACTGCCACCTGGTGTGATAAAACTGAAATCAATTAAACGTAGCTTCACCGTAAAATAAACTGTGTTTCACTGTAAAAATAAACGGTGTTTCACTGTATTGGATTACGGATATTCAAAGTAAAATTGATTGATTTTACATTGCCTCACCGTAATCATATGTTATGATGAATCACCGTTAAAATTTACACTGATTCTCCGTATATTCAACGGAATATTTTTACAGTGTGTGTTCATCCCGAGGATAAGAGGCTATTCCACTTTATATCATACATTAGGTCCAGTAGGCCATGCCCAAGGTTCGTATTTAGTTATTATTAGCAGGTCAAGGATTATCCTGCAGGGGCAACAATGGTTATCATGGTAACCAATCCTTCCCAAGCATGTACTGTCATAGACAGTTTGATTCTCCTGCACCATTCATAGATTAGTGAACGAGTGTAGGCAGAATGGCTCGTATACAACCTACAGCTTCTTCATTAGAAACTTTCAGGTTACAAATGATTTTACGAAAGGGGGAGCACACCAGAAATGTGTTAGCAGTAATCAGAGTTTCCTATATAAGACTACAGCACAGTATCACATAATATTATTAGGTATATAGGGACAGGGACAGGTTTTCAAAGATTATCTCCATCTCAGGATGTCTGCTGGTGGCAGATGCTGTTTTTGTTGAAGTGATATTAATCTCTTATTAGGTAACTATGGTAACCAATTTCAATAATGTGGATGGCTGAATCTCTGAGTTGATCCTAATTACCCTTTACCTCACATATATCTCCTGCACTTAGTTCCTTATAGTGTTGCCTTTAAATGAAGTAGCTCCTTATATGGAAGTGCTGTCATCATCAGCTAATACCACCAATTACGGAGATAGTCATAAAAAGGCTAAGGATTAATCTGACGTCACTTACTTATGCGACACCTCTAGATGAGCCCCCTTAACTTCCCGTCCTAATGCATCCACATCCGCCTGGGTGAGCCTCCAAACCTAATTCCACCCTCATGATTCTTTCAGGGCTACCTTTCATCTCTTACAGTGTAAAAAACACCTTGTAGTATCCCGTGTGGGAGAGTGTAAGCCATCTGGTCATGTGCTGGATTATTCAGTAATCATTCCGCCTCACTTCGCAGCACTGTGTCAGGGTGAGGGAGACGCGAGTGTGGGTTGAGGGTGTGAACTCACACGGGCATTGCCAGCTTGGGGAAAAGCCAACAAGGCTTAAGAGTTATTTCAGCATTACCAAGATCTAAATAATATATATATATATTACTGCACATTTTTATTTATTACCACTATAATCTGATAATGCCTTATACAAATATATTATACCCATTTTTGAGGCGTTCCATCCCCTACTTACGTTGAAACGACCCCCGCCCCAACTCAACCATGGGATTCTTCCCCAATCCCTGTGGCAACAGGTTCGATCCAACCAAGCCCTGGCCCATTTCCGTCTGCATTGTAGTGGCATGCCTTAGCGGCTAGTATTACGCCGCGTCTCACACCACCTATTCCAGTCTGTATCCTGACACTTCCCATCCCTAACCCCAGAGCCGCCCACCTCCACCCCCCACCACCATGACACCCTTGTCTCCCTGCCTCGGGGGAGCAGCCCAGGGAGGTGTTTAGGAGCTGCTCGGTATTAGGGAGCAGCTCCCCCATAATTAGGTTGACTCATCCTCACTGCTCACGGCTCATCTGCTCAGGTCCCCAGGCGCTGTTACAGGGACACGAGACCTGTAGCTTGTTAACCATTTAAGGGCCGCATCGTGCTTTAATACCCTTTGTCATGGAGAGTAACTCACCGGTGTTGCATTCAACAATCATGTCGTATCTACATCCGCATCCTACATCTGCATCCCTAGCACATTAAAGTACATGCGCTCATAAAGGTTTTAATTAAATGTATTCTGACTTGAGTTTTGCCTCAGATTCGTCAGATTTTTACTATGAGTATTTTCACTCTAGAACTTAACATTTTGAATTGGCCAATGAGAAGGCTTGAGTTGACGAGTCAATATCATGTAGACTCCCGTGGTCTCCTGCCTTTGATCTAAGCCAATTAAAGTCCCACATCTTCCATTGGAAAGACCTCATTAACTCTTTGTATTCCCATTTAAGTACATATAATAAGAAACCAAGGAAGAGGCTGAGATATCTGCTACCTTATCATGTCCTGCACCATGATGTTTTGTGACGGTGGCGCCGTTACAGTTATGATCTGCTAGTGTAGTGTTTCTTGCCCAACATTATTCTGTCTACCACAGGAAATGACCATAAGAACACATGTATACAACACCCTGTATCCCAATATGACAATAGAGATACTCCTGCCTCCATCCATCCACATGGACATTATGTCGTATATGGCCGTTTATGCGCATGGGCCTCCAAAGAGCGCAGGTTTTAGGACCCCCTGGAACTATAAGGCCTCATATAAGGGCAGGTCCAATGTACAATGTATAAGCACAGCGGCAACATTGACTTGAAATGTATACGCCCAGGTGCGCTTACAGTACATACTCCATCCCCATACTGTACGCTAAATTCCCATGGCCAGGGTATGCCCATGACCCCACATCCATCATACTACATCCTCTATACCCTATATAGATACCCCATGTTGTATCCTTAATCCCCGTGACTTGACATGAAACAGTCTAATAATACAGCCTTTTCACCCCGTGACGACGCCATAATACAGCAGACGCCCATTGTGTCTGGCCCCTGTAGATCTACATGGAAGCCCTGTGTGTCGGGAGGCACTGACGGCTGTGGTGTCGGGAGGGGCAGAGGCTGAGGGCTGGATTTCCGACCGTGGCTTCAAAGGTTGGCGGTGCAAGGTAGGCCGCAAACACGCCCCGTTCAATGTCAGCGTAACTGAGGCAGGTAAAGGCAGGCTAGAACACGTCATGGGTGTTTGATATCCCTATTCATAATGCTCCGAAGGAAGCTGGGATTGATATACTCTTGGATTCAGATTGCTTTATACGGACACACTACATCGTGATAAATGACCCATTAACTATTGTGTAACATATTATTCACAAAGCTCTGTTCCACCCAATTATAGACATCTGCTGTCCGAGACCTTGCCCTGGCTTGAATGTGTTATGGCAGCCAGCACCCCAGACTGAGGCTGAAAGGCAGCGCCCGCTGTCTACATGAATGACAGGAGCTGTAAAAACCGGAAGCCAAAGATCAGTAGCGAGGTCAGCGCGTGTGCAATGAGTGTCAGCGTCTGAGCTGGGATTGAATGACGTCACTGGATGTAGATTCAATTCCCCCATTGCAGATATAGAGAGGAGATAAATGAAACTGAAGTTGTCATACATGCAATGTATACATATGTATGTATGTACGATGGTAGCACCATTTCTACATGACTGCTCATGACATTTTTAGAGACAAGAGACAATACACATGGATAGAGTGACGAACGTATCCACCATCCTTCTTCCTGATTGCCAACGCGGTGCCAGTGTACACCCCGTCAATGTAGGATATGCCAAACATAATCACGGGTCGAGAATAACTATACTTCTTTGCACTTAAGCTGTTTTTAAAGCAACAGTGACGGAATTTGACCTGTTTGTACGGCAGGAAAACACTGCATGTATATAATATCTCCCCATTAAGTTCCAAACTTGGCTCTTAAGAACTCCTGAAACTGAACGCTAAAAAACAGTGCAACAAATCTCCCGATACTTTTTACATGCCCCTTGGGTATTCCAGGACATTACAGTTGCAACTTTTTAAAAGCGGGTAGAGATTGAATTTGAGCTCACCCAAATCGATCCTCCATTGGATGGGCTCTGAGAGGTTGTTAATGTTGCCTTAGGGGGCTTCTTGTCGGTTCTCTACACGGAGGGAAAAACGTGAGAGTAGCCCATGTCGACAAAACTACACTCATGCAGTGGTCCAAGATTGCCTGACTCTGGACGGAGACTTGTACTGGATCCTGGAAGGAGAAGACAGCATTGCCAACATTCCCATGGATGGGAGTCTGTCAAATAACGGTACAACACACATAAAGGGTGCTCCATGCCTTCTGCGTTGCCGCTCACCTTTAAGAGTCGGCCACAGTAACGATTTGGTACATTAAATATAATATCTAAATTAAATCAAAAGTGTACATTAAAGATTATATTTATATATTAAAAGAAGTGGAATTTTCTTTTTCAATAAGCCTCTGAATTAGGTGATCAGCCAAATAGAAATGATGATCCATGCATCTCCATTCAAAGTATCCTTTCTGCATGGTTGCCCAAATGCATTAGTGTGCAGAGATACCAAGATAAGTGCCAGTAAAGCCCCTATGCCCTACAGTGTGATACATACTGAGATCCCCTGCCAACCTATTACAGTTTTACACAACAGCCTTTACTGCTGATGTTTCAGCATCAGTCTACATTATTCATACCCACCTACCGTGTGTGCTTACTCCCGTCCTGCTATGCCCCATTCGCAGCCCTTAACAAGTGGTGAGTAGTTAATATTTAAAGGTACCAATTAAAGTCGGCCAACCCCCCCCCCCCCAGTACGCCGCCTCCCGTCAGCAGTCACCTGGTGCGTTGTCTGCCTATCACACCACGCGCACCCCCCATTCTTCAAACCCTTTTAATCACAGAAAGGCCTGGAAGTAACCCCATAACTCAATAACCCTTTAAGGTGGCTCGATCTCTGGGTGTAATAGTACCTAGATTTTCATCAACTTTTTGCCATAAGACCGTAATAACATACACTTTCCAAGGAAGCTGAGAAAATAGGGCGGTCCCGAGCTGTTCTCTGAGATATTAAATCTCATGTGATAGGAGTGGACAGTGTTTTGCCGCATATCTACATAAAATAGTATTGAAAAGTAGCTAGGTTTTTAATTCTCTCAAAATGCAGGTGAGTTACTTGCGGGCACTGCGTTGGCACAAGATGGTGGCTCACATAGAACAGCCCAGTGCAACCCTATAGAAGAGGTAGTGGAGTGAAAAATACCTCAATTCTGTTGTCATTAAGCACCTGAGGCTTTGTTAGTGGCTGCTGCTGTTGGTGGTGGTGTTTTGAGTGGGAATAAATCATGCTGTGTCTGGTCTTGGCCTGCCATGCGGCTTGGTGCAGGGGTAATGACTCAGGTGCAGGAGGAGGGTAGGTTAGTAATACATGACACATGCAGGAGTTATAAGTTATTGCAATGATATTGCACAGGGACGGGTTATAGACAGGTCATTTTGTACAAGTTACTTACCCAAATGAGAGACGTTCTTTCGAGAGTTGATTCTCATGTAGAATTTCCCAGAGAATCCAAATCTGCCAGGGGACATCGCAAATTTTGCATATTAAGGTCCCTAATTAGCATATTCTAATTAGGTTGGCCAATTATCAGGTTGGCTAAGTAAAAGTACTGTAAAATTGGTCCAAATCTCATAGAAATCTTCAAACATCCACAGATATGGCTAATGATCAAAATTGGATTCTTTAATAATTTTTCATTGAGGCCTAATTAGCATAATTTATGCGAAACTGAGGATAAATGCATAATTTCACTCACCAAATACCTGCTGATAGAACCACATGATTCCCTGCAGGAAAATATCCTAAATTTGGCACAAACATCCCCATGGCCATCAAAAACAATTATAGATATAGGGCCATATCAGATAATAGGCTGTAGTCATTATTGCAGCCATGTTTCAAGATGGCCACCACTGCTTATATAAAATGACCTGTCTAAGTTTAACCCGTCAGTTCATAAGTATATACCACTAAGAGTGAACATCAGTCTCTATTTGGCAAGTCATAATAACGAGATAGTTTGAGGGTCGTTAAGGATTCAGGGAAAACATAGCACAAGTAGCTATATACCAGATATCGTGAGATGTTGGACCTGATCTCGGAACGCATTGTGTTCCAGGCAAGTCCGTTAGCTGCCTCAATCTCACAAGACGTTCAGACCAGAACCAATATGGCCGTGCACACCCAAGCATCCCGACTAATCGTCATAGAATACCAATCTGTTATCACACTCAAACACTCCGGAAGTCCTCTGCTATTTTCCCGCCATTTTTAACCAACACCATTTTCAATTAACTAGCGGGTCTCGCCTCGCTGATTTAAAATTTGTTTTTCTCAGTGTCGTAGGCCTATAGGAGTTCTACTGTCGGCAAAGTTAGGATGCTGTCTATCTAAATCAAAAGTAAACCCCAATAGTTAAACAAATATATGTAATAAAATAAATCTCTATAGTTCGTTATCTTAATACAATATTATCAACCTATCCTGGCATCGTCGGGAAATGTTTTTACAAATGCTGTCCCAGATGAAAAGCACAGAGCCCATGTAAACCCACTTTATGGTTCTCGACCACGAAATTTAAGATGGTGACATTGAACTTTCTTAAATACAGCAAGGGACATAATAGGTTCTTAGAATAGGGACATTTAGATCTTAGATTATTTGGCCTTTTCTTAAATTCGAAATGCGAGATGGGAACACCTCCCCAACCCTCCCATTGCCCTGTGCAGTGGGCATGGCGGCTTTCAGATACAGAGGCCAGGCTAATAGACAAACCTCCCGCCTTATCTACAGGCATCGGTAAATGCGGCTCTAAGGCCAAGCCACACATGGCCCTCTCCCTGTCCCTCCCCTTCTTGCAGCTATTGCAAAGGCTTAAGCCGCCTGCCCCCCCCCCCTCATTGGTTACAACCGATACCAACGTCATTGCTGCTTCCACTATACTTCCACGTGTTGCTCTCTTTTCCCTTTCCTTCTCCCTCACCCCCTCCCGCCCCCACCCCCTCTTGCTCCCTCCCATCCTCACCCCATTCCTCCTGTCTATGTCTGCCGGCCTGCTGTCTCTCAGTGCAGTGAATACCCTGGTAGTTTGTCCTCACAGTTCACATGCTGCCTCCCACACCTTCCTCCCGCCTCCTCCCTCTGTCCCTAGAGACTCACCACTCACCAGGCCCCCTTACCCCAAATAGCACATTGTCACATAACCCGCATGGTGTGTGCATCTATAACGGCCGCTGCTGCTGCATGTACCTGCCTCCTCAGCCACCGGGCACCGTCCTCATCCAGCCTCACACTGTGGGGAGGTGCGGCATGCACAGTGCCCAGCATGCTGAGATTGCAGTTGCCATTCTCTCGGGGAAGGCCCATGCAGAAGTGAGTAGTACAGTGCAAGAGTAAGGCCTAAGTAGAGGATATGTTAGTGATATGAACACAGACCGGATCATGGCATTTCAATTATAATTGTAAAGCAAACATAAAAGTAAACATCTATAAGAATTCCGGACGAATTTGGTCACACTACGGTGCCTATAGCAGAGAAGCACCCTGTTTAAGTGTTTGCTGTGATTGGTTTCATCTTTGTGGAGATTGTGGAATTTGTTGATTGCTGATGAGAAAGCTTCCCCAATCTTGAGAGCTGAGCACCATGCACCTCAAGATCAAATCACAGACAACGAAGTGGCAGTCAGTAAAAAGTAGAATCTACTGTAAATCTACAGTAAATTCTACTGTAAATCCATCCTACAGTAGATTCTACTTTAGATCTGCAGTAGATTCTACGGTGTACATACACTACCTATTTATAGTGTAATTCTCACCTTTTCTTCCCTTAGTATATTGGGGTAGGGAGTAACTAGTGTCTGGACAGTCCAAGACGCTAACGTTGAATATATGCTTGGTAGAATCGTAACTATGATACTGAGCGCAGAAAGCGACTGGAAATAAAGATTCGCCAACCAGGCATGTTCAAAAACAGAAAGAAAAACGAGAAGGCTAAGGCCACTCAAAAAAATAAAATGGTTTCTCATCACCGCACGCATCATAAAAATCAGCTTTTGAGGAAAACTTTTTCTTTTTTTTTTGCTAATTTTTTTAATGAAAAATATGATAAAAATGGACAAATATTGGGATATTTGGTATAAAAAAAAAGCCAATACTGCCAGTAATGCAGTAGGATAGAAATAAATTACATTTTCCCCACTTTTAAAGATCGATAAATTCTTAACTACTAAAATGTAACTTTTGGTCATGAAAGACGTATATCATCCCATATTATCCCATACATTTTAGCCCGCAAGTAAAAAAAAAAGGAAAAAAGGACAAAAAAAAGCCTCCTTCGTCAAATTTCTCAGACCTTGGTGATGAGAAACCACTTTTTGTTGAGTGGCCTAAGCACAGCGACATAAAACTAAGAGGGCGGACAAAGAAGAAGAAAACAAGGAATTATCTCCTCGCCCACTTAAATCATTCGATCTCTTTTGTCTTTGTGGCTGTTTTTAATTACTTCCTACTTGAGACAATCGGTCCCCACAAGGAGAGCTGTGTTACTCCCAGTGGCAGTGGTCTCAGAGTTCAGTCGCCGAACGCTGTTAATGTCAGGCTCCCCTTGTCATTCTGCTGCTGTTAGAGTATACAGCCTTTAAAGTAAAGAAGGCTTTCACAGATATGTACAGATATAGCAAGGAGCATTGATTTACGTACTAGCCCCAGCTACAGAGGGCCCACTTATAGCCGTCCTCACACTCAGTGCCTGTCTAAGATACGATTACTAGTATATAGTTTACATATGTACATGTTTAATAGAGGCCTCTCCCGGGGAAATGGTGATGTTGTTTTTGTACGTCAACGATACCATGAGCCCGTTTGGCTATATTTGATATGTACATTAGATAGGGAGTGGTTGGTATCAGGGTGGGGAGAGGCATGGGGGTACCACAGTGCACCACAGTCGTGTTATAACACTTTAAATAGACGTAGAACGCCCTGTGGCCAGTTACCCAGCGGCAACTGACACTTCTTACTCCTGTAGACACATCTTACCTCCACACCCTCCCTGTGCTACTCACAAGGTGAAGGTCAGTGTCGGGGTCAGGGTCTGATAGCTGAGGGTGAAGGGTGAGCGGGTGACAAGGCGGCCTGAGAACAAAGCTGCACGTGCTGTGGGTGCGAATGGGCACGGGACGAGTAGACGTGTCGGGGGTCTGTAGTGTAAGCCATATGGTATGACTGGGCACCATTGGCCAGGGACGGGTAGACTTGCCAGGGGTCTGTAGTGTAAGCCAGATGGTATGACTGGGCGCCATGGGCCCGGGACAGGTAGATGTGCCAGGGGTCTGTAGTGGAAGCCATATGGTATGACTGGGCGCCATGGGCCCGGGACGGGTAGACGTGCCAGGGGTCTGTAGTGGTATAACGGTGTTCGCCGTCATATTGGTTCCGAGTTATGACATGCTTGAGCAGCAAGTAACATTTCACATTCAAAACCAAGATCTCATGAGATCTGCTTTTTGTGGTCGCGGGAACAGGTCGCCTTTTGTGATACCCTTATAATACCTTGGCCCCGTGACTGATTGGTGACCCTACTGTCTGAAGCAACCACTCATCTCTGGGCCAGGTATATGTAGAGAGACGTTGGCAAGAGGGTCCTGCCCACACTAGACGCTTGGCACGTCTACCCCGTTGTGGCCCGTGGTAGGCGGTGAGTAGTGCAGGGAGAGGGGGTTGGTGTCGGGCGTGCTCCTTACGGACGGCGTGAGTAGTATATGGAGTTTGGTGTTTGTACATGGTTTACAGCAGTGCTGCTACTTGTGACAGGACAATCGTGTTTTATAAAACACATTTACACACGACTATATTGAGTTGTTGTAATTTACTCATATGTACAGGCATGCTGCTTCGTGAATGGGCAATAAGTTACACATGTATTTCACGGATCCTGACGGGTAGAGTGAATTACTTAGTAAAGGTAGCAAGCATTAAGCCTAGCCCTCCCTGACGCACAAAACCACATTTGTATAATGATGATGCCAAAGATATTGTCAAATGATGTTGTCCTATACTGAAGAAACTCAATTTACTTTCAAATTCAGGACAAGAAACACTGAAAGGGAGAGGCAAAACTAGTAAAACCGAAGAGCGCCATATTATGATTGGCTAGGGCTGCTGGTTTACCGGAAGTCCACCACCGGAAGTTCACTGCCCCACCAGAGGTTGATTCGATGTAGTGTTAACCCTTTTTAACAAAGGCTTCACAGTGTTTTAATAAATAAATACGTTTTATCGGCATGATGCATGAATGCAGCCCTGGCTAGTAACCTGCTAGTGCTGCATTTAAGCATCATGCTAATCCAAACGGTCGTCATGGTGCGGCTCTGGCGAGTAGAATTACCGGAGCTGTATTCATGTATCATTTCGAAGTAGGTTATTTCATAATAAAGCGCTATGTGCCCCTGAAGTTGGTCAGTGCGTGACTCTGTTACCGTCCGGCAGTGTGAGGCAGGCGGGGGGGGGGGTAGAGGCAGGTTCAGGGATGGTTAGGAATTGCTGGAAGTACACACACTATGGTCTTACACAACCAGTAGACGCTACCAATCTGCTTTAGTGCATTGTTTCAACGGGCAATTTGGATACAGAACGTCCTACGGGTTTAGCTCATACCATTTGTAGAGGTCACTTTATCCGAAATGTTGACAGGGGGGGGGGGGCGAATCTTGAAAAAGGTCCCAAAAAGGTGATGTCATTTGTGAATGTTCTCTTATGAATTCACTTTTTCGACTCATTATGAAATTGTTTCACAATATTAATTTGCGTTTTATGTTGCAGGTGAGTGGAAGCAGGCCCTTACATGTTCTACACCCACGAGGTAGGAGACTACATAGTGTAACATGTCCCACGCCCGACTACATAGTGTAACATGTCCCACACCAGACTACATAGTGTAACATGTCCCACACCAGACTACATAGTGTAACATGTCCCACACCAGAACATGAGAATCGTATTTTCTTATTGAACACAATATTAATAAGACTAACATCTACACGGTGTAGGTTGGGCTTCAGATGGACCAACTATCAAAACACCCTCCCAACCAAATGACTTTGGCTCAGAATGATTGTGTTCAAATAGATAAATGTATTACTGTTGAAATATTGCGTGCCTTCAATAACATTTGTGGTGTACCAGCTTTCGAGATAATTTCTCCCGTCACGGCGTGACAGTACAATGTACACAGGACAATTGAATCTGAAGAAACAAGCTACTTTTAAAGCTAATGTCCTAGACTGTAGACTGCCCCCCCCGGCCGCCCCCATCTCGTATACAGCATACATGGATGCTATGCCAATGTTTATCTATCCAATACTGTCTGGTCTATGTAATGGGCTGGTCTATGTAATGTCTGTTATTACTGTCTTTACTGAAATTGCATTTCCTTCTGGCTATCTACTCACCGAATAGGCCCTAATACTGGCCTGGGGTCAAATGGCCCGTAACTTTGACTTTTATTTCCATACTTGCCTTAGAATTGACTATTTGGCCCACAGAATATATGGCTACATATTATTCTCTACAGCCCGAGTGGCCCATTCCCCCAAATGTCAGTGTCTACCTCAAATGCCAGACCGCTCTCATAAGTTACAATATGCTCTACATTCCGTATCAGGTGACAATATACTAGAACTGTTACCAAAACTCCTACCAGTTAATGTCCTGTCGTCCCCCATATAATAGACTCCCTATGGTACATCCTGTATGTGTGGCTCCATAGTTGCGGCATATGTCTTTGTTATGTAGGCTGGCGGGCGGGCTGGGGGTTCAATTTGATTACAGTTCTCGGCACTACACAGAATACAAATGAGGCGTGTTTTAGTGGGAGGGTGCTGTTGTGTACAAGCCACCCACCATCAAGCACCAGCGACATCCACTGAAACTGTATTTAACAAGGACCGTTTTTTAGGTTTGAGAAAGGAAAAAAGTCAATTCTGCTATCTGACTATCCGTTTCTACCACCCGTCAGTTAAAAGTCAGTTATTTTCTATATTTTAAGAAAATGTCAGTCGCAAGGCAGTTAAAAGATATTTTAGCAATTTCTAAATGCTAGAACTGAACGATGGTGCAAACCATGTTACTAGCACTAATGGGTGTCAACTTCTGTTAATATATATCCTGAACTCCAAGAATGGACCTAACCTTTTAAGAGTAACGTATAGTGCATGCTTAAAATCACTATACCATTATTCATCACGATTTTTGCCGACGCTACAGTTTTGATATACTCCAGAATTAAGGGTCGGCATGATGCAACCGGCAAGTTACTCGCCTCTGCTACCTTGGTACATCATGATGACAAACAGACATGGCACCTTGAGGCATCATGCCGTCCCTGAAGGGTTGACATCTATACGGCCGACCCGGACATCCATTTCCTATGAAAGGGTCTTAAAATAGCCCCATGACTCCTGTCACTGCTAAATGTCTGACATTATCATTAGTAAAAGGTGTGTACCCCACAGAGAGCCGCTTCCGGTTCCACCGGAAGTCACAGGGGGCCGGAAGTAGGTCAGCTGTAAGGCAAGACATGGTGCTTAGTGTGTGTTGAGTGTAAGAGGTGAGGTGTGTGAGAGGAGCCAGCAGGACGGATCAGAGGGGGTTACTGCTGTTACACTAGTCTAGGGGTAGCACCACCATCTTGAATCTGATGTAGGGATTCTCCAGCGGAATCGGAAATACATATATTTAACCAATAATGGATGGATATGGGGCACGAGGGTTGGGTATTGATGAATAACGCACGAGTCGCGTAGCGACGAGTGTGTTATTCATCAATACACAGCCCGAGTGACCCCATATCCATTCAATATTAGGTATTATACGATTCCTCCTTACTGCATCATGCCAACCCTATGGTGTTGATACACTCACAAATGGTCGGCATGATACCCAATCTTAGAAGCGAACCAACAGACCAACTGACCAGGGCACACAGGCCGTGTAGGCCGCGGGCAGGCAGCCCCCTGCCGCAGTCCCACTCCACTCCACACCCCAAAGGTCCCCGGATCGAGCCTGGGTGGAAACGGACCATTTTTAAAGTTCAAATATATATGTGTAAAAATGGCCCTAGAATTATTTTAACGAATAAATAAGTAAAGTCCAACTTCTACCTTTATAGTAAAAAAAAATTATAAAAGAATATTGAATTTCAAAGAAATTATACCAAAAAATGTCTTTTCTTCTGTAACTCAGTAAATAATAGCCCTACGGAGCTGAAAATCTGCCTATAGTCTCCTTGTTTCGTCCCCTTCTGTTACCAGCGCCTCCAAGGCGTGGTACGTAGAGCGTCCGACTTCAAGTCGTGGGGTAGCGTGTTCGAATCACCATGAAACCTCCGATTTTATGGGTGACGAAATTTCGCCCGGAATCGTGCTGATATTCATTAAATCGTGCTGATATCCATGAATATCAGCACGATTTCCACCTGGGATATGCATGAATATCAGCACGGGGATATCACCTAAAAAGCACGATGAAAGACGAAATCGTATAATAAATTGGGTTATATCCCTTATTTTGAATATTCAATAAAGAGTATCAATATTTGATAATATTGACACGATTCTAGATGGACAGACACAAGTGTGAGTTGAAATATCTTGTTTTGGCTACAGCCACAAACCCGCCAACCAGTCAGAGCTGCGGCTGTTTGCTATCCTCAGGACGTGCGGCGTTTGGTATTTTGTCTGCGGCACAACGAGCAGGATATGACCTATTCTGAGCTATTGGCTACAGGCTGAGCTATTGGCTATATAGGTCACAGGGCCTACATCTTTTATTGAAGTCGCCACTCACTTGATACCATAGATGAATGTGGCGTTGCTGGGACAATGACTAGTAGTTGTAAGGGTTCCTACCAGCTGCCACATGAAGCCTTTTTCCATTCAAAGTTTTTGTTTTTTCCTTTTCACCGCTGAACTTTTCCTTTTAATTACTGTCGTATTGGATGCCATATTAGTATCACAAAATAAATTGCTGATTCATCAGGATTTCTAGATAACATACAAATAAGTGACAATATAACCACTATGGTCTGATACTTTTAGCCCACTTTATTCATCTCCTCAGCTATTGCTCAGCGACAGCCATCCACTCGCCAGACATAGTTGGGTCAATACGTAAAGAATGATATTGACCGAGGCGCTATATTAATGTAACTTGTTGTTGACATAGACCATACAGAAGTGCTACACTCCGGCACACACACCTCCTCCCCTGCAGCCAGGACTATGGATTCTGCGCTGTTTATTAAAAAGTCCCATCACCCGGCGGAAATGGACTGGTGGTCTTGTATAGAATGGACTGCGGTCTATGATAGTTCATATAGGGGTGTAAGGAGGGGACTCAATCATGTTGCTAGATATTTTTGCCCTGTCCCTTAAACCCCCAGCCGACGTATTAAAGGACAGAATATTGGTATCCGCAGTAATCCGACTGTTGCTGGATGGGTAGCAGGAGGTAGGCCTTTAACCCTTTAGAGGCTGCATTATACCCCACGACTTATTTATTGTTGGCATTATGCACCAACCCAGTAGCTGTTCTGCGTTGGTGCATCATTGAGAGTGTATCATCAACCCTGTAGGGTCGACATGATGTATGAATGCAGCACCGGTGATTTACTGTCCAGGGCTGCATCATACATCATACTGACAAAGAGCATGATACAATAGCTGAATATGTCACTACTCTGCCTTTAAAGGGTTAAGGAGAAGATGGTTGCCTGTAAAATGTGAAAGCACTATACCGCTCCATATATTGTAGGATCAATACAAACACTTCAAGTGGAATGGAACACCACAGTCCACCATTTACCCATCCACAGCTCCAGTCTCCAGCCCCTTATTTCTGACACCAGTCTCCCTATACTTATACACTGTATGTATACAGACAGTGAGACAGACAGTTTCCTGTAACGTGCAATTACGTGACAGTTTGTGTGAAAAGCGCCTCTTGCCCTGAGTATACACTATGGACACTAAAGTCACGGTTTTCAGACGAGGTAAAGGGCCGTTGCTCATGACATGTATAAAGGAATACATTTTCTATAGCTACACTGAGGAAAAAGTGAGCGTCACTGTCGCCGAAAGGACTCTCACCCAACATTTAGGTGAGAGTGCGATAGTGACGCTCACGTTTCCTCAGTGTATATAAGATCTTAGTGTGGTAGAGCTCTTCATCGAATCGCCTGTACTGCTTGCAGCCTCCACATGGAAGAGGTGGCACATCGGTAGCTTACATTATAGGTCCTGAGTTTAATCCCTGATGCCAGGTGGGCCACCTTTCTTACCTGTTCTCCACGTTGTCTGTAGCAGCTGATAGAACCACGGCAGCTGTAGACTGTGTCATAGATTGCACCCGGTCATAGATTGCACTTGGTCATAGACATGAACCATCTGACATTGGCCCAAACTCATGAGACACAGTCTGTAGTTTAACTGCGGCAGCACAAAGTGGTCTGATCCTCAGCACCTTGACTTAGGTTAACCCTTTGTAAGGACAGCATGCTATACCCTTTGTCGTCACGATGCATGAATGCAGCCCTGACTGGTAACTCGCCAGTGCTGCATTCATGTATCATATTAACCCTATAGCGTTGAGACGCCCCCAAGGGCTCGCTATGGTGCACTATTGCAGTACAAGTTAATGCCTGCTACTGTGTTGGTGGATTCTATCATGACTACAAATGTTGCTGTAAGACAACATGCCACCTTAAAGGGTTTAAGGAGCTTTCCCCAGCCTTGAGACTGATTAAAGCTGACAGATTTACCACACCTTCACCTTTGCTTCAAAGCGGTACTAGACTTGTTAAGTGTCCTTTGGTGAAATTGCCGCCTAGTGTTTAGTTACATAAACATGTTTTGAACATTGCAACTGGATTCTCACAGGCCAAACAGGGAAATATTTGCGGAGAGTCTACATGTTACTTTGAACTTTCGCGTTGGTCCTACACCAAGAGAACTTGATTAGCTATAATGGTAAAGCGCATGTTTAGGTTCATCATGGCAACGCGTTCATGCCAACAGCGAGCAGTGCAGATGTGTTTTTACCATTAGGAGTTGGTCATTGGTAGCAACAGGCCATCACTTTGGAGTTCATTAAACATACTATAATGTTTGAGCAGACCTGAGGGGGCCATATTGGAAAGTCGGCTGTAAATTTCATGGCCAGTCTGGTAGGGTTGTGCGTGCCGAACCATCCCGACTGTGGGCTTGGATTGACTCATGCGTTTATGACGCCAATTGACGACTTTTCCTCAGACATATGGTGAATGTTACTAGTAACCCATGCAGCACTGTGTGGGTAGGGGTGAGTAAGGGTAGGAATGAAGGATGGGAGGCGTGGATCTCATCCCGTTAGGTGTGTCTCCAGGGTGGCACCAGTCTGTAGCATGTTATTGCGGGCAAGGCTGACAAGGACTCTCAGGGACTCCCAAGGACCACAGATCACATGCACCGCCAAATATGTCGCGTCACGGAATAAGAATCTTGTCAGAAGCCTGACTACAAATCTTATCGAATCTCCATCAGGTCTATAGGGAGATGACGCATCAGGACAAGGGGGCGGCCATAGGGGGCACCGTGCGGGGGACTCGGGGGACATGGCCAGTTTGTGGCTAAAGGATATGTTTCGCATAGGGAAAACAGATTCCAAATAGAGAACCGACTACAAGAAAAAGTGATTATCCCCATTCAACAACAAGCTGCCTTTAGGCACAGCGATTATATGTCACTCTGTCCCTAATATAAGCTGTATACATCTTTCCAGAAGAAATCAGTCTAACAACTGTCTGGGTGTGGGAAGTAAATGGATATGTAGGGTAGAGAGAGAGTGGGTGGATGTAGGCCGATACTGGAGAGATAGGAAGGTGCAGGTGACGATAGCATGGTGTAGAGGGGTGGGGGAGTGCAGCAAACACTAGAATATGTTACTAAGATCCCGGATGAAGGAGTGGGGAGCTTGGTCATTGTTACAAATATGTGGGCTGAATCGGCCACCTGGTCATGAGGCCGAGCACACAGTGGTTATGGTGCTGTGTCAGACTGACTAATGACGGCCCCACTATCTGCCCTCACCACGTCCCAGTATCTACACACCCACACCCACACACCCCACACACCCACACACTCCACACACCCCGCACACCCACACACTCCACACACGCTGGACCAGCCCTGCCACTGTTAACCCTGAATGGCCGCACACTGCTTTAATGTTCTATGACCTTTGTCGCAAAGAGTCCAGTGCTGCATTCAAGCATCATGCTGAAGGGTCAGCCTGATGCAACGATTTTTTAGACTCATGAAGGGTTATAACCATGAATGAACGCAGCCCTGCAGAGTCCACTCACCAGGGATGAATGCATGCAGGATGATGACAAAGAACGGAGCACCTTTAAGCGTTATGCAGCCCTTATAAGGTTTAGTCTATCCCTTCTCCTGCCTCTCTGTTCTGCCTCTACCTGGCCTACCGTTTATGGAATGACACTATAGTTGTCCACCCTCTTGATATCCTTTTCATGCACTGCCTTTAAGAATACTCATTTTCTGTCGTCCCCTGGCTAGCTGGTACTTAGTCTTTTCTAGCCGGCCAATGCTGACATGCCTTCCCATTCTCCTCCACGCATGCATTAGGGGGGATTAGTGGGGATTATCCGGGCATTATTCAATCTGTCCTCCCACTCTTCTGTATGACATCTGCCCTCTTCTACTCTATACCCCCTCCCCTATTTCTTTTGTTCCAACATTCTCCCTATTCTGCCCGTCTCTTGATCAGCTACATTCTGCTTCCTGGTACTGCCCTTCCCCCACCCACACCCCAACCCCCTGCTCACTCCTAACGCAAACACCCCAGTCGCACCCACCCCCATCCTTCTCTTATCTCGCTCATTTCACGGGCTGATTAGTCGCTTGTCTCTTTGTCGCTGGCGTGGCGTTGTTTGTCGTGGTGACGCGTTACGTTTATCACCGTTATTACACGGCGTCCCGCTAGGCGGGGGATTGGCGCTGGGGTCGGGGACTGGTCATCATTCAGGTCTCATAATGGTGTTTCTGAGCAGGCCGGTGAAAGGAGGAGACAGGGGCAGATATCACAGGCTGTAAAGTCAAACTTCTTTATATGTGATATAGCTTTCGGTAAGTCTGAGGAACCGTATGGATCAAGATTGTTTGAACTCTACGGAATAACATCCCAGCAGCAATGATATACAGAAATAAATGAATGACCAGTAGATATGACAGTCCGGTCAATGTAATTCTGTTTGCATCAGATAGTGTTGTCCTTTAAGATTGTACCTGCGTATATTCCTCATATCCATTGGCACTCTAGCTTACTTCAGATTCATCTCTAACTTGATTCTATAACTTCTTTTTTGTGTTCCTGAGTAAAAAGATACTGCCCAAATCTCTACCTTGCAGGAATAGATTCGACAGTACCCGCTAGTACAATATAGATACCTTCCGCAATTACCGTTGGAGGAGGCCCTTACTAAGGGGTTTTACGATGATCTTAGCTCTGGCAGAGTAGGAAGTAGCCGGTCTGTAGTGGGGATGGCTGAGGAGGGAGGCGGAGGTGGGGTGCATATTGGATCAAAGCGGACCAAGGGTTATCTCTCTCATTAAGCCGCTCTCCTATCTCTCTTATCGCGCCCGATCCCATTTACCCCTCAGCAGGATTTGTGGGTGCGCCTGGCGCTGCACTCGCTGTACTGAGAGCCTACTCTCCTGGCTACCGCTGGGCGTTGTAGCACAATGAACCAGGTTTTGTACCTTTCTGGACGTTTAAAGCTAAGAAGAAGCATTAAGATTTCAACTACCTTATACAGTCAGCCCTACCATATAGCCCTCACTTCCTCGGATTTGGAAAATGCAATGAAAAATGTCTGAGGGAGCAAACTATCCGAGGAAATAAGTCCGAATATAATGGAATTTATTACACCCGTTCCAGGACTTCTGTCTGAGGAAGTGAGGGATTAGAAGTAGTAAGTGTTCGAGGAGGTGAGGGTCAACTGTATAAAACAACAATGTACCTTCTACGTAAAGCTGCCTGCCCCTGCCCCCTCCCCATGTACTACTCACACCCCTTCATCCACGCCCTTGTAACAGCTGCCTGCCACTCATGCCCACCCCCCTGTACTACTCACCCCCTCATGCCCACCCCCCTGTACTACTCACACCCTCATGTCCCCCTCCCCATGTACTACTCACCCCCTCATGCCCCCCTCCCCATGTACTACTCACACTCTCATGCCGCCATCCCCATGTACTACTCACACCCTCATGCCCCCCTCCCCCTGTAATACTCACCCCCTCATGCCCCCCTCCCCATGTACTACTCACACTCTCATGCCGCCATCCCCATGTACTACTCACACCCTCATGCCCCCCTCCCCCTGTAATACTCACCCCCTCATGCCCCCCTCCCCATGTACTACTCACACTCTCATGCCGCCATCCCCATGTACTACTCACACCCTCATGCCCCCCTCCCCATGTACTACTCACACCCTCATGCCCCCGTCCCCCTGTACTACTCACAGCCTCATGTCACCCCATGTGCTGCTCAGCTCGTACACCAGCTGTGCTGCTTCTGCCGATGCAGCTTCCTCAGGAGGAGGAGTTTACCTTGTCCCATAAAGCCCCTTTACATGTGATGTACGGCCGCGCCATGCCCGTGCTGCATTGTGTGTCTGTAGACACCAACACCGTTAGCCTGACCAGTGAGGTCACTGCTAACAAGTCCTGCTGGCCACCTTATGCCTGCTGGTGTGCGTGTTGGCAAGTTTAATGATCACGTTTGGAATTAAGATCCCACAAGTAATTTTACCACGCACGTTTACATAAAACATTTACAAAACCTTTATAACAACATACAGCGACTCGAATCATGAAACCTGATACCACTTTTTCTACCATGCTTATGTGGTATAGGATAGTCAAGAGTACCATTGTTTTAGTCAATCTGTTCCCCGATCTATGAGCCACCTTTATCCTCTTCATCTCCCCCTCAATAGTGAAGGCAACCGCTACATAGTGATTTAATGGATTTTGTCCTTTTGTCCGCCGGATGCCGCCCTGGCGAGTAACTCGCCCCAGCTGCATTCATACATCATGGCAACCCAGAGGGTCTGCATGGTCCCTGATAGGTTGGCATGATGCATGTAGACTCTCCAGTCCTGCATCCATACATGACGACAATGGGTATAGCCGTATGCAGCCCTTACAGCCTATATGTTACCCCGACACAGCCTTATGGCAGCTGGCTTCCCGGTGTGTGGCTGGGAGGTGATGGGGCGGATTGGTGCAGGATCCAGTTACGGGATCAGCCCCGTATAGCCGTGCCGCTTACACTCAGATTACTGCACCATCACAGCATCCCTGTGCAGTCACCCTCCTCACCCACCTAATATACACACACTCCTCATTCACTGTGTACACCATCCCTCCCTCCTGTGATATAGGATTATCCGTCCCATCCTTCGTGCCTCCCTCCCTCCCTCCACTCTCATACCCTCCCCCCATCCACCACTACCCCCAAAGAAGAACTTATAAAAACAAAAGACCGTCTCACTTGAGGATATTCCGGGAGTACACAGCATCATTTGTTGTCGCTCAGCTCCGGCAGGTTTGTGTAAAAGTAAGTCTAGGTCAGTCCAAATAAGTCAATACAAGAGTCAAGGGCAGGTCGCGATGGTAACCTCCCGCCATGTCCACCACGCCCATCACCATTAACCATGCCATAACACCAGCACCGACCCTGTAAGGACGGCAGGATGCCGTGACGCCTCATGCGGCACCACAGAGGTCTGCAAGTTGTGCATCATGCAGAACTACCGGGAGTATATAAACCCCTAGACTCGGTATGATGCAGGAATGCGGCCCCAGCTAGTATTTGGCAAATTATGTATGCATCATTACGGCACAAAGGGCAAGGCGTATTAATTAAAGCACTATGCTGCCCTTAAAGGGTTAACAATCCCATAATACCAGCACTAACACTGGCCGACAACAGCCCATTTACCAGGCCCGGGCACCCAGTGTAGATCAGGGCGACACCAGAAAAATGCCGCTGCAGGATTTGTAGCTGGTTCCCAGGTCCACCACTACAGCGTCATCTACATGCTGACAGCCTAACTACCCACTTCCGGTTTGAACCGGAAGTCCGTCAGACGCGGTACAGGGTGGGATAAGGGCGGCTGTCTGTCACCTCTTGTCGCTAGGTGTCGCCCCAATCAGCGTGTAGTGCCTCGTGGCTGTTATAGGGTGTCCCTGGGGACCTGGTGAGCCCCTTAGTGTATGCAGCATACTGTAGACTACTGTACACTCAGTGCCACATTCAGCTTCTGTGACATAGGGCAGCACTTATATATAGACTATACTGTACACTCAGTGCCACATTAAACAGCTTCTGTGACATAGGTCAGCACTAATATATAGACTATACTGTACACTCAGTGCCACATTCAGCTTCTGTGACATAGGTCAGCACTAATGTTATAGGCTCAGCACTGCTGGCAGACATGGGGTCTGCACACGGGTATCCATAGGCGTTTAGATATCCCATGTTCCCCGTCTAGACCCAAGTACATTTGAGCAGCCCCGGTGCTCTACTTACGATATACAGTAACTTGGGAGAATGTATTAGCCTGCCGGTCCATGACAGAGTATAGTGTGTTGAGTTTAGAGGTTTAGTGCGGCGGGAAGTGATAAAACACGACGGTTATTGCCCCTGAAGTTTGTCAGCAATGAGAGTTACATGGGGTCGGCAGGGGCAGGGGCTGAAAGGTCCACAGATACCGAATGACTGCTGGACGGGGCGATGCACGGATTGTGTCACTGGCAGTATTCTAGTGTGCACTCATCCTTGTGTCATAGGGTATGTACTGTTGTACCCTTAGCGCTGCCTGTACACTACAGTTTATACAACGCCAATACTTGCCTTTAAATATCGCTAGGTGGCATGTGTAATATCAGTCATAGGGGAATGGTAATTTGAGGACATTTTTCCCCTCGTGGAGACATTCTCATGATAATAGCAAACGTTAATGTGCATATGTATATGTGAGACATTGCATCTTATGAATAATTCGATTTTCCCCTCTCACCTTTTTAGTATCATATTGCTATTGATTTTTCTATTATGATGTATAAAACATCATGGTGTTATTCATGAATCCGAATCGAACCTCCCATGATATGACTATTCACGTAGACATTAGAGGTATTAGACTATAGTGTTAACTGTCTGTCCCCAAGTGGGACAGGGGGCGTTTTGTGTCTGAGCGCTGTGACAGGTGTCACCACACAAAGTGTTAAGAGATGTAAATGTGTTAGCAAGTGGTAAAGGGGTCGGATTATCCACAGGGACATCTATCACTGGTGTCCACCTGACATCGGGGTGGCAGGGGGAGACCACCACAGGCAGGGGGAAACCACCACAGGCTACTGACTGCCACACTATTACAATATGGATGTACATGATGGTGTGGTATCCACTGCTGACATTTAAAGTGCATTTAGGATAACACGTGAGGTATGGCTTGTAACACGTGTACTACAGCTAGGGTTACAGGCCTGCCATTCAGAGTGGGGGGATCATCGTCGAGGGACTAGGAGATTGTTATTGGCCAAAAAGGGGTGTTTCGGGCACTGACTCGAGAACAGGGCTCACCCTCGCATCTGACAATTTTTGATGAATCTTTCTAATTCTAGATTTTTTGTAAGCAAATTCTGTGGGACGATTTACATCTGAAACAGACCTTTATGAAATTAGTTATGTCTGACTTCAGGGCCTAGTTTTTTACTGGCGAATTGATGTGGTAGTTCGCAAGTCGTTCCTAGTACTTTAGATAGTTAAAAAAGAGAAAGATCGACCGTTTTTAAACCGGGTGGTTCTCATAAACGAATGTCGGAAACTTTGTCATGATAACGTCGCAATCCCTCCCACAACATGTCACCTCCCCCCCCTCCAGGATCCACGTTTCCCTCATAACCTCCATACCCCATCTACACAAGACACTGCAGTGTGTGCGCATGTCTGCGCATGCGTACAGCGTCTCTGCCCTGCCCCCTGGTGGCAGATTTATTTGGCTGGGGGCAGGGCTGACGTATACTTAATGACGTTGACTTGGTTTCGTTCTAACAAAACACACAACCTCCACACGTGTCTTAAGAAGTGGCGGTGGATACACTAAACTACTCAGTGCTTCAACATGTGGCCGGGCATGTGGCCGATGAAAACTCAACTTAGCACTGACCACTAACATGGGGCATCTGTACATAGCATACAAAAGTTTGAGTTTAAGATTCCTGCGTTCAGTGTTTGGTGCAACAGGTTGGCTACACTTATTAGTCTTACTTGGTAAATATGTAGGAGCAAGATTTCTACATTTATTTCACCCCATAAATCTATCCCAATTACCACCTGTGAGAATATCTATCTAGGCATTAAACCAGTTGCAGCAACTTCCACCATCCCTCTTCAAGAGCGGTGATATCATGAATCAATACCCCCGAGTAGTGCCTCCTCGCTACCCTGCATATCCTATTACCACTGGCATTTCTGAGAACTCCCACTCGTCCCTAACGCCCTGCCCGGCTAGCACCTCTCGTGCAGCATTAATGTGGTGGAGGTGTGCAGGGCAGGTAATGGGGGCTGCCACACTCCAAGGTCGCTGTCTGCCCCCCCCCCCCGACACACACCGTGACACCCAGGGACACAAAGCACAACTCATCGCCTGTAATTGCAACCCTCCAGAAAAGTGTTGTCACAGCAAGGTTTATTCTCACCCATTCTATGCGGACATTTGTCTCATTACAATACGTGATTGGGGAGCTGCATATTTATGTTAGCATCACTAACATGTGTCGTCAGGATGTGGGTCAGCATCATTAGTTATCAGGCAGGATATCTGAGCATTTATTGTAATGCAAGTTCCTGTAAAGTCTCATGCTTATGAATAATTCTCCAAGGGTTGGTCGGCCCATAGTTTGCGCTTAATTACACAGGATGATGTATTCAATAAATTTATTGAACTTGGAACTTGATATAGAAGTGAGCCAACCATCTCTCTGTACTGATAATGCCGTATTTATCCACTACTTGTTAATCTATGCTGATTCATGCAACTAGGTTTGAGTTTGGACTAAAGATATGTGAGGAGAGTGACAGGTGTGCTGGAGATGTGTGTCTGTCAGAGAGTGACAGGTCTGAGTGGACCTCTGTCCCAGATTGAGCTGCGGCCAACTGGGTAGGGCTGTGTGCACCTCGCACCTGTAGCAGCTGGACACCTGATGGCAGCCAAAACCAGCCATCCACAGGGTTTGTTAACTATAGTCTTAGCCCTAGCCTTATTAAACAACCCCTCACACACAATGTATCAGCCTGTATGATGGGCGTGATCATGAAAATCTCAAGAAAGTCACTTTAATCCACTGGTAGTCCCATTTTGCCCCGTTTTTGGCCTAAAATCGACATCACTTTTTGACTGCCTTAGAAATTCCCCAAACCTTTACATAGCATAAAAACTTTTATAGCATAAAGGCTTTTGAGAACACCTGTGATTTTTTCCCACAATTTTTAGCCATTTTTGTTGCATTTGAAATATAACCCAATCAACAGCCAGAACTCCCTTAGAGCAGACCAGAATTATGACGATGCACGGATGCAGGTCTGCCATTTACTTCCACATGACGCACACGGGGCAAGCTGAGAGTGGCAGAGATCTAGGTCATACATACAGAAAGTCCCTAGATAACAGTTCCCAAGTATGTTCCCCAGTCCCCAGCATGATATCGGTAATCCCTGGTTAGCCCAGGTGCATGGCTTTAGTATAGCTAGCAGTTTTATGGTTAATCTCTTGTGTATTCATGAAGAAATGAATGCAGGCCCTGATTTGGACTTCCCACTCTTCATTGTCGTTCTTCCAATTTTACAGCCTTTGACAATGGTGATCACATAATGTTCATTTAATCAGTCAGAATGTATTGTATATAGGTCATAAACATTTGAGAGGGGTGTGTGTCTACTGCTATACAGTTGTTGTCGGTTTGAGCTGACTGAACATGGCTGCTTCATGTTTTCATGCAGGACAGCCAACATGGCGAGTTAGTAGGTGGAGGCCGCCATCTTAGATTTGATTGTCGTCGCTTGTTTCAGCAATCACTGCTACAATGAAACCAGTTGCAGCAACATCTGGGTCTGTCATCGACCCGCTACAGCCATAGAATAGGATGCTCACCACACATCATTAAATGCCATTTAGTGTCATCTGTGTACATTAAAGGATCAATAAACCCTGATCAGAAGCACAAAGTGAACAAGATCATTGATTTCCCGTCCACACCCATTGAGGGTTGTTAATGCTGGTATTTACCCCCACTGAAGGCATTCTGCTGCTGACTTTGGAGAGGGGTGGGCAGTAGTAGAGGCGATCCTTCAAGGGAATTCCTATCTTATCTAGATAAGCTTCTAGGGTGCATCCATACGATATTGAGAGGGACACAAAATGTAAGGATTGCTGATTGGACTGACATTGAATTAGAAAGTTTATGACCCCTCCCCCGATCTGTGTTCTTAGGGTTGAAATGAAGTACATCCTGATCTAATTTCTCCTATCTCGAGCCTGGGGTTGATACACCTCCAAAGAGTCGGGATGATGCATGAATGCAGCCCTAACATTGAAGCAGTATATCCTAGTTATAAAGGGTTAAAGGGAATTGGAGTGAGCTCCTTAATTTTACCCTCCATGCACCTCCCACAAGCTGCAGACACAACACAGCGTACCCTGCGTCTCTACAGCAGACGACATTGATCAGCTGACTCTCCCAGAATCCCCTGCGGCATGTTAGAGTGGCGTCCCTTCCATATCCACCTCCTAAATCCGCTCTTCTATTGGCTCCGGTGACGTAAGTTTCATATTTAGGTTCTGGTACCCCCAAGCTACCATTAAGCACTACCCCTGCTTTTTTTCTGCCATAAAATTTCCCGCCAAATGCTAGTGGCAGGAAGTAAAAAGATAGACCGCTGGACGTTGCCGATATCCAGGGATGCTCTGCCACAAGTTCCTGTTCATGTTCCGCATTTTGAGTTCAAATGGAGCCAGACTGGTCTATTACCTGGACATTTCCTATCCAGAAAAAAGTTATTATGGGTCCTTTGAAATATGAAAAACATAGCTGTCTCCCGCTGCCTCCTGCACTGTCTGAATTGTACGGAAACGCCCTATAGCAGTGGTTGAAGCAAGGGCGTGAACCTACATCTCGAATCACAGTCTTGGTGGTTGGGTGGGTATTAGAATGAGGGTGTGTCACTAGAAGTCCTGTCTCCTGTCTCCCCTTCTGATGAAAATACATTTATTTTAATGCATTGAAAGGTGACATAATTATCATAAGGCATTATAAAAAAAAATCCTGGTATCCAGAATTTGCAAATAATTTTTTTAACTAATGATATTGCCCCATTAAGTAAAGTCCCCCCTCTGCCTTGCACCAACCGTGCTGCGGGACCGATCTCCATAGCCACAGCATTGTGGGGGAGCAAAATCTTGCAGAGAACCATACACAGGTTGCCAGTGTAGTGCCCTTAGTGACGTACCCTCATCCTACTAATAAGTAGGTCACGGGACTGCTATAAATAGCGTCAGTTGCGGCCCATGGGTTGAAGGGAGAACGTGTCCGATGATCAGGGCTCAGAAATTAATCTCCCAGGATGTTCATTAGTGCCATACTTATGTCGCTGAATACTTCAGTCAATCTCATGCCTAATAATTTGGTATGTTTTGTTTTCATTGTCAAATTAATGCTCAAGGTGCTACTTCTGTAATGCCCCCCCCCCCCCAAGAAAATGGCACCTAATGAAGATACACTCTAATTAAGAACATAGCCGGCTTATGGTACCCGCTGTTGAAGCTCTTCTTGCTCACGGATAACGTTTGATCACCCCTCTTCCCCCAAATAGTAAGTGTGTATACTGTTAGAGTGTTTGTAGCACATTAAAGTGAAATTTGAAAAAAGAATATCGGAGAACCTTTGATAGACAATCAAAGTTAAAATGCACGGTGTGTATTGTTGTGCTTTAGTACAGGGATGACCTGTTATGGCAGAGAATACTGAGCCGAGCCACTAGCAGCAGGCGGGCTTGTAGAGTGTGGCTTATGACTTTGAGAGTGCAGTCTGAAAGGGTGCATTGAGTGTGGTGCTACCTTACATTATACCCGCCCTCCTACTGATGTACAGCTTTAGTGGGTCTAAATGACACACTCCTCACTGAGTTATGGGCATTTGGCGCGAAAATGGTTGCAGTAGCAGACGATTTTTTGCATATTTGGCAGGAGTCGGTGCGCATGTCTGCGTCAAGGCCACTGACGAAGGACAAACACCCGGCCACTATTCTTTGACAATAAACAGTGTCCTTTGAAAACAAATTGTAATATATATTATGGAGGGAAGTATGCGTGTGAAATATGATTTTCTATTTTAATATTCCTCTCATTTAGAAAAGTTATATTTTTAAACTCGACCTTACCTGCAAAGCATGGCAAGCTTGATTTAGCATATATAGTATTGGGTATTTCTCTTATTTTTCATCTTTTTTTAAGCAAATTCTTGGCCACCTTCTAAAACATTTCTGCCTTATTTTAGGGTCTCCCCTTTTCATGGAAATATCCAACAATTACTTGATATTCATAGTTACTGTAGTAATCTGTGAGTCAATGGGGAATAATTTATGGAATAATTTCCTTCGAGTTTTTAAAATCAAATAACCTTTCCCTTTTGCAAAGATATCCCTATTGTTTTGCAAGTACCTATTGTCTTTTAAATACTGGTTCCCACAGACCTGGTTATTCCCTATCCGTCCAATCAAGAGCTTCCCCAGCGCCAATCAGAGGTTGATCAATCATGGCGTGAGATGTCTATGTATTAGACGATAGGTCATCAGGCTAGATCTCTAGGTTAGATCCCTAGATTTCGGTCAGAATATCTCGTGAGATGTAGGCTGGCTCTAGAATCCCACGTACCACGTACCGCCAGCAAGAAGCTGCACTCCCGAGATCCGCTTGTACCAGCTGACGTGGTGCTCGCTGCAACCAGTTGTATCCCGTTTTATCGTTATAGCCTAAGCGATGAAACGGGAGTAAACCTGTTCCCGTGACCACTGTGTTTACGCTGACACAGGCACTCTCTGGAGGTTGCTCTGCTTTTCGGACGTCGCCTGCTCCTGTCAGCCTATGGTGTGTGGGTGTCTGACACCCAGCTAAATCTCCCGAGCTAGTAAGATGGCCACGCATGTGAAGCAGAACCCGGGCGTCAGAAATACCGCTATGCTGCATACGTTGCATGCTCCTACCGTAGCTGCAAGTCAACACTTTGGAGGCAATCTAGGGTTCTGAAAGCTGTTAACACTTCAGGCAAGGCATGATGCCTCAAGCTTCATGTTCATTGCACGTCGTGATGCCCCAACGTGATGCGCCAGTAACTCACCATCGCTGCATTTGTGCATAACGCTGTATCAGCACGGTAGGGTCGGCGTGAAGCATGCAGCCCTGGTGAGTAGACTCACCATGGCTACATCAATGCAGCATATAGCATTATAGCACTGTGCTACCCTTAACGGGTTATTAGATGATATCCCAGCTGCATGTGAACATCAGAAGTCCCCCAGGCACCATGTAACGTGTTTTGTTAGACATGCACCTTCTCACGCCATATTGCCTCTCAGGACTAATGGCGTTGTTTAAGGATACCCAGGGTGTGAAAACGATACAGGATATTAGTGGAGGATTGTCATGTGATACTTCAATCCAGGCTACACTAATGATATGGGTTTTATAATAGGGGTTTACATGTCAATGCCGCATGCCATGACTGGACTTCGTGTCTAAATGAATCATGTCACCCAAGAAATTGTTATCCAGTACTTTGGAAAATGTTCAGTTATGTTAGGACTATTTTAGAATCAACCTGGGACCTGGAACATACATTTTTGGCCTCGCAATGACAAACCACTGATAATAGAAATAATACCTAATCACCGGCCCGCAATGACCTCCAGTTATCAGTATGGCTGATTGGTCGGACATATTGGCTTCTCTGAGAATTAATATAACTTTCAATGATAAAACTATTTAATAATGGACTGGAGTGTGGAGTTAGAACCCATTTAAACTATCTCTTTTCTGATACTAGCCTCCTAAGAGAACTGTCTATAAACCAGGTTTTAATAGAATGTGTGGGGTCTGACATATAAAGCAATAGTTCAGTACTTTCCAAGGGTAAAGGTGTCAGAAAACTACCTAGTAATGCTATGGGCAATGTGTTTTATACTCTCACATGCAGTTTTATCTGTAAAACACACAATAAACATGGCCTCAAAACCGGTATTAAACAGTCATTAACCCTTTACGGGCTGCATAGTGCTTTATTGGGCTATGCCATTTATTTTATAATGCATAAATGCAGTTCTAGTGGATCTACCTGGACTTACCAGGACTGCATCCCTGCATCATGTTTGCCCTTCGTGAGTGTATCAACCCTGTAAGGGACGGCATGATGCTCGACTGCAGCCCCGACGAGTTACTTACCAGGCCTGCATTCACGCATCATGCCGACCAAGGACATATCGCATTAAAGCCGTATGTGGCTCTAAAAGGGCTAATCATTGAATAAACACAGTATTAAGATACGGCGCGCTGGTGATAAAGAAGAGTTAGGTGGGTATTAACTTGCCGTTTGACATGTTAATGATGTTTGAAAGGTAGTAAAGATGAAATAACAATGCGGCTATTAATGTTTGTTTTTGCAAGCCATCATTCCCCGCCCTGCCCCAAGCAGTCATCGGCCAACAAATCACATCTCTTCATTTTGTGGATGACAATCAACCGCTGCCAATCTTACCGATCATTTTGGGGGTTTAAGTGTTTGTAAACATTTAACAACATTACCATGTCAGTGTTTGCATTGCCATCTGCAAATATAAAAATATGATGTTAAGCATTTACCAAATATTAGTAATGTAGGCCTATATCTTTCCACCGAAGGGGCTTTGAACATTTCTATTTTAAGTTGTATATGGCTAATGTACTTTTGTCTTTTTCCTTTCAGGTATGTACTGTCATTCAAATACAACCGTGAATTACGATTATGGTAAGTTACGACCAAATCATTGATGATATAGATTTGTTGTAATTCACTATATTCGGCCAGGTTTTGATGGAGCTGCTTTCTTGTATAAGCGCTCGGGGTATAGAGGTCTCTTTCTTAAGCACTAAAATTTGACCTTGATTTAGCGCCTGTCATGTATTACCTTTGTTCCCAAATCCTTCCGAAGGAAGACTCTTGTGACAGCCAGTATGACCTTCAACTTAGGATTTTGCTGGGTTTGGGCAATCCCTGCTGTTAGCTTGGAACCAGTGGACAGAAACCAGAATGTATGATGGTAGTTTTACCTGTATTTCCCATCATACTTTCTGGTTCCATTTCTGGTTCCTGTTCGCTGGCTCCAAGCTAACAATAGGGATTGCCCAAACCCAGCAAGATCCTAAGTTCAAGGTCATACTGGCTGTGCCCAGAGCCTTCCTTCGGAAGGATTTGGGAACGAGAGTAGTCATGTATAAGCGCCAGGGATAAGAGCCCGTTCAGTGTCCAAGTGCTTTATCGCAACAATACAATGGTACAAACAATTAATTAATACAAATTAATGGTGTACAAGCTCAGCAGGTCAGAGAGCAACCTAGTTGCCCCTACAGTTACAACTGAAAACTGCTCGTCCAATAAAAGACATATAATAAGAAAAGCCCGGCCTATCGCGGGATGAAATTCTGGGACAGGTGTCATCACACAAGACATCACCAGGAGAGCAAAGCAAAGTTCACCTCTTCTCTAACGAGAGATGAGCTGGCACTCATGCATCCAGACTAAGAGAGATTCTGATAAATCCACATACACACCCACACAAAATGAACTGATCTATTCATGGTCGATAATCAATATATTTACCATCTACATTTCCTTTTCATCAGTTTTTTTTCATCTACCTTGATGTAATTTGGCGATACGGAGAGAACTCATTTAGTATCGAGATGTATTTTGCCAAAATAAAACAATTAAACTCAAACTCAACTCATATAATAATTATGCTTTGGATAACACGACCTCTAGAACAGTGGACCAACAAATCTAAAGGTTATGTAAAGAATACAATTTACCATAAAAGATAAATGTACAACAGGCTTAACCAAAAAAAAATTGTGATTACCAGGAAATTAATGTCAAGATGTCATTGCCTGTATTGACCTCTGGCTTGTGTTCGCACAAAGATTAGTGTCTGATTTATTGAGTTATATCTGTCTTAATACTTGGTTTAGTGCAGTGAAATTAATCTGTGACTTCAATGAAATTCTATCTTGGAACATAATCTCCTTTTTAAACATCTAAAGTCTATGAAGGAATATGCTAGGGAAAGTAGTATTGATGTATGATGACTATATAAATTAAACATACAGTGTATACGTGTTCAGTGGGCTTTTTAATTTTTTTTATCTCTCTCATGTCTAACAATTTCCGGACACATCGATATATACCACTCTCTACGTATACATTTTAAGCAACGTAATACGTGTCCACTTTTGACAGCAGTCATGAATGTCTATTGGACTTCAAGTGCTGAGTTATCTCATCTTCAGACATTGACGCCTCTATAAACTTTGAAGCACTAAAGGACAATCGTAGGAGAAATGTAAAGCTATACGAACGAAATTAGTTTAAGTTCATACATTCATCTGTACATCTATGTACTAAAATGGTTGTACATATTGTCAATATTTACGATCCTCGCATATTTTTGCTTCAGTACAAATGAAATGCAATACTTTATGATAAATTGTTTAGAGCCCACTGAAACGAAAGGAATTTACAATCACATTCCCTATGCCATTAGCACGAGTAATGTCCAATCATATAGATAGGTAGTTGCACACAGGCAGGTATTTCTAATTTCTATAATTATTATTATAACTTTATGTATCCATCGTTCAACAAGTCAATGTGGGTTGGTCTTTGATGGGTGGGCCGTTGTTGTAATACACCAGCAGCTCCGCTGCCGGCGATAGTGGCGCGGGAAATTCGTGCAGACAGCGTTCGTCTGACCTAGTACACTGCACGGTGGGAATGCCTTAGCCTATCGCAAATAGAGTCGGTAGTGTCGTAAAACATCATTCTCCTAGCATATGTTAGATCTGTTGTTGCCTACAGTTGAACGCAGAGAGTATGGTGGAGAGTGAGCAGACGAAATGCATTCTTTGGTAGGCTTTCCCTGTTGTTGTTTAACAACCTCAACCATTGTCCACACACCCACACTACCTCTACCACTGTCCACACACCCCCGACACCTCTACCACTGTCCTCACCCCCACCACCTCTACCACTGTCCTCACACCCACCACCTCTACCACTGTCCTCACCCCCACCACCTCTACCACTGTCCTCACCCCCACCACCTCTACCGCTGTCCACACACCCCCACCACCTCTACCACTGTCCACACACCCACCACCTCTACCACTGTCCTCACACCCCACCACCTCTACCACTGTCCTCACACCCACCACCTCTACCACTGTCCTCACACCCACCACCTCTACCACTGTCCTCACACCCCCACCACCTCTACCACTGTCCTCACACCCACCACCTCTACCACTGTCCACACACCCACACCACCTCTACCACTGTCCTCACACCCACCACCTCTACCACTGTCCACACACCCCCACCACCTCTACCACTGTCCACACACCCACCACCTCTACCACTGTCCTCACACCCCACCACCTCTACCACTGTCCTCACACCCACCACCTCTACCACTGTCCTCACACCCACCACCTCTACCACTGTCCACACACCCACCACCTCTACCACTGTCCTCACACCCCACCACCTCTACCACTGTCCACACCCCCACCACCTCTACCACTGTCCTCACACCCACCACCTCTACCACTGTCCTCACACCCACCACCTCTGCCACTGTCCTCACACCCACCACCTCTACCACTGTCCTAACAGCTACTACCAAGACCATAGCATACAACCAGCATCCCTCTGAGGGAAGAGATCAGAGAGAATATTGGGAAGTTTACTCTTTTAGTTTCACATTAAAATGTCATGAGTGTCACAATGAATGGGGAGATATTGGATAAGGTCATCACATCCCACGATGAATAGTTAACTTTTATTACAGATAATTTTAATTGTGCTTCAGGGAATGGTCTGTGAATCCATATAAATCCTTTTTGTGAACCGGAGGTTTAGATTTGCTGAAGTCATTGCTCAAATAGTTATATAATCAATTAACTGATTTGGGAGCAATCGCTGAAAGAACGCCAAGGGAATTACTTATAACACTGTACTTTAGCCTCTACAAGGCTAAAGTACAGGCCTCGTTCAACATCAAAACGAATTTGCCATTGCCGTGTAGCATAACTTAGGGGAAAGGGAGAAAAGATGAGACCAAGCAGTCAAAAAAAGGTTTGCAGGTTCATATTACAAGTTAATGGAGAAATGTATGAAGGTTGGTTGCTGTAGGTCTTAGAAAATCAAATTAGTTTTACACTACACACTCCTGCATGTCACTTGTTTACAGTCTAGCTCGCAGGGTAAAGCGTAGAGGACATTACCCTAAAGGTGTACCCTATGAAGCTGCAGCTGCAGACGACGTACCCTGTGTGAGATGACATCGAGAGTCTAGGTCTAGTCTACTTATTCATGGTGAACTACTTGACGTAGGTGGGCGATAAAAGGATGATTTACACCGAGCTGCAGCACTTACCCGTAGCTGTGTAACCAGCCCGCCACTAAGGTGGACTTATTGTGCTGCTTGTGTACCGTTATGAGGAACATTAAGGCTACAGCGCATGCGCAGCGACATGCGTCATGACACAGGCATGGATAACTCTATTGGACATGTTTAACGCTTTAAGTACCACACAGTAGCTTAATGCATTTTTCGTCATGATGAAAGAATGCATCGCTGGCGAGTTTCTCACCAGGGCTACACTATTGAATCATGCCGACCCTTTGTGAGTGTATCAGGACCATGGGGTCCGCTGATACTTGCATGCGCCATGAAGACAAAGGGCATAATGCATCATTCAATCATTATATGGGAGAAGAGATAGGGCTTCCTGGGTTGTATTCAACACCACAGTACTGACATAGCAGTATCGAGTATTCAGGACTATACTTGCCACTAGCAGGCGATGCCAACACAGGCTCCGGGTTTCCCAAACCAACGGAGATAGACTAGTGTTCTTAGATAAGCAAGTGACAATAGAAAGTTTTGGGAGGGGCTTGATGAAATTCGGTTGTATTTCCCAGAAAAGGAAACCTATTAAAGGTTGAGATACTGTATTGATTGCTTTGTGTGGGCTGATGCCGATTTATTGAATTATAAAAGAACATATTCCGTGTAATATTGAACCATGAGAAAAGGAGGTCGGAATCTATATCACTGCATGCATAATGAAATCGTTTTTGGTTGATGTGAGCATGGAGGGGGTGAACGTTATTAATATGTCAAAAATCAACCACTTTTCTTTCTACACATCCAATTTCAGTATGATAAAACGGTACTCAGAAATCATCAAATATATTAAGGTGATCGCATATGTGTACGCCATGTCAAATTATTTCATTTTACATTAATTGAATTTCAAAATAATTTCTTTACATTCAATTACTTGTGGAAAGCCTCATTTGTATTGTACCTTTGGACTAAGTAAATTAAGTTGAAGATAGGGGGGCTATGTTTTGCAATTGGCGGTAGGTGTACTCATTAACTTGTCTATAATGTAGTCAAATTGAGGAATATTTGACATGGGTAAAAATCTACAGGGGAAAAATCGACACGTGCGACACGCGGGTTTAAAAAAGTGACGGACACAGACATTTTTATAAGGGCCTAGTGTGTTCTATACATAAAAATCGACACATGGCCCCCTTGCTAAAAATCGACACAGCGACACGGGCAAGAATGTGGGTACCCATGTAGAGAGGCACATCCTACACAGAGAAGAATGTGAGCCTGAGTATGAGAGTCACATTTCCTCTGTCAGCCAGTGTAACATCCCCTCCATCCTATCTAAACATTGAAGGAATTTTAATACTTTAGACTATTCTGTGTCGTTCAATGTAAACTATGCTGGTAAGCTATATTTCCATTCAGAAATCTTCACTAAGAGCCACTCCCGAGGCACTCTGAAGCGAATTTAGCATAGATTGGCTCCCTTTCAAAGAGAGTCTGACAAGGTTGGACTCCCTTCCTAGTGTAAGGTACATCTAGAATTTGGAATCATAGTACAGAATCGCCTGGCTGTCTTTGTAGTAAGGGAGTCAAGCAATGCTGGATCCTCCAAGTCAGTCAATTTGTTAACATGCTGGACTAGAAATACAGTCAGGCTAGCTCCCTTCTTTACCGTTGTGTTGTCTCAGTGTGTCTGTACCTGTGAGTTGGGGGCTTGTTTAGGGAAGGTCCCTGACGGATGACGGGTTTATAGTGATTAGCTGCTAGCTGTATATCACCATGCTAGCTACACATCACCATATAGCTGCGGACCTGCCACCCCGCCTATTGTTTACCGCACAGATTATGTTGACGCTCACTGATTGGCTGCAGTGCCTGTGTCGCTGATGCTGATTGGTTGCCACAGTTGCATCAGGGATCCTGATTGGCTGACAGCGGAGGCACGGGAAGTCAGGGATGTAATTTCATGACTGTCTCCTAGAATTAGCGGGAGGATGCTGACATTGTTTGGGTGAGGGAAACAGTGTGGTAAGGATGTCATGTCATAAGCTGGTCTAACTGTGGGTGTTTACTGCACCTCGCCCACAGTCTGCTGCGGACAGCATGGACGCACAGACAGGCCAAATATGGCCAATTGATGAGGCCTCCTCCTGATGGCAAAGTCACCTTAGTCACACAGGTGAGCAGCTACGCAGAAAGGATGCTCTGCACAGGGGCACATCGATGATCCTTTTAGCCTGGCTGCTCAAACTGTCCTTACAAGATACCACCTTTGTTTCCTGTCCGAGCAGCCAAGCAATAAGGAGTATCCTTGCACCCACCACACGAAGCATCCATTCTGCGAGGCTGCTCACAAGTAGGGGTTTTCTACCGAGTAGCATTAAACCAAGTTATCCAAGTCAGATGAAGCAACACTAGTGAACGCCAGATTTCCAAACCTGTGGGCTGCCATTGCCAAATTTGATGCAAAGCAGTGGACTGCACAGTATTTTAACATGCTATGACCTTTGTTGTGAATGCAGCCCTCGGGAGTCTACTCGCCAGGTCTACATGCCTTCATGCATGATATCGACCCTTCGCAAATACATCAGCCCTGTAGGGTTGGCGTGAATGCAGTGCTAGCGGGTTACTCACGAGGACTGCATTCATGCATCATGACCACAAAGAGTATAAAGGATTACAGAACAATGCTAACCTTAAATGGTTAACAAGCATAGTTGGGGTTCCCCTGGAGGTGGTCAGCAGTGGGTCATATGCAGCATTAGCTCAGTGACTGATGATATCCCTCCCCCATTGCTTCCACCTGGCTGCCCTTTATGTCCTGCAGCACGCCTCCCCCGGGGTAGGCGGCATTACCCTGAACACCCCCAGCACTCAGCCCGCACCAAACTGTCCTCAACGAGGCAGCTCATTCTCACTTTTTTAAATTATATTTTTGCATTTACATATTGAATTCTACTAAACAAATGCATCATGTAAACTAATCTTAAAGCACAGGGAACAGTGGCGGATCCAGGATTGTCTAGAGGGGGGGGCCCAAACCTGGCCAACCCGGAGTCACTTTGTGCTTCCCGCGAGTGAAGTGCATTAGCTATACTAGGGGGGTTTGGGGGCATGCCACCCAAGAACAGTTTGTAGATATAAACTTGAAATGGTGCATTTTCATGCATTTAGGACATCCAGATCAGAGGCCCTCAGTCAGGCCCTATGAATAATACTCCAAAATGTCTTTATCTCTTTCGCTCTTTTCTTCTCCTTTATTTTCTCTTCTTCCTCTTTTTTTTTTGGGGGGGGGGGGCGAAGGCCCGTTGGGCCACCCCCTGGATCCGCCAATGGGGAATACATGTAACTGTTGTCTGTTTTGTATTTTGTCACACAATACGGATTACGGGGCTGATTGTTACCTTTGGTTCATATAATTATGATAATATAATCCGGCGATTCTGAGGGATTCCAAAAGTGGTACAGGCATGTGAAAGAAATACAAGCAAGAGGAAAGGAGCCTGTGACACTTCACTATATTGCTATAGGCCCTATGTATTGGTGTTGTACAGAGGTGGGGAGGTGTCAGAGGGGTATTTCCCTTCCTGTGCTAATAATAGACAAACTGCTTGGAACTTGTAATTTGCAAGTCAGTTCAGATTTAAATCACTGTAGACGCTTATAAGATAAATTACGTTATACCCGAAATAGAATTGCCAATACAGTAATAGATTTCCCAACACTTGGGTTGAGGTTTTATATTCCCAAGTAATTTGTTTATTGCTGTCCTTAAAGGCACATAACAGGTCTGAGAGGGCGTGGGTGGGCCATGCATGTAAGCTATTCCTATGATCCGGGAAATAAACATGGGCTTAAAAATACTAAAATCAATGGTCCCAGAGGGCAGTGCAGAAAGGTGAGTGACGTCACCAGAGATTCTGGTGCTATTCCCTACCACTAGGGACTGTGTTAGTGTTTTATGTGTCCGCTAGGTAGTATGCAGATTACATCCGGGCCTTATGGGTGTCTAGAGACAAGCACCCGGATGTTTAAATCCAGAGGAGGTGCTGTATGGCTATTTAATTGGTGTTTTTGATTTTTGAACCATCGGTTCTAATAGATTAGGATATTTGTACCGTGTAACCAACCTTTCCCTGGCGTTGTATTGGAGAGAGGTAGTGAAAGAATCTAAGCACAATTTTGGTTCTCTGGATATGTAAACCTATACATATATATGTATAAGTTTAATTTTGTAATGATAAGTCTCCAGACAGGGGAAGATCTGTGTTGTGTGATGCATTGTCGTTGTGGATAGCTATGTCGCTTGCCGCAGTTAAGAACTGGGTTATGTTGCTTGTTACACAACCCATGTGTCTCTTATCAACCAGATTAAAAAGTAGTCTGGATTTGATGACATGTGAGGCATCCCTTCCCCCATAAACACAGATATGTTACAGATATGTCAATAATACCTTGGTAACACAATATTGTAGACTAATACCACATTTCAATATAGGCCTAGGGCATACCCCGGGGCATACCTATAATTGCCAATCTCAAGTTTTATCCTTTGATTTCCAGGTTTAAATTCATTTTTGTTTATGTGATCCCTAGTCATGAAATACTGGAGGTCATTCTTCAGGGTGAGGGAATTAGCTCAAACCCGCTAAACGACCTCCAGGGTGCACAGCGGGCGGCCTGCGCCACAGGGAGACTGGGCAGCTGTCCAACTCCACTACATGTAGTTCTAGGAAAGGGACAGGAAAGGGGTCTTCACAGAATCGATAATGGCTAATGTGAGGCAATGAACTGTCATCTTTCTGCATACTCAAGGTAGGATGCACTAAAGAACAAACGCATTTGACCAACATGATTCAATTTTTAAATCTAGACCATTGTTGAATCTGTATTGTCAAATCAATTTGAATAATTCGGACTAACATATCAATAAGAGCCGACATATTTCTGGTCCATGGCTACAGATCTACATTGCGTAAGGATGATAGGGATAAGGCAAACTGTCTCTACCCCGGTCACATTGTTCAGTGTTTAAGGTGGCAACTCCAGCCTATGTGGTCCTGGCTGAAATGCCCCAACCCAACCAGCAACCCAGCCTACCCCCTCAGAAGGCACGGGGGTGATGGAGTCCACCGGCCGAGGGTCGCAGCTGAAAGAAATCAATTTCTACATTTGAATCGGGCGGCAGATTTGATCTTCACAGTTGATTAGCTGGCACACTGAGGGACAGGCCGGGTTAAAGGGATTGGGGGAGGAGGGCAGAGGAGGGGGAGAGGAGAACCACATTGCTCTGGTACTGTGTACAGTGATGGGTGTTTGAGGTCGGCCAGGGCCTGTTGATTGTCTGAAAGAAGTAAAAGAAGTCTGTGTGGGAAGGGCGGTGTGTGGGTGGGGGAGGGGGGGTCAGCTAGGGCACAAGGGGGAGAAACGGGGGGCTTAAACTAAAAAAGTGTGTTTCAGGTTAATACTTAATACTAAGAATAGTCGTAATGTTGTATAGGTTGCCACAGCAATTCGCTAATCGGTGCATCAATCTGAGTATACATTTTATTGTACTATTAGCTGAGAAAGTACAGAAGATGTAACAGAAGAGACACCTTTCAGAATATCTAAAAACATGAGGAGATGAAACAGCAGACCTGACAGTATTAAGTAACACCCTCCCGTGTAACGTTAAACATGCCCCGGGCTGGGGAAGGGGTGGGTGGAGACTGGGGGAAGTAGGCGCCAAACAGAGGCAGCACTTATGTCACAAATGTGACGACTAGTTGCCTCCGTTTTACTCAGCTACATAACTGCTGGGACTGCCGCCCCTCATCATGAACACTGCACATGTGCTGCAATGCTGAGGTGGAAACCCGCCCCTTTGACAAAGCTTCCAAACATGACAAGACAGATCTTAGAGCCCCACCATCTACTTTTTAACCCATCCACGTGTGCCTGTGGCGGCGGGTGTCATGGGAGTTGGGTCTGTTTCAGTCCCTGTGGTTTCGTGCGGTGCATTCTGGGTGCCTGGGAACGTGTGTAATGAATTGTGACTTAATTCGGGAACCTGTGTAATGAAATGTGACCTAATTTGTTTATTCTTCTGACTCACAAGCACTTTCTGCTTTTTATTGCGCTCATTATAAAGGGAGGTTTGTGTGTGTGTGTGTGGGGGGGGGGGGGGGGGTCACCCAGCATGAGCAAGGAGGAAGGACGAGTACGCTGCCATGCTGCAATCTGTATCTTAACTCCCTTATCTTAACGCAACAGGACGGGGATTCCAATATAACGGTTAGAGTCGGTTAACACGTTATATACGCTCAATATACAGGGCCACTTGTCGTCATGATGCACCAACGTAGTGCCCAGGGAAATCCCACCGGTGCCACATTGCAGAATCATGCTGGAATCATTTGGGAGTGTATCAACCACGTCTAGGGTTGACATGATGCAATGTGGCAAAAGGGCACAATGCATTACGGTCTGTAAGCATTTACCATGTCTGTATAACCCAACAGGAAGAGACCAATAGCATGTGCACCTACATGTGGTAGTAGTAGTAGTAGTAGTAGTAGTAGTAGTAGTAGTATATGGAAGGTGGGGGTTTACCCGGGCCTCTTGTGGCACCTAACTACTGTCTCTGTCACAGTTATAATTCCCACGCTGAATTCTTGAAGTCTGGTTTAACGAACTACCCAGTGTAGCTCCAACCATTTATAAGACAAAGATGTGTACCATATAAACGTAAGGCTTATTCTGTCATCAGTTGACGTATCCTATTTCCTCGGCTGTTCATATATCCAGGTACCTTAGTTTGAACCTCTCTACTTAAATACACATCTGCCTTCTTCCAGGACAGTCTTAGAGGATCTGAACTTGTCATTCGGAAATTGCTACAGATCGCGTCCTCGTGTTTTCTTCACCGTTTTTTAGACACGGATCACTTTTCAATCATGAAAGGCATCCTGCTCAACGTGGCTGATGGCTTGGGTTACAGGTGTAGAAGAGGACTGAGGGTGGCACAGGCAGGCCGAGTACATGTTGTACTGCCGCCTTCTATAGCTAGGTGGTACGGACAAAGGTATGACTGGAAATTATATATGGGGAGGAAGTTGGGTTAGAGGTACAACCAAACTAAAAGATGACTAAGCTGCCCTCGATCCCTCAGTATCACTTCCTGCCGCCCCCCTCCCAATATGTGGTACGTCTAAGGCCACAGGCGTATTGTATAACTGAATCATATGATAGAATCTTAGATGTGGTTTATTCAATGTTAGAATCTGAGATGTACGCTGTAAAAAGTAAGTGTAGGTACACAGTAAAATCGACTGTAACTTTACAAAATATACTGTAGCCTTACAGCAGATTCTACTTTACAACTACAACAAACCGTACACCTACAGTAGTTTTTCTTTATAATTACAAAAAAGGCAACCAACTATTTACAGTGTAGTTAATTCAATGAGCAGTGTATGAGGCCGATACGTTGATTACCCCAGGTGTCACATCTCTGTATGTGTACGGCCATCACTGTAGGGCTGCACCGTGCTGCACCCTGGTGGTGTCACACATTACGTCCAGGTGCTGATGGACCCCTCCCCTCCTACCATCCATAAGTCATACACCTACCCCCGGGGCTGGAGCATGTTTGCTTTGCTGAAAACCCCCTGTTTTATTGTGGGTCGTAAAACTGGGGTTTGGTGCCTGGGAGGTAATCTCTTGTACACCTATCAGTATGTGGAAATGGTGAGAGTGAGCGATAATAGGGGAGATGAGGCAGTAATAAGGGGTCTATCAGGCTTCATCTATCATAACGCGGCGCAGACCTGCCGATACACACCCTGGGCGATGTGATTAGCCTCCCTGCCGTGGTTCTGCCGGCGAATAATGAATTAGTTATATACTGTTTTACATTAGACTCAATGTTTACACTGTCAACTAGCCACTGCATCGTCTTCATGTACCTTTTAGCTAAAGTGACTCACGTATTCGCCGTCATAAGCGCCGAGATCTCAGTTGTATTGAAATAAATGTTTGAACTATATCCTTATCTTGAATAAGTCTCATATATAAACGATGGACACATGTAAATCTAAATCATTGATAGATAAATGGAATGATAAGATAACGTCGTCAGCGCTCTCATACGATACAATTAGGAAGAAATGATGACTATTTCAGATCTCATACTATACAATTGGGAAGAAAGTATGACTATTTCAGAACTTTGGTTGAATAGGGAATGGCAACTCTCGGCATGCAGAATATTATTGCCACGCGGCATAATTATTCCAAGTGCCAGTGCTAAGCCTTTGGATGTCCATTCCCGGGGTATTCTATGGGGCCACCCGTCCGTACAATGGTCCGTCCACAATAACAGACGAGTTGGTACCTTATACATTATACAGTGGGGACGGTAAAACCACTCTACTCAGCCTAACCAGATGAGTGTTGGGTTGATGTATGCTGCAGACATTAGCCACAGTCACACACCCTGCCACAACCCTCTCAGCACCACATGCTGCGCCATGTGTCGTCATGATGCCCCAACCATTAACTCACTCCCTGTGTGTGTGTGTGGTGGGGGGGGGGGGCATCATGCTGACCCTAAGGTAGTGTGTCAACACTGTAGGGTCAGCAAGATGCACGAATGCAGCAATCCCGAGTTTCTCCCCAGTGCTGCCCTTAAGCGCCATGCTGACGTTTATTAAGGGACTGACTACCTACAGTGCATGGAAGAGGAGGTCTGCCAGGTCCATTTTGTATTATTACAAATGGCCACTTAGTGGAATAGGTACAGTTCTGTGCGGCACAAGGATGGCAATAGGAGTCTCAGGTCCCAGGGGAAATGAAGAGGTGCTTGGTGAGAGCTCTGGCTACTCCTTATTGTCCGTCATGTTTACAATTAATAAAAAGATTTCTCAACATTATCTCCAACCCCCACACCCAAATGGTAATTCAATAGAGAAGGTTGGGGAGGCAGATATCTCAGGGGCCAGCACTTATTTCCTATAAAACACAGGGATGGATATAAGCATGTGCTTGGTACGTATACGCTGATGCTCAGAGCATTAGTTGGGCCGCCCGTCCCCCCTCCCCCATTCCCAACAAAAATGTGCTTCCTGCGCCCCTGTATGTTGTCCTTCTCTTGCCCCTATTACCGCAGGTGACCTTTTCACGTGCTGCCCTTTGACGTCTCTGACCTTTCACATCATGCCACCTGATCCGTGCACATGCTCCAGTCTTGTCTGTTGACACTTCCGCCTGTGTACTTCCGGTTCCGTTTTCAGACTTCCGTAGACATGAGTGTGCAAACTTTAAAACTTGTCCACTGGTCAGCTACAGTCTTAGTAAAGAAGACTATTATTCCGTCAGGGTCCTCTTATGTCCTTTGTATGTGTGGTCCTGTCAAAGCATTAGTATTAAAGCTGTCTACCTGAATCAACTACACAAAGTATCGTGTTAGTCCCTAATTCATGTCTGTGAAAAACACATTGCTCCATATGCTATCATACCTGTGCACGAGTAACAGGATGTATTTGTTGTTGTGTGCCATGCTGGTATTGAGAAAAGGAGGATTCAGGCGCAAGCAAAATGTCTAGGCAAACCAATAACAAAAAAAGTAGTCGAAATCTGGGGCAAGAAACGGGAAGAAAAAATAATATCTGGAAGTAGGACAAGAGCCCGATCCGGCTTGTCACCTTGTATTACGATGTTCCAGAGACACATATGATTGCCATAAATAAAGTATCAGTAGGGGACACACTTGTGCATCTTCCTTCATTATCGCCCATGTCCCTATTGGCTTCTATGAGTCCACCTGGGGGCACCACGGTACTGTAGGCTGATTAGGGCTTCTTGGTAAAAGGCCCATTCAGATCCACTCTACAACCGTGCTAAGTCTCTGGCCCAACAAGTGCATTAATGCACTATGCCCTTTGTAGTTCCAGTGGACGAATGAAGCACTGGCGAGTTACTCTCCAGCACTGAGTTGGTGCTGTGTCCGGCACCAATACAGTGCTGGCGAGTAACTCGCCGGGAATGCATCATGAAGACAACATGCTGCTTTAATGCAACATGCCGTCCTAAAACGGCAATGTTGGAGCAGAGTGTGTGAAGTGGTCTGCTTGGAGAGTGCGGCAAGTGTTGACAGAATCCTTAAATATGCATCTCATCTGTGTACTGCATCGTCACTAGTCACTCGGTGCAGCGCGCCATATTGCCCCCCCCCCCCCGAGAGGGTGTGATGAGGGGTTAATCTGTGGGACCAGCCATAGACACTGGTCGCTGCATTCTAGTTCCCTTGTCGGCCGTTGCTACTACTACCATGGCGCTGCAGTGACCTGCTTCACCCGTATACAAACCTCATCATGCTACATACGGGTACTCGCCCCTTGTCAACATGTGTTTCCGGTAGTGTGCTTTATGCAGTGGTGACCATAAAATAATAATTTGTCGTGGGCTGGTCCAATCCTTCTGTTTCCGTCCAGATGTAGGCCTAGATAATTCTAACATGTAATCCTTGTGTTCGGTCCAATCATATATCCGTCTAATATTGGCTCATTATAGATCATAAGGGTATTCTAAAACAATTGTTACAAGTATAAACCAGGGTGTTGATCAACTGGGTCTTCACTATCAAGATCAAATTAACATAAATAAAATGAGGAATCTAGTATAAATGTGTGATGATAGACGTACATGCATTTAAGTGTCAATAACCACTAATGTACGGATGTGCTGCATTAAAAGCGTACTTTCCATATACTACTCCAGCGTCATGCCGCATTAAAAGCATACTTTCCATATACTACTCCAGCATCATGCCACATTAAAAGCGTACCTTCCATATACTACTCCAGCATCATGCCGCCTGATGAGCCTCAAGGCTTCATTCAGGCATCAGCTTCACCAACATGTGTCACAACTCTGTGGGTCGGCATGATGCATGCATGCAGCATGTAGCGATTTATTACAGGGGCTGCATTCATGCACCATGAGGCATGACGATAAAGATGCATCGTGCCATAAAGCAATGTACTGGCCGTAAAGGGTTAATTGGTCCCCACCCCCTTACAGGTGACATAGATGAGGAGGCTACGGGTATCCAGCTATTCCACTTATCCCACGAATGTACAGTTACAAACTAAAATCGACAGCTGAAACTCGAAACATTTCTTCTTTTAAATCCCACCACAGCTACTAGAAAACATCTCAGGAGAATTTAGAATGCTATTGTGATGAATATTAATGTGTCGATGCGTCGGTCAACAGTCAGCATTGGTTGGTGATACGATTCTTGTAGGTTGTGTATTTGGACTGCATACTTTTCATATACTACTTAATATACTATATACAAACTGAAATATATACGTAGGACCGAATCTTCTAAAATCATTTCATGGTGACGGGATAGCGTTTGCCTTACTTTTCACTATTGGATTCATATCCCTTCTGCGTTCTTTAACCCCCCCCCCTCAGCCTCCAACCCCACCCTACTTGTCTCCCACCCATCTACCCCCGCCCCCACGTCCCCCCCCTACCACGTCCGTCACTTTGATGGAGGGCTTGTCCTTCAGGCGGCATTCTGTTAAAGGGTGAGCTCAGGAAAGATTTATGAGTGAGTGAGTGATTTCCCATTCCCGTTTCTGATCGTTTCCCGCCCCTTTCAGGCAAAGCAGACGACAATTGTGAGTGACGTCTACAGCTTCCCACTACAGCAGAGGTACAGGTGACCCTGGGCGGCCAGTACTTAACGTTTACCACCTGCATCCCTTTTCTGCAGTTCCCATGTTGGCTGAACACCATCACATGTTCGTACATGGTTTTAAACGGTCCAACTATGATAATGCCTACAGGCAACCCCAGCATCCATTTATGAAATACTTTTAAATTAATGTTATTTGCTTAGGAAAATGTCATTAAAGTATAATGTTGCTCAGACCTCCAATACACCTTTAATTACGGAAACCTTAATTGCGAAGCGATACTGTCAAACATCGAGGGACGCGTGCCTTGGGTTAGCGGAACACAGCAAGCACACTGGGACACACTTAAGTGTTAGAACTGGAAGCCATTGATGTGAGGAGACACTGGTATGGTCCATTATGGTGGTAACAGATTGAGTAATGAAATCACACCGGTCCCCGAGGTGACCACGTTTGTTGTTTGTTTGTAATTCATTTATTTAACCTGCAAGTACATAGGGCCAGGCCCAGTTCGTGTAATATAATGCAGATGGGTACACACGCACTCTCGCGTGAGTTCAGCTCCGGCCTCACTGCATGTGATGCTGGTTGCAGGCAAATCCTCCAGTGTGGGCGTCAAGTGCCATTCTAAATCTCGCGAGATCAGAACCAATATGACCGCCCCACAATGTTATCCTGTTGTGACAGCTAGATAGTAAAGGTGAGGGCCGGGTGGGTACCAGCGGACACCCCACAGGGTAAAGGTGAGGGCCGGGTGGGTACCAGCGGACACCCCAGAGGGTACAGGTGAGGGCAGGGTGGGTACCAGCGGACACCCCACAGGGTAAAGGTGAGGGCCGGGTGGGTACCAGCGGACACCCCAGAGGGTACAGGTGAGGGCCGGGTGGGTACCAGCGGACACCCCAGAGGGTAAAGGTGAGGGCAGGGTGGGTACCAGCGGACACCACATGGCACCCGGCACTGTCCGACCTGAGCTGGTGCCTGGTGTGTGACCAGCATAACCTGCTATGGAGTGGACTGGGGCAACCCCTTAACAGCCACCGAGTGTGTAATGTGCTATAGGCATGTAGCTGGTTGAATTATCAACCAATCAGATAATTTCCTGGTCTCCACTGCGGAATCCTTAGGGGGCATTATGTAATAGCCTGTACCCATTGTGATTGCTGCATCAGTGCTTATCTCGCCAGCTACCAGATCAAGCAATGGTGCCCCCTACTAAGGAACCTGCAACCATTTGTCGTCATGCATGAATGCAACCCTGTCGAGTAACTCTCAAGTGCTGTATTCATGCATCATTCTGAAGCTACCAGTTCGACACACTGCTGAAGGGTTGGCATGATGAATGCATCTCAGGTGAATAGATGCATTTATGCATCATGCTGACCCTACATGTTCCATACACTCCTAGATAGTCGGCATGATGCATGCATGCATGCAGCTCTGGTAAGTAGATTGACTAGGGATGCAAGTTACTAATAAGCATCATGCAGCCTTGAAAAGGGGTTAACATTGCAGAGAGGAGAGGCTGATGGCAACTGTCACATTTCAATGAGAGACAACTGTGAAATCTAGATGTTTTGATTTACACTAAAATGCCGGTATGAGTTTTTGTAAATTCCTCTACATGCAATTGAACTGGCCTATTCAGGTAGCGCTGTTTAAAGGCAGTATTGCCCTCAGGCGCTGTCCCACTTATGGAATAATGTTTTAGTTAAATATTTAAGAGCCGCATAGTGCTTTAATCTATAGTGCCCTAGTCTTGTCGGCATGATACATGAATGTAGTCATGGCGAGTCGACTGACCCTTTGGTAGTGTATCAATCAATCTTGTCGGGTTGGCATGATGCCTGAAAGCAGCCCTGGCGAATTACTCATGAGGGATGCATTCATGCATCATAGCTACAAGAGGTAAAGCACTATTCGGCCCTTAAAGGGTTGAAACTGGCATGCTAATTGCTGCTGAGCTGCACACAATGACGAGTTAGTTTAGTGAGCAGCTGACGTGAATGTAGGTCACACAGCCTCTTCCCGCGTCTGAGTCACTCAATACAGCTTTATAGCGCAGACATATCATTACATCCAGCAGTGGACCATAGCATTGATATACCCCTCCATTTACACCCCCCTCCCCACACACACACCTATTACTCCAACCATTGGACCATGCTATGCCTATGTGGAGTATTGATCGATGACCTGGAGGTATGCATTATTGCGGATAGTTACAGTAGTGTCAGGTAGAATGGACTAGGTTAGAGATATTGCCTTTCTGATAATCTTTGATATGGAAAAGGTCAGCTGATGATCTATACCTTCACTTCAGGCAGCGCAATACATCTTCTGTTCCCAAAGCTGCGCTACCGCACAGTAGGCCCACTAGGTATTCGTGTATCTATAACAAATAACCCATATACCGGTAATATAGTGAGCAATTATATTTAAAAAATGCATTAATTTGGTGATTCACTAATCTCCCAATACTTTGAATATTATAAGGAGACTGATTTTACACCTAAAAAAATAGATTATGATAGACCACTAAGCTCACCTGCAGATAGAGAATGATTATGTCCGATCTTCTATATATTTTTGTTAGCGTTAGAAATATTACTACATCATGTGTCAGATCCCCCTCCCCCCCTCCTCCCGGCTGCTTTGTGACCCACAGTCATAATGCACCCGTGACTCTGATACCGACCAGTTAGATAATGTATATGTACGTTATGCATTATGTATAAACATCCATAAGAGCTGAACCCCCTGCCCTCCCCTACAACCCCCTCCCCAACCACCCTGACAGGCAGACATACGTTAATCTATTGCCAGAAGCAGGTAAATCCCCGGAAATGAATGTTACAATGAATGTTACAACCACAGATGTAATATGGATAAAACAACCGGACGGGTTACATTCACTGTAGGCTACATAAGCTGTACTCGTCACAGATGAGATATCTGGTCTGCTCCTGCACTGTACCTTCTACTGTTTCCCATCCTCTGATAGCACTGTTTTCCCATACCATATTTCTGCTCCTATATTTCCTCCCCCAAACCCCTCATTCACCTCCACCCGCCGCCCCCCCCCCCCCCCACATGAGGTACTAATTGGTTGTGACGTTTATCAGATCAGCTAGCACCGACCCGCCACCTTCCCTCAATCCTTACCTGAGCTGCTCTTGCTACTGGAGGCCCACAGGGCTCCCACACATCGGGCAGGAGGCAGCAGGCTGAAGGGGCCGCGTGGTGATCCAAGAGCTACTTAATGATGACCAATGATACCCTAAACAGCTAAAACTCCTATTCCTCCTCCATCCATGAAATAAAGAAAGTCAGGGAGTAAGTGTCATAATTTAACAAGAGCGGCCCCTCCTACCAACCCTAATGAAACGTTAAATCTTTGGGATACTCTTGAAATTGATCTTGTAATAAAAGAGTACAGTAGAGCATGACATGGACAACCTCATGCTGTATTTATTGTTCAGTCCCCATATACGTCTTATTGTCAAGCAGCAACGGTCAGGCGGTACCTCTCCAAACAGTGCATCGTGCATGTATCATGGCATGCATACCTGAACCATTTAAGGAGAGCATAGTGCTTGAATAAAACGTCGTGATGCATGACCTATCTCTGCTGCAGCCCTGGCGACCCTTGGGATAGCCCTTTAAGGGCCGCATGCTGCTTTAATGAACCATTTTAAGTCTCTATGCACCCGGTGCAGTATTGTGTAGCTATTGATTTGCACCGTGCTGCCCTACAGTAGCCCCCAGTACACCCTCCCTAAGCCTTAACTCCTCCGCCCCTCCAATGCCCCATACACCTCTCACCTCCACCTCCGCCAATCGGCGTCCTGGGAGCTATCGCCAACGAGCGTCAGGCGTGCTAATCCATCCACTGACACACGGTACAGGGGCAGGAGCACTCTCCTGTCGCTGTAACTCCTGCTGTGTATGGGAGCGCACTAGTTGGCCTTTGACCATCTTTCTTTCTTTCTTTCTTTCTTTCTTTCTTTCTTTCTTTCTTTCTTTCTTTCTTTCTTTCTTTCTTTCTTTCTTTCTTTCTTTCTTTCTTTCTTTCTTTTAAACATGCCGCCTTCCCTTTCCTGCCTTTACCATATGGTCTTCCCCCAATCTGTCGGACTCCCCTACCCTGCATCTGTCTTACTGCCTGCCTGCACCCTCCCTGTTTCCTGCACGCCTACATGTGTACCTGCCTGCCTCCCTACTTGCATCTATTCCTCCCTGCCATCGTAGATACCAGCCTGTCAACCTTCCAATCTCATTCACTGCCATTCTACCTCCTCCCTGTCTGCCTGTATCCACTTCCCTTGATCTCTGCCATGGGAGTTCCCGTCCACCCTTCTTCCACTCCTACCCCCACTCCCCCTCTACTTTTCTTTCGTCTTATTCTTGCTACTTTTCCCACCGAACAAGTCCCGGAGCAGGGCAGTTTGGCGCCCTGACCTTTTCACCAGAGTCCCATTCATTGCATCACTCCGCCCACCGCTGGTGGTTACCATTGAGTTCTTACACAGAGCACGAGGGAAACATCAATCTGCCTCCTCCCACCCCGCTACCTCCCCCTCAGACCTCGGACCACTGCCGCACCCTGCTCGGACCTTTCACAGACTCCACAATCAGCCCAGTAGGGTCCCACACGCCCTTTAAGGGCCGCACGGAGCATTCGTGTGTTCTGCCCTTTGTACATGTAACTTGTTGTCATGATGCATGCCAGGGCTGCAATAGCGTATCATGCTTGTACCCATGGGGTATCAACACAGCCCAGTAGACTTCCCAGGCTGCATGCATGCATCATGACCACAAGGCACATTAACATAACGTGCATCCCATAAAGGCTTAAGGCCTATAAGGTTCACTGACCGTAGCGCCCCCTACTTATCTGCAACTGAACCAAGTCCATACCGGAAGTGAATGGAAACCAGTTGGGTTGAGATGTGGCGTCCAGGAATGGCCTTCCTGTATATCCGGTGTCTTCAGGAAGGGCTACAAGGGGGACAGGGAGGCACCCTCACTGGGTAGTTGTCGGGTCATTGTCATTACTATATTATGTCAGTAGACCGATCTAATGTAACTATACTTCTTCCTCCAATTGCAACAGATCAAATTGTCGGTTTGTATTATTGGATTTGGATAAGACGAAACAGAGATTCTGTATTTCAAGGACATTTATCAAAATCTGATGGTTTCGCACTTTTTGTCAGACATTTTGAGTTGTTGTTTGAATTTGTCATTAATCTTTGTCAATATCCCCGCATTTCTTATCTTTTGTTGTGATGGATAGGTCAATCAATTACATAAAGTGACGCCCCTAGCCTGAAGCAGTCGTTGAGTGTTCCATAATGGAACTGGTGACAACACCAACCAGCAAAAACTTCACGTTTGCCATGGCGCCCTTTAATCTACAGCCATGGTGCTTAACTCTGAGTGAGATCAATGTTGGTAGATAACCAGAGCCAGATGGTCAGACAGGCAGCTAAATGGGACAGACAGGCAAACAGATAGGGGAGGCAGGCAGACATATAGGACAGGCAGGCAGACAGAAAGGGGCAGACAGACAGACAGCTGACTGAGACAGACGGGGGAAGCAAGATAATTGAAGGAAATGGAAAGGCAGGCAGACAGACAGATAGAGACAGGGGAGGTAGGTAGACAGAAAGGGGGAGCAGGAGTGTGTGTTGTGGGCCACAAAATAAATGGATTTGATGGACAAAAAGAAGGACTAGGCAGAATGACAGAAGAGGGAGTTCACTCTCTATATAGGAAGAGACCCACGGGTAGGGGTTGTGACTTGGATTGACTTGACCGTATTGGCCGGCCACAAATGTACCACCCATGACACATTATGCATGATTTAGTGCCAGCTCTCAGTGGAACCTTGGTTGATAAATCATTGTAGCCTGTGACCAATGAAAGTAGGCGTTACGGAACATGTGTGAAATCTGTCCAATCAGTACTGATCTCTTAAATCATACTCTAGCAACCATGTGAGAGTCAGTGTGCCAGTTGCAGTCCAAATAGAGGGCCATTACTTAGACAAGAAAGAGGTTTGTGAAACATATTCATAAGTAAGGAAGATACTGTGCCATAGGCGAGAACTTTAAGATACTGTAAATCCAAATGCCCATGACATGGGGCATTTGTCGTATAATGTATGTTTGTGAACACTAACCTAAACGGCTATGTGCTTAACCATAGCATATGATGAACTCCACTATAATCTCATAGGATGACCCATCACATTCTGTTATTTACTCACTCTCACCAAAGTTCACATATATCAAGTTTCTAGTATGTTCCTAGTTAGCGAGGGAGGCGTTAGTGATGAGTGCTCCACTTTACCTCAGCTGCACATCCCCCTGATACTGCAAATCAAGCAACTGTATCTGTCACAGGAGTCTGCTCCTGCCAGCAATAGAACATAATCAAGCTTTCAGTGTGCAGATTGAGTTTAACCGATATACAAAAGAAGGCCATTGGTTCTTATCTGAGGACACATAAAAGTGCCCATATCGCCCTACATCTTGATCACATTGTAATGTTGATACCTATAAATCTCTTCGGACACAGTAGTTAGGGCCTAGATCCTTATCCGACTCCTATTATGATTAGTTGTGTGCCGTATCTCAGAATCAAATCACATTTTGTATAAATCATGTGGTATGCTAGTTCATAAAGGCCGACGTATTGCTGCGTACTAGTCTAGGGCTTTAGCTGCGTGTTCTAAGCCTATGCCAAAGGCGCCAGGTACTTCTTCTCCCCCTCCCTCTTGATTATTATTATATGGTCTACGAGTATATGTCAACGTTTCTATGGGCGTCTGAACATTTCACCCTTGAGCAATACTATCTATACAAGCTGGCCATAATATGTTTGCCCCCCACCCCCTAAAATGTCGCTAGTGGTATAATACACACAATTCCCAAAACTTACCTCTCCCAAATAGGGAAACCTTTGGGTAGAGAGGCCCAGGGCCCCAATCAGAACTAGAGGGGGCTTAAAACTATTATTTAATGCAACTGTAATACAAGCATGTATATTCGCCACCTACATAATAGCCCATGATTAAAATAGTTTGGGGTGGCCCCGTGACCCCCGCCTTCCAATGGATATTTACTTCCTACGCCTCTGAATTTGGACTGTATATAAGGGAACCTTTCTGTACTATATGCGGCTACTATTTACATTTAATGATGTATGTTAGCAATAAGGGACATGACAGAGTTCTAAGTGTGTGCACCGCTTATTGTTGTAGGATTACACATCACCAGTAACACTATTTGTGAAATGGTTCTAAGTGCGTCCACCATTGCTGGTTGCAGGTTTGGACTTTAACTATGAGAGTATGGAGGACGAGTTGACGTGCCCGGTGTGTCTGGAGCTGTACGCCGACCCGCTCATGCTGCCCTGCTCCCACTCTGTGTGTAAGAAGTGCCTGCAGGACATCCACGCCTCCAACAGGCTCTCCGCCACCAAGAGGGGTAAGCAGCCGGGTAGACGCCCAATGGGCACATTTGTACCAGTGCTTCCCACACCAACCTTAATTTTATGTATATAGTTAAAGTCTGTGCTTCCACAGGAAGGGACACAGAGATCTATAAGTTGTTATTGCTGCACTCAAGAACATAAACTTACCTTAACATTTAGGATTCAATCTTGCACTATTGATGTTCTTGTCCATCTCTATGGGCTAGAATTGGAAAAGATCAGAGCAGAAAAGAAAAGAAAACTTATCTACGTGTTGTTATATTAACTTGCGTTTAGGCAGATCAATACTACCGGTAGATTTAATTCTCTACTATTGAATCAGAATAAGTAGGAATTTAATGTACATGTAATAGTCAATATACTACACCTGACTAGACTTTTAAATGCCCCCACCTATTTCCCTTTAGGTATCGAGTGCCCGTCATGTCGGAAGCTGGTGCATGTTGACACGGTTGTCACTCTACCCCGTAACCTGGCACTAGAGAACATAGTCATCCGGTACAGCGAGGAGCGAAGCAAGAGTATCCGCAAGTCTCTCAGCCTGGAATCGCCTGTCTCAGATTACCTCATATCCCCAATCTCAGATGCCTCAGACTTACCCGAGTTCCCGACGGCATCTCGCACCGAGTGTGAACTGTGTGAGACGCGGGCCCCGGTTAAAGCGGCCTGGTTCTGTGTACAGTGTGAGGTGTCGTACTGCCACGCCTGCTTCGGCAAGTTCCACCCCCGTAGAGGCACGCTGGCCAGACACAAGGTGAGGCAGCCGCTGGATAACGAGCTGGAGCACCGCCCCGAGTACTGTACGGAACATGTGACCGAGGTAGCCTCTATATTCTGTGACCGCTGTAAGACGCTGATATGTTCCTTGTGTATGTGTGAGGACGAAGGCAAACATGGCGGACACAAGGTGCTAGCACCCGACTCAGCATCCAAGAGGATTAAGGTAAGTCTAAATATTACCTTTAAAAAAATGGGTTTCACTACAGTAATGAATTTACTTAGTTTCCCCCAATAATCATTATTAAATGCCCTATGTATTCCCCACATATGTGCCTATACTTAAACCCTCACCTCCTCTATAATCACGGCCTGGAATGCCAGTCCTTGCGCCACTCTAACTGTTACTGGACGGGTAGCAAGAACTGGACCTTTAAGGCTAAGTGGACTGAACTGCCCGAAAAGGAATGGTCTCCTACACGCCTGTGATCTGTGATGTGCGCAAAGTCTGGGTAATTGGCCAAAAGAAGCTGTTATGATGAAACAGCCAAGTTCTTGGACGTTCCCAAAGTTCTCTTGTGGTAGGAGTCTATAAATTGAATGAGGAAGGCTATAAATTGCCACTTGTAATAGTAAATTAAATAAGCGTATTTACCTTAAACCTACTGCCTTAACCTTACAGGGTGAACTCCCCCTACCCCATGTGACTCATTCACTGTCCTCCTCACTCACCCCCAGCTATACCAGCATGCTTTGCGCCACCTGATCCCCACCCAGGGGACAGATTCCCCTACTTCCCTCACACCCACACCACCAACCTGGTTCTCTGACAACTCTGGCCACAACACTTAACCTTTAACCAGGCTCAGTTTTAATTGAGCGTTTTGTAGTTAAACCGTCAGCAAATATTGCGGAAAGGTCTTTTAAACCATGTGTATTTCTGTGTTTGTACGGGGAAAATTCTCCTGGCAAAGTGATGCGGATTCCCTAACATAGTGTGAATTCTAATGACTCCAAGACTAATGAGGTGGACATAGATTGTACATGTAAACCATGTATATAAATAGAGGTGTGTGTGTACTGCATGGTGGGAAGTTACAGCGATCAGCTGTGCACACAGCTGGGAGAGAACGTGTAAGATTGGGGAGACAGGAGGTATACATTGAATATAGCAGCTTAGTATGGGAGCGGTGCATAGATTTCTGGATTGGGAGTAGCTGAGGCTAAGAATTTAGTGTTAGCACTTTAAGGGGGCAGCGTAGTGCACTATACCCTTTTACCGGCATGATGCATGAATGTAGCCCTGACGAATACCTTACCAGAGCTGCATTCATCTCCATGCCGTCCCTATACAGTGATACACCCCAAAGAACTGCATTAGTATATCATGCTGACGCAGTACATTTAATAAGGAAGAAAGGAAGGCTGTGGAGGCTGGGGCCTGGAGGGATGGATGGCTGTGGAGGCTGGGGCCTGTAGGGATGGATGGCTGTGGAGCCTGTAGCCTGGAGGGGTGGATGGCTGTGGAGGCTGGGGCAGGGAGGGGTGGATGACTGTGGGCTGTGGAGGCTGGGGCCTGGAGGGGTGGATGGCTGTGGGCTGTGGAGGCTGGGGCCGTGAGGGGAGGATGGCTGTGGGCAGTGGAGGCTGGGGCCGTGAGGGGTGGATGACTGTGGGCTGTGGAGGCTGGGGCCTGGAGGGGAGGATGGCTGTGGGCTGAGGAGGCTGGGGCCGTGAGGGGAGGATGGCTGTGGGCTGAGGAGGCTGGGGCCGTGAGGGGAGGATGCCTTTGGGCTGTGGAGGCTGGGTCCGTGAGGGGTGGATGGCTGTGGGCTGTGGAGGCTGGGGCCTGGAGGGGTGGATGACTGTGGGCTGTGGAGGCTGGGGCCTGGAGGGGAGGATGGCTGTGGGCTGTGGAGGCTGGGGCCTGGAGGGGTGGATGACTGTGGGCTGTGGAGGCTGGGGCCTGGAGGGGTGGATGACTGTGGGCTGTGGAGGCTGGGGCCTGGAGGGGTGGATGACTGTGGGCTGTGGAGGCTGGGGCCTGGAGGGGTGGATGACTGTGGGCTGTGGAGGCTGGGGCCTGGAGGGGAGGATGGCTGTGGGCTGTGGAGGCTGGAGCCTATAGGGTGTATTCTGCCTGTCCTGCAGCCTTGTGAACAGGAGCTGCAGGGCGGCAGGCAGTCTTCCCTTTATGGGCCGCATAACGCTTTAATGTGCTATGTCTTATATTGGCTTGGTGCAAGACGAAAACCCTACTGAATAGGGCTGCATTCATATGTCATGACGATCGTTATATTAGGGAGTCTATCAACCCCACAAGATTGGGATGATGCATAAATGCAGCCCTATCCAGTACAGATGCCAGGGCTTTATTGGTGAATTCTTCTGCGAGCATAGGGCTGAGATCAGTTATAGACCCATGCCGCAGGAAAGCTTGACTTCCCGGGGAATCCTTATATACACGTGTTTGCTGAAGGCCAGAATATTACACAAACATTAGATGTCATGAGATCAAAATGTTTTCTATAAAGCACCTTTTCTTGCTCCATGATCTATCTAAAACCATACTCTATTCTGTCCTGGACTATGCCACTTTAGATAAAGAGGTCTTGGTTGATGGGTAGGAGTTGGTAGGACTAGGCAGGGAGACCGGTGTGTGTGTGTGGTGATGGTGGTTGTGGTGGGGGGGGGGGGGGTTGTAGAGGGGTGTGGAGGCTGAGCTCAAGTGTCTTTCCATGTTCCTCCGCACTGTGTTGTTGTGCGTGCCACCTCCCACCATCCTCACAAACTCACAACAATTCAACCAACTCTCTTAACCTGGCAACTTTTTAGCGATCAAGTTTCCCCATTTCACATAAGTGAGCTTTCCCCGCTTTTACCTTTCTCTCCTCCTCTAACATGGCCTCCCTTTTAATTAATCAGCCAGGGCAGAAATATCGAATAACGGGCAGGCAGCCATTGGCTTCATTTAGGCATAATTGAAGTTCCTTTGTGTGAAAATTAACTTGGTTCATTGTTTAATAGTGATTGTTATTAATCCAGAGAGTTTTAATTGAATTGCTGAATATTTGGACAACTTTCAATTGACAAATATGGCATTTGCACGCTTGAGAATATTGTCTTTTCAATGTTGGTGATTTCTGTATGCATTTTTTACACCTGATCTTCAAGAATGTTAGTTTACATTGTAAATCAAAAGTAACAATATATCATATGGGGAAAAAGGCCATTAAAAATATGCTACACAGCGGTTTGAGCCATAAAGGTATGAATTGACTAGTACAACAATGACTGTCACTAGTACTGCAATGACCGTGATCATGTATATGACCGATGTACAAATATTGTTTTCAAATGTATCATACATTGGGCATAGGATGTTTAATACATGCGCAATGAATCCTTTTATTTGGGCCAGAAAGGTTAAGGCCGACAAAAAAAGTCGACTTATAAGTGTAATCCACACATTTGCACGATCAGCAAATCTATCATATACCCCCTCGGGCAGTCTGCCTTATGTACCTTTAATAACATCAGAAAAAGAAAAATATATTGAAATGCAGCCAGTATTGGGATACAGTAAGCCATCGACCCCCGCTAAGTGTACGGGGGTGTAAAATAGCAAGACAAAACCTTCATTTCATTTTACATTTTTGGAGCATGAAACCGTGGCTCCACTAAACAACATGTAGTTGAGAAGTACAAGTCAATAGCAGTTACCCTAGTTCTGAGTATAATTTGCTCTTTTTCGCATTGCCCTTCACCAGCATCACTGATTGAATAAACGTTAAATGACAATGAATTTGTAAAAAGCTAAAATAATAGAACCAATACTTTAAAAAGTTCACCTGTGGTTGACATGTTATGTGACTCCTACCACCTGAAGACCTCCCATGTTTGTGGCTATATAATTCCTACAGGTTATTGTGACAGTGTGAAGGTTTTATGTAGCAAGTTCACTCCCCTCTCCTACTAGCCACACCATAACTTAACACGCCAGTCTAATAAAATGGATGTAAAACCCTCCGTGGGCGTTCTGATTCATGGGTATGCCAGCTTTGTGGCAGTGCTGTGATATCCTATAGTTACAGACAGGTACTTCGACAAGCTGTGGAGTTATTGAACTACAATGATTTAGCATGGAATACAAAAGATGCAGCGGTCAAGCAGAAAGGGTGATCCGCATTCCTGAGAAAGGACCATCCTTTCCGGGTGACAAATAGAGACCTACATATAAGTGAGACATGATTTAATATCTCATATTTGTCCTCTAGGATTCAATGAAGGTTGCAGAATCAGAAATATGAAGAGATCGATTTATGAGAACTTAGCATGTCAGCAATTGTTATTGAATGCATGGCTGTGTATTTTGACACCTATTCAGATTAAATTTATTGGGGCTTTGTTAGGCAAGGCAATTTAACCCTTTAAGGCCCGCATAGTGCTTTAATACACTATGACATTGCATTCCAGGTGAGTTACTAGCTATGGTTACACTCATGCACCATGCCAATCCTCCTGAGTAAGGTTTAACATGATGCACCAATGCAGTACCAGCGAGTACCTCGCCGGTACTGCATTGGTGCACCAAATTCATGAGCGCGAGACACCATGCCGTCTTCAAAGGGCACAGACACTACGGACGCTGTCAGTGACGTGACATGTTGTACCACACGATGACGTGTTGTCATGTGACCAGGGTTCTGTGGCATGAAGACACAAAGGGTGCAGTGGTATTAGGGAGAGGAGGTGTCCTTTGTAAAGAAATTTAAAAGAAATATTTCCATTATGGAAACTGACAGGATTTTATACGGATGCTCTCAGAAGGCTGGTAACCGTGTTTATCATTGTGTGAGCCCCGTGTGTGTGTGTGGTAGATCCGCACATATTTTAGCCACTGGTGGCTAATGGAAGATCATTTATGCAGGTGATTTTGAGTCTAGATAAAGAATGCATGTGTTAGGAGAGTGAAAGCCTCTGCAAAAAATGTACCCTGCAGAGAGGCGTTCTCACTCCTGCCCTCTGTCGCACAATGGGTCCGAAGCTGGTAGAGTGGTGGGGAGTGTCGATAGTAAGGTGCAGAACATGGAACAGTGGCTCCACACTAGGTGTGTAGAAGTGGGCAGGTAGGGAGACAGTTAATGCTGTCGTAGTGACCAGTATAGCAGCAAATTGGGAGAGGAGGGAAAGGGAGCTGGAAGGGCGGCAAAGAAAATGATTGAAGGGTGTGAAAGTAACAGGGGTTGATTATAGGACGGTAAGGAGAGGTTGGGGAGAGGTAGCCAAGGGGAGTAGTAGAAAGGGGGTAGAATGCATGGAATATCCTACATAGACATGTAGTGGAAAAAAGAGGAAACTAAGAATGGGCCGAAGACCACCATTTGCCACACCAGCTTCTCCCCTCAGCCTGTCCCAACCCACCCCTGCCCAGGCTGCTGTGCACACAGACGCCACCTAGCGGTCACATCGGGAACTGCTCAGGGAGCTGTTCAGAACTGCTCTGTTTGTGCACCGGCTCGTCCTCCAGGGTCCTCACCAGCCTCCCCCATACCCTGTCTCCGTCCCCCTTACCCTGTCTCCGTCCCCCTTACCCTGTCTCCGTCCCCCATACCCTGTCTCTGTCCTCCATACCCTGTCTGTCCTCCATACCTTGTCACCCTGTCATCCAGGGTTCCCACCAGCCCCCCCCCCCATACCCTGCCTCTGTCCTCCGTACCCTGTCTCTGTCCTCCGTACCCTGTCTCTGTCCTCCATACCCTGTCTGTCCTCCATACCCTGTCTCTGTCCTCCATACCCTGTCTCTGTCCTCCATACCCTGTCTCTGTCCTCCATACCCTGTCTCTGTCCTCCATACCCTGTCTCTGTCCTCCATACCCTGTCTGTCCTCCATACCCTGTCTCTGTCCTCCATACCCTGTCTGTCCTCCATACCCTGTCTGTCCTCCATACCCTGTCTCTGTCCTCCGTACCCTGTCTCTGTCCTCCGTACCCTGCCTCTGTCCTCCATACCCTGTCTCTGTCCTCCATACCCTGTCTCTGTCCTCCATACCCTGTCTCTGTCCTCCATACCCTGTCTCTGTCCTCCATACCCTGTCTCTGTCCTCCATACCCTGTCTCTGTCCTCCGTACCCTGTCTCTGTCCTCCATACCCTGTCTCTGTCCTCCATACCCTGTCTCTGTCCTCCATACCCTGTCTCTGTCCTCCATACCCTGTCTCTGTCCTCCATACCCTGTCTCTGTCCTCCGTACCCTGTCTCTGTCCTCCATACCCTGTCTCTGTCCTCCATACCCTGTCTCTGTCCTCCATACCCTGTCTCTGTCCTCCATACCCTGTCTCTGTCCTCCATACCCTGTCTCTGTCCTCCATACCCTGTCTCTGTCCTCCATACCCTGTCTCTGTCCTCCATACCCTGTCTCTGTCCTCCAGGGCCGCCACCACCCTCTTCCACACCCAGTCTCCGCTACCCATCTCCATCCATTCCCTCCCCTTTTCTCTCAAGTTCTTGCTCTGCCTATTAATTAACTATCTGTCTCCCTCTACCCCCATCTTTCTCTGTATGTCTCTGTTTCTCTCCCTCTTGCCCCGCCCCCTCCCCCACCTCGCCAAGACACTATGCACAATGTATAGCAGTTTCATAATCTCATATCGCCAAACTGCCTCAAACAAACACCACCCACCCTGCACCCAGTGCACGGGGAAGGCTTATTAAAGATAAGGACATCCCCAATGCCACGCTGACAGAGGGGTTGGTGCGTCCATCCCCATGTGTGTGCTGTGACCCCCATGTGGGGCCGTACAGGAAGGACACTGTCGGGGCTGCAGGAACTTGTTGCATTGAGAGGCTGCCAGAGACGGCACAACCTGGCACTTATCTCATGTCTCATCTATGAGTATCTTGCTAATATTACCCCGTCTTATAACATTCACCAATTAATGGTACCTGCCGTTAATGTCATCCATGTTCATGAAACCCCTTTAAGCATAATCGTTAGCTCAGCTGCCGCACTTAATTGTGGCTGCAGATGGGTAAAAGGCGACCTGGCTACCTGGGCCGTTTTCAAAGCTTTTGACCTGGGGCAAATATTTTTAAGGGACCTGGTCACTTTTGGATAAAATTGACAAAATGATAAAGAGTCTAAAAAGCGACTTTGTGACCTGGGCCCCTTAATTTCGCCGACTTTTGCACCCCTGTCATCAGTCCCATAACTGTCAAGAAAAGCCCAGTCTTCTGGAGGATGTACCGTCCAGGTCATACCCGGAATACGCCGTTATACGGGCCACTTCCTTGTCAAATCTTTAGTCAGACATTGAAATTGTAAAGTGATGGACAAATTGCTGCAATAACGGCATCCCTGTTACTTTTCTACATCTTGTCCTCCGCTCTCAGTCCGTCCCCCCAGGCTATCCTTAAAAGGCTTGTTTTGCCTGCTGCTGTGTGTACCCTCGGTTCTCTGTTCAAATACATGACAAGACAACCTGCCTGCGTCCCCACAGGGGGCGCTGTCTGCCAACACGCTGCTGCCCAGCCGGAAGTTATTGAGTGAGGTCACCAGGACGTTGGGGACAGCATCCCTAAGGGGGCACGGGGCCGCCCGTAGCATCACACGGGGGTCTTTATTGACGGGGACGCTGGGTACATAACTGCCCGGGGCAGGCATGCTGACAGGACATGTGGTTATTCCACATCCTGATTTGTGTATTGCAAATATGCTTGTCATGTTTGGAGTAAGCCATCAACATATAAATATCTGCAGTGCCAGGGAAGGAGGATGTTTAAGCTATAGGCCCTTACTATAAAGCCCACTATAAAGGCAATAGCTATATCAAGTAGAGAATAGATCTTCAATAAGAGGTATATTCTTTATGATGAAAGTGTGGGAATGTATTCCTAGAATAATGTCAGATTGAAGATGCATTTGACTCTAGGTCCCACACTCTCAGTGCCCACGTCTGGTGATAGTCAGTATGAATACATATTACAGACACTCCTTACACTATCTCCTTCATTCCTCCTTGGTTAAAGAACACTGGAAGCTACTACAGGCCCTACAGGAAGTCAGAAAGTGCAATGTACCACAATTCAGACAAATAATCCGCCATAATCAGACTTTATCTGCATAACATGTTCCGATCCTTGCCATACTTACATCAGCGACACTTCCATCAATCAGTTCCTACTGCCGCTGCCCGTCCCCTAATGAAACGATAAGAGTCTAATATTGTTCATGTTTGTGTTTTTCAGGAGACTGCGGAGACAGCACGTGAACAGACAGACCTTCTGGTCACTACACTAAGAGAGCAGCGCGGGAAGATAGAGGCGCTACAAGACGAGCTGCAGGTGAGGTTTCTGAATAAGTTGTGGTATAGAAGAATGGGGAGGAGGTTAGTATCACCACAAGATGAGGTTAGGCATAAAATAGGGCAAAAAATAGGCTCAAAGTAAATTGTCATAGGGAGGCAGAATAAAAGGGAAACCGGCAGCAAACCAACACCAGGAACAAAAATGAAAAAATAGGGCAAAAATTGACAGAAAAGTAATTCCAGCCCTGCCATGTGTTAGCACACAACAAGTTTTACCACCAGCCTGTGAAAACAGCTTAGCGGAATTTGCTCTTTCCTTTCTTACACCAAGCAGTACCCAACTGTGCAGCTCTTTCTGTATGCAGAGGGTGGCAGCCGTGCAACAAATCAAACATAGTCTTTCCGCCCAACAGCTCACACGCTGTTCCCAGGGGATTGTGCAGCTCGCGAGTCGATCAGGCCCCCTAGTGGAAACATTGTGAACTACTGACCTGTGCACGTATGGAAAGTCAATGAGGTATTCCAATGCACATCCGGAAGAATTGTTGAATTGTTTACTATGTAAAGGATGTCATAGACTCACCCTCTATTTTGTAAGCTTACAACCGCCCCGCCCTCCCACAATAAGTCAAACATCAGGATCAGTTATTCAGTAGAAATTCTGTCCTTTAATTATTTCATGATCACGCAAAAAAACAGCATGGCTTGGCTAGAGACCATTGAGATGAGTGAGTGGCCCTTGGTAATGCCTCTTACTAGCTTACATGCGATTACTTCCACTCTATGTGGCGACACATATCCCGAGTGTCAGGCCAGAAGGGTATGATAAGGGTGGGTGGGAAATTCACTAAACAACTGTAGTCTGGTGGGATCCATATTGCTGTAGTCTCTGTGAAAACGTGCCAGACACCGGCTAGAGCCGGCTAAAAGGCTGCTACACCAGCTGGACTTGTCCTACTCCTGGTCCAAATGACTGGCTGGATCCTTGGCTATATCTCAGTTTTTACGGCTTGTAAATCGGACCATTATTATTTTCCATAAACATTTTGAATAACATTACTCTAAATTGTACATATTACAATGTTTCAATAGGAATATACAGGAAGCTGTATTCGTTCAATGTAAATTATTGCTTTATACATTGTTTAAGGAGATATGAAAAGTGCGCTCAGGTATCTAGGCCAGCAAAATGTAAGCCGGTCCTGCGAAATAAAAGATATGTAGGACCGAATATCCTGCATGGCGAAAAAGTTTTCACAAAAACATTTGGTGGGGAGAAGGAAAATTCTGTAAATGCCGATATCCGAAATGTGTTAGCACTCACATTTAGGAAGTATTACGAGACTAGTTTGAGACCCATCACTGTCTACTGTAAATCACAGTCTGTGTACTTAATTTGACATGAACTATTGATGACATGAGCCATTCATTAGATAGGATAATACAACCAAATTCCAAAATTGAGCATTTGCTATTTGGTACTGCCTTTCATAGTGCAGCTTAGAAGTCACTGACACAGTGTGCACTTACAAAGTCAGGATGGTTGATTTATTCAATCCATAATGCAGGAACTAGCACCATCCATCAACGCTCAGCTACTGGCGCGAGAAGTAACAAATACAACGCTTAGCGAATATGATTTCCCAAATATGGATGTCAGAATTTACAAAACAGGACATTAGATATTCTTCATACTAAATGGAATGGATTTCTTTACACTGCTTGTGCCTGGTGAAGTTGACTGGGTAGTGTGGACCATTTCTTGTATGTATGCCTGAACAGAATACTTACTTGTAAGGAGCGCTCAAAGTAAATTGTCAAAAGCCTGGTCTCAAAGATTGATTGAGACTGGTAGAATGGACCTTTCCAAGCTTAGAATATGAGATTTCCTCTAATATTGAGTTTCTAAATGGGGTGTGTAACATGCATGCATTATTCATGTATGAGAGTTGATCGATTGGGTAATACTGAATCAGTACATATTTTATGTATTAATTCCTTGAGATTTTTGTTTTCTTAACACACACAGTAAAATAGAGACATTATGGACAGAATGTCATGTGCTGACATCTGCCTAATCTGGTTTCCTTCATCTATCTGCAGGACCTACACAAAGATGTCTGTGAGAGAGTTGAACAGCAATACCAGCGTCTCATCGATGACTTCACCTCCGCCTTGACGCTGGAGAAAAACATGACATTAGCCACCATGGAGACGACACGAGCCCGGGCGGCTGCCCCCATCAGCAGCTACCTGGAGGCATCCAGTGCCTGTGCTAACAGACTGGACAACCTGGCATCAGAGTGTGAGGACTTGGGGGAAGAGCGCCCGCTGAAGGAGACACTACTCAGAGCCCAGCAGGTGGAGCCACTCACCACACAACACCAGGCAAGAGTAAGTGGTGTCATGTACAGAGTATGTAGGGAGTATAGAGTAAGTGGTGTTATGTACAGAGCATGTAGGGAGTAAGTGGTGTTATGTACAGAGCGTAATAATATGTAATAGAGCATAATGGAGTATTAATACCTATAATACTAAGAACATGCCTTTCTTCTGTGTCGGATTGTTTCTTCAGATGAACATCCTTTTGAACACTATTAAATTTTGAGGAGAAGTGCCTCAATATACTATGCTCACAGTTGTCGATGTTACTGTAGTAGTAATATATTAGATGACTCATTTCTAACATCATTGAAAATGTCTTTTATGTAAGAGTGCTTTATTTGGTATTGCAGGTTGGATACAATCACATCACAGTACGAAAACATCCTGAAGGACCGAGCAGGGCACGCTGAAATGTCATCTGCAGTTGACCAGTTCCGGTCTAGTGCTCTTCGGACATTACGTGTACTGTTTAGTAAGTGTTCATCTAGTTAGCATACACTTAGTGTTTCTCTGTAATAGGGGGTATCCTGCTTTAATCTAGTATGCCTAACTTAATTCTCCACTTAATCTTTTAGAAGTGACTTTGTACCTTTTATGTCTGTACTTCTACCATAATCTCTGTCCCTCCTTCTTGCTGACTTCTGCCTCACAACTAATTAATCCCCGTCTTTGACCTTCAGGTGACCAGCCTGAGCAGTGCACAGTCATCATCCCCCACATCAAGTCACCCACGTCGCCGGGTAAATCAGACCTGGCGCCGCGGCACAACAAGTACCTCATCACATGGGGCTTCAGTTCTACCTCCTTCACAGGAGAGCCCCTCAGCGGCTCCTCCTCCTGGACCATCACCATAGAGCGCAACTCAGGGCACTGGGCCAACTGGTCCACGGGCTACCTGTTTGGGGTAGGCATCGCCACCTCACCCCTCAATGTCAAAGACTTGGTTGGCATGAACCGCGTATCACATGGGATTGTTTGTTCGGGCGGTTCCTTGTTCTTCAGCCACGATGAGGAGCAGCAGCATCTGCTGACGGTCTGCTCACTGCCTATATCAGTAACAATGACAGTCAATACCGAACATGCAGACTATACCGTCTTGTCATACAAGTTCTCACCACCCGGACAGGGCACTTCACTGGTTGGTAGGCGCATCCTAGCCGACCCCGCTCTAAAGCAAAACATATACCCAGTCTTCACAGTTAGCCAAAGAGTCAAGTTATTATTCCCCACATTTGTCTAGCAGTCAGAAGAAGGTAGCATAATAGGAAGATTGACAACCTCAAGTGTCTTAAAATAGGAGAATTGTGGGTATTTGATTGGAGGCAGATTGGCTGTCAGAAGTTGGAAAGGTTGGCTATTGCTGTCTATTGCCTCATGGGACTAATGTCAGAGGTGTAATAATGAAGTTACCCCTCTGAAACCAGAGGGTTTTATTGACAGCAACCAACTAACAAAGCATCAGGGAGTGTAGTAAGGTTAGTAAAATATGTTGTATAAAAGGCAAGGAACAGAAGAATATTTTAGTCAGACTTGTACATATAATTATTATTGAGGGTTCATGTGATTTTTGAATAAGGAAATATTTTAAAACAAATATGAAATGTATGTATCTTAGCTAAGCGTATATGACTGCATACATGGCACAAAGGCTACACAGATAGATCTGGTTCTGACTGCTTCTTCACGTTATGGCATGTCAGGAACAAAGATATTGTGTTATGACCCTATCGTTTCTGTTTGACCAAAAGAGTTGTTTTTATGTAACATGGTCAAACTACGGTATGTATGGTAGGGCGGTCAGATTAGAAAATGTTTACATATTACCATTTGAGTGCTGGCAACATTTGCTGACTTTCTAATGATTATAGGAATGACAGAAATTATCTAAAATATCATAAAATGTCTGGGACGGCTCTGTTCCCCTAGGCTAGCTCGGTCTGTCTGCAAAACACCTTAATTGGCCTTCCCAATGAACAACTATGCTTACATGGAGGATGTTAGAAGTTCAGAAGAAGGATGAGACATAGAGTAGAGGCATCCCTGCACATATCCAGACAGGGTCGTAGGGCACTTGAGATTCAGTTGCACTAAACAGGAGTTGAATTGATTTCTAAATTGTTTTTTTATATATAGAAAATGATGATTTGGGTTTTTTATTCTTTACAAATGAAAAATGGCAGATTTCAGATGCCCGTCAATGACAGGTCTTGGAAATCATGTATTTAAAGTTTAGACTTACATTTATCTGACTGAATAGTTCTAGACCTTAAGGCTCCAATTGATGTGGTATACTCAGCATATGTTAATCATCAAAACCGCCAACGTCAGCTTTCTCTATACCCTTATAACTGTGGAAGTGAAAAACCTAATGTATATTTCACTCCTACTCCTTGCTACTCATCTCATGTGATACTAAGCATTTCATAAGTGGGTTCTATTGTGTATAGTAAAAGCTCTTTTTGTGTCGATATTGCTGACCAACCTTCACACTCTGTTCAGATATCATCATGTTATGGGTTCTAACATATGCATGTCTAGATGCATGCATTCCTGCATTGCGTTTATCAAGTTAAAGAATATTCAAAGTTCTGGGTCTAGGACCTGTCACCTGGTATGGTGGTCCTTGATGCACTGGCTGGGGTAGGTCACAGGTGGCCAGGTGAGAGTGAGGCCACCTGGTGAGTCAATCCCTTAATACCCCAGTCAATTAGTGTAACCATTGGGTGGACCGATTATGCTGGTTCCTAGTATTCTAATCGAGGAGAATTTACATTATTGATGCAATTTTGTTCACCTGTGTTAGGTCTTTGTACTTTGGTAGGTAATATATATTAGATATTACATTGAGCATTGTATGATTCTTATTTCTGCAATGTTCATTCTGACATATATGGCGGATGGAGTAACCCTAGAGACATAGCTATACACCCATTGTTTGTCATTCCATTTGTAATTATTTCATTGTTTATTTTGATATTATATTGAATCTCCGTATTTACTTAAGAATATCATTTGACCAGAAATACATATGGCAATTTTAAATGTATAAATTATGATGATACTGCATACCTGCAAATCCCAGAACGTTGTGCTGTTTTGTCTTTTAATTTTAGGTTTTAATGCATTCCACTTTTGACAAACATGCTCCTGCCATTGGTTTTTATTTTGTTGTAAAGTGCCATTCCCGAGATCATGTATGGTAGAGTCATACTAACATTAGTCACATGATGATTACTGCATCAGAGAGGTTAAGATTCTGAAACGTGTACAGTGAGGGTAAGGCAAGGGGTAGGAGAACACCTTCCAGTTGCAGTAGGTTATGTGGTTAGGCATCTTTCCCTGCTATAAACTAATCAATGTGTAGGGATGTATCAGCTGGGGATCACTGCTGGCCAAATCAGCCTCTGAATCGATTTACATATAGGTTATTACCTTTCCTATGTATGTACCCATATAACATAACAACGCATGGACTATCTTATCAGGACTACCGTAAAACCTAGCGTATAAGCCGCGGCTTGTACGCGAGTCAGATCGCCAGTGCGGCTTATAGGATCGGCACAGAGTCAGGGTGCGGCTTATACGCGAGTTTTTGCTCCTTTAGTACAGTATAAAAGTCACCAGAATCAGATCGCTGGTGCGGCTTATAGGATCGGCCGAAAGTCGGGGTGCGGCTTATACGCGAGTTAGGCTTATACGCGAGGTTTTACGGGTATCTTCAGGTATTATTCAGGTCCTCCGCTACGCATACGTGTAGGGAGGGCACATCCAGAACGTCAGACCGACAGGTTCTGTACGGCTAGTTTTGGAATCCCCCCCCCCATGTGACCTGTGACAGTTCCCGTACAGGTCATAATCTTAACCTCTTTTTTTTTTTCCTTCACTTTTGGTTATCCTTTCCAATGCTTCTCACAGCATCTTTTTTTAAAGAGAGAATCCTCATATTTTATTCTGCCATGCCAATACCATCACTCAGTCTTCATCTAGTCATGCACACTGGTTATCCTAATACAAACCTGCCATACATGTTATATGGGATGATGTATTGCTTGGCATGAGCTTCATACACAGCTGATGATGTGTCTTGTACAGACAATAGCCGGCATAGTTCGTACTCATTGCCTACTTTAATAAGAGCTACACTGGACTGACTTCACTATTGGAAGGCCTTGCATGCACAAAAGACTACATGATCAGAACTGTGTTCTGGCTCTAGTAAAGATTTTAAGCGTGGCATGAAACAACGCTGATCTGTTTTGTTGCATTCATACACCATGCATTGAAGCACTATGGTGCCCTTAAAGTATAATCGATGGAAAAGAACTATTTGTAGAGTGGGGAAGGTGCTGGGTAGGGAGATGGCTTAGTGTGATGTGCACCCCAATCTCTTGTCATTATAATTATTATCTCCATCTCCCAAATGTATGTGGTCAGTGGGCTAACAAATCCCCAGCCTGAGCGGTATAGTGTTTAGAACTCCCGCTACACAACACTGTCCGTTCCTGGATCACATGAAAGATTAATCATTTCAAATGTATACCTGGTTTATTTTTATATAACCCCAAGGAGACATCGTATGAGAAGTAGAAATAATCTGGAAGATCGAACTTCCAGTAAGTTATACCATTCCTCTGCAAACTAAAATGTACATGTCAAACCATATGTACAGTGTGTTATTACTTGTGTATAAAGTATAAATATAAACGATGTGCAAGGTTGCAGAATAGTTGTATGACCCTAACTGGTACATACTTGTTTGATTTGTTGCTTATCATGTATTTTTCGTAAACTGTATACTGAGACACCGAGTTGGTGTGTCGCATGTGGAACAAGCAACAAATGAGGTCACAGACTATGAATAAAACGTATGTAATTATATATCTCAGTGTTTTCACATTTTTAATTCAGTTGTGTGTATCTGTGTGTATAACTGATTAGAGGGAATCTCTTAATTATAGAGATGTCATTTGTAATAATCGCTCTACGATTGCCATATTAATTACCATTAGAAAATTTCAAATTACCTTTTCACTAAGGATTGGCAACTTCTAAATTAAGATCCTCATTTTGTATGAATATAATGTAATGAAAAGTGAATATACAATGTAAATTTGTGGATGATTTAATAGTATATTGAATATTGGTTGGGGTATCCCTATCTTAAGTAAAAGTATTTTTTGTTGTAATTCTATAAAAGGAATAGCGTTTGACTACCCTTTAATCTATGACATGTTAATTATATGACATACCTAAAGGAAAAAGCTCTCAGAAATTCTAAAAACCTTTATTCAATAGTAGTTCTCAACCATAATCTACCAATGTGTGAAATCAAACAATTGTTAGCCTTACAGTATGGTACCTTAGACACTGAATTACCGCCATAATTTTACAATATCAGACCAGAACCTGAAATAATTGAATAAAACAGAATCATATTCAAATCTATGTTCAGTTACCAAATGCTTCCCATCCATAAAATTTGCTTATTAAATATAGCTCAAATCCTGCTATTCATGCTGCACAAAATCTAGTCTTCCCCGTTTTGCCAAATATGCAGAGAGACAAGAGGCACACTCCACTCATCCCTCCAAAGGTTTATAATATGAGATCTATGTATATAACCTATGAGAAAATCTGTATATAGGATAATAATTCTGTGTAAAGTCTTTGAGCTGCATCAAACTCCACAAAGCCACCAATCATGCCAACAAGGCCATGCCAGCCGACGGGGTCGTGGTAATGTTTTACGCTGCTGCCGTCTTTCTGTAGTCTCCGTACAAACCAGAAGCCGTCATCCCTGATGGTGTCATACCCCATGGTGGCCACAAACATGGGCGGCAGACCGCCCAGCGAGTCCATCATCAGCGGGAAGTTTAGCGGATCCAAGATGGCTGCCTCGATTTCGAGTAATTTTGGGTCGTCCGAGACATGTTCGAGGTCGGGCGGGGTGTAGTCATCTCTCAAGATGTCGACCGGTAGATCCGATGGCCGAATGTGGTGACCATAGTGGGCAGCGGCTACTGGGCGGACATGGCGGTTAGAGATGAGAACATCAATGTGGTCTAGGGACGCATTGATGTAGTCTAAGGCGAATGTAGCCAGACCTCTCCGGGTCAGGTCTGGGAAGACATAGCGCTCATTCTGCTGCATTGAGGGTGAGTTAAAGTCAAGGGCCTGCAATGAGACAAATACCAGTTTAATGCAGAAACAGCTACATTAAACAAAATTAATCTTGAATTTATTTGATTTTACAGTCCAACTCTGCATCAGGCACCTGGGCCGATGTTCAGCTTTATGTTCACCACTCACAGAAGAGCCTCCTGCCCCCACCAGCAGATGGTGTTATCCAGCAGTTGCACATCCACATCTGCACATCCCTACTGTACCCCAGGAACACAGCCACCCCCAGGGCCTAGGCCTACTACATGTGTTTTTCTCCATCTAGAGATGCAATTGGAGGGGATGCTAGTGAGACATGTACAACCACTGTGTACCTGAGGTACAGTATCTAGGGAACCACACTGTACCTGGGGAACAGAACCTAGGCAACCACTGTGTACCTGGGGTACAGTAGCTGACTAATGTGTACCTGAGGTACAGTAGCTAGGATGCCTGCTGTGTACCTGGGGTTGTGGAGTTGTGGTCTCTGTAACTTAGTGTAATTACTAAATTAGGTCCACTAGTAGTCTACTCTACCTCAGGTACACAGTGATCATCATATATGTTTACCTGAGGTACACTTTCTAACCCTACTGTACCCCAGGTACACATCCACACCCCTAGGGCTCATACTACGCATGTGTTTTCTCTTCTAGAAATGTAATTGCAAGATTGATCTAGTATGACATACTGTATATCTGGGGTACAGAAGGATGTGTACCTGGGGTACAGAAGGATGGTCACTGTGTACCTGGGGTACAGAAGCCTACTGTACCCCAGGTATACAGCATGTCATACTATATGCTGTGGAGAGAGCAGGGCAGAGTGTACCTGGGGTGAACATAAAGCTGAACATCGGCCCAGCTGCATTGAGCAGCCTCAACAATTTAATATCTATCAGATATAGATATTGAATTGTGTTCTATACTATAGATATAGGCATGAACTAAAATTATGTATTATAGATACCCCACGAGTATACTTGTAGAGTTAATTCATTTAACAAAATGCTCACCTGTAACCATGGATACATGATGGCCACATAGGCTAGATGAGGGGCGTTCTCTATGTCCCTGAAGCTGATGGCGAGACTGGCGGCCAAGGTGCCGCCTGCACTGTCACCGGCCACCCCGACCCTGCTGGGGTCCACACCCAGCGACGCCGCCTCCACAAACACATATCTGAGGAAGGTATACAGGGGGTAAGTTATGAAGTGCATGGTTTTTGGCACATATCAATACAATTTCAATGAAATATAAAAAAAGGTCTCCTTGCATCCGCTCTCACAATTTAGGGCTTAGGTTGAAAGTCAGTATTCCCCCCACAAAGTTAATAAGATATTTAGGCTCCCTACAAGAATTACAGACTGTAGTACATAGACAAAGGTTCACGAGTTTTAGTCTGTTGGCTGGGTTATTTCACGAGTTGACTGTCGGGCCGTATTTCACGAGGCCGTAGGCCGAGTGAAATGCGGCCTGACAGTCAACAAGTGAAATAACCCGGTCAACAGACTAGAACGAGTGTTCCTTTGTGTTTATTTTTTACCTTTTTCGATTCAAATTAAATTATTAGGGCTTTATGGGGGGTGAAGGGCTTAAACTAGTCTTTTTCTACATCGTTCAAATGTAAACAAACCGCCATTTTGATGGCGTCACAAGGCCGTGAAATACGGACATGGGTTATTTCACGGGGGGGTGAAATACGGCGCTCTTTGGTTAAATCAATGGCACTGCAGTATTCCATAAAAGATTAATGTGGGTAGTTTCTGCGCTGTAATAGCAAATACAGGGCTTGCTTGTATTCTTTCTTTGCTTTTACACTGATAGGAAAGCCCAATTTGCCTTATATCAACAGACTGAACACTTAGTATAAAGCATTGCTATACACTAATACTTAATGAACAAGAAAAAGGCATCAGTGATGTTTATTGAAAATAGTTTCATAGCTTTATTCTAGAGAAAATAGGTCTATAATTGGTCGTCTCTTTCTACTATGGCAAACATAAGTATGCACATTGTAAACAAAGATTCAGGCCTTCTATAATTTGGGTATGCCTTCGTTCAGATAATATTGTAGTACGTATCCAGGAGGGCAGGAGATGCCTGTTGGATAAGAGGACCCTGCTGGACACTGGGGGCCTGTGTGTAACCCCCACAGGTCACACCCTGAGGCGCACCAGTGTGTGCCTCCAGGGTAGTTGTTCCCTGAGTCTGATGCTGTACACACCTGTACCATGGGCGCCAAGGGTTCTACTAATATCTACAGCCCAAGGTGAGTCTCTGAGATTAGGGTAACCACTGTTAAAGTATAACAGTATGCCTACTGTCAGAGTTTGGTACTGAGTGAAAAATAAATGGGGTATGCTTCTGAAACATGACACACTGCCAAGTGACACTTCTTCACATACCAGCGTACCACCCGGTAAGGGCTTAACGCAAGCAGACATGGGTAGCTGCATTAGCAGAGCTTGGGATTGCAACGTTAAGGTCCTTTGTCTTGCCAGGGTATTTCTTTAAGTTGACTCTTTTGCTAGTTCTGTTATACTTTAACTATAATCCCCACTAGGGGGCAAGTGTGTGAAAAGGGGGTTACACCCTCAATGACAATCAGCACCTATTATCATTTTAATAATCAATGGCAATATTCAAGATACATAATTATGTTGAAGGGAATAAAGAGGCCAACTGCCCTACCTGGTTGCCCTCATGCAGTCCTCTAGTCCAGTTGGACTTGGATGCTGTGGTGCCAGACGATATTCCACCCCTACCACCACAATGTCAGCGTCTCTCACCAGGCGGCGCAGCAGGCCGTCATACTGCTGAGACGTGCCCCAGGTGAACCCTCCTCCATGCAGGTACACCAGCGCACCCCGGCGGGACTTCCCGACACTACCGCGGTATATGCGGACAGGAACGCCGTCAAAGACGTCTGCCGTGATGGTGACTTCATTATCTACGTCAGAAGATGTGTGGGCAGCAGCGATGGCTGACCCTAATGCAGAAACTGCGTCTTGTTTGAAGACGTGGTAGTCCTTGTAGCCAATTCCATTGGAAATCTGAGGTAGGGATGACAAATGACAAAAGGCACTTGTCATTTCAGTATATTTTACATACATTTTCAAATCTGTGGTTTTATAATACACACATATATGTATATGCTAGTATCTGTAGTTAATCTGATTTTGAGCCAGCCACATTTCAATTGAGTCATTTTTTGTTTGATTTATCTGCATTGTCAACATAGGATTAACTATTTCAGGCCGACATTATTGAGATGTCATTGTTTGACCATCAGGATATCAAATTTTCCTTTGCAAGATTATTAGAAAAGTGACAACTTGTAGTACATTGTACACTAGGTTACCATTGCGAATATTAAAAAAAGCTTTTAAAGTCATTCTATAAAAGCATTGCATCTGTACTGTGCAGGTTTGGCGTTACCTTGGCCAGGTCCTCCAGCACCCTCATGTTGGCGACCACCCCCGCAGCGTACAGCCAGGGCTGCTCCATGCCGGGGGGAGTGGGGTTGTACAGGTAGTAGGAGAAGAGGTTCACCGTCAGGAACAGCACCAGGTAACACACCTGGCCATGCATCTTGACAGCTGAGGAGGGCCGGGGAGCTGCAAGAACAAGGTAATGTAAGTAAGGGCCGAGCAGCTGCAGGAACAAGGTGATGTAAGTAGGGGCTGAGCGGCTGCAGGAACAAGGTAATGTAAGTAGGGGCTGAACAGCTGCAGGAACAAGGTAATGTAAGTAGGGGCTGAGCAGCTGCAGGAACAAGGTAATGTAAGTAGGGGCTGAGCGGCTGCAGGAACAAGGTAATGTAAGTAGGGGCTGCTGCAGGAACAAGGTAATGTAAGTAGGGGCTGAGCAGCTGCAGGAACAAGGTAATGTAAGTAGGGGCTGAGCGGCTGCAGGAACAAGGTAATGTAAGTAGGGGCTGAACAGCTGCAGGAACAAGGTAATTAATGTAAGTAGGGTATCAGGCGCCGTTAGTGCCAACATGCTATGCGTAGCTTTTAAGTTACGCGTAGCTTTCTATGCCAATCAGAAGCCGTCAAATAATCACGCGACCAATGTAGCTACACGTAACAAAATTGTAGCAACAGCAGTCAATATTTTCATTTCAAACGATTTAAAGTAAATAAAGCAGTTTGAAGATGCATGAGCTAACAATATTTACTCAATTGATCCTTATTGCTAACTATGTGATATCTAAAATAGTTGACAATATGAACATCTTTTAAAATAGACAAAAAGAAACGGTTTGAATGAAACAACATGTCCGTCATGGGGGTCAGCTTGGAGACATGAACAAAATTATCATTTCCATGAAAATAGTCAATTTTCTGCCATTCTAAGGAGCAATCCATGAATATAATTGACTATTTGGCAATTCCTCTTTAAGATTTCAATCATTTAGATGTGTTCTTATGCCGCATTTAATCGGATAACTAGGCTACGCATAGCTAAAAGTTACGCGTAGGACGTTGGCACTAAGGGTGCCTGATAGTAGGGACCGAGCGGCTGCAGGAACAAGGTAATGTAAGTAGGGGCTGAGCAGCTCTGCAGGAACAAGGTAATGTAAGTAGGGGCTGCTGCCGGAACAAGGTACACTAGTACCTAATGCCAAGGGTACATTACTGTATCTAGATAACAACGGGCATAGCACATTATATACTCTGAGATTAGTGAGAGATCTCTCTTCTTAACAGAGGAGGGGTGGGGTAGTTGGTTTTGGAAAGAGGGTAAAAGGAATTTGACCACCTCCATGTTTTCGGACCATCCTCTTTGTATGCTACATGTCCTTTGAACACATTTTTGACTGCTTAAGAGTAGGCAGCACATCAAGAGGGAAGACTACGTTACAATAAAAATAAAATTAAATGTTTAACGTCATAAGCACAATTTCATGAGGAATGAAGAGAAATGTAGGTGCAAAAAATGCAGATGCTAGAGATACGATAATCAAGATTATCAAACAATGCACTTGTTTGATGAATTCCCAGCCCGTCGCCCTCTAGAAGGGTGGCGGAATTACCTTCAAAGTTTGCCCCCCCCCCCCTCTCTTCCGGGCTGGGGACTAATATACCGGTTTCCCCCCTTACCTCTAGGGGGATTGATCTATTATTTTGCCCCTCCCCCAATAAAAGAGTGGTCTACTCTCGCATCTACCCCCCCCCCCCCCCCCACACACACACACTTGGTGTTACATAATCACGCCTTCCTAAGTAAGCGGCTGGTACCAAGGGAATCAAAGACTAGAGCCTAGAACTTTCCTGGAGGAAAGAAGCACGCAGCCTACATGGTACATGTTTGTTGACATAGAATTGCACCAGTCACAACATCTCCAATGTATTCAACTTCTAGGCCTCCCGGGGCTATGCAGCCTATGCCTATAGGACCTAACCACTTACTAGCAACCCTATACCACACTTATTGGTGCAAAATAATCGAAATATGCTTTATTCTTATGTCTGCAGTGCAATTATATACATGATATCCTACGGTGAACATTACGGAGGTTTTAAGAATCACAGTGGACTGCTGAAGGATTAGGCCGCATGGAGAGGACGTTATTTTTTATGAATTCAAACTCTTTATAGTCAGTATTAACAAAAGCATTTAACATTCTAATAAAATGTGGCCAACTATTGGATGCCTTTTTTTACTTGTAAGTGATCTTAATGGTGAAATCTGATTTACCAAGGGATGTGGCATGTCTACAGTTGCCCCAGATAGTCACATGTATGTGGCACATATCTGCCGGTAAGCTACACGAGAGGAAATTGTTGCCATCACTTGGGCCCATCACTTTAAAAAGATTCAAAGAAATATGTGTACAGAAACAAAATCACCACATGAATGGAGATGACTCAGGCTCTAAAGGCATAGAAAATCGTTATGTATATAATATGACACCAACAAGGCAGTACTAGGCATACTCGAGACCCGGGCTCGAGACCAAGCACTATAACTAGTGTAAGTACATGATTCTAGAATATAGTCTCAATGGACTGACGATATGGCTATGGAGAACATCCCGAACAGATGCAAGGGTTTTGGACTGATTCATGGTGTACATAGGTGAATACTACCTGTTGGTAAATACTGCCTGCAGTGTTCCAGCAGAGTGGTGCTACCTCAGCTCACGGTGTGTGTGTGACAGTCCCCGGTACGTGCGGCACAGGGTGCATGTATATGTGTACACGTAGACGGCAGGATGGGGGCACCACACAGGCACCAGTAACGGGGGGAGGCGCTCCGAGCTGCTCCCCACGGCTGCTCCCGCTACTCACTCACTCACTTCCAGGGACGCAGGGGTTGCTTTAGATTTGCTCTAGTCTGTATAGTCTACTCAGACGCCCTCGTCTTACACCCTACTCCTCCCCCCTCCCCTTTGTCATAGACGGGGACGGTAGGCAGTGTAGGGCTGCTTCGACTTGGTGTAGTCCCTTGTGATATATGTTATAGGTCCCAAAAGTTCAAAACTGTTAGAAAACAGGATCGTATGCTGTGCTTGTTCTTCCGACCCCCGGGTCTCTAGACTTATTTCTAATATCGGTTTACTGTTGCATGTTTAAACACATTTATAAACTGGCTTCATACAACCTAGCTGAACTCCCCCGTCAAGCGAGCTCCCCCGCCCCCTCCCCTTCATCTTCCAGTCCCATATGACCCCACATCATCGTTATGGGGTTCGTGCTCTGTAGGGTGTGGAAACACAGAACAATTCTAAAATTACCAGAGGTTTAGTGTGATATGATTTGTCGTTCTTCTCGCTATAATAGCCCTTATTACTTAAACAATATACAAGCGTAATGTTCTACAGTTGTAGTCTTGTGTATTATTGACTCAGGGTTCCGTTGAGTCAAAGGGAGCTGCTCTCTGCTCCCTGTTTTGAGATGTGCTGCCTTTCGGACAGCCAGGGGAGCCATCAAGGCAGGTGGGTGGTAGCCGATGTGTGGTGAAGATAGATGGCATCACGAAAAGATTGATACCACAACGGAAGAAATCGGACATCAATATCATATTGAAAAATACAATACAGAAAGTGTCACAAAATTTCCTGAAATTATCTGAAATGATGCCTACTATAGAAATGTACTGGGGTTGGGATTGGGCATGCTTGGCATATCATGGGGCATATCATGGGCATATAATGCTCTTTCTGCAACTTCTGTCGCAGCCCTGTCTTCTCTCTCACCCTACTAGATACTTAAGATCCCCTCCCCATCCACGAACCCTGAATCTCCTGTGATGTCAGTCAGTCACTCTCTTTGGTTACTCTGGCATGCTGCGGATCAGTCAATGTTTTTTTATTGTGTTTTCTTTTACTGCACAGAATATTTTGTTTAAATGAATTCTACCATGTTACATAAAGTGGATTATTAGAGCTATATATCTCTGTATGACTTTCCCTATATAACTGAGAAAATACACAGTTTTGTTATATTTTCAAGGTTAAAATATAAAGTCACACCTGAAGTTCATTACATAGCTCTGATCTACAGTAAAATAAAGGTTCCAATAACGTATAAGGAGTCTACGTTTGAAAAAGCCTGATTGCTCATATGTAAGCTGTTCAAATGCAGGAGAAGAAGCTCAAGTTTACTTAAAGTGTCATTAATAATCCAAATGCAACGCTAAATAATGGATGAGTGTTCATTTGTTGCAATGATGCATAAATCCACACCGGTGCGTAACTCGCCAGTGGTACCAGTGGGCACAGGACATTGAATCAATATTGACAAATGGTTGTCAATGTTGATTCAATATTGATTCAATGTTGAATTGAAATGTGTGCCCATTGGGTCCGTGCCCAACCATAATGGAATGGAGTAACAGCAGAGGGCCCCTTTGTACCTCCTCCCAGTATAGTATCTGATTTGTCCACATGAGGGGGTGGGGGAATAACTATTGAGCTACACTTGTAGTTGTACCATACCTCCACATCTATGCAGGTGCAAGGGATTCCTTACACCTTATAACCCCCTGCACTGCTGCAGTAGAGCTCAGCCGTATCGACGACTATGATCTTGTATTGCTGGGCTCAAATGACCACAGGGCTTTTTTTTAGATTAGCCGTTTTAGCTTGTATTACTGTTGTCATCTTTTTTTCAAAGTGGGTGTTGTAATATGGGGTATGTGTTTGGAAGGTTATCAACGTTGGGTATGTGTTTAGAAGGTTATCAACATTGGGTATGTGTTTGGAAGGTTATCAGCATTGGGTATGTATTTGGAAGGTTATCAACATTGGGTATGTGTTGGGAAGGTTATCAACATTGGGTATGTGTTGGGAAGGTTATCAACATTGGGTATGTGTTGGGAAGGTTATCAACATTGGGTATGTGTTGGGAAGGTTATCAACATTGGGTATGTGTTTGGAAGGTTATCTAGTGATGACTAGCAGTGGAGTGGTATGTGGCGCAAAAACAGAACATTAGTCTGGCCAATGATTCCGAATGGCTTCTCAGAAACGCAAAGAGTTCTTCAAAGGCAAATCAAATAATGGATGTCATGCCAGGTGTGCATGTCAGAAGGCTGTGCCTATACATGGGTCACCCCAACGTGGCAATTCATATATGCATATAGGTAAGTATTTCAAACTTGCAACCTTTGTATAAGAAGGTGACAACATCATGTAATATTAGTGCTTTAATGTGTGTTGCTATTTATCGTTACGATGCATGAATGCAGGCGAGTATATTGATAACCGCCGTCAATGGGTCAGTGCTGCATTCACGCCTACAGCATCAGGTTGACGCACTCCCAAAAGATCGGCATGATTCATGAATGCAGCACTGGCGAGTAACTGACATGGGCTGCATTCAAGAATAATACCGACAAAGGAAGTAACACATTAAATCACTTTGCGGCCCTTAAAGGGTTAAACCTATTCTAAAGCTTAGGTGAGTGATCAGAGTAGATCATGACACTCAAGCTGCATCTAATCCTCCCACCGATATACACTTGTGGGAATTATAAAACTCCAATATCCGCGCGTTGGAACACCATAATTTGCCTGCTTGGTACGTAACTGCACGTAAGAATGTTGACCCTTAAGGTCTCTATGTAACTTAGTCATAAAATGGAATTGGTGTCTGCATGCGATGTAGGAGGGGTTAAAGAGGGTGCTACTGTTTTAAATGGGTTAGACAAAAATTGTTGGACACAAAAATACATTGTCTACATAATATGTGAGGTGGTTCCAGTTTGAGTTCCAGGGCCCCTGTCAACACAACATAGATAGCTAACCCATAATACCACTGACTTCAAACACAACAACATTCCCATAACTACTACACTTGCACGTAGTATAGTATAGTATCGCATCGGCACTATAGATACTCATTTATACATAATTTTGCGATATTTCATTCGTTCTTAGGGTGTTTTGGGGGTAACGGTAGGCAGTGGGCTGGGTGAGGTATATACGTCTGGCCGATATCTACCATTGTTTACCTGCAGGTCGAAATGGGAAGAAAATATCACGCCCACATGTAACAGGTACATTGAACAACCTGTTGATTGAGCGACCTGCTGGATCTAAATATAAATTCTAATTATCTTAACCAAAGTTTGCACAGGGTTCTACTTCTTTCTCTTTCCTGAACGTCAGAATTGGATTTTTGGAAAATACGTTTCGAATTTTGTTGTTACTATTTGGCCACTAAGAAAGGGCTAATTGCAGGTCTGACCAATTCACCATTTTGTTAATCATTAGATACGTATTATGTTTTTTATTGTTTATTATTATTCATTGGTGGTCTTGTTGGTACATGTATAGCGTTTACATATAATTTGCTGTGTTTGTACATCATTTATGACCACCGTACCCAGAGCATATATTGGCCATATACTAGTATGGATAAGATTGCCATAAATTGCCATAAATTGTGTATATAATGGCAGTATACGACCGATTCATGCTCTGTGGACGGTGACCCTCACTAATGGTAAACACATTCAATTAGGTATAAAGTTTAGAACTGTGAACAGACACATATTTGATATGTGTCGATATGTGAGTCAGATGTATATTGGATAAAGAGTTCAGTTCGATCAAATCAAGAATATGCTCAATGAAAAGCTAGCAATTGGTTTAGTGAACTAGTACCTGGTAACCTGGTAGTAGGGCTTAGTGTCAGCAGTAACCTTTACTCAGGGACCAGCTCTGTTTGAGCAGATCCATCTGTAATGATAAGACCTAATATGTCCAGTATCAGTTTATCTGTGCCCTTCTCAGACTGACCATTATTGGGGATTAGTAACATATCAGACACATTAGTGTGGTGCTGGGTTTGTGTGTGTGTGTGTGTGTGTGTGGGGGGGGGGGGGGGGGTAATCGGGATATGATAGGAAGATACATACATACAGGTAACGGTAGTATCTCATATCTATCCTTAATACGCCGAGGGCATGGTTGAAAAATGCACATCGTCCTTTATCTATACTGGGGATTTCAGTTTAATTAGTCATCCTACATTGCATGAGAATATTTCCTCCATTGTTGTACTCTTTCACCTTTGATTGTAGTCTGTAATAATAAGTTACATGACGTTACATTGGACTTGTAGCAGGTTAATCCCACGACAGGCGCACTAATGTTAAACTCAGGGTAATAAGGCCATAAAGCGTATAGTACCACTTGCAATAATATTATCACAGAGAAAAGAAACAGGCTGCCTCCAGAATGACTCCCCTCTCTAGTGGAGCCCAGGTGCTTATGACTCCCTTAGGTGAGTCAGGGAGCTATGTGACTCCCCCTAGATGACTCCCTTATGTCATCCAGGGAGTCACATAAGCTCCCTTAGACAGTCTGGGCTCCCCTAGAGAGGGGAGTCATTCTGGAGGCAGGCTGGACTCCCTTTGACTCTGTTTCTTTTCTCTGTGATCTTAATTCCCTTGTATATGAGTTTGAGTTTTGACAACTTTTATTGCTTTCTGCACAGGCGATTAAGATTACATGTGGTATTTCAGGGAATTTCAGGGAAAGAACGGGAAGCCCTGATTCAAGAAGCATAAATAATAGCGTCAATGAAATCTTAAGTACAGTGTACAATAAATTCGATTTTGTATGCTGACAAGGATGATAGAATTGAGGTATGAGATTCAAGTGTATCTTCAATAAACATTGTCATACAAGGAATCCCCTTAGTTGGGAGACTCCTTTAATATGTATGAATCTGAGTAAGTCTTGAGGTCTTGTAGTATAGTTGGTATTTATTACAAGTTGACAGCAACAGTACAGTAAGTACAAAGTAGGTTCCACTCAGTTACACCTATCCACACAATAGTATAGGACTAGTAAGTATGCCCTAGAGTCAAGGGGTCCTGCACACTGCCTGATAGTTGGGCATAGTAGGGCATAGCCTATAGCCTTGTTCTCAGTCAGTGGAGGGAGCTCCTTGCTCAGTGCTGTCCTTGGGTGAAGTGATGATGGTAGCTGGGAGGCTGGGGTTTATAAGGGGCCCAGCCCTCAGCTTGGTCTAGACAATGTTAGAGGGCTTGTAACTGTCAGAGACACAGTCACACAATACCCCTCCATAGTCTGAATACCCCTGTTAGTGTACATCAAGGGAGGTGACCCTTATGCTGGTCTAACATGCCAGGTGGGAACAATGGTCCCCCCAGCCAACTGTGGGAGACAGTGTGCGGCATGAGCGTCGCCTGGCGGCGACGGGAGTGCCGACTGGAGCGCCGCCTATGCGGGCCGGCGGCGTGCGGGGCCTGTCACCTGACAGGTGCCTCCCCCTCGGAGAAAAGGACAACTCTCCGTCAGTTGTCATTCCATCTAAAAATTTGGGGTGAATTTTGGAATTTTATCCGCAATTTTTGGTGGCAAATAGAATTTACCTTTTTTTTTTTTTTGATTTTTTTTTTTTTGATAGTGAAGTACACTTTTTTGTAATATAGATGATGTGAGAGTATGTAAATACCAAAGGTCTGGGGAGAAATTTGGTTTGTGCTTGGCTAGTCATCTACATTATATACAGTGTAATCTTAACTATAAGGTATGTAAACCTTCTTTGTACCAACTTGGTACTTTCTTAATCACATAGTTATACAGTGTAGTAATACATTGTGTCTTTATCTGACACTTTTCAAATCGTGGTTTGAGTTATATACACAGTATGGTACATCTTTGTCTTAATTCTAAAACATGATGAAAAATGTGTTATCAAGTAATAGGCTGTCTTTGGTAAATAGGTGCTTTGTGGAACTGAGTGGATTTTGATATATCAATGTTCACATGTGAATACAAATATACAGGGTATAATGCAAATTATGCAAAATCTTATGATAATCTTTTACAAACTTTTTTGTTTGATACCAAAAACCCAAGGCCACTTTTATATAAAAGTAGGCCAACCGGCTTGAAGTTTGTTTTCTTATTTCTAGATAGCGCTTATCTATGGATTTGCGTGATATAGCAATCAGTAATGTACATTTTATGCATAGTTATGTCCTTTTCCGGTGGCGGATAAGTGTTCATAATATCATCTGACATTTTGCATTACTTAATTTTGTAAGTTTGTATGTACAAATACAGTCCTTTTTATGCAGATATTTTGTCCTTATCCGGTGAAGGGTAAGTGTTCATAATATAATAAAAATGACTTGGTATCTTGTTTCTGCAATGATAGTTGAATCTTACAAGATTCTTGGTGTTGGCAATTTGCAACTTGTGGATCTACACTTTGATCAGAAATGTCTTTGCAGTGGGCCGCTGCTGTGAGATTTAAGTCTTTTGTGTAGTATCCTAGGGCTAGTCAGCGGACTATCTCCCTTTTTGCTTCATGTTTTTCTGTAAATAGTCTTACATAATACAAAGGTATACAGTGTAAAATACAGTGCAAATACAGTGTTATATACAAACATGTTTGATTAGCAATTTAGATTGTAATAATACAATATCATACATATATATGCATGTTTGAGCAAGTTTGACATGGTTAAGAGTACGCAATTGTTTTTGTAAAACTTCAATTTTTTCAAAATTGGCTGTTTCATTTTGGGATACCTTAAAATTGATTCCCTGATACTACTGACACACACTGAGACCTTGCTTTGACCTTGGGATTGTGAGAGTTTGAAAATTTTACACCTTGAGCAGATTTTTGAGTGGCACCTTGAGTCTATTGTGTCATGCGGCGCAAGATGAGTCGTGTGCCGCGGTGACACCGGTGGCTGACACCTTGGGTGAGCAGATCATGTGCCTTCTCATGGACTTGTCACCTGGAGTGAGGGGATCACTTCAGAGGGTGAACAGTGTCTTTTTGGGGTGGGGAGGGGTTATAAAGGCTGTGTAGACCACAGTAGGATCACTTATTCCTTGAGTACCCTTGAGATTACACAGTATGGCGCATATGACAATTTTGGAGGACGAGTTGGAGGCTGTACCTGAGGTACTTGCATATCTCCCCGAGGCTTGGCTGCAGGGGTGACATGCAGGCCTTAGACCTGTGGTTGGGTGATCAAGATACCTTGGAGGGGCTGACTCCTGGTACTCTTTTTAGGAGTATTTTGAGTCGGTATGACTCAGTAAGGACGCGGTGGTTGCATAAAGTCTGGCGCGACATTGCCAGTTTTGGTGATGTTTTGGTGTGCCGTCATCACGGCTGGTACTTCCTTGGTGCTGGCGGGATTTCCCTGCGCAGGGCGGCATCTCTAAATGTCAAAATAAACGGTCCTTTTCAGGGCCAACCAACTTTTCACAAGAGTTTTGGTCAATCTCAATCCTGTATAATTGTGCTTATTCTTCCCCATGTACTTTCTCACTAGTTACAGCTGTAGGTGGTTGGGTGAGTATGGTGAGTACATTTTTGAATGTATTGGTGCTCTCTCTTTGGTCATCAATTATGATGTTTTTCAGCTTTGACTCATGGGTATCCATGGTGACGGGCTGGGGTGAAATGTCATTTTGTAGGAGCATAGCAAATCTAGATTAGGTTCCCTGAGCGCTGGTATTATGCTGAACCTGGCACGCCATGGTAGGTTGATAGTTTCTGGCAGTAAATATGCGGGTCTCTCCTTTCTTTGTAGTAATTACTACTGGTCCATTCCATTCAAATACTAGTCTTGGGAGAGGGTACATTTTGATAATCATATCTCTGTATGTTGGGGCTGAAGCTTTTATAATTGTATCAAACTCATGTGGCACTGGACGCAAGGGGAAGGAGAAGTTGGTGTCTCCTTTGTGGACTTTTAGTACTACTGTGGGATTTGTCCTCTTAGTGACTTTTCCCTTTCCACAGTGCTTGGTTGCCATACTCTTTAGGTATTTGGTCAGCCTATAGGCTGAGTAAATGGTGAGTGTGAATAGTATGGCTATGATAAGGGTATGGGTCTCATGGATAGTTAGAATAGGGGTGGGGCCCTGTTCTGTGGGTGCCGTGGTGGTTTCCTTCTAGTATAGGGTTTCGAAGGCTTTTTCCATAGGCTTCTCTGTGACAAATCTATATGCTTTTGCAGTTGGCATATAAGCTAGTAGTGTGGATCCTCTGTGCAATCTGAATAGGGTGTAGGTGGCCAAAATTGTAGCTATAACCGAAAGTATCATTGGTATGATAGGTGCTGCTGGATGCCGTGCAAATTTGTATAGATAGGACTCTATTAGTCTATTTTCCAGTGGCTTAGCCAGGCTGGAGGCATCATCTAGCAGGGTTTTTGCGAATGGGTTTAGGTATAGTAATGTTGATTCATCAATATTACTTGATTTCCTTAACATATCCAGTGTCCTGGATAGGTTGACCTTTGGAAAGGTGGCAGATTTGCCTTGGAGTCTGGTCCAATTTTTTTAATTTCATTTAGAGCCGCGAGAAAAGGTAGGTTTATGGTCTCCAAAGCATAGTGAAATGAAATTGTAGTGTTGCATGGCAACCTAGAATTTGGTAGTGAATAGTGATCTATATTCACTGTACATAGGCATGGTACACCTATGATTGAGTGTGATGGTGCTTTGTGAGTAGTAGCTGGTTTCCCGTGACACGTAACTGTGTAGGTGGGAGAATTTGTGGTCACAAGATATTCATCTTGTGAGATGGCTGCAGCGTGTGAGATTGGTCTCTTCAAGGGTGAGATGGTAAATTGGCACATTTCCTTGACTTGCTGAGCTTGGTTCAAATAAATTGCTACTGTGCATGTAGGTACATGTCTATGGATTCTCGGGCTAGTTTTGGTACAAATTTTGATCTTAGTTCCTGGACAGGTTAGCATATCTGCATTTGTTAGTTCAATAAATAGTGAACCATCTTCAGAGATAGCTAAGAATTTGACATCAGTAATTAATTGGGTTACTCCCTTTGTAGGCGTCTCCTTGGTGTTGATTGTTACTGGTGTAGTTACCAGTTGAAATACTCTGAATGTGGAGACGGTGGATGCTACAATGATATCCAGGTGGATGTATATGTGCCGTTCCGAATAGGTGTAGGATATCATTCTTTGGGAATAATAGTAGTCAAGGTCAGTTATGGCGACCTTTGATCCTGGTGAGTGTATTTTGAGTGTCATGTCCAGATCATTCAGATGCTCCGTTAGTTCAGCTGGTGGTACTATGTCAGCAGTCATAATGTCTGCTGATAGCATCCTGAGTGCTGATGTGGTGCACTGCAATGCTCGCAGATGTTTCATTCTTGCTACAATAATGGTGAGTGCATCAGTTAAAATTTGGATCTTCCTTCTTTGTGTGTGCTCGTGATTTGCATAAGTGTTCAGAGATGTGGTCATATTTTGAGCCCATATATTCATATTTTGGCCTAGAGTGTTCATGGTTTGGTCTAGCATACTTTTATCCTTAACATATGCCTTGACAAATTTGTCTTGGCGTTGTGTGACCTTATCAATTAATATAGCTGCTTCTTTGTCTTGCTTGGAAAAAGCTTCTAGAATGCCGTCTATGTTCTTTATCTGGTCCATGACCTCTTTGACGTCATCTAGTGTGGCAAGACCTATTGCTCCTCTGAAGAGTGGGGCTAGGAACCCAAGTGGTGCTCTTCTGTACCTTCCTTGACTATTAATTGGATTTGATAGGAACAAATGGATGGATGCTAAGGTAGAGTTAATTTCCTTGTCTGTTATGTCTATTAACAGATCTAGTTCCCTTGCTTGCTGTAATATCTGACTGGTAGAACTGTCGTCATGCAGGGTAGGAAATGTTGGTGCCATAACCTGGTCCAGTATTTTGGTTTCGGTCTCTGGTGGAGCAGGTATATGGTATGGTATTGCCAATATCATGGTTGTGGTATCTTGCCCATTGACCAATGGTTCAGGTAATGGCTCATATATGGCTCCAACGTTCTGTCTAACGGTGGGCACATATGTGATGGCTTGAGAAGTGGCCATCATCACTAGTAGTAGGATTGGCTTTAGCATGCCTGAAATATAAAATATATTCTATGTCTTAGTAAGACTTCTACTAGTGTTTTTTTTTGCAATATACTTAGGTTTAAATTGGTTTGCTGATTTTGTGAGCTATCCTTTTTGCTTATGTGAAGTATCCACTTGGCACTGCCTCTGTGTACATAGTTTTGAGAGCAGAAATCCTGGTTGGTCCCAATAGTAATATAATAATCAATGTAGTGTTTGAACTGTAACTTTTTCCATGATCAAGCTAGTGTTGGCTTAATGTCCAATCTGTGCTAGAGTCCTTTCCCAAGATTGTAGTAACTGGGTATGATATTGTAGAGTGGGTGTGGTCTGCTTTCTGACAGAGTCCCTCCTGCTATAGGAGAACTGGTATGGCTAGGACCAGCTGGTGTGTACCTGACTGCTGCAGGAGTAGAACTGGTGAGTTGGCTATGGAGTCAGGGCCTCTTATGTAGCCCACCCTACCCTCATCCATTGAGGGCATGGCTTTGTTTCCCTGATGGCTGTATACTGCCATCAGTGTCAGCTGACTGACTGGGGTAATTATGTCTGGGGTAATTAGGGTGGACCACCTGCATCTGTGGGGGTTTGATTGCCCTGGCAGGTGTGTGGGTCCTTTTGAAGGGTAAGGGTGTGTCTAGACAGTAGTTTCTTGGCATAGCACGCTCTGTTTCATGTACTTTACAGGATTTAGGTTCAAACGTTTTCATTGTGCATTCTTTCAAGGATGCTAGCCTTTGATGCAAAATATGATAATTGTGGTTTCTTCAAGCTTGGGTTGCTAATCCCTTTAGGTAGTCTCTTTTGGCTTTTGTGTGTAGCCTTTTGGGTTTCAGACTTCAACCCTGTAGTAATCTGTCCTTTGATTCTACTTTGTGTGCACATTGTTTTTGTAACCTATATAGTGTATATTGTCTTTTCTGTCCTTTGTGTGGGTTCATATCCTATGCTGATATGAAATTCCTACTTATCAATCATGATTTGGACAGTTGTTGGAAAATTAATTTCCTTCATATAGAATGTATGTACTTATTTGACTATTATTCATAGTCTGTGGGTATAGATATTCCATATGATCATGTCAATATATAAAAGTAATTTACTTAGATATTCTCCCTTGCCTGGAGTTTCTTTTCACCTTGTGGTGGGCTGGTCTAGGTACTATTTGGTTTAGACCAACTGACTCTTTGGTGAGTGTGATTTGGGATTTATCCCTTGTTATCCTGTGGATAAACTTTGAGGTGTGGGGAATGAGTCTGTGTGCAAACTCATTTTTCCTCAGTGTTGTGACCTTTTTGAGCCTATCAATATGTACTGGTCTGGGGACTAGTAGGTTATTTGATAGGTTCTTCAACCTTGCGCTGGTTGGGGTTGGTCTTTCTGCAACAACATATGGTCCCATGAATAGGGGTTGAAGCTTCTTTGAATCTGTGGTCAACAGAATTCTGGGAATGTTGATATATACAATATCTAGTGGAAGTATAGCTTGTGGTGTAAGCTTTTTGTCATATCTTGACTTCCTTCCTTGTTGTAGCTTTTTGACTCTGTCTATTGCCTTTCGTCTAGACTCGTCTTGAGATAGTATCATTCCAGATACGTGCTCAGCTACTGTTTTGATTTCTTCCTCTATGTTTAGGGCAGTTTCTACAATGGTTTGAGGGTTTCTGCCATGAAGTAGGAAGAATGGTGTGTAACCTGTTGTTTGGGACTCTGTGTTGTTCAATGCAAATGTAATTGATTCTATATACAGGTCCCATGTTTTCTGATTCTGAGAACAGAAAGTCCTTAATGCTGTTCCTATACTGGCATTGAATCTTTCCACTAATCCATTAGATTGTGGTCTGTATGGACTTGACAGGTCGTGTCTTATCTTCTGGGTGTTCATCAGCTTCTTAAAATTGCTGCCTGTGTAGCAGGTGCCATTGTCAGTTTGAACTGATGTTGGTACACCTTGCTGACATATGACGTTCTTGTAGAACTCATGTTGTGTGGTTTCTGCTGTGAGATCCTTTGTGGCATATGCTATGACATATCTAGTTGAATAATCTATGCAAACTTGTATGTGTTTGTTTTTCCTGGCTGTTTCTGGGAGTGGTCCCACAGCATCTAAGTTTAGGTGCTTCATGGGGGTTGGCATATAGTCCCTTACAGTCATTGGTGTTTTGTGGGTGTGCACTGCCCTTTTTGCTTTTAGGCAAGTGTCACATGTTGACACATACTGATTGACATCAGCCATCATAGATTTCCAATATACCCTAGGTATGAGAGAAGACATCATTTTTGAAGTACCTACATGACCTGCCATTGGTGAGTCATGGAAGTGTTGTAGTATGTTTTCAACCCAAGTTTTTGGGACTACAACTTGTAGTGGTACTGTGTCTGTTTTTCTCCATGATGTAGGGGATATGTGTACTAGAATGTTGTCTAGGAGTAGGTATTGCTGAGCATTGTTCCTAATCCTTGTAGCTTCAGTGCTTTTTACAGGTAGGTCACCTTTCTCTAGGTAGTCTATAATGGGTATTAGTCCAGTGTCCTTCCTTTGTTCTTCTTTCAACAGTGTGGAGTTGATTGAACTGTCTGGGATTTGGTCTAACATCTGGTCTAATTCCATTATATGCTGTGCCAGCCTTTCTTTATCTTTCTCTGCCTGGATTGCTTCAGGAGATTTTGGTGCAGGTCTGGTCTTTGTCTGTTTCTTTGGTTGTTCAACTGCTATGTCTGTGTTGGCTGTCTGCTCCTTTGAACTGGCTGCTCCTCTGTTTGTGTTGGTGGAGGCGGCCTTTGTTCTTTTGGGCTGGGGGTCAGATTTGCTTTTGTGAGCCTTCTGTGCAGTACCTGCTCTGTCTGAGTGCTTCTGCAAATTGGCTGTGGGTGTGCTGGGTGTTGAAATGGGGGATTTAGTAGGGAAAGAGGATTTGGTTGACACTTTGTTCTTTTTGGCTTTTAGGCCTAATTGCTGAGGGTGGTCATTAGACCTTGTATCTTCTGCAACCGACCGTTTTGCTTTTGAACGTGTGGTGACAACACAAATGTCTCTGTCCTGTTCTTCCTCCATATCCAGCTGTTCTTCTGCAAATCTGACTACCTTGGTGATTGAAGCAATTTTATGCAGTTTTTCTTCCAACTGATTTTCTGATGCACTGTGTGGTGGTTCACGGGGTGTGGCTTTCACCATCTGTGCAATCCTGTTGGTCTCAACCGGGGTGAAACAGTTTTCTGGATACTCTTCACAGTATTCCCTTTCGCAATGACAGAACACATAATGGGTGGTCTCTTTTAAGATACCTCTGATCACTGGTTTTGGTCTGTCAATTGATTTTGGTGGGTCATCTCTGTTGAATGGTATCTTGGTTTGGATTTTAGAGAATTTGGTTCTGGTGGCTGCCCTTTTCCTTCTTGGAGGTGGTGGGGGGTTGGTCATTGGTGGTGCATCTGGATATTCTCTTCTTGACATCACATCTGGAGGAATGTTGTCATCCCCTTTTACATGTTGTATTGTGAATGCAAATTGTTGGATATCCAGTGCCCATCTGGCCCACCTGTGGGTCAAACCTGTGTTTGTGAGGAGTGGTATTAGAGCTGCATGATCTGTGTACAACTGAAAGTGTCTACTTTCTAAGTAGTGCCTAAAATGTAGTATCCCATATACTACACCTAGTAGCTCTCTTTCTGTTGTGTTGTAGTTTCTTTCATGCTTTGATAGTGTTCTACCTGCGAAGGCTACTGGTCTCAATACTCCTTCACTACTGCGTTGTGATAGAACAGCTCCTAGGCTCACATTTGAAGCATCTGTTGCTAGACTGAATTCTTTGTCATAGTCTGGGTATCTCAATAGTGCATGGGTACAGAGTGCATGTTTCAATGTTTTGAAAGCATTGTCTGCATCCTCATTCCATTTGAAAACCTTTAGGTTTGTTTGTAGGTCGTACAGTGGCCTAGCAATATTGGCATAGTCTTTGATGAACTTTTTGAAGTATTGGCATAGTCCTGTGAATGATCTGACTTGTTTCACAGATTTTGGGGTGGGAAAAGTTTTGACACTTTCCACCTTTTCTGGGGATGGTTGTAAACCATCTGGTGTGACACGCATTCCTAGAAAATCTATCCTATCTGTGAAGTATTCACATTTTGATTTCTTTAGCTTGAGTTTCCCGATTCTCAGGCTTTTGAAGACATCTTCAAGGTCTGAAAAGTGTCGTTCTACATCTGGTGATAGGACTAGAATGTCGTCTAAGTACGGTAGGGCACATTTGTATTTCAGTTTGTTGAGAATTAGAGTTACTAGATGGCAAAATCCTGCCGGCGCGGTAGCCAAACCTATCGGCATCTTTTGATAGACATACTTTTTGTCATTTGCTATGAAAGCAGTTTTGTGTTGGTCCTCCCTTCTTATGGGAATTTGGAAAAACCCTTGTTGCGCATCTAGTTTACTGAAAACAGTAGGTTTGAGTGACCCTATCATGTCTAGTGTGTCGTCTGCACGTGGCGTTGATAAAGCTTGGTTTATCATATTAGCATTGACGTGGCGTAGGTCTGTGACTAGACGTTGGCCTCCAGATGCTTTCTGTACTAAAAATGATCTGGATGCCCAGGGTCCCTCTGCACATTCTCTGAGGATGCCCTGTCTGACTAGGTCTTCACAGACTTCTCCCATCTTAGCTTGCTTCTCAGGCGTCTGCCTGTATGGTAGGTAGTGACATGGTACTGCATCTGGTTTGATGTGAATTGAATGTGTGTATAGGTGGGTTGTACCTATGTCATTGTCTTTACCTACAAATACATCTTGATACTTGTGGAGTAACTTTTGGAGTCTCTCTTGTCCAATATCTGTTAGTACACATTTGGGTGGCACATTTTCCATTATGTCTGGCATAATGTCATGAGCCTCACTGTGAATTGTGGCCAATTCATCATCAGTGTCATCTCCACGGTTTGTATCTGGATCTGCATATACTGAGGCACAGTCTGACTCTGTGTCACTACAATTTTCTTCAGTGTCTAGCACTTGTAGTGTGGGTTCCTCAGTAGGGATGTCAGTATCTGGTTGATGTAACTCAGAGGGGTCTACCTCTGTGAATAGGGCTATTATATCACCCTTCCTCACCTTGTACGGTCGGTGGCTTGTATTGAGCAGTATGATTGGGTGCCTGTTCATTTCTGAGGGTGTTACTACTCCCTTTTGAACTAGGTATGGAACTCTGTTGTTCCTCTGCAAATTGTCTAATGTGCCTACACATCCTTCTAAACATTTGAGGGATGTGACTTGTCCTAGAACTGCTAGTTCTGTGAAAGGAAGGATTGTAGCCTCCCTAACAGCTCGGACTGGCTTGACTTGTAGCTCTGGGTCTACATTGAATTCGATCTGTGATCGTGTTGCTTTTAAGAAATCTGTGCCTAGGACAACTGGCTTTGTGAGATTTGGAATAATTGAGAATGGGAATTCGAATCGGGTACCATGAATTTTGAATTTCAGTACTGCTGCTTGTCTTACATGGCATATGGATCCGTCTGCTAAGTGTACATTGAACTTTCTCTTTTTGATTTCTACATCTCGAGATTTCTGAATTTCCCTAAGAAAAGTATCCCTGACACAGGTGATAGTGGCACCGGTGTCAACTAAACAAGGTATTTCAGTGTGTTCATAGAATCTTGCATTTAAACAGCCATTTTTAAGAAGTTCAACAGAAATTTTGGTACTCTCACCCATTTCCTTTTGCGATGCATCTTGTTGAGGTGTGATATGGATCACTGATGTTCGGCTTGATTTCCCAGTGTGTAACTGGGGGATTGTCTCTGCTATACTAGCAATTGTCTTTGGTTGTCCTAGGGGTTGTTGATCTTGGATCTTGATGGGGGGTTGGAGAGGCTCACAACGCACTGGCCCAGCGGCGCTGTGGGTCTCTAGTTTCCCGAGTTTGAAGATCCTAGTAGCTGCTTGATCTGTTGAAGCACGTCAGGCTGGATAGCTTGAGGTGGCTGTTGGGGCTGCTGTTGGGGGTTGTAGCCCTGTGTGTTGGATCTGTAGCCATTGTAGCTGTCTCGACCTCTGCTGTTGTCCCGACTGCGGTTGTAGTCATGCTGTCTGTCACGACTATTGCTGTAGTCACGACGGTTTTGATCCCGACCTCTGTTGTAGTCACGATCTCTGCTCTGGTCACGACGGTGGTAATCACGGTCTCTGCTGTTATCACGGCGATTGTAGTCGCGATTTCTGCTACTATCACGGTGTCTGCTGTTGTCACGACTTCTGCTGTTATCTCTACGGCTGGTGTCCTGACTGTTGCTTTGGTGATCTCGGCTGTTATTTTGGCTGTATCCTCCTCTGCCTCTCTTGAAGTTTGGATCAAAGTTTTTACCTTGGTAGCCTCCTCTGTTGTTACCAGAGTGTCTTTGTTGGCTGTTGTTAGGTTTACCTTGGTCCTTCAGTGCCCTTTGTTCTTGCCTCCTCACATGTTCATCTGACATGAGAAATAGGCTTTGGTCCTCATCTTCTGATGAGTGATCCAGTTGAACTGGCTTTGGGTCTGATTTGGCCTTCTTTGAGGGGTTTCCAGTTTTCTGTGACTTTGTTTGCTTTACAAGCATAGAGTTTATGTGTGTCACAGATTTCAGTTGGGCCTGCATGGATTCTAATGTTTCCTGTAGTTCTGAGTCTATTTCTGCTTTTATTTCAGCTTTAATGTTACCAGTGGAGACTCTTTGTTGGTTCTCATATTCCTCTGCAACTTCAAGAATTTCTGACCATGTTGAGGCTCCTTTGTGTATGACAACTGCACTGATATCTTCCCTTAGACCTTGTAGAAGGGCTTCCTTTGTTCTCTCCTCTGATTTGTTGTGTGCTGTGGCCATACTTTGTAAGGCCATGGCATAGTCTGAGACAGATTCATCTGGATTTTGACCTCTTAATGCCTTTGCATCAAGGCGGTCATCTTCCTTTTTGAAATACTTCAGGAAAGCTTCCTTCATTGTGTCATAGTCTGTGTCTGGGTGTGCAGTCATGTAGGCCTTAAACCATATCTTTGACTTTCCTTCTAGGAAGTTTGAGAAGTATTTAATCCTATATGAGGGATGTTTCCCATATTTGGAGTCAATGTATTGCTCATAGTCTGTGCAATGTCTCCTGGCGGATTGATTTTGGGAGGGTTGTGAGAATTTATCTGGTTTCAGAATGTCATTATGTGTTTCCTCTTTCTCCCTTTCTATCTTCTCATCCAATGCTTTGACAGATTTTTCTCTTGCTAGCCTTTCTGCTACTTGTCCCTCCTGTAGAGACTTAAGTGTTGTGGTTACACTTATGAGTGCAGCTTCTATGTCTGGTGCACCGGGTTGGGGTGTAGCATTAGGTAGAATGGTCTTCAATGCCTCTGCTACTTGTAATTTCACAGTCTCTGCCACCTGTTTCTGCATAGCCTCTGTCAGCTGTTTCAGCTGTTGCTGCATGGCCTCTTCTATTTGTTTCTCCATGCTTGTGGTATACTAATAATATAGTACTAGTAGGTACATTGTATACTTGCTAGGGTAATGCAGACTTGTTGTAGGTGTTCTAGACTTCTGTGACGGTCTGGTGACGTCATTGACGGTCTGGTGACGTCATTGACGGTCTGGTGACGTCATTGACGGTCTGGTGACGTCATTGACGGTCTGGTGACGTCATTGACGGTCTGGTGACGTCATTGACGGTCTGGTGACGTCATTGACGGTCTGGTGACGTCATTGACGCTCTGGTGACGTCATTGACGGTCTGGTGACGTCCGTGACGGTCTGGAGACGCCCGTGACGGTCTGGAGACGTCCATGACGGTCTGGAGACGTCCGTGACGGTCTGGTGACACCCGTGACGGTCTGGTGAGTCTTTTCCTGCAACTGTGGTGAGTGTGAAGGTGTGGTGGGTGTTACTGGTCCTTGGCTGTGGAGGTGTGTGTGCTGCCACCTTGTGGGATCTTGTTGAGACTTCTCCACCACTTTGTCATACAAGGAATCCCCTTAGTTGGGAGACTCCTTTAATATGTATGAATCTGAGTAAGTCTTGAGGTCTTGTAGTATAGTTGGTATTTATTACAAGTTGACAGCAACAGTACAGTAAGTACAAAGTAGGTTCCACTCAGTTACACCTATCCACACAATAGTATAGGACTAGTAAGTATGCCCTAGAGTCAAGGGGTCCTGCACACTGCCTGATAGTTGGGCATAGTAGGGCATAGCCTATAGCCTTGTTCTCAGTCAGTGGAGGGAGCTCCTTGCTCAGTGCTGTCCTTGGGTGAAGTGATGATGGTAGCTGGGAGGCTGGGGTTTATAAGGGGCCCAGCCCTCAGCTTGGTCTAGACAATGTTAGAGGGCTTGTAACTGTCAGAGACACAGTCACACAATACCCCTCCATAGTCTGAATACCCCTGTTAGTGTACATCAAGGGAGGTGACCCTTATGCTGGTCTAACATGCCAGGTGGGAACAATGGTCCCCCCAGCCAACTGTGGGAGACAGTGTGCGGCATGAGCGTCGCCTGGCGGCGACGGGAGTGCCGACTGGAGCGCCGCCTATGCGGGCCGGCGGCGTGCGGGGCCTGTCACCTGACAACATGTACAGAAAAGTGACTTTTTCTGATGATATTTCCTCTAAATGTAACATGGATATTGAGAGCAACTAATGGAACAAATATAAACCTTTTCCAGCAGCTGATATGGGGTTTTCATCTGTGGTTAAGTAAATAGGCTTAGAGTGGGCTATGTGGGCTTTACAACCCATCCACCATGGGCCATGGGACATCGGACAGTGGACCCTCTTGCTGTTTGGTAGTAGCAAACTATGCAGACAGACTATAAACACCTGACTAACTAACTATAACTAGGGTAGATTCACCCAAAAACCGACACACACCTCAAGTCGGACACTTTTAGCATTAAAAATCATGATATATAATGTTTTATACCCTATGTGTAAGTATCATGGCAAAATTGAACTGTTTTCTTACCAATAAAAACACGACCTGTATGCAAATAAGTAGTATCTGTTTATGATCATGCATTGAAGAAGGCCTGTTTCATGGTTAGGAGCTCATGTCTTATTTGTAGAATTATTTGATACCCTATGTCAGACAGGTGTGCTTTAATGCTAAATCTTCCTGTAATATCTACACCCAGGCAATATAACCAACTGGATGGAAAGGTATGTCTATTCTAAAGTATGATATAGTAAAAAAAGAACACAATAATTTCTAGAAAATGATATTTTCAGACCTTTCAAATAATTATGTGATCAAATTTCACCATGAGACGGACATAACTGTCCACTGTGTTTTCCCTTGCTATAGATATGGGTAATGCAAAACAATTAATCAGCAAGTAAAAAGTATGAACCCCTTATTACTCGATATACATCCTAAAATTTTGTGGGTGAGAAAATGTCAAGTTTTCTTAGTATGAAGGAAGTATTTATAGATTTTCCATAATGGACAGGTTTAATTAATAGTGTTAAATGAGTAGTTTGAATATAGATATGTAAAATATTGTTTATAATATTCAAACCCTGGATGTTTGCTGTCATAGCAAAGCAAATTTGTCACTATTACTTGAAAATAACATAGGGAATCCAAAGTGTCCGAGATAAGGTGAAATTAGGACTTTAAATTTCCAAATTTTGATGAGGGAAATTTCATATTTTAATGCATAAAAAAACACAAGTAAGTGGTTGGCTATAAAGCCTCAACACTTTTCTTTCCAAATATATCATTATAATAGCTATGGGTGGGATATTAAGAGACCTATGTCTCAGAGAATATGCATATGGCTCACGTTTGTACCGCCAACGAACGTCCGAAAGTGGTGAATCTACCTCTTCTAACTAACTATACTAGTAACTACTTCTTCTATAACCTTCTACATAACATTCGACTATAGACAACGCCTCCACGTCCCTACACACTTAATGTTTCTACACCACCACCTACAGATGTGCTATATTGGCACGACACCTCCAGGGTCTATTTTAGTAAAAGTGAAAGGAACAAGAATTGTAATTCACACCAAATGTGAACACTTGTCAGAGTCTTAAACCAAAGGTGCATGAGGAAGGTGTAGATTATCCAAATGCAAACAGAGTGGAAAGTGTCCATTGAATTAGACCCCAGGGCCAAAATGTCCATTGAATTAGACCTCAGGGCCAAAAGCCAGCTCGGCACACACAGACTCTAGTCGGCGACCGGCTCACCCCCACACACTGAGCACGCAGCACCTGGGTGGTGCTGGCCGGTGGTCAGTTGACTCAGGACCCTGCGTGAGGCGGGACCCAGGAGGAGGAGGTGTACCTGTACTGTACAAACCGCTACCTGCAGTACCACGAGGCGCACAGGGATCAGAACAGGGGCACTGCTCGGATACACCGAGGCCCGGGTTACCTCCTGAACCCTGATTTAATTGGATCCCTGGCTGTGTGTGTAGGGGCACATAAGGACCCTCCTGGGGCTCCAGTGGACACATAGTGGACACAGGAGCTTGTTAGGCACTGGAGGAATCTGGGTGTGTGTTCATGTATAGAGAACTGTGGTAGCAGGTGTGAGGTGAGAGAATTATAATACATATACATGGGAGGAGGCAGTGATTCTACTATACACTTGCTGCTACACATGAACAACTGCTGGAATACGTCTGTAAATTTATATATCTAGGACACCAATTAATATCAACTGCTACTCTACCTCAATGATACATGAGTATACAGCAGGACAATTGAAGTCGCAGGAAAGGTCAGGAGTATACAGCTAATTACTGAGGATCGCCAGAGAAAGGTATTAATGCCAAATATGTGTGGATTATAACATTGGCAATCCGACACTGACTCATGCATATTGCACGGGCGGATATTGCATCTGAGCACCACAGGGTTGCCAATTAGTGAGCTGGAAAACGTCAATAAGTTCAGCATTAGATGTAATAATAGTGCTGCTCATTTACCTGCCCACTCAGGTAACGTACACACAGGTAAACACACCTACTGCACCCACTGACCAGGTGTTTAAGGGCACCTCCACAAGCATCTCCTGCCCTCTTATGTAGCATTAACATTACAACATCAGCAATTGTCAAACTACCCTGCACCATCTATACCTTCTCGTGTATGAGTTTATATGAGAGTATTATTGGAATAGCTTGAATTCACGAGGAGGACTACTAACAAGAACATATACAAACTTTCCTGGATTTCCTGGTACTGAACCAGCACTAGCACTACATGATGGCTTCTTCTGCTGTGACGGCCAAGGCTAAGGCTGCAGCAGCTCCTAACGGCACCAACGGTACCACAGAGGCGGCAGGAGACAAGAGACCCCCCGTGGAGCTGTACCTGGTCCGACTGTCGCCCACCTGCCGCGCCGTCTGGCTCTACCTGTTACAGGTACGTCCAACCCTTTAATGCCGGCATCATGCCCCCGGCCACGTGTCCAGTTGTCGGCATGATGCGCCAAAGGCACCACCAGCGTGTAATTGGTAGACGCTGTATTGGTGCATCATGCCCACCCTTCGGGACTGAATCAACGTAGTTAGCATGATGTATGAATGTAATACTGGCTTGAGTCACCAGCCAGGGCTACACTTATCAGCCTATGCATCATGCCAACAAAGGGACAGTTTCAGTTTCAGTTTCATTTATTACACAACTAGTCAAAGGACTTTTTTCTGTGCAAACGTACACTGTTAGAAGTAAGTAGTGTTCCTGTACAACAAATACCAGGGGCAACTGTCGTTCCAGTAGATTGTGCTGTAGACCTACAGCAAGTCAGCTTATAAATGTATATTTACAGCACATATACTGTACAGTAACAGCAAAATCTACTGTTACTGTACAGCAGAATTAATTGTAAAACTAAATCTGAGGGTCCTGGGTTAGCCTCTCAGTGCTGGTGATATTTTTAATCATCCATGTGAGGGAAAAACTAATTTTAGGTGGATGTAGGTAAAACAAGAGAAGTGGCTCGACCAAGAATGACCTGTGATGTTGGAGACGGGCCCTGATCCGTCGCACCACAGAGCCGGTGTTACAAACATTCATATTGGGATATATCTCTACACTTTTTCTCAACTGATTGATTGTAATTTGTAAATTAAGGTCTGGGGTTCGCCTCCCAGTGCTGGTGATACTTTCAATCATCCATGTTAGGGGAAAACAAATTTTAGGTGGATGTAGGTAAAACAAGAGAAGTGGCTCAACCGAGGATTGAACTCATGACCTGCGGTGTTAGAGACAGGCCCTGGTCCGTTGCACCACAGAGCCGGTGTTACAAATGGTCATATTGGGATATAAGCTACCTCTGTCATGTCTGTATTAAATTAGCTACAACCTTTTAGCTAAAGATCCCTAATGAGAGGTGGCTAGACCAAGGATCGATCCCACGACCTCTCGTGTACATATTACAGGGCAATTAGGGGGCTAGGCTAACAATGTTAAGGGGGGTTGGTGTGGTCACCAATATTTTGTCTGAAACTTGTATTAGGGTATTTTGAGGGTGCTGATTCCGAATCTGCCATGTGTAAAGTGATATCTGTGTCGTAACAAGGTCTAATATATGGTCAAAGGTCAATGAAACATATTAATTAATAAACGTATAACAGTTTAATCAGGGTAATAGCAGTTAAAGCAAATAGTTCATTCTAATTTATTTGCAATCACTTGTACTGGTAGCATTATCAACAGTATGACTAAGGCAGATGTGACTCAGATACATAGAAAAAAAGCTTCACCGTTAATATTTTTTATTTGTTTCAAAATGTGTGTACTGATTTTTACCTCATTTTTACATAAAATTGAAACCTTGACCTTGAATTTGACCTTCATGCGACACAGATATCCATTTACATATAGCATAATTATTTGGAATCATCACTCTCAAAATACCCTTGTACAACGCTCAGACAAAGTATTGGTCTTCACACCAACCTAAATTTAAATATCAACATTTGGTCGTCCTGGCCCCCCAAGTAGGGAAAAGTGCTGTAGATCTACAAGTCACTACCGTAACCTGCATCTACAGTAACAGAATTGTACATGTACAGTAAAATTTGCTGTATTATTCTTTACAGCTAAAGTACTGTACATTTACAGCAAATTTTGCTGTTGACGAACAACAACTTTTTACAGTGTAGTTGAATTTACAATCATCTGTTTCAATCTATGATGCTGTTTGACATATATGATCCTGTGGGTTTGTTGTTGTACAGATCGATTATGATAAGAGCAAAAAAGGCCTATAGCTGCTGCCAGCAATTCTGACAAAACCATAGTAATTAGACAAATTTACGAGCATCATGAAAACAGGCACACAGAGTTACATGATTAGAAATAAGCTGCCGCATGCAGAGGCAATATAGGGCTCCTAGGGGTTAGGCCATGGGCGCAGCCATATTCGGGGGTTGGAAGTTCAAGCAGGTAACACTAGGTGGAGACCTATAGACTCAGTACTGCCCTGTGACGTCATAACCCCCGGTTAGCTGCTCCACCTACTGGTCAAGGGCCTGTACTAGAGGTTCTCAACTTACCACAGGTGCTGCTGTGATCGACGGCCAGGTGCCCTATAGAGATGGTGCTTTTGAACTTCTTACTAGTGTTTAGCTTTTGCACTTCCTTGTCCAGTTTATCCCATAAGTTCACACCCCTGTAATATGGGGAATTTTCATAAAAACAAGTCTTGGCTCTGCGTTGAGCAAATTTAATCTTCAGATCACCTCTTGTGCATATCTACGGTATATGTTGCTCTAAGGCTCTGCCTCCATGTGCCCTCTTCCACATTACTCCAAGGAGCTGTAGCTTCCCCCTTCTGTCCAACATGTCTACGTTACAATCAGTACAGTGCATTAAAGCACCACGTTGCCCTTTTAGCTGCAACAGCTCCAATCTCAAAGAAATTGATTTCAGAACCCTAATTATCGGACCATATACCACTTTTAGGGTAATCCAAAAGGTTTTCTCTCAAAAGACAATTTTGTATACCTAAGTTCTTTAATTGCCACTAGGATATTTGTCTGACAATCAGAAACTGCCAATTTGGGAACCTAACTGTACTCTCGTCTTTGGTAATACGTCTGTTTGAACATGACGTCATGCATGGAAATAATGTTGACATTGCAACTGCAAACGTGCAATGAGATTTAGTTTTTGGATTACCTAGACTTAAAGCCTTGATCCAGACTCTATATGGCCGGAATTGTCACCAGGCAGTAATTAATGTGATTAAGTAGCATTGTTTCTTATCCGTAAAGAGTAATGGTTCACCTAGTCAACCCGTGTAGATTAGCCTGTTTTTCTCAAACGCTGACTCGCCCTGAAGTTGGGACACCACTACATGTACCCAATCTGTTGTCAGATTGGTGCTATTCTCACAAATCGGATGCCATGATGTAAACATAAACTACCCCTACCATAAACAATCGGTTATGTTAGAGATGATTGCGATCTGGCAGATTCACTTCCGACCAGAAAATCGGGTTGTGGAGCCCCAGGCTTAATAAAAAGGGACATAAGAGTTATTCTGTGAATCCGGGACCTTTTTGTTTATGAAGCAGTTCAACACAAAACTTTCATTGGACCTCAGAAGTACTGCACTTATCATTCTCCTGTATGATGACATACAATAAACCAGAGTGCGCCAATCAGCCACTGTGTGTGTCGACACAAAAAAGTTGGATTGGACCCAAAATGGCGGACGCTGGACATAGCTTCCCCTATAATTAACTCCTTATTTTCCTGAAACTAGTATTATACTTATAAGGTCCTACAACCCAGCTCAGATATCAACGAGACTAATCACACTCCTATTCTGTGTGATTGCATTGAGACACACAGCTGGAGTCTCCATGGGGGGAAGAAGTGTAATTGAATATAAGCTGTTGTGCAAATGTAGCATATACTGATGGCAGAAATATATCCCCTGTGAGGTCCCTATCTTACAAATGGCCCCTATCTTACAAACAGATCCTTTTTGTTAGATAGGGACCATATAAGGCCCCTCTCCAGTAAAAAGCCCCATATCTTACAAAATCATTTGTCAGATAGGGCATAGGCCAGGCTCCTAACTTGTGAATACTTTTGCCCAGTCCCTAAATCGCAAATTCTTCACCAAGAAAGTTATTAAAGTGAGAATTGGCATTCTGGCTCTTGGACTTGGTTCTCTGGTAACGCAGCGCCACAAAAGTTTCATTTAATTATGGTTTAAGTTATAGGACCGGGTTATAGGACCTCAAAGGTATATAAATGTACCATACTATTTACCATGCCCCTTTACAATGATATACAATAAACCTGAAAGCGCCCATCAGCTACTATATATAGGTCTATACAATAGAGCTGGACTGAACCCAACATGGTGGACGCGGGACACAGTGTTAGTATAGGACCCCTCTATTTACTCCTTACTTTTCTGAAGGTGGTATTATTCTCTACCTGAACCAGAAAGCGCCTTAAGCGCATAATTATGTATATGATGGCATGATCATTCTTTTTATGTGTAGTATGTTCATCTGACATAACCGTGTATTTCACCAATGTCGGCCGGTCGAAGTCTCGTCATCCAATGAAAATCTATAATATGAAACTTGTGAACGGATTCTCGGCCGATTTACGATAGTGGAATACACACTATAGATAAATAAAAAAGAAGAGAGTAATACAATACATATCTTTGTCACTAGGTAGTGCCTACAGGCCTTAGGTCTATATTGATTTTGATTTATTGAGTATGCTTCCTAGTTTTGATACATGTATCTATGAGGGAAAGGGGAGGCATATTATTTACTAAATATATGGTTTTAAGAAAACCTAAAACTGTAACGTCACACTATATCCCACATACCCCCAAATCTGCAACCTATAGGAGGCATATCCTCATATTATCTTAGTGGTCCACCACTTTGACCCCGCGTAGATAATTTGCAAGTTTCTGCAAACATTTAATTCGTGGGTGTAAAGTGTTATTTCCTTAACAAAAGCCGAGAATACCACTTGCCCATATAAATAATGTTGGAGAAAGTCCATATCATTAAAGCAATTAACTCCACTTGAGAATGTCTAGTCTATTGAATGTAAAACCAAGGCCAGACATTGCAGCACTCTGCTTGGAGTTATTGTGAAGGTTCGTATCCCCGCACCCCTTTTGGAGAAGGTCTTTTTAATCATCTTTCAATTATATGACATGATTATTCTGGCACATTAGAGTCCAGAGGACTGTTCACAGGACTTGTGTAAGTATAAATAATCTTACAGAAAGTAAACCTCGTAGACTAAATTTGCTTTTTATATAACTTTTGCGTATTGTATAATATGCTCCTGCTCAATCATCCAAATTGAATCTTACAACCTATTCTGTCACAGATGCTGGAGATACTAGTAAAGCCTAGAAGCACATGGAGCGTCTTGTACTTGTCCGATTCCCATGGCAGGGTTGACAAACCCTATGTGTTGATGTGGACGGGAGTCATAACAGAGCTCTTACTGTAGGGGAGTCCTGCAGTACACATTGCTAATGGTAGTGCAAATACAACCTACACTCTACACCTACCATTATGTAGAGGCCATGGTACATTTAGTATCCAACTGGGGGTTACAAGTGGTCACAATAATTGTGATGTTTAATAGTAGCAAAAATCATTGGGATGAAAACATATTGACTATTGGCAATTACCTCAGAAGACCTAATATACCTCCACCAGTATCTTATTTTTGGTATTATGTTGTGAATAGTATAATTATAATTACATTAGTATAAAGGTAACTATTACTGGTTATACCAAACTAAATAGTGAGCTCGGCACTCACCTGTGGTGTCACCAAAGGTCAAGGGCACATCTCCTCCACATTACTTCACTCAACACCTTAGTCACTCTTAAGTATTGTTTTCATAGTTGTGTTAATGAATACGGGTCATGGGGTGGTACCACCCTAAACCTGCCATTTCCGGCTAGGATGGCAAAAGAGTTCCTCAGAAAATGTGTTATTTTTTTGAATTTGGTACACAGGGGGGGGGGGGTAAAAGTGTTAGACCTATGCTTATTTGGTGTCAGAGTAATCTGTAGGTGTCCAGGATCAATATCGTATTGATACGATGTAAACAATGGAGGGTTATGGAGGTGAAACAGCCACATATAGTAACCATACACTGGTTAGGTCGCACTCCTTAAAATCAGTGTTTTAGCTTCCATGGCGATTTATACTTAATCTGGCTGACTCTTTTTATTTTTATTTTCGACCTATACAATCTTCGTCATTTCAATAGCTAAAATGTGGTATATTTTGCTTGGCTCTCAGAGGATTTTTAGTATTTCAAATATTAGACCCAAGGTGTGGGATTTTTTTTAAGTCCCGACTAGGTAGCCTGTTTTGGGCGGTACCAACATAAACACTGCAATCACTGACTTATATCATATGTGATCGAAAAGAATGACTATCAACGCATATCGTGTTGCTTGATGGAACCGTTGGTTGTAGCCATAGTCTTTTTTTTTTTTTTACAAAGATCAACCAGCAATTAGAGCTCAGTAAAATGACGTTACGTGCGAATGCATAGAGTCGCTCCTGTACTAGTTAATTCACTGCCGCTGGTCTAAAGCCTTTTCTATGGGAGTAGTTTATTCCACATGGAATAAAGGTGTGTTGAGTGGCAGTGTGTGTTCACAGAGGCCACGGTAACAAGGGGTGGTGTGAGGTTGTATAACGGTGGTCAGCTCCATAGAACAACATGGACACGGCCCCACATGCCCTGACTAATGCACCCTATAGACCCCTGCCGCAAAATGATTTTAATATTACAGTAGTCGAAGTAAGAACGTCTATAGATCCCTAAAGCAAAATAAAGGAAACTCAATGTCCTCATAACCAATCAATAAAAGAAGCATGTAGATTGTGTATTAATTTTCTTTTTAAATTTCCATTCGACCACCCGTTTATATATTTATTTCTAGGCAGCATATTTCCTAATTGAAGATTTTACACACAATCAAAACTCTAAATCAAGGACCAGCTAGCAAATCACACTCTATCATGAACCCACTTTATCATGGCTCCTGTCACATATCACATTGGAAAACAAGATGTGGTCAGAAGTTGGCAAACGGTTTTACTGCACAACCCTTAAGCCTTATCCGACTTATTCTTGGATTAAAGTAATCCATTTAGTATTATAGACATTAAGGGAGCTTTAGCCTGGGGATCTTTAACGGTGCAAAACGATTTGTTAATAATCATATACACACTAGTCACCGGATGATATCCATCTGAAAAACATTTGTACAAAACATGTCTCTTGTAATCAATGCGATAATCAATTATTCACTGGTCATGCAGGCATTTTCTGTCAAAACCACACTTGTTATGGTATTTCATTCCTGTAATAGAATGTAATTATGCCTTTGATAATCTGCTTTGATCCTACACATAATGTATTATATGCTAAACCTATAATTATAATATACCCTGAATACATCATACTGATCCTATTAATTGTATCCATGCACTATAAGAAGGTTGGCATGATACACCAATGCAGCACATGGTGAGTTATCTGTGGGCACGGTTTGGGTACATCATGAGGATGATGAACACTAACTGTAAGGCATGTGGACGTTGCAGGGTTAAGCCTAGCCATCATCAGCGACATAATCAGCCGTTAGCAGGTTCCATCACGTAGTCCACACTATCACCCATTACCACTATCTATGATGACTGGGGGATTAGAGGATACGTAGGGGAGGTCTGCCTGATACATACGATAGCTGAGTGATATCATGGTCGACAACGACAGATATTTACAATGTAGAGTCTATATTTTAATGTGAAATAATGATTGGGTTTGCCATTATAACATTCTCCATTATAATATGAGTAGATTACTAGACATACTGTTTCCTTACAACCGAATATCCGTACCCGGCTCTCCCAGAACACGTAGCCAGAACTGTGATAAAACGATACTTTATCTGAAGAGTACTTGGTACTTGGCAACATGTATTGCTGAGATGATAGTACATTTATTACCCAGGTTTAGCTGGGATCACACCCACTTATCTGATTATACAGAACGTGTGTGATTAGAGTAGCTATAGACCCATGGTAGGATATAGTGGACCTGTTAAAAATGTGCAGGTTGTCGCATACCACCAAAGATAACCAGAATAATTTAGTAGCATTTGCAATGGTTAGTATTTTGGCATTTCAACGCCTGTTTTACCCACACTAAAGCTTCTATACAACCAGATCTGCATCTTCTTACTTCTATTTCATATGATCACGTATTACTTCAAATGAAAAGCTGTATATTGTGGCAAAGAGGGAATCTTCACATATATAGAACACACAACGCTAATTTAAACTAAGGACGGACTCCACTAGGCCGACACAGCTATACCTGCGAAACAGGGCATTCTTTTAGGTCCTTTGTTCTCAAATATTTCGCCCTGTTTCGCTCTGTTTCATCCTGAATGTCGCCCTGAATGTCACCAGGAACAAATATTTGAGGACAAAGGAGCTAAAAGAACGCCCTGTTTCGCAGGTAACTGTGTCACCCTAGTGGAGTCCGAGCTAATAGGCCGGACTCCACTAGGGTGACACTGGTCGCTACAAAACTTGGCATTCTTTTAATCCTTTGTTATAGAAAAGATCGCCCGATTTAGCTTCATTTCGCAGGAGTGTCGCACTGAGTGTCGCCCTGTTGTTGGCGACATTCAGGGCGACACTGCCGCGAAATGAGGCGATCTTTTCTGTAACAAAGGATTAAAGGAACGTCATGTTTCGCAGCGACCAGTGTCGCCCTAGTGGAGTCCAGGCTAATGTCGCCCTGTTCCTGGCAAAATATATGAGAACAAAGGACCTAAAAGAATTACCTGTTTCTAGGGTGTTTATCCGTGGTACTGGCGGCCGCGAAAACGGCCGTTTCTACTCCACTGTCGTATTTTGTCAATTTTTATAGGAAATAAACGGAATCTCACAAATATTATGACATCCCATGAAAGCCAAGACTTTGGGCTACCAGCCCATACATTGGGCTGCCAGAAAATTCAACTTTTGATAGCATTATATTAGTCATTCTCAGGATATTTCTGTACACAGCAGTCACTGCACTTAGCTGGCATATTTGTGGAGTCTCTGAGTTGGACACATGTTCTCTCATCATGAATCCGTGCCTCATGGCTTTAAAGCAAATTATTCTGAAACCACTGGTGTGTAGGGGATGATTTTCCCTACATTGTGGTGCTAGGCCCCCTTTTCTATCATTATTCTAAGTATATCTGCTCATAAAAACTAGAATTAATCAACTCATTTCGGCATGATAAATCCATAATATTATCCAGGGCTTAGGTACATCTTAAGAAACTACATTTTAGCTCTTAAAAAGTTAATGCATGTATGACTGTATTTTCAGTAGTTATGAACGGAAATTAGGTGATGTATGGACATATTCCTTGCTAAATAATATACCCCCAAAATGTAGGGGGTAACAGAATATTTACAAAGTCCATGAATAATCATATAGATCTATGGGCCTATTGTATGATATCATGGCTTTAATATCCTTTTGGAATTTCTATTCTATACTGATTATTATGGACATAATCACCAAGTAGAGTAGAGAAATAGCCTTATTCACGGCCCAGTGCCTACAGGTGATCACCCCAGCTATGGTCTACAGTGGCCACTTTTCTCTTCTGAAGCCTATGGGCAAATTTTAACAAAATAACCCAGGCTTTGGCTCACATTTTGCTCAATTGCACTGAATCTATAGCAGATATCAACATGCAGTCTTTTGCATTGTGTCTCATACATATTTCCCTTTCCATAGGTCTCACACTTTTGTAGACATAATATTATAATTTCTATTTAGGGGTAAACACCCTACTGTTTCACAGGTAGCTGTGTCACCCTAGACTAGTGGAGTCCGAGCTATACTGCAACACATAACAGTAGCAGTTTATATCACTACGTGTAGGTGGCAGCACTCAGCTGTACTCCCCCAGCCTACTACTACAACCTACTTACCCATGTATGATGTGCATGCAATGCTGGGACCGAGCTACTTTGCTAGGTTTTCTTAAATGTGGCAGCCTTCTTAGAATTAGTTGAAATGACACCAGTACACGCCAACAAGAAATGACAGATATAATGCAGTGAGCATGCATAATGATACACGTGGACCAGGATCAATGGCCTCCCACCTTCCATTTATATTCCATATCGTTCGTATAATATATAGTAATTGCCCAAGTCAATAACCACATTGTCTCTGTCCCATTTTCAGCACGACATCCCGCACGTTCTGATAGACGTTGACTTCTCTGGTGGCGGCGAGACGACACCAGAATTCATATCTAAAAACCCCCACAAGGAGGTCCCCATACTGGTGGATGGAGAGGTGGTCGTATTTGAATGGTAGGTGACCATGGACTCTAAACTTGGGATACTCACTCAGATAGGGCTTTAATAATCAGCTCTCAGAATGCATCTGATGACACTTTCCTTCCCTTGTGTTAGAGCAAGATATCAGCATGGCAATTGTACTGGTAATATGTTAAACGAAAGGACATGTAACCCAGCTAACAAAAATACATTATTTCACTTCAAAATAATGTTTTAAACGTTACATAACGTTTGCCAAAATAAGGGGCCATAGAATTAGGTTTTTTGTTTACTGGGAAGGCATAAAGTGGGACATAGCGCTGAACATACCGTTTTTAGATTCTATAAATTCTGGTAAAAACAATATATGGATATTGACGTTCCATATACATTGACGTAAACATGTTTTGATTGATTTTTTCATCACTTGCAGTCAAGCCATCCTACGTTACCTAGCAACACAGTTTACCAACATGGCTGGCTTTGGTCTGTCAATGCCCACGCGCATGCTCTGTGAGTCTCTCATCTCTTGGGCAAACTCAGAACTACACAGGTAAAACACCCACTATCTCCACTAGAGTCACACACTATTTATACCGACATGGATTGTATATATTTTGGTTTTAAACATGGACGTATTCAGCGGGGGGTGTTCCACTAAGGGATGATTAAACATTTAGATATAACGCTCTATACGTACTTGCTTAATAGTTCATAAATGTCACTCAGAGTATTTACCATACGTCACTATGTATAGTTCTAGAAACTATGGCAGAACATCATTCTAACGTCCTCAGGTTCGACACTATTTTGATTCCCTGTAGGCATTTTGACTAATTCAGCCAAATACCATACGAAAGAATTGAGGAAAGAAAGAGATGAGTATTTTGTAACTTTATCCCTTGAATACAACGACATGATGTTATTTTACCCCGGTTTATTTTCAGTATGTACTCATCCATTATATACGTTTCATTATGATTTCAGAGTCGTCGGCTATGGTTACACCTACCCCCAATTCCTTCAGCGATATCGGCTTCCAACAGAAGATGCCAATGAGGCCCTCGTGGAAAGCTCCATTCGGCAACTCACTCAACATCTTGAGACCCTAGAAAATGGCTACCTAGCAAAACAGAAATTCCTGACTGGAGAGCGCCTCACCGTTTCCGACAGTGTTGTAGCGTCCATCCTCCTACAGACCGAGTGGCTCGGCTTCAAGTTTAAGATGTGGCCGCGGGTGGAGTCGTGGCTGAAGCTGGTGCGTGCGCAGGACTACTGGGCAGACGTCCACGCATCACACAAGCAGTTCTTAGTCGATTTGGAAAATGCCCAATATTATGACGATTAATTGTAGTTATCCTTCCCGATTTTTTGGGGGCATATTCTGGGTTTATTACCGTGCAATCAGTGATAGTGGGTTGATGAATAATTTTACAATTTGACGGCCGCATAGCGCTTTAATGTGCGGTGCCCCTTGTCATCATGATTCATGAATGTAGCCCTGGTGAGTCAACTCGCCAGGGCTGTGCCGATGCATCATGCCGACCCTACGGGGTATCTGTACGGTCGGCACCCGGGGGTCGGCATTATGCATGAATGCAGCCCTGGTGGGTTACTTGCCGCATTCATTCGTCAACGGCATAATGTATTAGAGCACTATGCAGTGGGTCAGATACAACAATATGTGAGCAGGCAAGCAGAAAGGGCTATCTCCGTGCGATTAGTACCAATTTTAGCCAACAGGGGGCACCACCATGGCATAATATGTAAGAAACAGGCTGAGAATTGATCAAGGGTACTTTTTTCTGTAGAATACAGTATTTCGTTTTTGGTGCAGATTAAGCTTCTATATAAATTTGTAATGAAAAAAGAATGTTTTGAAGCCTAAATGGGTGTCCTTGTTGATATTTGTTGCCATGGAAACATTTCCAAATCAAAATCTAGACCCAAAGGATGAAAATGAATGGTAATTTTTTAATCATCATCATCATGCTAATTTGATAGAGATATCTTGGAAACTATGAGACTTTGGATTTCTGATAGGGCAAAGCCCACGCTTAGTCGCGAAGCCATTTCTCAAAAACTAGAATTGATGTCTTCTAGTGTGATGTATCACTGGAAAGCTTGTGATATCAATCTTAAAGTTGTCTTTTCGTTAGATGACCCTTTCCCCTTGCCTATAAATTGCCTTGTTCTAATTGATATTGTCAGAAATTAAGCAGGGATACAATGTCTCTTTTTCTATTCAATAACCCTTCAGTTCCATCCATTGTGTAATTCAACTTGTGTCAAGTAGGACAATGGATGAGACTGGTGGATTTTCTTAATCGTTTTGTAATCCAGTAATTTCCGATTTGTCCATGACTTACAGTACATTGTGTTATTGCTGCAGAAAAGAAGTTATTTTATACATTTCCAGATATACTGTATATTTATGTAATTATGATTAAAAGTATTGAACATTATGCTTTGTAGTAAGATAGTTTTGTGGCACCTTGTACAACAGTCTATAAATGAGGTGATGACCAGCAGTGCCTATGGGCCTGCTGGGGTGTATTTGTATTGTATGATTATCATAGAATCGATGTCCATGCAGGATGTATTTATCCGCTGATGCTGGACGTCAGTGGCTTCTCAGTAGAATCTTGGTGTTGTCATAGCATTTGTTATACTTTTCCATCTTATATAGTATTAGATATTCAAATGCAGGATGGCTGGTTGGTCCATATAAAATACCGTGGCCATGTTATAGGTAGAATCTGCCATTTACATGTATATCTAATTTGAGGTCCAAAATAAGAATTTCGACAACACAGAAGTGTGTGACTATGGTTTGAATATATTTCTAAAGAGTCCAACGAAATTAAAGAGGAGTTATCATTGCAAGTTTGTGGGGAAATAGTTCTTGATTGATGTAAAGTGCACAGTATTCACAATGACTGGCAAACAACGCTCAGTCATCAAGATTATAAAAATGTTCTCTTAATCACCAATCACATCATATTGTGCAATCGTTTTGCCCCAACTGAAAACTGATGAATGACCGTATTTTAGACATTAAAAATTGAAAACTGCACAACATATCGTCTTTTTATTCTAGTGCTACATTCTATATAAGTGCATGCATAAATCGGTTATACAGATTTAAAGGTTGTGTAAGAGGGCAACATGCAAGAGATGGGAGAGGATATTTACCAGCATAACTCTGCAGTGTTCAAAGTTTGTAATACATAGGCCATGTACCCCCATCGCAAAACAGCACCTCAATTTCTCTGGTTCTTATATATGGTGTGATCGATTACATTTTGTACAGGCAATTTAGGATCTCAAGAAATATGTGGTACATAAATTTGTCCGGTTGACAAATCCTTCTAATAATGTATTTCATTATTAAGAAAATAGTCAGAGGCGTAGGAAGCAAATCTTCATTGGGGGGGGGGGGGGGGGGTGCATGGAGGTTCAGCCCAACCAGCTTTAGACATTGGATTTTAAGTATGATGGCCTTTATATACTAGGGTGTGGATGTCATGAACCTGCACAGTACTATGCGGGTCAACACTGTGGAGACCACTCGCAACAGACAACTCCTGTGTCTGCTGCACAAAAGGTCAAAGGTGGAGGAGAATATCCTTCATCGACCGAGACTCCTGCGCGGCAACGACAAGGTCCAACTGAAAATGATGAGAATAAAAAAGGACATATATGAAAGATCCCCTCTATGCCGTGGTCTTCCCCTCTGGAATGCACTTGAAGTAGAAACTCAAAAGCTGGACAGCAGTTCCCAGTTCCTGGAAGCCGTGAAGAAACTCCCAGATGCACCCCTGCATGCCTAAACAATTTGCGCCTATTGGTTATTTAGATAACACTAACTGAATTGGTCTATACGCCAGTAGTATAGTATGTATCGGAACGGGACTATAGTTAAGTACTGTTTATTACTCAATCGACATGCAGCCAATCAGAGGCCTCCATTTGGTCACGTGACCGGAAGTGACCTACTTAGGGGATTAGTGGTGACGTCACGTGACCTAGTTAGCCAATCAGAGGCCTCCATTTGGTCACGTGACCGGAAGTGACCTACTTAGGGGATTAGCGGTGCATTCTGGGTAACCCTGAAGCCAATCAGAGGCCTCCATTGGGTGACCGGAAGTGACCTACTTAGGGGATGGTGCATTCTGGGTAACCTACTGACCTACTTAGGGGACCGGAAGTGACGTCACATGACCTAATGGCCAACCGGAAGTGACCTCATTGAGGATCACGTGACCGGAAGTGACCTGATTGATCACGTGACCGGAAGAAGAAGAAGAAGAAGAAGAAGAAGAAGAAGAAGAAGAAGTGACGTCACGCGACTTAATGAAGAGATGAGCGTCTTTAAGGGGTCACGGGCTTTAAAATGTGATATCTTTTTTTTTTGGAGGAGGAGGCGAGTCTCTTATTTTTTTTCGGTAAACTAATAAAAAACACTACGATATAAGTTTTTTTTTCATTTTTTTTCATTTTTTATTGTTTTACGAGCGACTGGAAGTGACTTATTGAACTAGGTAGAAGCGTTCTTTAGAGTGTATAAGGGGGGGAGGGGAGGGGAGGGGGGGAGGGGGGCTTCTTTAAGATGCATGGGGAGGGGGGCGCTTTTAGGATGCATGGGGCGGGTGGTGGGGGGGAGGGGGGGAGGGGGGAGGGGGGCACTCTAGGGGGGTGGGGGAGCACTCTAAGGGGCGTTTGTCTCTTTTAAGAAAAAAAGAAAAGAAAAAGATTTCAATCGAGAGACACGCTTCTTCCTCTCGAGAGGAAGAAGCGTGTCTCTTCGTTTTTTTTTTGTTTATCACGTGCTGCGATGAGGCGATCAGCTGCGACTGGAGGAAGTGACACTTTAAGAGATCGCGCGTCTTAATTGTTATGATATTTTTTTTTTTACTTACTAATAAAGAAGACGTATGAAAATAAAACACAACAATTCACATGTCCGTCGTTCTCGTTGTTTCTTGCTTGATAAAGTCAAGTAATATCGCGATGCCGAGGCCAAACTTTCCCATGTCCTCAGTCAACACTCGAAGGAGTTCAAAAGGCGTACCGCCGGCGCCGTCAGCTTCATCTTGCCACATTTTCAACACTCGGAAGGCCCACTCAGCGGGACTTCCTCCGTATTCGCATTCTTCAGCGATCTTATCTAACCTCTCAGGCGACAATTTTAAATGGTCCCCCACCTCTTTCCACCTGCTACCCAGACGTCTGCCGAGGGTGCCCAAGTGCTTATGCATCGCGCGCGAGTCGGGGTTTTCGAAATCCAACCCCTGTCTGTGGAGAAGGGCCATCCACTGAGCCAACAGTTCCATGCGTCTTATGCGGGTGAAGACGCGACCGAGCTCGCCCCATCTATGACGATGCGGGGTTTCACCCCACCACACTCGGAACATCGCCGTACACAGCTCCTCCGGTGTCTTGACACTGCGCTCTACTAGAGCATCCATACGGGCGGCGCTGACTTTTAAGCTACTGCCCAACTCTCTCCAACAGCCGCTCAACTCTTTACCTAGTTGACGAAGCAAGGCGTCGCTATAGGCTAACCGCCGCTGTCCTACCTGTCGGGTCTCCCCATCATCGGTCTGCTGCCTCGCGCCGCGTCTCACGTCGTCAAGCCGCATTAACTTTTTTTCAGGCGCACCGGGCGGTGAAGGCGAGCTTGAAAGTGGAATAGCTTGAGCCATCTCGTCTCGTCTTGGCGGCGGCGGCAGCGGCGGCGGCGGCGGCGGCGGCGGTGGCGGCGGTGGTGGTGGTGGCGGTGGTGGTGGTAGTAGCCGTTACTGGGGTCAGAGGTGATATGTTTTTTTTCCAACAGAAATGAGAGCTTTTTATACAGAGGGAGTTTAATCCCATTTCCAACAGCGCTCCAGCTGTCTAGCACCCTGTCCGCATGACGCTTTTTCAGCCGCTCCGCTCCTTAAGAGCTTAGATGACGAGGGGGTGTGGCATCGCTATCCGTGGAGACCAGCTGAAAACGGTGTTTTTTCCTCACTCATAGCCTTAATACCTCCTACCCCCTACCCGAGGACGTCTCCCTCCCTTTGACATTCATTGTAACAAACGTCAGAGGTCAGGTGAAAATCGGATTTTTTTTCATGCACAGCCTTAGGCAGCTGTCACCCCTCCCTATTGAACTAGCCGGCCGCCCGCCCGCCTGGCCGGCCCGGTCTACTCACCACGGCAGGAGGTGGCGATTTTTGTCTTACACTTAAGTCGCTCACCACATGCACACGCCTCTACTCACAGACAGACACGTTCGTCTTAGGGGGGTCCTGCTTCACGCCACACGCCTCCTGTAGTTTTTTTTTGTATACACACTGTAAGCTCATCACCGTTACCGTTAATCCTTTATACAGCTAACGCGCGCTGAATGGCTGAACAGGGTGGTAAGCGGCTTAGCTCACCACAGTGGATCCCTCAAAAAGGGATCCAGCTGAAAACGTCATACCTTATGTCTTTGTGAATGGCCGCCGCCGGTCAGTCGACGGCAGGCAGCAACCGCTTAACCCTTTATACAGCTAATGCGCGTTGAATTGCTGAACAGGGTGGTAAGCGGCTTAGCTCATCATCACAGTCGATCTCTCAAAAGAGGGGGGGGGAAAGGGATCCAGCTGAAAACGTCATGCCTTATGTCTTTTTGTTTCTCTTTGTGAATGGCCGCCGGCCAGCCGGCGGCAGCTGAACAGGGTCGGTAAGTAGCTTAGCTCTAGAAGCGAGAAGGCGTATATAAGGGGCTTGGAAACCTCCATTCACTCACTCATTCTTTTTTTTGCTGCTCTCTACAGTCACCACCATGAGCAAAAGACAACAGCTAGCGGCGTTCAAGAACAAGAAGACTACGCGGAACAGCGTTCGTTTAGCGTCAGTGCCTGCTCTTGCTACTGAACATGAGACTACCGCCGCAGCCGGTTGGTCTTATCACCCTCCTGCTGTAGCGAGCGCTCGCGGCAGTAGTAGTAGTAGTAGTAGTAGCAGTAGCACTAGTAGTAGCAGTAGTAGTAGTAGTGGTAGTAGTACTAGTAGTACTACTGGTAGCAGTCGTCGTGCTAGCGACGTTGTTACACTCGCGACGGTACACGTTGCTGCTAAGCGCGCTGCCGCTGCTACCGCCGTCCCGCCTGCCGCTGCTGCTGCTGCTGCTGCTGCTGCTGCTGCGCCTGCTACTGCTGCGCTTGCTACGGCTGCGCCTGCTGAGGCTGCTGCTGCGCCTGCTACTGTTGCGTCTGCTGCGGCTGCGCCTGCTGCGGCTGCTTCTGCTGCACTTGCTGCTACTGCTACTACTACTGACGACAACGCTCCTGGCACAGCGCAGTACTGGCAACCGGGTTTTTACCTCCCCACTACTGTTGATGACTTTGATGACCTGCCGCACGTTGCACAGCCCCTCTCCTCCACCACTACATCGACGGACGCCCTCGACGCCGCTCGCGCTGAGAGTTACAGCTATTCGGACACTCAGCCCCTGAACCGAGAAGAAGAGGAGGAGGAGGAGCAGCAACAGGGTGAGACAGAGAACGACGCTGACGACGAGGCGTACGAAGAACCCGAAGGGCAAGGGGTGAGCGGTACGTTTTTCGGCTTCCCTCTTCGACCTTTCGACCTCACTTCCTCCACTGCTAGCGCCCCCCCGTCCGGTCCGTGGCGACTGCCCTCACCGCCACCTTACGAGGGCGGCGGCGGCGCTTCATCTTCTACCGCTACACACAGCACGGACGGCGTGTGGCTGCGCTGTTCCAACAACGAGACCTCCGATACCACCAGCGCTGACGCTGCTCCTGCTATCGGTTCTGCTGCTGATTCAGCTCACGCTGATGGTGTTACTCATCCTGCGGGTGTGAAACGTTCTAAGGTGAGTTCCAGAACAACAAGGCCCACTAAGAAGAGAAAAATACAAGAAAAAGAAGGAGATGGACGAGAAGAAGCAGAGAAAACACTCGGGTTAGAGTTCTGCTTAGACGGAGCTTTGACGCTGGAGATCTGGGAGGACGTGGCTAGACTGTCTAGGAGGCCGCGCTACACAAAAGACGGCCAGGTGAAAGAGGCGTCTCTGACCAGAAGCAAGCGAGTGCACTTCACGGCCGACGCGCTGCGCGAGCTCATAGCACGCATCGCCGATATCCGCGCAGTGGTGCGCATACGCGACACAGCGGCCGCGCAAGGAAAACCTAATCACACCCCCTGGTTCGCAGTGCTGGATGAGGCGGGCGAAGTGTACGCAGCTGTGAGCTACTACAGCGGTAAGAACCTCGTCCACGTGCGCAAGTACGAAGGTCCTGACAAAAAACCCACACAGCAGGGGGTGACGCTGTCCGCCAGAGCGCTCAAAGAGTTGGATGACAAAACAGAGATCATTCTGAAATATCTCGGCATAGATTCGGAATGAGAGACGCTCAACGCTCACGCGCGCACACACACACACACAGCGTTTGACGTACGCTGTATGAGACAGACAGACAGACAGACAGACAGACGGATACACAGACAGCAGACAGAAAGATAGTTACATAGACGACAGATTGATAGATGGCTAGATAGATAGATAGATAGTTAGACGGCTAAGTAGTTGGTAACCGAGTGAAAAAAAACATGACACAGTACGTATGCGAAAAGTGTTTCAAAATGTTTAAAAGAGCGTACAACCACGAGAGACACGTAGAAAATTGTAGAGTAGTAGCTAAGTTTTGCCCTCTATGCGGCGAAGGGGATTGCCGAAAGAGCGCTTGTCGACGCGAATCTCTGGACGGGGTGACCGTCCCTCCGCGCATATGTGCTGTACCGAACGGGGAGGAAACGTTCACGGCGAATTGGCCTGCGATACAAACGGGCGTCAGGATGCACGGGACTCGCGTGAGTGTAACAAACTTCAGGCTACCAACCGGCGAGTTGAGTGACGCTGTAGATACTATGCGTCGCATTCACTTGACACAAAGATTCAGATACAAAGTGGGTTTCTCGGTAGGCTTACTGTTACAACACAGAGAAGACAAGAGCAAACTGCGCTACTTCCACGCCTCCCAGAACAACGCAACTCTCATACAACCGCTCCCTACTGTAACTAATTCAGAAACTTTGGAAGAGCTCCTCTCAAAGATGCAAAACACCGTCGCTTGCGAGGAGGTACGGAAACTTTGCGACGCTGACACCAAGTGGCACGTTCTTTTTCCTACCAATTTGAACATCTGCGTTTACATGGGACCGGGGGAATTCCCCATAGGCGGTAGGATCACTCAGGCCGGTCGAGTTGGAAAGAGAAGCGGCGTGTTAGATTTTCCCAACAAGGACAACCTCTGCATCTTCCGCTGCATTTCCTTTCACTTATACAACACCAGCAAGCGCGCTTCAGATTTGTTACGTCAGTTCTGTCCCGCTGCCACACCTGAATCCTTTCCGGGTCTGAACATCCGCGACTTACCCGCGTTAGAGAACTTGTTTGACGTACAAATAGCGGTTTACACCGCGTCGCGTCAAGTGCCGGGGCGGAAGTTGAGAAGACGCGTTACTCTGATCAGACCGCCTTCCAGAACTGTGGCCGCCCGAGGTAAAGTCAACCTACACCTGACGGCGAAAGGCGGTTTGCACGTCTCTCTCGTCACGGACTTCAACGCGTACGCGGGCATATACGAATGTTGCAAGTGTAAGGCGGCGTTCACCACCGAGTTCTTGCTGAAGAGACACAGGAACCAGCTTTCCTCTTGCCGACAAGTCAAGTTGCGCTACGTAGGTGGCATCTACCAAAATTCGAGAACGATTTTCGAAGCGCTAGCAGACTTCTCCATTTTTCCCCCCGACGGACATTCCGGAATCTACCCTTACAAGATCGCCTTCGATTTCGAGGCTTTCTTCAGACCGTGCAAAGAACCGTCGACGGAGCACGTGTCCCTGCTGTGGGATCACGTCCCTTTGTCGGCTAGCGTCGCATCCGACTTTCCGGGGTGGGAGGGGCCCGTCTGCTTCGTCAGAGCGTCCGACGCAGATTCCGACCCCTTGTTGGACCGAGTTTTAAATCACATAAACGAGAACGCCAAAGCGATCGGGGAAGCTGTGCTAGAACTTTACCGACCGACGTTAGCGAAGTTAGATGCGGCGATAGGTGAAGCTCTCCTGCTGGAGGAGGCGACGTTCACCACCCCTTCTCCAGGCGGCTTCGCTGCGGCTCAGACCAGACACCCGTTAGTTCAACTGAAGAAGCGTCTTCTGAGATACATCCGTCAAGCTCCAGTGGTGGGCTTCAACTCGGGGCGTTACGACTTGAACCTGATCAAAATACGCCTTCACTCGTTCTTCGCCTCCGGAGACCGAAGAAACCAAGAATTCAGCGTCATAAAGAGAAGCAATCAATACTTGGCGGTTTACACACAGCACACGGTTTTCTTGGACGTAGTCAACTATTTGGCACCCGGTTACAACTACGCGACCTATTTGCGAGCTTTCACCAGGAACGAAGAGAAAGGTCACTTTCCTTACGAATGGATGACGTCTACCAGGAAACTGGCAAACAGAACGCTGCCGCCGAGATCGGCTTTCGACAGCGAGCTGACGGGCGTCAAAATGTCCGAATCCGACTACGCCGCATGTCAGAAAGTTTGGTCCGACGAGAAGATGCAAACTATGGAAGACTACTTGATCCACTACAACAACAAAGACGTGAAACCTTTCATAGAAGCTCTGAAAAATCACGCTAAATTTTTCCAAGATCGCGGCATCGACATGTTGAAAGACGGAGTTTCTCTCGCCGGTTTGACTTTACGCTTCCTCTTCCAAAACCTAGAAGACGCGTTCACAACGTTTCCCCAGTTCGACGCCGTCCTCCACGCTCTGATCAAAGAGAATCTAGTCGGCGGTCCTTCCATCATCTTCCATAGATTTCACGAGAAGGGCACCACGCGGATAAGGGAGCACAAGTACGGCGAAGAAGCGAGACCGTGCCAACACATCCTAGGACTAGACGCTAACTCTCTGTACTTGCGCTGCATGAGCGAAGCGCACTGCACGGGCTATTACGCGGTGAGACGGCCCGAGACCGAGTTCAAGCCCGAAATCAGGCAAAGAAACTCTCACAGCGCTTTGGAGTGGTTACGCTTCGTAGAGCACGACCGCGACGTGAAACTGCGCCACGCTCTGAACGGCGGCGAGATGGCGGTAGGCTGTCGGAGAATTCGCGTGGACGGATTTCACGCGGCCTCTAATACGGTTTTCCAGTTTCACGGGTGTTGGTTCCACGCTCACGAGTGCATACCGTCGCACCGATATCAGTGCGCTTCACTGAGAGAGGAGAGACGCGACAGAACGACCAGAGTAAGCGCTTACTTGAAAGCGTTAGGTTACAAGCTGGTCGTCGTGTGGGAGTGCGAATGGCGAGAGATGAAGCGTCGAGATGAGCGGGTCAAGGCCTCCCAACAACGCTGGAAGGTTGACGCTTTGAAAGTGTCTCGAAACGCGATGAGCGAGAGCGACATCCTTTCCGCTGTGAAAGAGGAGAAAATGTTCGGTTTAGTTCAAGTGGACATCACTACGCCGCCTCACCTACGAGAGTACTTCGAAGAAATGACCCCCGTTTTCAAGAACGCGACCGTTTCAAAATCGGACATAGGCCCTCACATGTCAGACTTTGCGCAGGAAGAAAAGCTGTTGAGCACGCCTCAGAGATGTCTGATAGGGAGTTACCACGGAAAAAATATTCTCTTTGGAACGCCGCTTCTCAAGTGGTATTTAGAGCACGGTTTGATAGTCACCAAAGTGCAGCTGGTGGTAGAATACCTACCTAAACGCTCCTTTGCCGGTTTCGCGGACGAAGTGACGGCGGCGCGAAGACGTGGCGACGTGAACGAGAACGAGAAAATTCTGTCAGACTGTTACAAGTTAATGGGAAATGCTACGTACGGTAAAACAATCTGCAACAAAGAAAAACACACGGCGGTGAGATACACTGACAGTCGGAAGTTCGAACTATTGGCCAATTCGTGGCGCTTCAAAAAGGCGTCCGAGTTGACTTCCGATCTGTTTGAAGTCGAACTACAACCGAAAACGGTCAAGAACAACCTCCCTATTCAGATAGGGTTCATGGTATACCAGTACGCGAAGTTGAAAATGTTAGAGTTCACATACGACTTCTTGGATAGATTCGTCGATCGGCGCGATTATGCCCTTTGTCAAATGGACACCGACAGTCTTTACATGGCTCTCAGCGGTGCCACGTTGGATGACCTAGTGAAACCTCGCCTGAGAGAGACGTACTTCAGAGAGAAACGAAAGTGGCTTCCGACAGCGGTGTGCGACGAGCACTTAGAGCTTTTCGTGAAGACAAAAACGGAAAGAGTGCGAGAATGGTGTGCGCCGCCCGGCGGATGTTGTGAGAGACGGTACCTTCACGATCTGAGAACTTCGGGGCTCATGAAAGCGGAGTGGGAAGGTGACGGGATCCTAAGTCTCAACCCTAAGACTTACATTTGCTACGATCGAGTCAGCGACACCGGTGAAAGAAAATCCAAAAAATGGAGTGCAAAAGGCGTACAGAAGAAACAAAACCCCCAGGAACCAGACGCCTTCTTGGATGTTCTTCGCCAACGAAAAACTCTCATTGCTGTAAATAGAAATTTCAAAGTGGTGCGAAACAAAATGGTCACCTACACCATAGAGAAAGACGGCGTGCGCTACTTGTATTATAAGCGTCGCGTGCATTCTGACGGTGTGACAACGAGTCCTTTAGAGATATGAAAAAAAAAAAAAAAAAAATAAGCGTGTGCATCTTTTCAAAAATAGAGTGTTTATCAAGAATGAAAAAAAAAAATAAAAAAAAATTAAAAGAAAATATTGTTGTGTTTTTATTATCATACGGCTTCTTTTACTAGTAAGTCGCGCAGTCTCTTAAAGCGTCACTCATGTGACGACGTCGCTTCCAGTCACGGGATCCTAAACAAAAAAAAAACTTCTTCTTCTTCCGGTCACGTGATCAATCAGGTCGCTTCCGATTGGCCATTAAGTCGTGTGACGTCACTTCCGGTCACGTGACTCATCAGGTCACTTCCGATCACGTGATCCTAAATTAGGTCATATGACGTCACTTCCGGTCCCCTAAGTAGGTCAGTAGGTTACCCAGAATGCACCATCCCCTAAGTAGGTCACTTCCGGTCACCCAATGGAGGCCTCTGATTGGCTGCAGGGTTACCCAGAATGCACCGCTAATCCCCTAAGTAGGTCACTTCCGGTCACGTGACCAAATGGAGGCCTCTGATTGGCTAACTAGGTCACGTGACGTCACCACTAATCCCCTAAGTAGGTCACTTCCGGTCACGTGACCAAATGGAGGCCTCTGATTGGCTGCATGTCGATTGAGTAATAAACAGTACTTAACTATAGTCCCGTTCCGATACATACTATACTACTTACGCCAATACTCTGACAATCATGAATTACAATGATGTATTGTGTTATTGAAGTAAATAACACTGACCTGTAAATATTACAGACTTACAAAATGTTTGAGCACATTAATGTTGATAGACACTTGACAAAAACTATAAATACATAAGTATAATTACATGAACTCTTTCCTCTCTATGAAGTATTATCTTTTACTACTTCTTGGCAATTAGATTAAAATCGTCCTGTGTATGCTACGAACTTCTTGCCAGCAATAAAATTTACCAACAACAACAACTCTCGTAGCCCTACCAAGTACGCCCTCCGTTGAAAGACGAAATTCAGTCTACCTTTATACACACTAATATTGTTTTAATTGTATTGTTTTAAACCACCTTTAGTTCTGATTGGGGGCCCAAGGAACTCTTCCCCCACTTATTTTCTGTGTGGCAGAGGTACAATTTAGGAAATTTGTGTATTAAATTATAGGGTATTGGCTAATTTCGGGGGGCCCAAACATATTCAGAGGGATTTACCCGTTAGACTACGAGTGGTATGCTCATCGAGACTACGCAAGACATGCGAAATGTCATGGTACCATTTTTCAGCTCACCCTAGGGCCAGTGTGTCTAGACCACAGCAAACAACAAAACTTCCATTAGGCCCGATGATCTACCAATGCATTTGTATGGTATAGTGCTGACTCCTATTTCTAAATGGATCGATATTGTTTTGTTCCGTATGAGAAGGCAATTGTGAAGAGACAATGCCATATAAATATGATATTACCCACCAAAATCATCGGGTTGAGAAATTCAGGAGAAATTCAGGAGAAATTCAGGAGAAATTCAGGATGATATGGATCCTATGTATTCTCAGACAATAACGTTTTGTACATTACACAATACACAATACACTTTCATTCTAGGACTAAACTTGATATTAAGTAACACAAAACACAAAACAAACTAACAAATACCTTTGATTTTGAAACCTGAGGCTCTAATTCTATGCAAAATTTGTCAGCAGTTAAAACGTTACCCATACCTGTTTACCAAAAGAATCTGAAAAAAAGACAATGCCGATGTATTAATGTTGCACACATGGATATGTCAATATTGCTTTAGCTATTTGATTAAGATAATATAATATGGTCAAGCTTGCATGGACTAACACAACACTTAGCAATTGATACAATAGTAGACAACCTCAAGGTGAAGCACACTAATGTAGATATATCTATGTGTGCATTCTTGATGAACCTGTCAACTTTGTGAACAGAGGTGTCAGTTTTACAGTTTTATGTAGTCACATGGTCTGATCCGTACTGCGTGACAATTAGATATACTCTGTTGTTCACATGGGGATAAACTGACATTATTTTCTTTTTATAGTACCTTGGAAAACAATACAGTAGTGGACCTGCTAAATATTGTGCTAATTGATAGTGCTGAAATGTTAAAATGTGACAGCCATATGAAGCCAGCTTTGACACACTGTTAGAGAAAAGTGCAATTAACATATTGATTAGCATAATTGGGACCATGACAAGATACAAAATATGCAAGATGTAGAGACCTATCTTTTCATCCATTTCATAAGACTGTACAGAGAGTGTGTTAATCATGATTGAATATATGCCAAAAGTCGCCTCATACATACTGCCAAATCCAGGGGATCCCCTCTCACAGTCATTGCCATAGGAGGTCAGCATCATGAAAAAAGCAATACTAAAGAAGAATTGGAAAATGATCAGGAGAACTGCGAACCTAATTAGGTCTTTCATCATATGCTGGATTATCACAACAAAATGCCCAATTTTCGTTACACAGATATTATATATTACTGACCAAACCATTGTAAACACTAGAATAATGTCTGTAGTATGTATAAGTTTCACAGGTATTGTGCATTGCATTAGATGTCCAATCACTCCAGCTGTTATCTTAACCAAGACTGCTAGATTTAATAGTGTTTCAACATGCAAATGAAATGCTTGGTCTGAGGCAGATTCTCTTGAAAGCTGTAACAGCTTTGTCAGATGAAACAGTTTCCTGTCCTTAACTCTAGAAGACACAATAACGCAGAGCATGAATAGAGATTGTAGAAATGCGAATGACAGCAGAAATATATCTAGTGACCGGGGTACAATTCTCCACAAACAGTCATTCATTGAAATATTCATAGTTGTTACTTTACTGCTCATATCCAGTGGATTGTAAGCATGGGGTGAGAAGGCTTCGCTTAAAATTGTTGAAAAATTTATCAAAACTAATAGAACTGTCTTCAACAGTCTGATGAAAACTGCAGTAAAAATACATGGCTTCATTGTCTGATAATTCTTTTTAAACCATATCTCTATGTAAGGACATTTTAGGAATCTTTGCGTATGTGGGTCAGAAAGTTTCTGATGTCCGATATAGCTGACCATCAGTAAGGGTGACTTCTTGAGTCGGTGAGAGTCTGGATGCTCATAATCAGTCAGATCATACCATTTACATGTATAATCAAGATGGTCTTCTGTTTTAACAAGGTAAACACCCTGAGTGTTGAAAATGATATCAAAAATGGAATAAAGTTCAAGGTAAGCAGCAAGTTCAAGTGCATTAAATCCTTGTAGCTGTTCTTGTTCAAGAAGCTCAACCATTGTCTTTGTTTCAAGGTGGTCACACAACCAAGTATAAACGTTTATGTACATATCCTGACAAGATGGTTTAAAGTAGCAAGAATAAATAAGAGAGTGGATTATATTCACTGAATAACTGTCCCTTTGAAATATGTTTATATCCTTCTGTTGTAGAAATAGATCTAAGACTTCAAGGGAGCCAGCTGAAACAGCAGTATTTAGTGAACATCTTCCAATGTATGATGTATAGACAGGATAGCAGTCACATGTAGAATGGCCACAGGGCATTGGTTTCCATTCAGGTAGACGTCCATTTAAAAGAGTCACTCGTATTCTATTTGAGACATTGTTAAGAATATGCCTAACCTCCATGGCATTGTTAGTATAAATTGCCTTTAGCCAGGGTTTCAACATATCATGAGGAATATCTGAACAAGGTTTCACCTCCATTGTTTCACTCATCTGGAAGGTAGTCTTTGATACAGTCTTACAGGTGCTATGTCAATTTAATATGGTAAATATGATGCAAAATGATGTTCAATAATAGAGTCGTTATCCAGTGAAGTTGCTGTCAAGGAATTTATGTATCTCCTTAGAAGTTATAACAAAAGGGTGAAGGTTTTATATGTGAATTCCCAACCCACAAACTGTGTGCAATCTGACTGACTGACCCCTTCTGTATTGACCTTCATATAACTTAATGCCAGAGTCCTGGTAATGTATTAGCCTCACCTGCTGTCACTGTGACACTAGAACCATGCAGCACTGAAAGTAATAGCTTGGTCCATTTGGAACATACTGGCTTTCTAATGTAAAGGTCAACACATTATAAAATCGTTGTTACACATTTCATCCATCAGCAATGCTTACTGATGCTTTTAGAGCACATCAATGATGCTTTTAGGCACTACTTTACATTGATTTAGACCACATAGCCCTGAAATCCAGGTAATGTGATAGAACCAATGTAGATAAATCAATAGGTGTCCCAGAAAATAGTCTACCTAATTATGAAAAGCCAAGTCCATATCAACTATGTACTCGCTCATTATGATGAGTTGCCCACACCAAGGTAGAATGGAAATTGGTCTGCACAAACACACCCACTCAGACCTAGATTTTGTTTGATAACAAACATGCCTATATGGGCTGCTTATACAAGAGTTCTTAGAAGTATACTACAATAATAAAGTCGCCATAATCATTTTCACCATTTTCTGTATACGTTCGTTAATATAGTATCTGTGTAGCACGTGATATATGTGTCAGGCAAATCTTCAATACTTTAAGCATGAAAAAGATACATTAATTTAGACCACATAGGACTGAAGTTATTGATGAATGAATGGCCGAGAAGAAACTAGGTCCATATCCACTATCAGAACACCTGGAAAGCAATCAGATCCAGTTACAATTATTATGCACATCCATTGCAAAATAAACCATATTTCAGACATAACATTATATGAAAAATCAGGTAATTGCCATTCTACAATGTAATATGAACTTAATATAAGAATATTTGCAATAATGATTGATATGCCTCCCAAGGATCCATATATTAGGACCAAGACTGCACCCCTCTTGCCTGGTACCAAGAAAACACCATACCCAAGCACAACATCAATCACCAACGATTTTCCAAAAATCACTGAGATCACCAGCAGGAAAACACAGGACTTCACCAAAAATGATCTCTTTGGATCTGACTCCTCTTCGGACTCCAACTCATCATTGTCATCATTTTTGACATCTCCTGTGTGTTATCATCATCGTCGTCAGACACTGACAGTCCGTCATCGTTATCATCACATCATCCCAGATAGCCAACTCCTCATCTCTACCAAAACCATCAACCTACCCGGCCACCAAAACTACCACCAAAAACACCAAGAAAACACCAACCATCAAGGGTAATCAACTTGAACTTCTAGAAATAGAAATGAATCTAACACTTCCAGAAGAAACACCAACACCTGATAACAAGAGGATAGTAAAAGTCGTCAATCCCATGGCACCACCCATATCTACTGTGCACCAGAGGCTCTCACATAGAGAGGACCACCGGGACCAACAGGTCACACGAGACCAAAACCCAGTGGGCACAGAACATTGAATCAACGTTGATAAATGATTGTCAGTGTTGAATCAATGTTGATTCAACATTGATTCAACGTTGAACTGAATTTTGTGCCCACTGGGAAGGACCACCACCCCTCTATGGCAGACACCTAGGTTCACCAACCAACTTAACTTCAACCGCTATTACATAGACAACACACATCATCTAAACACTCAGCCTCGCCAAGTAAACACTCAAGACCACTGTGTTCCAGTACCACCCCAGCTACACACTAACAACACCAGGAAATTGTTGTATAATTTGCATATTTGGGTTGGACCACCATGTCACCAGAGCCATGCTCATGGGCATGAAGGACAGAGGATATTAGTAAACACTTCACCATAACAACACTGACCATCAAAGGCTAAACTGTTATTATGTAAAATTTAATTAATTTCATGCTCGCATGTAACTTTTTAAATATATATAGGCTACCCAAGCACCTATATTTAATACAAGTCTACCCAAGCACCTGTCATCTATATAAGTCTCGCCATGTCAATTTTACATAGTTATACACTGTATTATAACATAATCATAGGCCTACACTGTAGGTTACCACCTTGCGTATTATAATTAACACTTGTATTCTCTAGTATGTAACATGTTAGTCCTGCACAAACCAAGAATGTACTTGTATGTATATATTTATTTATATTCATATATGTTGTTGACACGACAGAGACCATGGTCACAGTAATTTCTGTAAGTGATTCTAAGTTTCTAATGTGATCATTTAATGTACTTGAGTCACTGTTAAAACTCATTTTAAGCATCTTGCCTGATGAAGGATAATAAAATTATCCAAAACATTGCAACAAAAGATTATTCCATCAAATAAACACCAGAAAATGCCATTGAACAATTGAAACTTCAAAAATAAAAATTAATAAATGAAATTTCATGTGTTGGGTTTCGTGTGATAAGAATATTCTTTAAAAAAATATAAGAGTCTTTAATACATTAAGCTAAACGTCTTTACAAAATGGGACTCAAAATTTAGGGACGGCACAAACTACATCAAGATGATGAGGTATAGTCATCTCTTACAGACTGTATGGTCCAAGACCTGTAGGGAACATTTGTCTTTACGGACTACTGCCTGGTTTATTAAAGGGATATGCCAGTATGAAAGCTGCATCAAGATTTCACGACAGACCCCAGCGCTTAATGGTGTCCTCAGAGGGGCTAAAGCTTCTAAATATCATAAGGCCTGCTAATTACCACATCCAAAATATGACCCACATTCCAATCTGAATATGAACTTGGGATGCATCATCTCTAATTTACTAGCTCATCCTGGTATTCGGTGACAATTAAATACAGCCGGTCATTTTTATGGGCAAAATTTGACCACACTCTGCTGGTAAAATGGTTCCTTACCAAAGAAGCTACAGCATTCGCCACTTGGTAGTGGTGAAATGTTAATATGTGACGGCTATATGAAGCCAGCTTTGACACACTGTTAGAGAAAAGTGCAATTAACATATTGATTAGCATAATTGGGACCATTATAAGATACAAAATGTGCAAGATGTAAAGACCCATCTTGTCATTCACCTCATAAGACTGCACAGAGATTGTATTAATCATGAGGGAATATATGCCAAAAGTAGCCTCAGAAATACTGTCAAATCCAGGGGATCCCCTGTCACAGTCAGTGCCATATGAAGTCAGCATCATGAAGAAAGCAATACTAAAGAAGATTTGGAAAATGATCAGGACAACAGCAAACTTCATCAAGTCTTTTAGCATATGCTGGATTATCACAACAAAATACCCAATCTGAGTGAACTGAATGGCATACATCACTGACCAGACCATTGTAAACACTAGAATAATATCAATAGCATGTACGAGTTTCACAGGTATTATCCATTGTATCATATATCCCACAACACCAGACGCTATCTTAACTAGGACAGTAAGATTCAATATTATTTCAATATACTGATGGAAATCTGGTTCAGTGGCAGACTCCCTTGAATGCTGTAATAGCTTCTTGTAATGAAACTGTTTCCTATTTTTGATACTATTAGCAACAACGAAACATAACCAAATCAGAGACTGTAAAAATGTGACTGAGAGCACACAGATATCAAGTGACCAGGGCAGCATTGCCTTCATACAGTTATTCACTGACATGTTCTGGGATGTTTTGTTGTTGCTTGTGTTCTCGGAATCATACTGGTCAGCAAAAAATGCAATTTTCAAAATGGCTGAATAATTAATCACAAGTAAGAGAAATGCTTTTAACAGTCTCATAAAGACTGCAATCAAAGCAAAAGGCTTTGTGGTCTTAAACTTCTTTTCAAACCAGGCTTGTATATGATTACTTTCCAAGAATCTTTGTGTGTGAGGGTCAGAAAGCTTTTCATGTCCAATGTAACTCAGCATCAACAAAGGTGACTTATTGAATCTGTCAGAGTTTGGATGCTCATAGTCAGTCACATCATACCATCTACATGTACACAAAAGGCGTGATTCTGTTTTATAGAGGTAAATGCCTGGGGTATGAAAAATTGCATTGAACATGGCATGAAGATTTAGGTAAGCAGCAAGTTCAAGTGGATTAAATCCTTGTTCTTCCTCTTGTCCAAGAAGCCTCTCCATTGTTGTTGTGTCAATGTGGTCACATAACCAAACATAACATTTAATGTGCTTATCCTGACATGATGGTCTGAAGTAGCACAAGTAAATGAGGGAGTGGATTATATTCAGAGAGACACTATCCTTTTGTAAAATGTTGAGATCTCTTTGTTGGAGAAAGAATTCAAGAACTTCAAGTGAGCCAGTTGAAACTGCAGCACTGATTGAAAATCGTCCAATAGATGAGTTATATACAGGATAGCATTCACATGTAGAATGACCACACTCTGTTGGTTTCCACTCAGGTAACATTTCATTTAAGAGTCTGACCCGTAGTTCATCTGAGACATTCTCAAGAATATGCATGATCTCAACAATGTTGTCTGTATGGATTGCCTGTAGCCAGGTTTGAAGCATTTCATCAGAAATGTCAGAACTTGGGGCTTCCTCTCCATCTGCAATCATTTTTGTGGCTATTGTTTGTACCTTAACTTCAGCTCTAGGTTGCATCACAAGATAAATGCAGGTTTCAACTTCAGAACAATACAGCAGCTACTATTCCTTAAATAACCAATACCTGTGTACTTTCTATCCTTATTGTCAGCCTCTCTCAAGCATTTGAAAAGACCTTTGTATACAAGCGCTGGGCGCAACTGTCCAGCTGGGTAATAACACAGCGAAGGCAGTTCTGAGTGCAGACTAAACAAGACTTCCATTAAGCCCATCACACATTACCACATTACCACATTACTAGTCTGGTAAATAAAGCTCTTCAGTCCAACAAAACTGTAAGAAAAGGTTTCTCAGTGGATTTCACTGGTTTGATGTCTTATTATCAGAAAAAGAAAAGTTTACCATTTTTTGCCTTGGGAAAATGCCTCAAATGGGGCAAAATCCAGATGGCTACTAAAATATCAGAATTCCATCTCCCATGCTCTAGATATGGCTAATAAGTAATGCACATTTAACACTAGCTACCCCCTAGTTTAACGCTACCTACCCCCTAGAATAGTAGCTGCTGTATTGTTTAGAAGTTGAAACTTGCATTTATCTTGTGTCACATTTTAGCGACAGCTATTCCAATCTTTAATCTGCCTAGTAACACATGTTTTACCTCATACTGAAGCCAATACAAACAATACCTACCCCCACCATAACCCTGCGGGACTTAGTGAACCTATTCAGTGGGTTAGATATGATGTTATGTGAGGATGTGGCTGGTTGGTACTCAAAAAAACTGTCAAAGTTGTGTGTTGATCAAGATCTGGTTATGATGTCTTCCCACTTGATGAGACATGGGCAAGCCTACTAGCCGAGAATGGTAGAAGCCTGGTAAACATTAAAAACCTCGGGGATTGGCAGAGTGGAAGCGTGTTATTCTACCTGATGCAGACCCTGGAGTCAAAAATCGGATTGGGCAGGTCCATTGTTCAGGATATATTCCTAAACCCTGGGACATACATCCGGTTGGCCTGTGATTCGTGGTGAAATGTCCCGTGAATAAACACACCCAAACCGTAGTCAGTATTGTGTTCTCATTGTGACATATTGATGCAGTATTTATTGTGGTCATAAGTGCCCGCTTATGATGCTATAAAGACAATTGGATATGCACCCCCCTCCCCCTTGTGTGTAATGGGTGTATCCAGACTGTGCTGGGGTGTGCTAGGGTAGGTAAACCCCGCGAGATTTGGATATACACAATCATAATTGAAGCCGGCACAGAGCTGATCGGCCTGACTGTCATTTTTATCTTTTATGATTATATTACATTGTGATGCCTGTGATTCGTGGTAAAAGGTCCCATGAATAAACACACCCAAACCGTAGTCAGTATTGTGTTCTCATTGTCATTGATGCAGTATTTATACTATGCATAAAGTGTTTGAACAGCAATGTGGCTATATAACTATGTAACTGATTCCTCCCAGGATAGTCAAATATAACAGACATGTTTGGGATCTATACACCATGGTGTAGATGTGGTATCTACCAGTCAGAAAATTGTATAATGATATCAAGTCCAAGGGCTATATTGCCAAAAAATGGGGCATATTACATGTTTATTGTGGTTTCTAGTCAACGAGCAAGTGGGTCTTTTGCACTGGTAACATTTGGTCTTATATCAGGTTGCCATTATGTGTTGTCCTATAGCTTTTTGCATTGAATCCAATGCCAACCAAATATAAATAAAAGGCTTTCTTCTAGCCATACCACTCCAAAATAGGTTTAAAGTCTATTTTACCCCTGGTGGCAGATTTAGGAACTAAAGTGGGAAACTATTGATTAAAATGCACCTCATCTGGCATTATTGCTGAAGGTTCTGTCAATACTGACTGTGTAGAAATTCTCAAGAAAGCAACAGGTTGTTACTTTGGCTTCTTCAGAGTATGTGTCAGTTGCCGGTGACAAGATTGAGATTAATCCCCAACAACTATACCAGCGTCTTCTCGTAGCTGGTGTTGGTACATTTGACACCAGAACATTGCTACAGTATGAACTCTGCTCATATCCATCAGCCTTATTTGACACAAACCTTCTGATGAGACTTGCAGATAATGCAGATCTTCAGAATGGGCTTCTGAAAGAGGTACCAGAATGCATTACCAAGGAACATCCCATTCTGGTTGCACATGTAATTGATGGTGGAGCTATGTTGCAAAAGCTGAAAGCCAAATGGGTCAAGTCCACATCATATACTAGTCTCTTCCAACTCTACATACAGTATGTTATATGTGCTGTAATTAAGTTACACATAGTATAGTCTGGTGCTATCTGGAGAAAATTATGGGAAAACGGGATTTTACTGTATAAGCAAGACATGTTCAGGCACTGTATCAGTATGTATATATTCCATGAAATGCGCTATGTGAAGACCTTTCTTATTTAATAATAGCTTGTTCATATAAAATACCTGGAGATATGATGTAAAATTTCATTCTGCTAGCTTTAAACATAGTGAGGGACAATTAACAAAAAGGAACTTTTCAGAAGGACTGTATGCAATACAACCTTGTATGGATCAAATAGACACGTTGGTCATTTCATAGATTTATTAATCCCATTTTGCTTCACTTTACATATGAAAACATTGCATTTGCTTCTTATATGCTTCGTGAATAAATGAGCCTAGAACTCACTGATACAAAAGGTTGGGAGTATAATGAATTGTCAAGCAGTTTAGGATGCCTTCTGTTGACATTTCATAATGGCTTGAATGTAATGCATCATTAATGTGATCGGTGTGATCATTGACTGCCATCTTAGCATGACCCTGCACTTGAAGAAGGTAATCAACATGGTTATGCCCGTCTACCACAATTGAGGAGGATCAGAGCTGGGTCAGATGAAAGGACAGCTGTAGAAGTCTACACCCACATGATAAAGACTGCAATGGAATACTGCAGCTTTTCGTACGAGGGAGGCCCAGTCTGGGCTGTGCAAAAGCTGCAGACTTTGCAGAACGATGCACTACGGATATGTGAAAGGATCAGGGACCCAAGAGACGTCGACATCGAAGGACTACATGCTAGGAACAAGGTACCGCATCTGGAGACGGGGCGTCGCGTGCAACTCCTGTCACATCTCCATAAAGCCGCCCAGAACGAAAACAATGTGGTGGTGCCCGCGCGCGAACTCCGCAGCAACGCGAGTGTGAAGCTGAAATGTATAAGACCCAAGAAGGCCATGTATGAGAAGAGCCCACTCTACCGTGGCATTGGCCTCTGGAATGAAATTGACCCTGAAACACAGCACTTGATTGACCACAAGAAATTCTTGGTGGCCATCAAAAGTGCCTGATATGTAGCTGACTCCTTAGATTAGTCCTAGACTAGTGTTTTTTCATCATTTTGGTGCAATTAAATTAACGAGACACTGAGACACTGTGACACTGAGACACATATCTTGATTAACTTTCCTATCACACCTTCTCTTTCAGAAGGTGCCCTGTTGGCTAATTAATGAAAAACTTCCCAAGCTATGTAAAGATTATTTAGCCAAATAAAAATATCAAAATACAATACAATGTCAGGATGACTAAACGGTAATGTATAATCGAACGTGTTAGACATGGCTTTTCAAGATTGTACATCTTGTGTGCTTGGATGTCTATATAATATATATGAAACATAATGTACATGCACCAACCTATATATTTTGTGGCAGTTATGTTGAATAGATATATGAATACATTTAGAATGGTGTTGTTGTTTGATGTGTTTTGATATAAGCACATAATCAATCCTTAATACTTAGGACAATGAAATCCATGAGGTTTTTGAGCCAGTAGAATATAAGCCTGTACTATAGGACACAAGTACATGTGATTTTGTACAAGTTTAGGTGTCTCAATGATATAACATATAGACACATAAAGCTGTACAAAATCATGTATACACATAAGCCTCTATTATCATGTGTGTTGCTAGGCAGATAAACAATTAGAATAGATGTTGCTAGGCAGCCAGCTGCCTAAGGGAGTGTTCATTTATTATTTACAAGGGGGGGGTGGTGGGTTTGGGGGGGGGGGCGTAAAAATTTCCGACCCCTTCTGAGGGGGGGGCGTAAAAAATTCTGACCCCTCTTGAGGGGGGGGCGTAAAAATTTAAGCCCCTTTTTAGCCAAAAAGCCCGCGCGTTACTATAGTTCAAAGGGGGGGGGGGGGCGAAAAATTTTCGGCGCCTACGGCGAGGGGGGCGCAAAACGTCACACGCGCTCTCTAGGGGGGGGGGCGTAAAAAAATTTCGCCCCTCCGCGCGAAATCTCACCACCCCCCCCCCCCTGTAATTATTAAATGAACACTCCCTAACAACAAACCAATAGAACGATTGAATTCCTTGGGTGCATTTTAGGGGGGATAGGTATGATTATAATCAACCTCTAGACCATGGAAATGTGTGTTGCTAGGCAGATGAACAATTAGAATAGCCATTGCTAGGCAACCAGCTGTCTTAGCAACAAACCAATAGAACCCTTGAATTCTTTGGGTCCATTTTAAGGGGGGGGGGGTTAAGTATGATTATAATCAACCTCAGGATCATGTAAATGTGTGTTGCTAGGCAGATAAGCAATTAGAACAGCTGTTGCTAGGCAACCAGCAGTCATAGCTACTACCCAATCAATCCATTGAATTCTTTGGGTCCAATTTAGGGGGGCGGGTAGGTAGTGTTAAATTTGCATTATTAGCCATATCTAGGGCATGGGAGATGGAATTCTCATATTTTGGCGGCTATCTTGGATTTTGTCCCATTTGAGGCATTTTCCCAAGGCAAAAAATGGTAAACTTTTTTTTCCTGAAAAATAGAAATATCAAACTAGTGAAATCCACTGAGAAACCTTTTCTTACAGTTTTGTTGGATCTACCCCATAATTTTTACTTCATTTACCAGACTATACCCCAAGTAAGCTGATCCTTTTAAGGGTCATCGATAGTGCCTGATGGCCTACCAATACTTGTAACTGATATTGTCCTGAATATCGCCTCTAAATGGATCGGGAAATAATTTCTCTGTAAAACAGCGGTTGTGAGGACCCAATGATATGGAACCTAAACGGTATCAGGGCAAATAGCCCCATGGACTTTTAGCCCCCGGACTTGTGGCCCCCTGAGTGGACATTCAGCCAGCTGACCTACAGCACCCGGACAAGAGGCCACTTTTTCTAACGCCCGTCAGTCTCATTATCTCAATTCGATTTGAATGCCCGTCAGATTATCTCATTTCTAATGCCCGCTAGATTCTAGTGCCCGTCAGATTTAAATTCTATGCCCGCTAGATTCTAGTGCCCGTCAGATTTGTATTCTATGCCTGCTAGATTTAGGTCCTCTCTCATGTCCGTCAGATTTCCTCTATGCCCGTCAGATTTACATTCTATGCCCGCTAGATTCTACTGCCCGTCACATTTACAATCTATGCCCGCTAGATTTATGTCCTCTCTCAAGCCTGTCAGATTTCCTCTATGCCCGTCAGATTTACACTCTATGCCCGCTAGATTTAAATTCTTTGTCCGCTAGATTCTAGTGCCCGTCAGATTTTTATTCTATGCCCGCTAGATTTAGGTCCTCTCTCATGTCCGTCAGATTTCCTCTATGCCCGTCAGATTTACATTCTATGCCCGCAAGATTGTAGTGCCCATCACATTTACAATCTATGCCCGCTAGATTTATGTCCTCTCTCATGCCCGTCAGATTTCCTCTACGCCCGTCAGATTTAAATTCTGTGTCCGCTAGATTTAAATTCTTTACCCGCTAGATTCTATTGCCCGTCAGATTTTCATTCTATGCCCGCTAGATTAATGTCCTCTCTCATGCCTGTCAGATTTCCTCTATGCCTGTCAGATTTACATTCTATGCCCGCTAGATTTCTGTCCTCTCATGTCCGTCAGATTTCCTCTATGCCCGTCAGATTTACAATCTATGCCTGCTAGATTTATGTCCTCTCTCATGCCTGTCAGATTTCCTCTACGCCCGTCAGATTTAAATTCTATGCCCGCTAGATTCTAGTGCCCTTCAGATTTAAATTCTTTGTCCGCTAGATTCTAGTGCCCATCAGATTTTTATTCTATGCCCGCTAGATTAAGGTCCTCTCTCATGTCCGTCAGATTTCCTCTAGTGCCCTTCAGATTTTAATTCTTTGTCCGCTAGATTCTAGTGCCCGTCAGATTTTAATTTTATGCCCGCTAGATTTATGTACTCTCTCATGCCTGTCAGATTTCCTCTATTGCCCGTCAGATTTTCAATCTATGCCCGCTAGATTTTTATCCTCTAATGGCCGTCAGATTTAAATTCTATGCCTGCTAGATTCTAGTGCCCGTCAGATTTACATTCTATGCCCGCTAGATTCAAGTGCCTGTCAGATTCACATTCTATGCCCGCTAGATTTTTATCCTCTAATGTCCGTCAGATTTAAATTCTTTGCCTGCTAGATTCTAGTGCCCATCAGATTTACATTCTATGCCCGCTAGATTGAAGAACAACCAACAACAAACTTCTTTCAAAAACTTTATCGTTTCCTGTAGCAAAGAAGCCTTTTGTGTGTTATCTTCTTTTTAAACAATATATTTATTCTTGTGCATTGCACTTGGTAATCAACATGAATCTACGTTTTAAAATCATGTGAAGACTTTTACAGCCAAAACTACTTCAATGAACAGTTATTTTTTGGTTGATCGTAGATTATATCCCCTTGATAGTCTAGCCTCTATCACGGTTTCAGGTGCGACAATCATTGCAGGAATCACTATGGCGCTCTCCTCGTGGTAGATCTGTGCCAGATTTTCAGTTGGCACTTTGACTTTGGCGATTCCAGCATCCTCTATCACGATTTCAGCTGCCACAATCATTGCAGGATCCACTATGGCGTTCTCCTCGTGGTAGATCTGTGCCAGATTTTCAGTTGGCACTTTGACTTTGGCGCTTCCAGCATCCTCTATCACAATTTCAGCTGCCACAATCATTGCAGTATCCACTATGGCGCTCTCCTCGTGGTAGATCTGTGCCAGATTTTCAGTTGGCACTTTGACTTTGGCGATTCCAGCATCCTCTATCACGATTTCAGCTGCCACAATCATTGCAGGATCCAATATGGCGCTCTCCTCGGGGTAGATCTGTGCCATGCATCACTGTGGACCTTCATCAAGGGCCTCAAGGATGAGGAGGGTCTTTCCGCTGCCATGTGTACGTATGCGATTCAGGGAAGACGACCCACTAAACGTAGCAAAACCTCAAAAGAAACAGACAGAAGGGTGCACAACATTGTGGACAATGGAAGAGCAAATGTTGCAAGAGTCAACATGGATCCCGGACGACTGAAGGAATACCTAGACGGTTTGGCATATGCCCTTGTGTGGTAGTCTGGCTCAATTTGTTTGTATGGAGCAGCTAACTTCAACAGTAATGTACTCAGAACATTGAGAGAATAGCTCAATACCATGAATCTCATTGTACAGGTAGATGAATAAAGAATCTTTCCATGACTCTAATCCGTGTTTCAACTGTCTTGATTGAAGAGAGAATCTAGCTAGCATTAGAATGAGATATCTGATAGGCATCAGAAATATAGCTGCAAACCCAAACCCTTTCAAAATTGTGATTTTCATGAGATAATAGTAATATTTATGATTCAAACCATTACAATTCATGGATGGACTCATGACATTACATATTAGCAGATTTACATGAGAAATATCTGACTGCAGGGATAGAACTAATCTTAAGAATATAGAATAAATTTGACTCACTTAAGAAAAGAGTCTGACATATAAGAATCTAGCGGGCATAGAATGTAAATCTGATGGACACTAGAATCTAGCGGGCATAGAATGTAAATCTGACGGACACTAGAATCTAGCGGGCATAGAATGTAAATCTGACGGGCATAGAAGAAATCTGACAGACGTGAGAGGACAGAAATCTAGCGGGCATAGAATGAAAATCTGACAGGCACTAGAATCTAGCAGGCATAGTATCTAAATCTGACGGGCACTAGAATCTAGCGGTCATATATTGTAAATCTGACAGGCATTAGAATCTAGCGGCCATAGAATGTAAATCTGACGGGCACTAGAATCTAACGGGCATAGTATCTAAATCTGACAGGCACTAGAATCTAGCGGGCATAGAATGAAAATCTGACGGGCAACAGAATCTAGCAGATATTAGAACAAATCTGACAGATATTAGAGGAGTAAATGATCTACCGGGCATAGATTGTAAATCTGACGGACACTAGAATCTAGCGGGCATAGAATGAAAATCTGACTGGGAAACAGAATCTAGCGGGCATAGAATGTAAACTGACAGGCAACAGAATCTAGCGGGTATAGATTGTAAATCTGCCGGACACTAGTATCTAGCGGGCATAGTATCTAAATCTGATGGGCACTAGAATCTAGCGGGCATAGAAAGTAAATCTGACAGAGACTAGAATCTAGCGGGCATAGAATGAAAATCTGACGGGCAACAGAATCTAGAGGGCATAGAATGTAAACTGACGGACACTAGAATCTAGCGGGCATAGATTATAATCTGACGGACACTAGAATCCAGCGGGCATAGAATGAAAATCTGACGGGCAACAGAATCTAGCAGATATTAGAACAAATCTGACAGATATTAGAGGAGTCAATGATCTAGCGGGCATAGATTGTAAATCTGACGGACACTAGAATCTAGCGGGCATAGAATGAAAATCTGACTGGGAAACAGAATCTAGCGGGCATAGAATGTAAACTGACAGGCAACAGAATCTAGCGGGCATAAATTGTAAATCTGACGGACACTAGTATCTAGCGGGCATAGTATCTAGATATGACGGGCACTAGAATCTAGCGGGCATAGAAAGTAAATCTGACAGACACTAGAATCTAGCGGGCATAGAATGAAAATCTGACGGGCAACAGAATCTAGAGGGCATAGTATCTAAATCTGACGGGCACTAGAATCTAGCGGGCATAGAATGTAAATCTGACGGGCATAGAGGAAATCTGACAGGCATGAGAGGACAGAAATCTAGCGGGCACAAAATGAAAATCTGACGGGCACTAGAATCTAGCGGGCATAAACATCTAGCGGACATAGGAAAAGAATTGAGATAATCTGACGGGCATTAGTATATAGAATCGAGATAATCTGACAGGCATGAGAAAGGGGGCCCGTCTGTCCTGATGGCTGTGAGTCCCACTAGCCAAATGTCCAGTGGCTATTTGACAGGGGGCCATATGTCAAGGGGCCATATGTCAGGGTGGCTATATGTCAGGGGGCTAAATATCAGGGGGGCTATTCACCCTAGAAAAAAAAAAAAGGGCTGGTTTCTAAGCAACCATTTAAGATAGAGAAAAGCTTCATTGGAATCCTTGACATCGATTTAGGGGGGTTGGGTACTCTTAGAATTATTATACGACAAATACTAACAACATTATGAGCTGCCATATGTTAATATCTTCTGTGCTAAATATGGCCCCATATGGTTTAACAGATGCTTAGGCCTAAAGGCTACTGCAGACGGGCCCGATCCGATCGGCGGACTCGATCGGCCGATCGAGTCGGGCAATATCAGACATGTTTGATCGCCCCGACTCGATCGGGAGGACGTCCCCGCAGACAAACCCGATATCCCTAGATACCGAGCGAGTCGGGCCCATCTGCGGTGGCCTTAACGGACACGTAACGGACACCTTACCATGGTTGTTTTGTGACATTAGAAATTCGATTATCTACATGCAAAAGGTAGGTCGATACCATTGACTCAAAGAGATTATAATTCCGCCTTTTTTTTCCAGAGAAACCTCAGATCATTTTAGAACAAATACCTATAATCTTGATAAAGAATGCAATGTTCGATTAAAAGCTCAATTTTGGTCAATTGTCCAAAGATTTACATGGGTAATGAGGGTACATATGAGCATACACATATCAGATATGGGGTCATTCTGGCATATTTAAGCTAAATGCGCGGAAACATGCTCAGTGGTTCTGTTTTCAATGGTACTGACCTACCTTAATCTTAAACAAAATTATCAGCAGTTCAGGTGGAAGGGTTTACATAATCGAATTACCTATTTATCAAAGGAATCTGAAATTTACAATACTGATATTGCCATGTTCTATAGCAGACATAAACCAAACCCAGCTAACAAAAAAACGTTATTTTACGTCAAAATAACGTTATAAAATTTAATTTAACGTTATGCAATAGTAAGGAGCCTTAGAGAAACGTTATTTAACGTTATATAACGTTATAAAATGTTGTATAATGTTTTTTGTTTACTGGGAAGTCCACAGCAGCGATACACAGCTATGAAAATATCCTGTGTGTAAACTGTAAAGCCTCTGTGTCGTGCCTTTTCTCTGTGCAGCCAGAGCAAAATAGTTCTAGCACAGTGGCGATGCTGTTTTAACACAGAATTTGATGTGTTGTTACTGCCCTGGACAGATATCGATATAGGATAATTAGAAAATACAACCCATATCAATAGATACTAAATATAGGTCAACGTAAAGCTACAAAACATTTAAAGAAGACACAGTGTATACATGTATTCACGTGGGTGCCAAAACTAAATTTTGTTCTTTCACAGTTTTATTCGATTCCAAGATCTGATCCATATTGTGTGACAATCAGATATACCTTGTTGTTCACATGGGGATAAGCTGACAATATCCTCTTTTTATAGCAACTAGGAGGAAAATAGAGTAGAGCATAATGTGCCATTTGGTGGCGCTGAAATGTCAAAATGTGATGGCCATATGATGTCAACTTTGACACATTATTGGAGAAAAGTGCAATTAACATATTAATTAGCATAATTGGTACCATTACAAGATACAAGATGTGCAAGATGTAAAGACCTATCATGTCATCTATTTGATAGGACTGAACAGAGAGTGTGTTAATCATGACAGAATATATAGCAAAAGTAGCTTCATAAATACTGTCAAAGCCAGGGGATCCCCTGTCACAGTCATTGCCATATGAGGTCAACATCATGAAGAAAGCAATGCTAAAGAGGATTTGGAAAATGATCAGAACAACTGCAAACCTAATCAGATCTTTTAGTATATGCTGCATTATCACCACAAAATATCCAATTCTTGTTAACCAGACAGTAAACATTGCTGACCAAACCATTGTAAATACTAAAACAATGTCTGTAGCATGTATGAGTTTTACAGGTATTGTGTAGTGTGTTATAAACCCCACAACACCAGATGCTATCTTAAGTAGGACTGCTATATTTAAAAGTGTTTCAATGTGCATATGAAATTCTGGTTCGGAGGCAGATTCCCTTGAATGCTGTAGGAGCTTTGTCAGGTCAACTCCTTTCCTGTACTTAACTTTAGTAGACACAAGGAAAAACAGCCAAACTAGGGATTGTACAAATGTGAATGAGAGCATGGAAATATCTAGTGACCAGGGTACCATTTCCCACAAACAGTTATTCATGGTTGCTAACTTGTTGCTAGAATTCAAAGCATTTTCATCATGAGGAGAGAAAGTTTCTCTCAGAATCGCTGAATAATTAATTAAGAGTAATAGAATTGTCCTAAACAGTCGGATGAAAACTACTGCAAGAATACAAGGCTTCATTGTCTGATACTTCTTTTTAAACCAAGTCTTTATGTAGGGATATTCTAGGAATCTTTGTGTATGTGGGTCAGAAAGTTTCTGATGTCCGATATAGCTGAGCATCAGCAAGGGTGACTTATTGAGTCGAGGAGAATCTGGATGCTCATAGTCAGTCAAATCATACCATTTACATGTATAATCGAGATGGTCTTCTGTTTTCACAAGGTAAACACCTGGAGTGTTGAAAATAACATCAAAGATAGCATGGAGTTCAAGGTAAGCAGCAAGTTCTAGTGGATTAAATCCAAGTTCCTCTTCTTGTGCCAGAAGTGTCTCCATAGTTGTTGTATTGAGGTGGTCACACAACCAAACATAGCAATCAATGTACATATCCTGACAAGATGGTTTAAAGTAGCAAGAATAAATGAGAGAGTGGATTATATTCAATGAATTACTGTCCATTTGCAAAATATCTATATCGTTCTGTTGTAAAAATAGATCTAAGACTTCTAATGAGCCAGATGAAATGGCAGTATTGAGCGAGAATCTTCCAATGTATGATGTAAAGACAGGATAGCAGTCACATGTAGAATGGCCACATGGTGCTGGTTTCCATTCAGGTAGAAGTCCTCTTAAAAGGGTGGCTCGTATTGCGTCTGAGACATTATCAAGAATATGCAAAACTTCTATGGTACTGTCATTATGTATTGCCTTCAGCCAGGATTGAAGCAGATTATGAGGAATATCTGAACAAGGTCCTACTTCCCATATTCCAGTCATCTTAACGGTTATTTTGGAAAAGCCTTACAGATCAATTCGATAAATATGTGTTGGTGTACCTTTTATCAATGAACCTATAACGAAAGATGTCTGATCAACTTTGGATGCTCAGGCAATGGATACAAGTAGTTGTGAAAAATAAATTATCAAATGCATATATATGTATTACAATTTCTGTTAAAACAGATGAGGTAATGTCTTGTATGTGAATTGCTGAGAGATTTCTCAGGAGAATTCTCAATGTGCAAGACATGTGCAATCTGGCTGATTGACAATTGTCGCATGGACCTTCACAGAACTTCGAATCCAGAGTTGTGGTAGAGCATTAGCTTCACCTGTCTTCATAGACATCAGTAACAACAGTGAACGCAGTACTCAATGCTTGGTCCAGTGTCAGAGAACATATCAGCACTTTAATGTGAAGGTCAACATAATAAGGTCTTCGGTACACATGCTATCCATCACCAATGCTTACTGATGCTTTTAGAGGACATCAATAATGCTTTTAGGCATCACTTTACATTGATTTCAGACCACATAGCCATTGTAGTCATCAATAAAGATGGATCATTAGGTATCCATCATTGTTCTAGCAACAACCAGACTGATTATGAAGGGTCAATTTCATATAGATTTTGTAACCCCTTATCATGATCAGAGGCCCTCAACAAATGAATTGAGCAGTAATTTATTGTTCCACCCCCATACACACCAGGTTATTTCCTCAGGAAGATTTCCACCATTTTCAATATCCATTAATTGTTAAGAATGCGGAATAAAGTGGCTGATAGATCGTTTATACCTTTAAACATGTAGTCTAAATATAGGAATGAAACCTGGTTTCTGGTTTTGAATACCTTTATTCCACAGCAGTGATGAGGCCCTCATTATAGGCTGAGTTCTCCCTCAGTAATAACAGTTCTAGTCTGAATATCTATGGACTAAAACTCTGTCAGGGTTCAACCGTTCATGGCCCATATTCAACATCACAACACATTGATAACTTTCATACCTAGGCACATGTTGTTGTGTCTCACCCGATTGGGCCAATGTGAATGTCTTTGACCAGGTGCCATCTTTGACTGGGTGCTATCTTTGACCGGGTGCCATTTTTGGCCTCCTGACAGAAAACGTTTTATTTAGGGCAGATGGAGATAAAATGGAGATATAACCACCGCTATTTTCTTTATTCCATTCATTACATTTCAAAGAAGTGTCTATCTTTTTCAATCTATCTTTTTCAAATCTGCTTTTTATGGTGGCCATGTCCACCTAGTGACAGCAAAACAAACCGTTTTTCCAATTCTATATAATTCCCATATCTGGTCCGTACTGTGTGACAATCAAATACACTCTGTTGTTCACATGGGGATAAACTGAAAATGTTCTCTTCTTATAGTACCTTGGGAAAAAAGTTAGTATTGGTGCTGCTACAAAGTGTGCCATTTGGTGGCGCTGAAATCTTAAAATATGACAGCTGTATGAAGCCAACTTTGACACATTGTTAGAAAAAAGGGCAATTAACATATTGATTAGCATAATAGGCACCATCATAAGATACATAATGTGCAAGATGTAAATACCTGTCATATCATCAAGTTCATATGACTGTACAGAAAGAGTGTAAATCATGAGCGAGTATATGCCAAAACTAGCCTCATAAATACTGTCAAATCCAGGGGATCCCCTGTCACAGTCATTGCCATAAGAGGTCAGCATCATGAAGAAAGCAATACTGAAAAAGATTTGAAAAAGTATCAGGACAACTGCAAACCTAATTAAGTCTTTTAACATATGCTGGATTATCACCACAAAGTACCCAATTTTTGTTAACCAGATATTAACCATTACTGACCAAACCATTGTAAACACCAAAATAATGTCTGTAGCATGTATAAGTTTTACAGGTATTGTGCATTGTTTTACATATCCCACAACACCAGATGTTACCTTAATTAGGACTGCCAGATTTAATAATGCTTCAATATGCATATGGAATTCTGGTTCTGCAGCAGATTCTCTTGAATGATGTAAGAGCTTTGATAGGGCAACCTGTTTCCTGTTCTTTATTCCTGAAGACACAATAAAGCAAAGCAACAATATGGACTGTGCAAATGTGAGTGAGAGCATAGAAATATCTAGTGACCAGGGAGCCACTCTCCATAAACAGTTATTCATTGATATATTCATGGCTGTTAATTTGTTGCTAGTATTTGATGAATGGTGGTCAAGAGGTGAGAAGGATTCTCTTAGAATCATTGAATGATTAATGAATAGTAATAGAATCGTCCTCAACATTCTGATGAGAACTATTGCAAGAATGCATGGCTTCGTTGTCTGATACTTCTTTTTAAACCAAGTCTTTATGTAGGGATATTCTAAGAATCTTTGTGTATGTGGGTCAGAAAAGTTTCTGATGTCCGATATAGCTGAGCATCAGCAAGGGTGACTTATTGAGTCGAGGAGAGTCTGGATGCTCATAGTCAGTCAAATCATACCATTTACATGTATAATCGAGATGGTCCTCTGTTTTCACAAGGTAAACACCTGGAGTGTTGAAAATAACATCAAAGATAGCATGGAGCTCGAGGTAAGCAGCAAGTTCTAGTGGATTAAATCCAAGTTCATCTTCTTGTGCCAGAAGTGTCTCCAAAGTTGTTGTATCAAGGTGGTCACACAACCAAACATAGCATTCAATGTACATATCCTGACAAGATGGTTTAAAGTAGCAAGAATAAATGAGAGAGTGGATTATATTCAATGAATTACTGTCCATTTGCAAAATATTTATATCATTCTGTTGTAAAAACAGATCTAAGACTTCTAATGAGCCAGCTGAAATGGCCGTATTGAGCGAGAATCTTCCCATATATGATGTAAAGACAGGATAGCAGTCACATGTAGAATGACCACATGGCGTTGGCTTCCATTCAGGTAAAAGTCCCCTTAAAAGAGTGGTCCGTATTTCATCTGAGACATTTTCAAGAATATGCATAACCTCCATTGTACTGTCATTATGTATTGCCTTTAGCCATGACTCAAGCAGATCATGAGGTATATCTGAACAGGGTTCCACTTCAATGATTCCTGTCATCTTAGAGGATGTCATTCATACTGCCTGACATGAGTCAATTTGTAAATAAGTGTTGATGTATATTTTACAACAAAACCCTATTGAACACAAGATTTGTGATCCACTGAACTTACATTGACACATTTATATAAAATTATTTAAAAAAAACAATTGACAAATAATAGCATGTAAATGTATCTCTTTGTCTGTGAAAACAGATGAGGCGAATGTTTTGTACGTGAATTATCAACTCACAAAACCTGTACAATTTGACTGACTGACACCTGCTGGACTGACCTTCATATGATTTTAAAGCCAGAGTCCTGGTAATGTATTAGCCTCACCTGTTGCCACTGTGACACTTGAATCACACAACATTGAAAGTAATACTCAATGCTTGTCCGAATGTCTGAGAAGACACTAGCTTTTTAATGTACAGGTCAACATTATATCACCATCAGTACACATATCATCCATCACCAGTGCTTACTGATGCTTTTAGAGCACATCAATAATGCGTTGAATCATCACTTTACATTGATTCTAGAACCCCCATAGCCTTGTAGCTATCAATAAAGGTGGATCATTAGGTATTGAACAGGAGATTCAGCCTAATCATGAAGTTTCTGTTTGTGTTTTGAAAACTCTTAGTTTCAATACAACTAATACAATTTCTTTTTTTATAGTAGAGTCACAATGAAAAGCCAATCAACATTGAGATTGTCTTTGCTTATCATGATAGAGACACGAAAGAAGTTTAGCAGTAATTATTTAATGGAAATTTGCCTCCACACCTTAAAGGTTTTCCCCTAGAGGAATTGGATCCTTTTCAGCATCCCCCCTTACCTATTTAGCATGTGGAATGAGTTTCTGATGGATCTTTGGTGCCTGTTACATGTTAACAAATGACTCAAGCCGGACTTACAGCTCTGAATATCTTTATGCAATAGCAGTAATAAAACACTGGGTAGATATTACTGGAATAGAGTTCCATGGAGCCTTACATAGAGACGCGTTATTAGTTATATCTACTGATGAGATACAGTGTAGTATTATCAAACTTGACAAGAATAAATCTCGTGGTGCTGATGGACAAACAGATTTCCTGATTTCTCTCTTAATTTTAAGAAGTTCATATGATTAATAGAGGTCAAATACCTAGGCCACATTATAACTAATACGCTCAGGGATACTAAGAGAGGGACATACTTTGACGGTGTTATGTGCTACATTATGCACAAGGGAACATGATGGTCAGGAAGTTCTATATACATAGCACTTTAGTTCAAATACAACTACTCAGGACCTCTATATACTGCTCAGTTGGGAAAAATGACCATAGCGTATAACGATATACTGAGCCCAGCTAACAAAAAAACGTTATTTTACGTCAAAATAACGTCATAAAACTTAATGTAACGTTATGCCCTAATAAAGAGCCTTAGAGAAACGTTATATAACGTTATTTAACGTTATAAAAGGTTGTATAACGTTTTTTGTTTACTGGGAGGCTGCTCCTTGCAGTGCGCAGATATATTGGTGTGAATGAAGCTTTTGTTGTTTGTGGTTTACCTACTTTTACTACTACAATCAGAAGACAGGTGTACAGTTTCATGTGTCTCCTATTGAGCTCAGCAAATATATGCTCTTACGCAACTTGATAGATACTTCAACAAGTGACATCAAGTTTACATCTCACATCTGGAGACACTGGTACAAAGCACTATCTGTACATTTTTATGTTTGATGTCTGGTAAATAATATGCCAGTGAATATGCGTATATTGTACCACTTTCCTAATGCAAAGAATATTCCTGAGAGCAATACAATATTCAACTGAGTGCCTGATCACGTATTTCTATATCCATTCTATTTACATTTTTTACTAGTTTTACCATGCTTATGAACATCTAACAGAACTGCGTTCATTATCTGGTCGTAACTGTATCATCATGTGCAAACCTGAGGTTTGGAAATGGTCTTTTCTGCCAATTTTCTTTTTTTGGCGGTATAATTATGTTGGAATGCACAGCTTCCCATTAACTTCGTCGTCTTGAAAATCCATGACAATTATACACAATCTGTTCCCTTGATGGGGAAAACTAGACCATACTCTCTGTTTATAGTACCTGGGGAAACTATTCATGACTAATGGTGCTATTGCATTGGCCATTTGATGTTGATGAAAGATCAAAATGTGTCGGCCATATGAAGCCAACCTTGACACACTGTTAGAAAAAAGTGCAATTAACATATTGATTAGCATAATTGGTACCATGACAAGGTACAAAATGTGCAAGATGTAGAGACCTATCTTTTCATCCATTTCGTAAGCCTGCACAGAAAGAGTGTTGATCATGAGCGAGTATATGCCAAAACTAGCCTCATAAATACTGTCAAATCCAGGAGATCCCATGTCACAGTCATTGCCATAAGAAGTCAGCATCATGAAGAAAGCAATACCAAAGAAGGTTTGAAATATGATAAGGACAATTGCAAACCTAATTAGGTCTCTTAACATATGCTGAATTATCACGACAAAATACCCAATCTCTGTTAACTGGATAATATACATTACTGACCAAACCATTGTAAACACTAAAATAATATCTGTAGCCTGTATGAGTTTAACAGGTATTGTGTAGTGTGTTATATATCCCATCACACCCACTGTTATCTTAAATATAACAGCAATATTTATTATTGTTTCATTATGCTGATGAAATTCTAATTCTGTGGCACATTTCCTTGAATGTTCTAGCCGTCTCTTAAAAAGTAACTGTTTTCTATTTTTTATTCTAGCCGCAATAATTATACACAACCAAATCAGAGACTGCAGAAATGTCAATGACAGCACACAAATATCTAGTGACCAGGGCAGCATTGGCCACAGACATTTTTCAATTGATGTATTCAGGGCTGTTTTGTTGATGCTAGTATTCTCAGAGCCATATATATCATGAAAGAAGCCGTCTTGTAAAATGACTGAATAATTGATTAAAAGTAACATGAATGCTTTTAACAGTCTTGTAGCAGTTTCTATGAAAACAAATGGCTTCATTGCTTGAAATTTCGTTTTGAACCAGGTCTGTATATAATTACTTTTTAAGAACATTTGTGTTTGTGGGTCAGACAGCTTTTCATGCCCCATATAACTCAGCATCAACAATGGTGACTTTTCAAATCTCTTTGAGCTAGGATGCTCATAGTCAGTCACATCATACCATCTACATGTACACAAAAAGCGTGATTCTGTTTTATAGAGGTAAACGCCTGGGGTATGAAAAATTGCATTGAAGATGGCATGAAGGTCAAGGTAAGCAGCAAGTTCAAGTGGATTAAATCCTTGTTCTTCTTCTTGTCCAAGGAGCCTCTCCATTGTCATCGTATCAATGTGGTTACACAACCAAATATATCCTTTCATGTACATATCCTGATATGATGGTCTGAAGTAGCAGGAATAAATGAGAGAGTGGATCATGTTCAGAGATTTACTATCCTTTTGTAAAATGTTTAATTCTGCTTGTTGCAGGAATAATTCCAGGACTTTAAATGATCCAGTAGAAACTGCAGCATTGAGTGACAATTGCCCAATGTATGATGTATAATCAGGATAGCAGTCACATGTAGTATGGCCACATGGTGTTGGTTCCCATTCAGGTAGCTTTTCATTTAAGAGTCTGATCCGTAGTTCATCTGAGACATTCCCAAGAATATGCACAGTCTCCACAGTGCTGTCTGTATGGATTGCCTGTAGCCAGGATTGAAGCAATTCATCAGAGAAATCAGTCCATTTTTCATTCATTTTCATGGATGTTGTTTATGCCTTGAATTGGATCAAATCAGTTGCTCTTGCTTGCATCCCCTTATCAGGTTTGACCAGAATATATGTAGAGTAGTTTGCACTCTAACCCAAATCATGAGCTTCCATTGTTTAAACCAAATACGTTTTATAACGATATTGGTTTGCCAACAAAAAAGCATGTGAAATGGAAAACACCACAGTAAAGAGCGTTGTTACCAACTGTCCATTAGTATCCCTGTCCTAGCCAACACTATTGTAAGGGCAGTGCTGGAAGCAACCTACACTGCAGAAAATATAGACAACCACTATTAGACTCATCATACATCACCATAGATTGTCCAAAGCTTTTAGGGGACATCAATGATGCATGACATGCTCTTAATAGCTTTAGGTTGTATGGCCCTGAATGCAGCCTCTAATAGTCATAGATTAATTATGTTCTGTGATAATATACAGCACAATTATCATTAAAAATCGAGCGTGGCCAATCATGGAATAATGGTCCTTACAAAGATAGCGGAAATGAGATAGTAGCATGTTATTTGATTCTTTGTATGTGACCAAGGTTTAGTTAGTACTTCCGGCCGTGGTTTCCTTTATATTCCAAGTCTATATAATATATGAAGTGCGTCACATATTTTACTATAGTCTAACTCTTGTAAGTGATAGGGTGCATTTACACATAATGTAGATTAATTAACTCTATTGATTACCTGAACAATCTACTAAATAGTAAGGGTAACTAATGCAGGTAACTGATAATTCCATTATTTCTTCACAGGTAGCTAGTAGATGGATACCTTCCAAACAAAATCTCCAGCGGAACTCGTGCCGTTCTTGTGTCAAAACTTCATAATTTTAGAATTTTCTTGTTTCATATTCCCTGTCATCTCTTGTAGTGAAACTGGAGAAATGCACATCTTCATTCTATTAATGGAATTTCTGGTTATTCGAACGACTAAATACACATCACCATTGAACATGTCACTATAGGAAGGTTCACTATTCTTGAGACTCTCCTGTGTCTTTCTTGTGTATAGGGCTCTTCGGGGTTAGGCCATGGGCATGGCCATATCCAACCACAGTGCTTCCTTTGGTTGCCTCTAGATGGGGCCTAAGTCAGGAAAGTGATTGCTTCAGTCTGTGTTACCCTGAAGACATATGAATAGCATTGGCCCTCAGTAACTAGGCCTACTCACTGAAGGGCTAAGTCCTGGGAACTACTTCAGACAGAAGCAATAGTGGCCTGCCCTGTGATGTCATAACCCCCGATTAGCTGCTCTACCTAGTGGCCCAGGGCCTGTACTGAAGGTTCTCAACTTTAATAGGACAGGTGGTGCTGCTATTAACGGTCAGGTGCCCTATATACCGCTTGTGCTTTTCTTGGGAAATACACACGTTTCTATAGTTTGTCATTCTTGAGTTCTATTTGGAGGGTATCCTTGCTAGTCAAAGGGTTTGCCCTTTCTTGGTGAACGAGCTGAGAATAATACATTGTCATTTCAAATTTTTATAGTATTATATAGTGTAACGAATTAGATTCACTTCCATCTGCTGATTAGTCCTTCATTTATTATTGTAGCAGTGCAGTCATTAATCGATCACAGATCGACCCTGTTTCTATTTTGTATTCACTACTTCTGTGTATCTTGTATCTGGCTAGAATGCTCAATTGATCAATTTCATGCATCAGGTGTAACTGTCATGGGTAGTAACCCATGTCCAGATGGTGGTCATCATACACAGGTGAAAACGAATCAATATACATACAGCCTAGTCTATTACCTCAGTCGGACATTTATGTGGACACATGCATTATCACTGATACACACTTATAGACAAGTCATCGCCATGGCCTCAAGGAAGTTATCCCAAACCACCAAGGTGAGGCTCTTTGGAGTCATGCTCCTTGGTTATCTGGTAGGAACAGAGCTCTACCTTGGGCACACATACTCAGGTTCTACTCGGATCAAGGAGGAAAAAAGTGCAGCCACCAGATCCAGGCTTTCCTCTGATGTGGACAAGATGTATACGAACCTCTATAAGTATGTAGCTTCGGTGGTGAGAGCAGGGGAGCCTCTTGGTGAGACCAATCAGGTTGGGGAGTTGGAGACAGTGAGGTCTAACTACCTGGGAGATGCCAAAGGCAAGGTTTTATCTCCATTTCAAGATGACTACCATCAAATAATGGATACGATACCATCTGTTAAGACTGTTCATCTTAATATAAAACAAGGGAATTTAAATGAATTTTTACCCACTAGGTTCTACAACCCACAGAGTAATATCTGTGCTTTTATGACAGCAGGCATAGTGAGTTCTGATCAAGGTATGTTGGATTGCATGAATTCAGCTAAGTATACCTACTGGTCTATGAGGACTATACCTGGCAGTGAAGGGATACGTCATATAGACTACACACAAGGACTCTTCAAACCAATAGTTTATTATTTTGTGGAGGATGCCTCCACCACTTCTGAAACCAATACTGAAGATGATGTAGTTACTCCATGGTATATCCACATTATCAAGGATGCAATGATAACCAGAAGAGGTGAGGTTTACACATCAGATAAAATATGGAAGATTATTCCATTTGTTACAGACAATTCCAGTCTTAGTTTTAATCTTCCCTCTGAAGTAGACCCTAATACTTACAATGAAGTCTTTGTGTTGACTCAGTATTCCGATATTAACCCGACCTACAACTGGCTCATAGAGTGTATACCTAGGATCATGAGGGCACTGAAGTTCCTTCAGGAACACCCAGCCATCCTCATACATTTGCCTTATAAAAGTGATCAAATTATAGAGCTGCTTAAAGACCTTGACATCTCCCAGAATAGAATAGTGACCGGAACTATTCAGGTAAAGGTAACCTATCTGCCAATGAGCACCCACCATGGCAGGGGGAATGTGGTCAACACCAACTTGTTATCAGCCTACATGAGGACACTTATGAGCAGCTCTCTTGAGCAGAACACCATTATCTACTTTGCCCAGCCATGGATGAAAGAGAAAGGGCGCATCCTTGCACTGCTCAGCTCAATAGCAAAGCAGTATAAACTCCACCTTCAGCTGATCCAAGATCACACGAGTCACTCAGTAAAGGCTCTAAGGGACATGTTCCAGCGAGCTGCTCTAGTGGTGGGTCCACATGGTGAGGGCTTCTCCAACCTGGTCTTCAGTCGGCCTGGGACATGTGTGTTGGAAGTGTTATGCTATGTGAAGCAACGGAAGAGGTATCACCTGAAATACCAGCATCTGTCGTATCTACTGGGGCATATGTACAATGGATTGGTGGAACCGTTTAAAGATTGTAAGGATATACAACCGTATGTTATAGTCCGTTATATCAGGCGGTGCATGGAACACCTAAGGTATAGAACATTGCAGAAAACAGCTGCAAATTAGAATTCCATTAATATCTTGAATAGGTATTAATGTGTAAAGATTTGAAAATATAATAACTAATTTCGTTATATGTATATCATGTGTTGCCATCTGGTCAATATACCTGTATAATGTATAGGCTTGAATTATTCTACCAGGTAAAGCAGACAACTCGAAATGCTGAATGGCCTAGAGGATAAGCAGGCTTATCTAATTCCAGATCTAATGCCAATAAGCACTGAACCTGATATATACAAAACCAATACCAAATGAAAAGCCTGCTTATCTTCTAGGCCGTTCAGCATTTCGAGTTGTCTGTCCCTCTGGGTCCCTCTGGTCCCTCTTCCTATTCCATCCTAACATTATAATAGCCTATGGGCCTCTAACTGGTGTGGACTTGTTCCCGCAACCACTGTGTGTACAATGACACAGGCAATGATTTTAGCTTCCAGTTCTGCTCCGGCAAACTTAGCCTGTTACTGTCAAGGTATGGTATTTGTGGTCACTGCCTAAGTCTCACGATACATTGCGATCTCAGAACTAACATGACTGCCCATATGGAGTAAACAAATTATCGCTATACCATGGTTTCAGGCTCTTGAGGGTAATCCCGCAGAAAACTGAGAGTCATATATGATTCTGGTCAGAATATGAATACTGCAGGGGCATTGAATGGTCCATGATTAAGTTGGAAATGATGCCAATATTATGAAAACTTGTACACATGCTGCTGAATTTCTGCCAATTTCAATCAAATAAGAGGAAAGGGATTCTCAGTGAGTTTACATTTTTTTCAAAGGCTAGATTGGGGATCAGTGAAAATGCAAATTATTCAGTGCAAATTCAGGCGGAGTCCAGGTGGTTTTACGCTACAGACTAGTGGTCAGTAGCTAATTTTGGTTGGAAATGTTTTGTAGGAAAGATGTATATTTTAGGTCAAGGGTGATTTTCAGAAGTTGTAAATGTCCTGGTAGCTGTTATTGCGTTTTCCGCTATATTAAAATATATAGTAAAAGGATTTCCTTCGCTGAGACCTGATCTGGGGCTGTCGGGTGCGGGGTTGATTGAGTCGTCCTCCTGTGGTATCTAATGGCACTACTGGGGAGATCAAACTGTTTCAAAGTCTCACCTTAAGATGGTGCCACTGTAGACCACTAGTTATGGTGGACCTGAGACTCTGAGACTCTTTATCTAAGGTCCCCTTACGGGCTAAAATGCATAGGACAATATTTATGCTATTCATCACCAAAATTCACATTTTAGAAGTGAAGAATTTATTGTTCCTTGAAAGTGAGAAAATGCAATTTATTTCGATCCCACTGCATTACCGGCACTATCAGCTTTAATATGATATTAAATATGCCAATATTTATCCATTTTTTATCATGTTTTTCATCTGAAATATAGCCGGTCAGGGGAGAAGCACTGATTAGAGCAACCCCGGTGGGTACCGTACGTCCCGATTCACATTACCAGGGTGAATACTGGGCACCGATCTGGCTGGGTGTAGAGATCAATCTACTTGTGCAGAATCTTTGCTCAGTGTCATTTTCCTTTACGTTGGCCCCGAAAATCACTTTTGGGGCACTCAGAAGCATATAATGCGATATAAACGTATGTGATTAACAATGCATAGACTATGGTGTTTCGTTTATCAGTATTTGAACCTGCCAGCTCTGGACAATGTAAAAACAATGTTGTACATACATACTTAATCTGATATGTTGACTCAGTATTAACCTATGAAGTGCATGAAATGTCATTGATGTGGTAACCGCCAACATTAATTACTGTTATTTTGTTATCGTTTTGTGAGAGCCGAACGTTGGGAATTACTCTATGATCCAAAGTCATACATCATTCTACCTGCACGGACCTCAGGCGGTGGGCTGTGGGTGGGTGGGGGGAGGGGGTACATTTCTCAGAGCGTGTCACTACACGGGAGGCGTGCGTGATAAGGTTTATTGGGAGATTGTGAGTCATTGAAGCTCTGAAATCAATTTTCTTTATAACGAGCCGGAATATTAAGAAGGTAATTTAAGCCCATGATGTGACTTTTGGTGTGCTCGAATCAGGTTACAAAATGTATTTTTCTAACCTTTACTTTGAACCCGATTAAATTTGAAGGTAATCTTGAAAGTTTGATTAAAGTGCTGAATTTTGCATGCACAAAAAATATACCGCCATATTGAATATTGCTGTTAGAACATCCACCAATCACCTATATATATATATATATATATATATATATATATATATATATATATATATATATATATATATATATATAGACATATATATATATATATATATATATATATATATATATATATATATATATATATATATATATATATATATATGAGACTGGAGGAGGGTGGTTGTGTTTCTGCCCGTGGAGTGAGGTGTAGACCCGGGTTCTCCTTCATGTGGTCGTGTAGCCGGGTGTCATGGCGTGTCTGTGGTCGCTCCTGTCCTTAACTCATCCCAGCCGCCACATTTTTATATTGTTAAACCATTTACTGTTGTCAGATGTTTACAATTAATATGTCATATCCATTATTATCTAAGCCGCGTCGGAGGAAAGCTATATTATTGTATTTTGTATGGGTTACTAGTACTATCTGCATACCATTACCTTTATGTCTGGAAGGGCGAGAATGTAGAATGATATTCCTTACAGTTATGTACCATAGTTATGGTCATGAACGCATGTCCAGTGGCTTTAATACAACCAATACAACTATATCACCGACTTTTCCAGCACTGCCACCCCCCTCCCAACTCTAATGTAGCCAATAGCCAAAAGTACATGTAAAATGTTCTTCTTCTAGTCACTGTACAAGCGTAACCCTTTAAACCCGCATATTGCGTTAATGCATTATTCCCGTTATAGCCATGATGCATGATTGCGCCATGATGACAAAGGACATAGCACATCAAAGCATTACACAGCCATTAAATGGTTAACGGTTTCCTGTCCTCCATATAATATGTTGATACACACGTTGATATCGTGAATAAAGCGATCTATGCATGATATGGAATAGATTATTACGACCATGCTATACTATTTTCTATCGGCTGTGAAATGAACGAAAGAGCAAATGAATGTATGTAAAAATATAAAAATGTAACCATTAATATGATAAGGTGCACTTACTCAAGGTTTTATAAACATGATAAATAGACGAATTTGTTCTTACCAATTTTAATAGCAGTTTCATTTTTCAGATATTCTCAAGCATTGCACATTACTGTTGGCAACAGTTCGAATACTGATGTCTTAAGAACAATACTGTTAGTGTCATTTACGGCACCTTTAGAGTCATTCAGAGTCTTTGGTCATAATTCCATTATCAGGTCAGGTTTAGAGTAAGCTAATTATCTAATTTAAGCCTCCTCCTCTCCTTCCTCCTCGTCGAACTCTCCCTCCTCCTCAGCGGTGGCATCCTGGTACTGCTGGTACTCAGAGACCAAGTCGTTCATGTTGCTCTCAGCCTCAGTGAACTCCATCTCATCCATACCCTCACCAGTGTACCAGTGGAGGAAAGCCTTGCGGCGGAACATAGCAGTGAACTGCTCAGAGATACGCTTGAACAGCTCCTGGATGGCAGTGCTGTTGCCAACGAAGGTACCAGACATCTTGAGTCCACGGGGTGGGATGTCACAGACGGCGGTCTTGACGTTGTTGGGGATCCATTCAACGAAGTAGCTGCTGTTCTTGTTCTGTACGTTGAGCATCTGCTCATCAACCTCCTTCATGGACATGCGGCCACGGAACATGGCTGCAACGGTCAGGTAGCGGCCGTGACGTGGGTCACAGGCAGCCATCATGTTCTTGGCATCAAACATCTGCTGGGTCAGCTCGGGCACGGTCAGGGCACGGTACTGCTGGCTTCCACGGGAGGTGAGGGGAGCAAAGCCGGGCATGAAGAAGTGAAGACGGGGGAAGGGCACCATGTTGACAGCCAGCTTCCTCAGATCAGCGTTCAGCTGACCGGGGAAGCGCAGGCAGGTGGTGACACCGGACATGGTGGCTGAGACGAGATGGTTCAAGTCACCGTAGGTGGGGGTGGTGAGCTTCAGGGTACGGAAGCAGATGTCGTAGAGAGCCTCATTGTCAATGCAGTAGGTCTCATCTGTGTTCTCAACAAGCTGGTGGACAGAGAGGGTGGCATTGTAGGGCTCAACAACTGTGTCTGATACCTTGGGGGATGGCACAACAGAGAAGGTGTTCATGATCCTGTCGGGGTACTCTTCACGGATCTTGGAGATGAGAAGGGTTCCCATTCCTGACCCGGTGCCACCACCAAGTGAGTGTGTGAGCTGGAAGCCCTGGAGGCAGTCACAGCTCTCAGCCTCCTTACGGACTACATCAAGAACAGAGTCTACAAGCTCAGCACCCTCAGTGTAATGTCCCTTAGCCCAGTTGTTACCTGCTCCAGATTGTCCAAAGACAAAGTTGTCTGGGCGGAAGATTTGTCCGAATGGGCCTGAGCGCACAGAGTCCATGGTACCAGGCTCAAGATCAACAAGAACAGCACGGGGGACATACTTGCCTCCTGTGGCCTCATTGTAGTAGACGTTGATCCTCTCCAGCTGCAGATCAGAGTCTCCATGGTATGTGCCAGTTGGGTCGATTCCGTGCTCGTCGGAGATAACTTCCCAGAACTTAGCACCGATCTGGTTGCCGCACTGGCCAGCCTGCATGTGGACGATTTCCCTCATGGTTGGTGTTGGGTGGGGGATATGTGTGAAGATAGGGTGTGTGTGCTTGCTCTTGTGAGTACCGACTGACTGAGGGAGCTCGCTGCTCTTTTATTTGAGTGTGGCTGTGCCCAGTGCCGTGTTGTGGGCCCCCTGTAGGCCCCCTGCCTGACGACGGCCGCCGTGCGCCGCTGCCTGCAGGCCGCCTGTGCCGAATGCATGTTTCACACCACACACACCACACAGGCTACACCACTGAGCGAAAAGCGTTGTGCAACGTTATATACCGTTTCTCTATGGCTCCTCCTCGTGGCAATACGTTATAGCACGTTAAAAACGTTATTTTGATATAAAATAACAAACTTTTCTTAGCTGGGAACCTCCCTGAGCGCAGGGCTCTAAAACAGCTCTTATTGCTTTACCTGCAATTTTTTTATATATTTATCTTTATTAAAACAAGATTTGTTTCTCTATAGTTGAACACCCATTGTTCCCTCTCCTTATCATTGTTTTCTATTTAATATTTCCGTTTAAAGTAGGACGGGACCATTGGAAACGGAAACACGGCACATATTTCTGCACATATAGCTAGAATACCCTTAGTAGAAAATAGTTATATTAAATAATATAATGATAAAGATAATATTAATATATCGAAACATCGATCATTGAAATGCTACAAACCTATATCCACGTTCCATCAACTTTATTGTTGCATTTGATGTAACTGTTTTTACCATGAATAAATTGTCGTCCTAAGCTGAAATCATCTGCATGGTTTTGTGTGTTATGCACAAACCATTTGATCCAATGTTTGCGACCTACCTTAACTAACCCTCATAACACCACACCTTTCAGATTGGTTTTTATTCAAGGTGGCAATCTGCTCCCAAATTATTCTAATAATTGGAGATGGTGTCGTAATTAAGATGATACTGTCCAGGGGAGCATTTTATTGTGTTACACCCCGGGGTTAGATCCCGGTTCGTGAAGCATGAGTAGTGTTTGTCTTGGCCTGGCGGTCTCTAAGGCCAGCATGCTAGTGGTGCCGAGGCCAACTGCTTACCACTGCTGCTTCGAGAACATCACAGTGCGCAACACGCTCCGTACCTACTCCCTTATCCTACAGCTCGAGGTAAAACGATGATTCAAAGACGACTGATTCAGTATGTTAAACGTAGGCAAACATCTCTCTGTGCCTCTGTCTCTGTCTCTATCTCTCACCCTCTCTGTCTGCCTCTCTCCAGACATAAACCAAGTTATTTGTACAATGTATTATCAGAGAAATAAACCAAGTTATTTGATAAAGATTGTACAATGTATTATCAGAGTTGTTTCCGGATGGGCCACTTAACCCATATGTTAAGATCGGGAAGATATGCAGTGGCATATATCAGAGAGACTGGCTGTTGGTGTTGCCATTATGTAGCCCGACATATCATTTTAACAGGAATTATAGATTAACAGGTGTATTTTCCTCTTGGCCTAAGTCTCTAGGGCCGTACAGTGCCTTATTGATCCTTAGACCATATAGCATTAATAGGTCATCGAGGTGGGGGGCTCGTAGCTAAGCTGTGACCGTTACTGTTAGGTAACCATACACTGTTGTTGTATAGTGCTATACAATAATACATGAATGTATGACTGTAGAACCTGACGGGGCATGACGCAGCTACAGTGTAGTTCACATCAACCAGTAAGTTTATAGACATGTGGGCAGCAACGCCAGCCATGCCTGTGTGCCTGCTCACGTGTATGTGGGCAGCAGGTGAAATATTGCCTGGAATTAATTTCTGAATAAAATAATTTAGGTCCATATAATTGTTATATTCAGAAAGCAAATGGGTACATCTATTGTAGCTTTGTGCATTTTCGAATACGGCCCACTTGTAAAAGGAGAATTTTGTTAAAACATGAGCCTATATCAAAGGTTGATTTCTGTCATAAATGTAGCCCCAAATGACGCAAGAATACTGCTATCGTTCATATTATTTAAACATTATTTAATCGTTAGAATGGACAAGAAGACCTCTTTTTTTAAAATCATTTTCATTACTAATCATTCACAACACATACAAGAACATAAAGCTATGATCTACCCGATTAACTTCCGGCGAGGCTCTCTAATAATAATCAATAGGCGTGTGATTTACATCACAGGAGACTCAGGGTGTCCGGCTACTTTATGTCTTTACCCAATCCCCAATCAAGTGGATAATGATGACCATGAACCATGATGGTGGTGGTGGTGGATAATGATGACCATGAACCATGATGGTGGTGGTGGTGGATCATGATGACCATGATGGCAGTGGAACATGATGGCGTTAATATTTGATGGTAGCCATGGGCCATTATGACCATGAACCATGCTGACCATGAATCATGATGGTGGTAAACCATAACTGTGAACCATAATGACCATGATGATGGTGGACCATGATGGCAGTGAACCAAGATGACAGAAAACCATGATAATCATGAGCCATGATGGCCATGAACCATGATGGCCCTGAACCATGATGACCATGAACCATGATGGCCATGAACCATGATGACCATGAACCATGATGGCCGTGAACCATGATGGCCGTGAACCATGATGGCCATCAACCATGATGGCCGTGAACCATGAAAATCATGAACCATGATAATCATGAACCATGATGGCCATGAACCATGATGACCATGAACCATGATGACCGTGAACCATGATGGCCGTGAACCATGATGGCCGTGAACCATGATGGCCGTGAACCATGATGGCCATGAACCATGATGACCATGAACCATGATGGCTGTGAACCATGATGGCCATGAACCATAATGACCATGAACCATGATGGCCATGAACCATGATGGCCATGAACCATGATGGCCATGAACCATGATAACCATGAACCATGATGGCCATGAACCATGATGACCTTGAACCATGATAACCATGAACCATGATAACCTTGAACCATGATGACCATGAACCAGGATGACCGTGAACCATGATGACCGTGAACCATGATCACCATGAACCATGATCACCATGAACCATGATGACAATGAACCATGATGGTGACAGACCATGATGATCATCCCAAGTGGCAACATGGTCAACATCCCCCCACCTCCCAACAACATGTGGCAACATTGGCAACGTCCCAAGTGGCAACATGGGCAACATCTCCCTCATGATTATAGGCCATTTCCCAATTTTCAATATCAAACAGAAAGCAAAATCAGGCTGGTTGAAGTTGGAGAACCAACCAACTCCATTTCGGCAGAAACCGTCTCCCTAAGAACCAGGGTGCCCTGGGTCAACGAGCAATGACAGTACACACATGGGTTGTCTAGTCTAAAACACTTTCTTGTGCACTAAGCCGATAGCAAGACAAGCACACATTGGTATATAAAACTTTTATTGAATTCAAAACATAGCACGGCGCAGGGTTGTCTAGAATGGTGCACACGGCTTCAGCATAGGATTCAATGGGAGGGCATGTTCGGTGGTTTGTTGATTCAAGAAAATGCAAAATTTTTGAGCACCTTTTATTCATGGAAAAAATGCACAATTGTGTGCGCACTCAATTGGATGAGATAGATTAGATCTTAAAGCAACAGTGGAACCAGAAATTATATCATTGAAATGGATACTTTCTGATATATAATAGATTGAACTTGAAATTGGGAAAATCTCTTAACCAACGTTTTAGGTCGTCTACCTAGACTCAGGGGTACACCCTGAGTCAATAAGAATATGATGAGCACAAAGATTGTGTGTGCACTGTGAGTGACCATACAGATGACTCAGGGTAAGCTGGGTCTGTGACTTATCATGTACAGGTAGATATAGTATTCCGTTATAATCATTTATTGCCTAGTTCTGGCATCAGTAACAAATCCTTGTTAAAAGGTACCCATAAGTCATGTGTATTACATGTATTTAATTCTTTTTCAGGCTAGCAGGTGGGGTAGGTAAGCAGGTGGTTGTAGGCGAGCAGGTGGGTGTGGGCAAGCAGGTGGGTGTGGGTGAGCAGATGACAATGCCCGGCTGCGGGCACCTGTCCCCTTCCGCCTCCGTTGGAAAGTGAGTCAATCAGACTGTTAACGGCAACGATATGGGTCGTATAGCTTTGCTCTGGGCGTGTTGCATCTGCCATGGGTTGATGCGGTGTCAGAGATTTTGTTTGCCATGCAAATTCTTTCAGCGAGTGTAGTTGCTAATATATATAAAGTCGTCCCTTATACATGTAAAATCTATAATGCTATATGTGATGGTATTTTGTGTCTGTTTGGAGGGAAAATGGCACCTCACAGTGATGAAATAGCCAACTTTCATCTCAAAATCCAACTAAAAATGACTTGTCTCTGCATGGCTTCAGCACTAAACTGCCTACCGCTCCAATTCTAGATGGTAGCACTTAAACATTACAGGTATGGGTTATAGTGCAATTTAGGGGGTAAATGAATAGAATGCAAGGGCAATTACATGCAGATAAAGCGCTGCTATCATTTGTGCCCCAGCCGTCACTATGGAGGGGTACACTTCCTCCATGTCTATGTCATATACTGTGACACAGACAGGAGTTTTCCTGTGGCTCAAAAACGTCTTAAAATGGGCATGAGAGGGCGCATATATAACAGTGTAGTAACCCCAAGTCAATGAATAAATTTAATGTTATGTCAGCTAATCTTGTTACAATACTTGCTGGTAGGCACAAACAGCTATATGTATGTATATCTAACTACATTCATAGATGTACAGGCATGTCTGAAGCAATGCATGTAAAATAGAATCAATTATTAAACACTTAATTGATGAAATAAGGCGAAGGCTCTTTAAAATGGATGTAAACGGTGTAGAGACATGCTTCAGAATAAGTTATGTATGTCTACACATTGAATATCTATGTCTAAATAATCATGACGAATACATTACTGGTTATAAAGGTCTACATGTGATCCTTAAGGAAACCAGAAATAAACGAGCCATTGATATCAATATTTCTGCAGACACAGTCGAATAGAATACTTCTTGATATTGTAAAGACATAATAAAAATGATAAGTGAGATTTAATAGAATTACAGAACTATTCAGGGAAGTCTAGATCATATTTCCTCTTCATGGAGACATTATAGTGGCTTTTAATTCAGTCATAATTGCTTTTAGGACTACCAGGTATACGTTTTTGTCTATACGCGTACCGTAAATTCTCGCGTATAAGCCTAACTCGCGTATAAGCCGCACCCCTAACTTTGACAAATTATATAAGCCGCAGAGGGGGTCTGAATATTACGATTTTGGTACTGTAGTATACTAATAAAAACTCTCGTATAAGCCGCACCCTATATAGGCATGTTTGGTATCAAAAGAAAGCTGAGTCTGACTCGCGTACAAGCCGCGGCTTCTACGCGAGAATTTACGGGGGTACTTGTTGCAAGTTGGGCTAATGGAGGCCGGGGGGTGTATCATAGGTGAGCAAAGAAAGTCCATGATTTGAATAGGTTGGCCATTTTATTTAGGCTAACTTTAAATAATCAACGATTGCGATTTCTTATCATATTTCCATGTGGATATCTTTCTTTTTATTATTCTATATTGACATTGTTTCACCAAAGCGAAGATACAGTATTAAAATATTCTGTACACTATAGACCTTTCCCAAAAACGGACAGGACACTTAAAGAGAGGAAAGGGTACGGTGAACAGGAAACACAACTAATCCATTTGGAGCCTTAATCAGTGGACCATTATGTATAATAGAAGAGAGCATGAATCAATATTAAGGTCAGTCCACTGACTGCACAGCACCCGGGCACCGTAGCTGGTAATCCCCAAGGTGATCAAGGTGCCCGGGATCACCCAGACCGGCTACAGTCTGTCAGCCCCTCACTGTACAGACAGAGCCTAAACCACTCGGCATACAAACACTGCATATTTAGTAATACACCTAATGAGAGAAACTAGTTGTTGTTTTGTGTTGGCAGCCTTTGAAAATGTATTGTATTAAAGACGTTGGTTCTTCTTAAAAGTCAAAACAAGACTGACGAAACGTCATGCAATGTACTTAAATTTTAAGACACACATGCATCTTGATGGTGTATGTATTTTTTTTAGATAGGTTTATTGACATATCTCATGAAAAAATCACGTTCTTCCGAAATTGTCATAAATGTAGAAGAAATATGTACAGTATGACGTCCTTATTTTGGTTATTTCTGGGCACTGCACACAAATCCGGGTTGAAGTTTTTTTTACATCTTACTCAAATATTACATGGGTGTAACCGGGTATTGTAATAAACATAATAGAGTTCATAAGTAATATTTGGCTGGCGTAGAAGTAGTAGGTAAGTAAAATAGGCCACATGGAGGTCACCAGGCAGTTTTGAATTGTCCAGGGTTGTCACACAAAGTGACTGTCGATAATCATAACATAATGAGTACGAGGAGAAGAATAGCGGTGATGACCAGAGTTACCAATGGACACCACATGGGTTGACTGCCGTCATGTTATGGATAACACAGAACAAATGCTGTACTTCGTCGAAATAACACACGATAGTATTATTGATAATAATAATAATAATAATAATAATAATAATAATAATAATAATAATAAAAATAATAACATCATCAGTATCAATAACACCGATTTAGTTGATTTGTAATAGCGTGAGTGGTCCATACTCAGTTCACAGTTCATATAGAGACACTAACACAAAGAAACATATAGATACCGGTCCTCGTCCGTGAGAGTCAACATCATAGTTGGTATTTACGGTGGGTATCAGATTTTGTTGGTTGTAAGTTGCCTTATTTTCATCTGCTTCTCAATTACACATTTGTCTTTCCTTTTGATGATTACGTACCACACCATTGCTGTTGTGTTATCAGTCTATATATATATAGAACGTTTTTAACGAAGCAAATAATATCGATATTGCTTTTTAAATATAAAAGGAGTATAGCAGCATTTAGAAGTAGATGAACTATATGACTCGTTTGAAGTTAGGGCGCGCCTCCATTGGCATGTACAGACGGGCCTGAGCGGCTTGTGGGCGGCAGGGGTTCGGGCTGTATGTGGGGCAGTGAGTCAGTGTGTTTGTGTGGTAACTAGGCAGTCAGGGGGTCTACACATCAGGTGAGGCAACAACCCTGTAAGGACGGCAGCACGCCTCAACCCAGCCCCACAACGCCACATGTGTCACCATGAGGCACCGACGCAGCTCCCGCCAGGAACTCCACCACACTGTATGGGTGCATCAGGACGACCCACTGGAGTTTGGCACGATGCATGACCCAGCAAATTTGCGTCATACAAGCGTGAACATGCGTGAGTATGCGTGAAGGAATTTTGCGTTCTAACGCAATGTGTGAGGATGCGTTGGCTTTGCGTGAGTTGACACAACACTCCCGCATCCCCACTCAACTGACGCAAACAATGAGTTAGGTTTGCGTGGGGATGCGTGAGATGAGAGTATTCTAACGCAGGTCTCACTCATCCCCACTCAAATGTAGAATTGAGACAGATCTTCTCTGATTGGTCAAGTTTTCAAGTTTCAAATCTCTTTGTTCAGAGAAGTGGCAGTTAGCACAAGGAGGTACTGGAGGAAGGATGTGTATATGGTAAGCAGTTGCATGTTTCCTTTCTAGCTCTGCTTAAAACATATTCTATTATCATAAACTGTCTGTACCTAACAATGTAGCATCTTACATACCCAGCCTACTGGTAACTTATGGTCAAGTGTTCTTATTGAGATATTAATAAGGGAACAGCAATTTGTGCACATGTACATGTAGGGTGTACATATATGTATAGTCTACTGTTTGAACCCATCTCAGGACTGATCTCTTTCCAGATACACAAAGCTACTACTACATTGGAACCATGGTCTCAAGGAACAAGAGTATTTCAATTGATGTTAATAAAGATGAACATATAAAAAGAACAAGGGAGGAAATAGTATATCTACCTCCCACTAATACTAATTCCCCTCCCCCTCACAAGCCCCCTCCCCATTCCCACCAAGCAGGTCATGTGACCAACGCATACAAGCAAACTGCGTCGGCTTGAGACCATCTGCGTCTAACGCATTGCGTCAGTTTGAGTGGGTTTGCGATTAACGCAACCCCTACGCAATGTACACGTTTTTGACGCAATGCGTGATAGGATAACGCAGATGATCTCAGATAAACGCTAATTTGCTGGGGAATGCAGCAGCGAGTTACACACCAATACTAAATGTATACCTTGTGCTGATAAAAAGGCAGAGTTCGTTATATCATGATGCTGCCCTTAAAGGGTAAGGCGCGGTGATTTACAATCAGATTATAACTAACCCACTGCCCATGGGATCAGCGGCTCAAAGTCCACAATTAGAATGTGAACGAATATATAGACGATTTATAGCTGCATCATTAGGACTAATCCCTGCTAGATTAATGAAGCAGTATTTGGGCGTATTAACACCGACGAAGCTTCAACTTGCACTAAACCTCTAGTTTACCCGATGTCAGTATAGACCCATATTTCGATTGAATTTGAGAAGAATTTGAAATTTCTTAATGTTTGAGATTGGCGGTGGTGGGAGGGTTCTATTCTTACAGAGCACTAATGGCGTTGAATGGGGTTAAGTTGTAAATGTATGTATAACAAGTACAGTGTATAAACACAGTTATTAGGTTTGTTGAATGTTTTTATTAGATATATGAAGTCGTGTACACTGACATGCTAGTCAACTTTTCAGTATTGTCACATTCATTCAGTCATGCAAATTTAACCCTCAAAGCTTCATGCTCATTTGTCGTCATGATTCATCGATGCAGCGGCCATGAGTAACTCGCTGGCGCTGCCTTGGGTCGTCATGGCTAACTCTGTAGGTTCAGCATGATGCACACATACAGCGCTAGTGTGTTACCCTTCAGCGCTGTATTCACGCACCATAACGTCAAAATAGCCGATAGATGCAATGAGTGTAGTTCATGATTAAAGCACTAGGGGCCTATGCTCCTCGGTTAATAGGTCTATATACCATACCGAATGTTTACATGTAGACTCGTCATTTCTCAAACAAAAGAGTTCCCTTGAAAATATATTTGCGTACTATTTAGGCTATGAACTGTTCACGTTGGCTCGAATACCTCAAAATTACATATAAGAGGAATCTATGACAGTAATCACACCCTTGTGCTAAGACTAAGAAGTAATATTTCCATGGTAAGCTCCATATCATACCATTTGCACATGACAGTCTACACTTCCGTACATGTCCACACACAGACATGGTGAAAAATAATGGCAGTCTATTCTTGTTTTTAATCCTCGTGATCTGAAAAAATCTACTTGTTTATCGGCTCCTCATCCCGACACAGTTAGATATCTGCAGAACTTTCGGTTTTTTTATCAAAGGAAAAATATATCTCACTCACTGAACAATCAACTAATGCCTTTCATAGATAGGTAATCTGTGCAATATATGCACGTAGAACGTAAAATAGTTTTGAGAACATACAAAATAAATATTTGGGAGCTAATTCTGATCAGAGGTGTCACTAGAATACCGAAATTCTGGCACCTCTGTCTCACGTCCTGGTGTTATTATAATCAGTATGGTGACAGAGTGGGTGACACTGACAGAGTGGGTGACAATGTTAACCATTTAATGGTAGTACATAGGATATACCCCTGACGCGTCAGCATCATTACGTTGATACTTGCTAGTGCTGTGTTGATGCATCAGTGGCTCCTCTGCTCCGTCAAACGATGTTCTCCCGTTTATTTGGTCATGATTCAAGTTTTGGCTTAAAATATACATTTCCTGTTCAATGTCAGATAACCATTGCACATTGGTAGCATGCAGGTATGTGCAAAATGTTCTGCCTACACAAATGCAAATTCACCGTTCTTGTAGTGTACTGGCATAATAAAAAATAGTTCCTGGTACAGTAAAGCGCTGGTATTCGCAATAGTATCTATCAAACAGTATTGCATTTCAATACTGTGAAATAAAACAGACAGAATGCCAGTAAAAACCCCATAGTGTTTAACTTAATAACTTAAGTACTTATTTCAGAAACAGTAGCGTCATGACATGAATGTTGAGATGCGGGTTTCATGCTCTGCTCCTCATGTGGCCTTTGTTCTCATTCTCCTGTTCAAACGATAGCCTGAAATTGGAGGTATATAAAGAGGATATTAGGACGGTTTGTACCATCAGGTTACATCAGATACAACATAATCCTAGACATTGAATGGAGACATTCTTTAGTCGCCACTGTTACCTTGCTCTATAGGTGTTTTTAATTATGAACACCAGATGGTACCACTGCCCCGCCCTATATATTACTCAGACTCAGTCTGGTAAAGAATTGTTAAGGATTCTAATATGTAAATGCAATACTAATGTCAGAACATTGGCAGCAGGTTGGCGCCAATCCACTTGCGACTGTTAAATTTTGATTTTGATTTTGATTTTGAAAATTCATTAGCTCAGTAATCTTCATCTTCAAAACGTCATCCAACACATATATGATAGTGTGTGGATCACATCTAGGACTTAAACAATGGCATTTCCCTCATTTTCCTTGATGTACCAATTGTTTATAAATATCTGTTCATTACCAAATCATTTACCTACCATGAGAGTTAATGTGCTGTTTTAAGGACGGCTCCATTAAGAAGACGCCTCGGGTGGCTCGGGGGACCACCGTGCAGGTTTGTCTTTCGTCCATGGGGCATCTTTAGGGTCGGTATTACCAGCAGCGCCGTCAGTTTGAATACCGGCCTGTCTTAGACTGTCAAACAGAGACAGAAAGCTAGGTTCAGTGTCATTTCCGCTTCTTGTAAGTCTGTCTTGTTTGGTTAAGTTTTGTCTTATCCATGGTGCATCTTTTGGATCACCGCTCCGAGGAGAGGCGCTTCCACTCTGCTTAAGTGCGTCATCTGCAGTGGCTGATTTTTTGCTCCATGGGGCGTCTTTAGGGGTATCGTCACTAACAGAGTCACCCGTGGGAATACCGGCCTGCCTTAGGTCATCAAACAGAGACAGAAAACTACCGGAAGGTTCTGCCTCACCAGAACTCTGTTTGGTTTGGTTTGTTTTTGTCCAGGGAGCGTCTTTAGGGGCATCGTTCTGAGGGGAAGCACTTCCACTCCCTCTAGGCATGTCATCTGTGCTTGGGTTTTGTCTTGTCCATGGAGCATCGTTAGGGACATCGTCACCTGTTCGAATACCGGCCTCTCTGAGACTATCAAACAGAGACATAAAACTAGGTTCAGGTTCACTCTGACTCTCTTTAGGTTTGGCTGTTTTTTGTCGTATCCAAGGCGCATCTTTTGGATCACCGCTTCGAGGCATGCTGCTTCCACTCTGTTCAGTTGGGTCATCTGTGTTTGCTGATTTTTTAGCCCAAGGAGCATCTTTAGGGGCATCGTCACTAGGAAAGTCCCTTTGTTTTGGCTTGTTGGTTGGGTTTTGTCTTGTCCAAGGTGCGTCTTTAGGATCCCCACCCCGGGGAGAGCTGCGTCCTCCCTGTGTAGGTGCACCATCCGTCATTGGGGGTCTCCTTGTCCATGGGGCGTCTTTAGGGGTATCGTCACTAACAGAGTCCCCTGTTGCAATACCAGCCTGCCTTAAGTCATCAAACAGAGACAGAAAACTACCGGAAGGTTCAGCGCCACCAGAACTCTGTGCGGGTCTGTCAGGTTTGGTTGGGTTTGTTTTTGTCCAGGGAGCATCTTTAGGAGCATTGTCACTAGGCAGGTCACTCTGATTGGGACTGTCTTTCATGGCTTGGTTTTGTTTTGTCCAAGGTGCATCTTTGGGATCATTGGCAGCACGTCCACTATATCTCGGCTGGTCAACTGTGGTTTGTGCTTTCTTTGTCCAAGGTGCAAGATGAACTGCTGACTCACTTCTGTCAGAAGTTCCACTTTTCGCTCCATGTCTAGACTCGTTGTTACTAGGAGAGTCCCCCGTGCTAATACCGGCCTCTCTGAGGTCGTCAAACAGAGACAGGAAACTACCCCCTTGTGGTGCTTCACTATCCCGCTCACTATGGTGATGTGTTTCACTCGCGATAGGATCATCGTTACTAGGCGAGTTACCAGTTTCAATACCGGCCTGTTTTAGGTCGTCAAACAGAGACATAAAACTACTCCCTTGATGAGGGCCACTTTCACTCTGTCCAGGTGTTTTCATGTCATCTTGAAGACCAGGATTAATACCGGCCTCCCTCAGGCCGTCAAACAGAGACGTAAAACTAGCGTCTTGTGGTGCTCCGCTCTCACTCCCACTCTGTCCACGTCTCTTGTGTGTGTTTTGTCTTGTCGAAGGAGCATCTCTACGATCCTTATTTCTGGGAGTGTTGTCAGTTTGAATACCTGCCTGTTTTAGACTGTCAAATAGAGATGTAAAACTAGATTCAGCATCACTTCCACTCTGTACAGGTCTGTCCGTGTTATCTCTGGGACCAGTATTACTGGGAGAGTCACCACTTTGAATACCGGCCTGTCTTAAGCCATCAAACAGAGACATAAAACTAGGTTCCGTTTCCCCTTCATTGTCTACAGGCTCTTCCTTTATGGGTTGGATATTCATTGGAGCTGCTCGCTGTGACTCGCGCTGGTCCTCGTGATGAGTAGGCTGCTCACTGGGAGTGTCATAGGTCGCGATGGCCTTTTTGAATCTTCCCTTGGTGACCTCAATGATTTCAACATCCAACTCTCCAATCTGACGGCCATTCATCGACAAAACAAACGGTCTGTCGTCCCTGATAGCGAACGACACAAATGCTGAGGAGCTGTCCCCCATGCGTTTGAAGATGACAGACCTGACCTGCACGGACCGCTTGATGAAGTAGTCCATCAAGTCGTGTTCGTCCAGCTCGGGGTCAAAGTGCCGCACCAGGATGTAGAAGCCGTCCTCTCTCTGACCTCTGTCTGCATGCTTCCTCCTCCGTGCTGCTGGCTGACCTGCCGCAGGGGGGAGGCTCTCACCGGCTCCAGCCGCCACCTGAGCCGCTGTCCCTTCTTCTATGTCACTGCCGTCACTCAACTCCTCCCACTCCATGTCGCTGCCTGAGTCGTCCTTAGGTCCCTGGCCGCCCGGGGAGCTGCCGCCCGGGGAGCCGCCAGTCGGGACACCAGCCTGCCTCAGGTCGTCAAACAGAGACGTGAAGCTAGCTCCGTCTGCAGGTCTGCTACCACTCTGTTGTGCCTTTTTGAGGGCATTAAAGAGATCATTTCCGATCTTCTGTTTGGAAGTGTCTTTCATAATTGATCTGATATATTGTGCCGTTTTAGAGACCAAAGGTTTAGCTTTTAAAATGATGGCTGTATTCGGGAGAACCTTTTCCTTCTCGTGCGTTTCCCGCCAAGTCATAGTAAATTTAGGTAACGGCTTCTTTGGCTCCGCTGACTTTTGTGCTTCAAGTTCTTTAAGACGTTTGAGCTTCTCTATCCTTAGCTGCTTCTGCTTCATGATGGCGACTTTCTCTGTTTCCATCTCGTGTGAGGTGACGAGTAGCGTCTTGACGACCTGCCCCATCATGTAGCCGCCGCTCATGGCGGAGGCCCGCAGCAGGTCGTCGTGGTACTTCATCCTGATGTAGCCCACCTCGTCCTCCCCCCCGATGATCTCCACACCGCACGGCGGGATGCTCAGCCCTTTGAAGAACACACGGATGTCAATAGTGGTGGCCTTACGGGGCACATTCAGCATCTTTATCAGGTAGTCCACCTCCAGCGCCTTCTGGTCGTCTGGAACGCTACTCGACATCGTGCCTGATGGTCCCGCACTGCCAAACCAAATAAGTACAGGGTTACTATTTAAGATATTGGTAACTGTTTAACTGATAGGGATTAGTTGATTATACTTGCAGGGGTAGACACTCTTTTTTTCCGAACCAGGAACCAAGAGGAAGGTAATTTAATTTTTAAAGGGCATTGTCTCAAAGCAAATGTCAGTGTCTACACCTTGTACATGTACTGATACACACTGTTTACCTTCCCAAAATATCTGACCTGACATATCCAGCGATATTATTTTACTGTAAAATTTGTAGAGAAGATTCTTGAAAATAAAACAATTTAAACCCTCGACTCGGATACTTGAGCAGCGGAAGCAGCAATAAACTTGGTGAAATGCACCTGAAAAGTGTTATATGAGAAACTATATAACAACGAGGTTAATAAATCACTCACCCCTGTGGGGGCATCCCTTGTGGAGAGGGGCCTCGTGGGGGCATCCCTTGTGGAGAATGGCCTCGTGGGGGCATCCCTTGTGGAGAGGGGCCTCGTGGGGGCATCCCTTGTGGAGAGGGACCTCGTGGGGGCATCCCTTGTGGAGAGGGACCTCGTGGGGGCATCCCTTGTGGAGAGGGGCCTCGTGGGGGCATCCCTTGTGGAGAGGGGCCTCGTGGGGGCATCCCTTGTGGAGAGGGGCCTCGTGGGGGCATCCCTTGTGGAGAGGGGCCTCGTGGGGGCATGCCTCGTAGAGGTGGAGCCCCAGGCGGTGGGGCGCGTGGAGGGGGGCCTCGCGGGGGCATGCCTAGTGGCGGTGCAGGCCGGGGTGGCATGCCTCGGGGACCCATGGGCTGAGGTGGCATGGCATGGCGCGATATGACGTGGGGTGGCATTGGCCGAGGCTGCGTCCCGGCGGGGGGCATACTGCCTGGTGGCATTCCTGCACGAATTGGGGGACGCTGCCCGATGGGCATTCGCTGACCATATGGCTGACCCCTGAAAAAATAACAAGAGCTATATACTCCATTTCACATTGCAACACGTCACGTAAGTTCACGTAATAAGTGATCACCACATAGGAAGCATCTGCCCGATTATCAAACCTTATAAATCTCTATGACGGTATCTTATTTCGACCTAGCGGTATTAGAGTATCATATATGTATAATCTGCTCCATCTCCTTAATGTACATTAAATGGGTAATAAAAAGAGATGTTCTTACGTTGGCGGGTGCATGGCAGGCGCGAAACCCTGTTCTGCTGCACCGTAGAAGCCGGGTTGGAAGCCCTCATCTGGCCTCAGCTTCTTAGGTGGCTGCGAGTTATCACTGGAAGAGAAACACCAGGCAGGATGTTAGCTAAATGGGGTTATCATTTACATCCAATTCTGTTGAAGCAGATTGTTTCACAATTTGATCAAATTAGATTTAGGTGAAATGTCTGTGGACAGATTTGGTGTTATTATAAATTTGAAAGTGCCGTTCAAATTCGGGAATCGTGGTGCCTATATTAATCATCCCAAAATTGTTTTATATTACTGATATTTCATAACGTACATATCGTAATTGATCGCTTAAGCGCACCTACGCTTATAAATACAAGTTACTGTTACTTCCGCGCTTATACTGGGACCCGCGCTTATGCGAGTCCTTTTAAGGAGAGTATTAGCTTTCAGGGGGTTCTACACCTGCACTTAAAAGGGGCCTGCACTCTATTGAGCACTTCAATGTGCTGTCAAGGTAAGTCAAACTGTAGGTACGTACATGATGGCAGCATGGCCGTACTTCTGCTCTAGCCGTAGCTTCCGCCTGGTGGAGACAGAAGGAACCACGGTCAGTCACCAATACACATTGTATTTGAATAAAGTATAGTAGTTTAGCCATTTGAGGGCCGCATATTGTTTGAATGCACGATGCCCGATATCGCCATGATGTATGAATGCAGCCCATGCGAGTAGTTTTAACTCGACAGCGCTGTATTAATGCATCATGCTTTGTATACTCCCGAATGGTCGGCATAATGCAGTGCTGGCGAGTTTAATACTGATAGGTGCTGCATAGGTGTATTATTGGAACAAATGAACATGACACATTGATGCATCATGATGTCCTTAGAGGGTTATGAATACTGCATCATAGTGTTGTACAGTATATATATATCTACATAACCACTAGTAATCTTAGTGTAATGATGCATTAAAAAGCCATTGATAATATCTATAATTCAATATCAATTCAATCAATGAACCATATCCAAGAATTTGAACACATAATGTACCGAATGGTCTTAAAGCCTTGTATAAGAGAGTAACATAATCATGAAAGATGAAGTTAAATAGGGTAGATTCTCCCTAAGTTGGCCACATACCTCAAGTCGGCCACCCCTCCAGGGTGGATACAAATCAATATGATATCAAACTGACAGTACCAACTAGTTGAATCAATGTTTTTCAACTAGATAGAAATGTTTATTCAACATCATACAGACTTTTGCCCTCTCTGGAGGGGTGGCCGACTTGGGGTGAACCTACCTTACATGTAATTGAAAATGAGAGGATAGCCATGTAAAGTTGATATTTCAATGTATGCACCGTCACCCCGGCAGACGGGGTTCCATGAACTGATAAGACAATTCCAATACATGTATATGCTACACACACAGAAGACATCAATGTCGAAGCTGATAAATGAAGCCTGATGATAAAAATAAGACGTTTCCACCTGCTACATCCACCTGGTAGTGACATGGTAGCACGGCTGGTGACGACCCACCCCTCCATATACTACTCACCACCGGGGTCCGGCTCACGGGGCAGGAAGGAGGCAGCCGTCGCTACACTACTGACAGCACTACGGACTTTGTGTCATGGCCTCATCATGAGCCATCTCTTCATATATACAAGTTATACTACACAAGGACAATGTATAAGCTGCAAGGAAACGAGCGGTTACCGTAAAACCTTGCGTATAAGCCTAACTCGCGTATAAGCCGCACCTAGAGTTTGGGCCGATCATATAAGCCGCAGCAGGGGTTTGATTATGGCGACTTTAGTACTGTACCATAGTAGCAAAAACTCGCACCCTGACCCTGGGCCGATCCTATAAGCTGCACTGCCGATCTGACTCGCGTTTTAGCCGCGGCTTATACGCAAGGTTTTACGGTACATGTAGCAATTTCAGCTTCCATGTTCAGGTGTGTCCAAAATCACCAGCCGCCGGCGGTGACTGAAATATAGTGATCATCTTTGCCACTGATCAGTTCAAGACATTGGTCTGATGCATGAATTCAGAACTGGAGCTCTATGCCACGTGGGGACGAACCTGCGTAGTCACTAGATGCCGTCCATTCTGTGCGTAATCTTGAATCGCCACTTCTGGCGTAATCTTAATCAGTTTCCAGGTGATACCTATCCTCAGGATGGCACCACTGTAAGTTTGTAACATTGTTGTATATATCGGGGGCTCTGCCCCCCCGCACCCCCCTTTTCTTTCTCTCTTTTTTTTCTTTTTCTGGAATAAGATTACGCCAGAAGTGGCGATTTAAGATTACGCATAGAATGGGCGGCGTCTAGTGACTACGCAGGTTCGTCCCTTGTTGCCTATGTGACCGCATGAAAGCCCTCTGCGGCCACTAACGGGTTAACTGTTACCACAGGAAGCATGCGTCCCTGCCAACATGGCCGCCTGTTTGCTGCCCACCACACCAGCACACCAAACCAGACAGCAGCAGCCTGCCAATACCACAGGTGCCGGACAGACGCCCACAATGCTGACAGAGGCATGGGGACAGTAATCACTAGAGTCCTGACAACCGGACCAAACACATCAATATATCATTAGAAAATCTCCCAAAAGAGATTTGAGGCATACTCAATTCTGCAAAACCAAGCGACAAGACTTTACTTTTCTAGCTCGTAGACTCAACCATTGGAAGACATGCCCAATGGCTGCATGACACTGTAGAGGTCGCGGAAAACGTAGTCATTGGATCGGCCGGGAATCGAAGCACAGACCTCTCGCACCGGTGACAAGCATGCTAACCGTTACACTACCAACCCGTGTCTGACTACTCTCCGCTTCCTATGTTACTGAATTGCAATGACAAGTCCCTTGAACATATAGGGCACAATGCACAATGACTTCTGGTTATGGCACCCCCTGCGAGGCGACACATCCGGACATTGTGCCCCTACAACAGTAAACATAACTCAGACAAACACGAATAGGAACAGATTCTCCTTGTCTAATAGCACCTCTGAGAGGCTGACTATGAGGAACCAAAGCCGAAAAGTTACTTACCGTTACCATAACAATATAGCCATCTCCCACAGACCACCGTGTCTCTCTTCGACATCACGGGTGGTCGTATTAGGGTAAAGGTGAACCATGGGTCTGATAAGCTTCCACATACAGAGTCCCGATATGGGCGGCATAGTGGTTATTGACCAATACAGTTGCTAGGATAAGTCTTTTTGGACGGCACCAGACCTAAAAATTTGGAATGGCGAAAAGTCCATTTCTAACAGCAAACGACATATAACAAGGGACACAATGGTTTTGTGAGAAGCGACCAGACCCACAAGACAAGAACAACCAGGGTTGTTAAAGTGGTAGGAGTTCTTAACTCTTAACTCTGACAAGCGACACAGCTATTGTAAACTGTGACAAGGCGCTAAGACCACTACTTCTCTGGGACAAGTCCCATTTCTTACCCACGATACGTGACACATGCCCCCCACCTGGGGCCCATTTTGGGTTGAGCGGCAGTGAAGCCGCCTAACCCTTGTAAAACATGCTTGGTTGTATGCCTTAAAAGCCTCGCTCGCTGCATGGTGCTGTCTGCCGGCACAGTGACATCACGAATAGCTAAGACATCTCCAAGGTTACATGCATGCTTTGGGCAGGATATAGCAGCCACCATCAAATGGTGCGTATAGGCATGGTGGTCAATCCACTATTTGAGCAGATAATCTCCGTTATCAGCCTCCTGGCAGTTATTAAACTAGGTAAAATAATCCTTTTCTGCAGGCTTCGGTTTTCGCCGATTAAGGTGCTATTTATATCTGATTGGTTCTACCAGCAATCAGTGGCAGAATTATAGCTTCCCCGGACAGGGATGCCACTAAGTGGTCGACAAACAGGGGGACATTTTACGTCAATTTCTCAAGCGAAAAAGGTGGGACAAGTGGCATGTGTGATGTCTCATAAGACAAGGTAAAACATAGGTATAGAACCCATGTGGTCAATGCGTCCTCCTCCCTTGCAGGATCCTATCTTGGTCAGCGCTATTTCTTTTTTCTTCTTCATCCAGATTGGTTCAGCATCCAATGGTTTCCATCCAAGGTAATCAAAGGCTGCATGAGGCAGCAGCCGTAAAGACTGGGGGAAATGTCTGGCAGCCTTTGCTGGTAAAGTAGCATAGTCTTTCCGCCCATTCGCTTTCTGATTCATATTCTGATTCTCGAATTGGCAATAAAACCTAATTGCATATGTATTATTTTTTATGTATAGTAATTATTGTTGAGAACTTGATGAGGCCTATGCAGAATCTTATCACAATGGCATACATACCTTTTTCCAAGATTACCATGTGAATTTTAATAAAAAATAAAGATTAAAAACTGCTGGTAACAGTCAAAGAAATGCATCATTACTTGTCCACTCCCTTCTTTTTCTCGGTTGGAGCAGGAGGAGGCGGGGGAGGTGCCGGTGCCGGTGGAGGAGGTGGCGGAGTGGGCTCTTCAAACACTTTATTAGGATCATGTAGCTTTTTAAATCTTGCATTTATGCGGGCGATAATATCTTCTGTGTCCTTTTGTGGTGTATCGCCTGCCAATGTCACCACTGAAAATCACAATATTAACTGAGATTATTATCATGAACAATAAATCGTCTGGCAAAAAAAAATAAAATAATGACTCCCTCAAGTTTTTTAGAAAGCCGTTGGTAAGCCGGAAACATATTGCCGTATTTCCCGTGTAAAAAAAGAAAAAAGAACCTCGTATACCAAAGGCCATGAAAGGGGTGTGTTTCAGGTACGCAGCCATACCTGGCAAAACAGGGCCGACCCTAGACATTTTCATCTGATTTTGAGAACCCTTCTGGGGTTATGTTGAGTAAATTAAATGGACCACGCATCAATGCAACGGTTTGTGCGTTGGTACTGCAGTCCACGATTCAACTTGGTGCATTTCGAGTCCAGTGTAAAAAAAAGGAAAAGGGACTGAAAGTACCTAAAAAAATCCAAACTATCTACCCTCACATATTTGAGGCCCTGTAACCTGAAACACATTTTGTAGCCGCTAGTATAAGGATGTGGTCTTTTTCTTTGTTTCCCCAAGGGAGGTGGAATTGGGGGAGAGGGACCAAAAAGGTTTGAACCCCTTGAGAGCGGGACCAAAACAATTGCGGGCAGGAGGGGGGAGCACCTCTTTTAAGTGAAAAAGCCAGCCCTTTACTAGAGCTCAAAAGGGTCTGCCGCGATCAATTTGAACCCATCAAGGGGGGGCAGAAAACATTTGGACCTCTCTCACGGGGGGCACCAGAAAATTGTTGGCGCACTCACGTGAAAACTCACAAACCCCGTTGCTAAAAAATGACCACCTTTATATATGTATTTTTCCCCACTAGACATTTCTTGTCCAGGCAACTACATTGTCACATATTTGCTTAACTGGTTTCAGCCAAGGTGAGGATTACCTTTAACTTATACGAAAATAGAAAAAAAAATTAAAAAGAGAAATCGTTCGGACGTTTACTGATGCCATATTTGTTGTCATTAAATACTATGTTTTCCAAAGACGCTCGGAAAAAAGAATAGTGACGAAGTGTTTCTATCGCAATATAGTTATATTCAGCCCAATTCTTGTGTTCAACTGTTGTCAAACATTGAGTCACCATCGCTGCAAGATTGATGAGCCTTCACTCTACTACTAGTACTAGGCTGCCCTCAAGAACTCCCTCAATATTAAAAAAGAAAAAAGGTCTCCATACATGAACAAAAATTGAGCATGAATTTTGAATAGCAATATGTTATGTACGGGTGAATGGTATAAACTATGACCGTAAATTACAGAAGAAAAAAAAGAAAAATTTAGTTCTGAGATGTTAATGCTACTCACGGAGGTTTCTATCGATGACCTGGAGTCCATTTACTTTGGCGGCGGCCTGCTTGGACTCCTCCCCCGTCCCAAAGGTCACCATGCAGCAGCCGGGCGTGGTGGGCGAAATGCCTGCAAGTAAAAGGTAAAATGGACGTCTATGATAATATTTTCTTCTTCAAAAAAGAAAATGGATATGGAGAAAGCTTGAAAGTATTAATGTTTTATCTGGGAAATCATACGGAAAATCCTATAAGAATAAAGATTATATTATTGAAGCCAAAAGAATAATGTTTTCCTTAAAGGGAATTGCTGGTTCCTACACAGAAGCCACCTGGGGGCAAAAATCGAAGCTCATGAAAAGTATTCTTTGAGCTGTATTCATATTCCTACATAGACCACTTTCCCTAAATCAACTATTTGTATTTGCTATTTTGACAATATACCTTCATTGTTCACATATATTCACTGCTAGGACACCCATAGGATCCTATAGTTAAGGCAAAAGAAATATTTTTCCAAAATTCATGCCTTTCTCATTTCATCTGTGACCCCCTGTTTTATTGATCTTAAAATGTTTGTATAGATGTCCATTATACATTCCCAAGGTTTGGTTGCAATATCAATAGAAGAAGAGGATTATTCATGACAGATAATGTGAAAATGCTGTTTTCCTATTCACTTCTATAGTTAAGGTACTCCTTTGCTCAAATGGCCCTATCATGAAAGTTAGTACCGTGATATGGCAATTTCTTTTGATTTTCTATTAGATAATAAATCGAACTAACATAATTCTGAGTTATATGCAAAAGTCAATAGAACATCAGTAATCCCGCAACAAGTAGCGAGTCCCTTTAACTTGATTTGGAAAAGTATTTTTTAATTATATTAGAAAAATGACAAATATCGAAAGTAGCGGGTACTTGAAAGGGAATGTCGCCAACAATACCTAGCGGGATATTTCATATTTTCAAGCATATATCTATGAGCAGCCAGGCAGAAAGGTTGTTAACCTTATAAGAACAGCTATACCCTTTGTCGGCATGATGTTTGAAGGTAGCACTGGTGAGTCTGCTAAGTCATGCATCATGACAATAAAGGCCATCATGTATTAAAAGAAAATCACTGTTTGACCCTTCAAATTTAAAGCGGGACACACCTTAGTTTTGAAGTAAAGGATATGGTAGCGATTACTGCATGACAAAGGGCGCCTACCTGTGGGCCTCACACCGGCCCGGTTCTCGAACACGACGTATAAGTTCTCAATGTTGTAGTTGGGAGGAAGGTTCCCCACGGTTACCCTCCTGCCTAATATTTCCGCTTCTTCTGCAGCCTTTTTTGCTTCTTCTTCAGCTTTTCTTGCCAATTCTAGGGCATAGGCATTCGTAGCCTGAGCCTTGACTTGCACAGCTGTGGCTAGACCCGACATTTGTTGAGATTTCGGTGCTTTTTGGATAGGGTTGGCCTTTGGTCGTCCCCATCTCGTGGCACCTCTCGCTTGAGGTATCTTTCTAGTGTTAGGTCTTTGCCTTTCTGTGGAAGAGGTCGCTGTTACAACCAAGTGAATAAGAATTAATACCAATGAAGCACATGTAGCTAGTCCTACAACAAAAAGGTATAGAACTGCAGTTAGAAAATGCCATATTTGAATGGCGTCCATAGATATGGTCATGCAAGAGATATCTAGTTATTAGGCTTAGGATCATCATACTTAATTGTCATCCTTTAGCTTTAAAAGTGTTTAATAAAAGCCATAGGATATGCTATAACCTAAAAGAAATACCCCCCCCCCCAAAAAATAAAACATAAAACAAACAAAAACAAAACATGATCACCTACCATTAAATTTGTCATTTATTCGCTTGACAATATCTTCTGTAGACATAGGAGTGGGCTCAGCTGCAAATAAAACATTGCTTAATACATTTCACTCAATGCGAGAAAAACGTAACAAAATATACAGCAGTCCAACATTATAGCACTCCAATGCACTATATGGATGTATATCTAAAACTGGACATCGACATCCATGTAACAGAATCCTTCTAACATAAAGCTATATTTAGTAGAAGTAGAAATCCATGAATATTTATATGAAGGAGAACACCATGTTCATGCCTATGAATATGTCTGTGTGTATGTTCATTTCAAAATTCAAGATTGCAACCATTCATTGAATGCCACCATGCTTTCAATGTAATCTCGAATTGCAGTTGCAGTAATTTGATACTAGTAAAAAAATCTATTCTATTTTTCTTTCATGAACAGTTGGCATCCCATACATTCAAGATGGCTATCACTCATTGAATGTCCCGATGCTTGAAATGCAATCTTTACTTGTAGTTGCATTAATTTGATAAAAAAAACAAATCCTATTTGATTTTTCCTTCATTCAACCCTTTCAAGATGGCTACCATTTACTAAATGCCACAATGCTTTCAGTGCAATGAGGAATTGTAGTTGCATTAATTTGATATCTATTATAAGAAAATTTCTATTTGATACCTTTTTCAAACACAGTTGGCACCCCATAGGTTTAGGATGGCCACCATTCATTGAATGCCACAATGCTTTAAATGCAATCTTGAAATGTGGTTGCATTGATTTTATACTGTTAAAAAAATCCAATTTAGTTGTTTTTTTCATGAAGAGTTGGCACCCCATAGGTTCAAGATGGCCACCAATCATTGAATGCCATAATGCTTAAATGCAATCTTAAATTGCAGTTGAATTAATTTGATTCTAAAAATAAAACTTTCTTTTTTTTCTTTCATGAACAGTTGGCACCCCATACATTCAAGGTGGTTACCAGTCATTGCATGCCACAATGCTTTAAGTGCAATCACGAATTGTAGTTGCATTTATCTGATACTAATAAAAAAACAAATTCTATTCTTTTTTTTAAATTCATGAACAGTTGGCACCCCATATATTTAAGATGACTACCATTCAGTGAATGCCCCGATGCTTGAAATGCAATCTCGAATTGTAGTTGCATCAATTTAATGCTAATAAAAAACAAATTCTTGTCGATTTTTCTTTCATCAATAGTTGGCACCCCATAAGGTGGCTACCATTCATATTAATGCAAATACAATGCTTTAAGTGCTATCACTAATTGTAGTTGCATTAATCTGATACTAAACAAAAAAAAATATTCTATTTGATTTTTCTTTCATGAACAGTTGGCACCCCATAAATTGAAAATGCACCCAGCACCTAGGTCAACAGCTATATACGGACAAGTGTACCTCCCCTGCCTGTTCTCCTTCAATGCAGAGTGAAGAGGGTGGGAGGGGGTGACCATCAACAGTGCATAAACACTTTGATTGGATGACAATGCAGTTTTTATATTACAACCCTAAATTTGTGCAACGAAAATCATCAAGAAATACTAAGTATTTTTTCCAAAGAATAGCTTTTCTAGAATGGCTCGATACTCAGAAATCCTACTGCGAATAAAAAAAAGTCAAATTCTGATTCTAAACACCTGAAAAGTGAGAAATGCTGGCGTTCACGGTTTATGTAGGAAATGTACTAAAAACACCAAAAATATGCAACAAAACCCTAATTTTCTCAAAAACTGTTCAGTAGGATTTTTTCTAACTGAGGTTCCAGTGTTTTCTACCCTCATATTACACATTGGCATAGAGAATATATTGGCAGCTAGTCAGGATTTTGCCCTAGAAGCAATCTGTGAGGCAAAAAACAGCCAAAATGAGCCACTGGTCTGAAGTATAAAACTGGGCATCGATCACTATAGAGCTACAAAGAGAGAGAATCGATGTCCAGTAATTAAACACAGGGGTTTCAATTATCAATTCCAAAGATTACCGGTATAAAGAAATAGCTTAAGGCTGACCTAATTTAGTCTATATTTTTTGAGCAAGAGAAAACTACTTAATTCAATAATAATTTTATACTCTACTCCATTGGTCAAGAGCAGCATAGTGCTTTTAATGTTAAGTCTTTTAAATGGCTAATCAATGGTGATATTTACCTCTGACAATAGGTTTATCAGTTTCCATCTGCTGTGCCATCATCAGCGCGTACTGGTTGGCTGACTGTGCCGCGGCCTGCTTATTGGCACGGTCCATCTTGCAGCTTCAGCTTGCACACGGCCGCGCGGTCAGGCAGGATACTTCTTATGTGGTGTCTTACTGAAATAAAAGATCTCTTCTTTATTCATTTCCACTAATCTCTGTACTGACTACTATTGCTATGTTTTAAGAGCATTTAAGCTGTAATCATACACAGACGATCAAAAAAGTAGGTTCTATACGTTATCAAAACACACAATAGATCTAAGATAAATAAATATTTTTCTTTTAGACTTGTTACTGACACTGACTTTTCATTTCCCTTCTACCACAAGACTCAGGGATTTGGTTGAAATATATAACTTAGACTGGGGTCCCACAACTCTGGATTTGAAATTCGTAGCACCCCCAACAAAACAGGCATAACATGGTATCAAATGAAAGGGGAATCCCATGGCTTTCATATAAGAGTATGTATCACCCTGTAAACCTACAGACACAAAGAAAAATGCTGGTTTCCATGGTAACTTGTACTGCACATACGCAGGTAGCTCATCATAGGACCTAATTCCAGTATAGACTGGGAACATAGGCTGCTACTTGGGTGGTCAGGCCATTTTTATATTATGTCCATAGAGTGGATGGGGAAAAGGAGTCAAACAGCTGCCCTAATGCCTTTAGCTATTTCAATGTACCATTACAAGTTGCCATGGAAATCAGCATTTTACTGTATGTGTCTGTAAGGTTACAGATTGATACACACGCTTAGGTGATAACCATGGGATTCCCCTTTGATTTGATACCATGTTATGCCTGTTTTGTCTGGGGTGCTCCGAAAACACATTTCTAAGCCCCTTTTCTCACATTGGTCCCGAGTCTAACTACTGGTAGAGCTTGGATCCCATGCATGGCTACCAAGAGGCAAGCCAGTCCTGTACCCACACACACCACAACGGGCAGCAGGTGACATAGAACACATACACCCACCCTTCTCTCTACATAGCCGTGCTGAAGGCCACACCTCGTGCACAGACTTTGCTGCTACAACCGAGAGCACCAGCTATACATGTCCTGGCTGGGCTGGTAAAACTAACAGCCTTTGCTTGGCTGACGACTGATTAAATGTCATAAGAGTAAGATATTGAATTGTACACCCAGGGTAAACATGTCACTCTCTTCGCCAATCATCTAACCATTGGTATTCATCAAGATAAATCTACATTCAATGTAAATACTATTAACGTATTCGACCTATTAGGCGCCCTTCTATGCTATTTTATTAAGATTACTGTCACGAAAATCGTGAAAAGCAAGGCTTTCTCCTAGCCTATTAAATGTCCCAAATAGGGAGGGGGCGCTTTTTACGTTGAATACAGTACCATCTATTCATATTCATGACGAAGGTTATTTACTCAGGGTTCCCACAAAAATTTCAGTTTGAAATTCCATGACATTTCATGACAAAAATCTCAATTTTCTATGACATTTATTACATTTTTGTGGGGGGTTAGGGGGCTCGGCCCCTGAGAAAATTTCTAAAATCTAGAAAGCAAACGGTTCATTCTCAGAGATTTTGTAATATTAATTCTATTATTTTCATTTTCCATGACATTCCATGACAACAAATTTTAACAAAATTCCATGACTTTACATGACAGCTTTCAAATTCCATGACATTCCATGATTTCCATGACTTGTGGGAACCCTATTTACTATTGTACAATTTGCAAAAGGAAAACTATTTTCCTTACTGTTTCATAGTGCCCTACATTTCACTGACGGATATAATCATCAACAAATAAGTCGAATTTTTGTTCAAGAATTTTATTGTTGAAGCATGCCACTTAACGTCTTGAGGTTTACTGTAAATGAAGTCATATTACATTAATCAGAGGCATGATAAAGACTTTTCCGGCTTCATATGCCACAATGTCTTCAAAACGTATGTATTGAACGATTTCTATCCAATAAAGTGCTGCACATACCTTAACTCTCAGTAGGCATATCTTTCAGACACATTCTCATCCAAATACATCAGAAATCATGATGTAGTATGCGGATTACACTATTTATGAATGTAACCAAATCCATTTGGATCACAAATATTCAAATATTCACAGGACATCACAGGGATGATACCGCTACTCGCTGTCTTGATTAGTACAAATCTTCACAGGAGAGTTCATAAATGATAGACAACCAATATGTCTAAACCATGATATACAACACAATGTACAAGTATGGGGATAATACATTTTAGAAATGGAATTTATCCCAATCCATCCCTTTACTTTACCACGTAAGTGAGTACAAGATGGAGCTCATAACCATAAAAACTATCTAAGGCAAACTTAACACTAACAGATACTGTCTATCACCGAAGATGTAGGAAACGCTGATGTCTCTAATAATATCCAGTAATGACCAAAGCAATATCTACGATAGTACTAATCGATGGTCGAATATAAACATTAATAAGGAAAGATACCAAATAAAGTAAATCGTTTGCTTGTAAGTCAAACCAGTAGTACAAGTTCACACATAAATTATCTGTTTTTAATCATTAGAATTATGACAACGGATACTTTGCTTTATTGATAATTAATGTCATTGATTATCACAAAACCTTTCATAATACTTTAAAAATTCAAAAAAACAAAACATGGGTTTAATACATCGATATATTTATATCATGAATTTCAAAATTAAAGAGGACCATTCATCATATACCGGCGCTACTACTAACGTCGTCTCGTGGACTAAATGCGTTATGTATGCTGAGAAGCTCTATGAGACTTATTGCTATAATTTGATAGAAACGTAAACTATATTTGAAGAAGCAGTCGCTTAAAATATGGCTTCGAGGAAGCATACAACAACCAATGATTGTAGTATAAGAATTCTACAATTATTGATCACAAGACTTGTAAGGGATCAAACATACATATATATCGAGGAGATCTAAGTGAGGAGACAGAAACACCTGGACCGAAAAAACACATCAATAAAGGAGTCTGAGATGAGGTTCATTAAAAAGAAAAAGAATATTAAAAAGTAAGATTACCATGAATGTAGTTCTTAATGTTAGGCAGTTCTGTTTTGACAACTTGAATTACGGGCTTCTATAAGGATCCAAATTTTGGGAAGGGCAGAAGAAAAAAAAAGAAAAAAGCTTGGAAAATCCCCACTTTTGGGCTATTTTGGCAAATATCCCATATACCTTTTAAAATAATTTTATTAAATTTTTTTTATTTTTTTTTGGGGGGGGGGGGTAAAAAATGTCAGGGGGGGGGGGGCATTTAACCCGTTTTGAACGGAGGAAACTGGCCAACAAAGGGGTGAGAATGCGCGAGCTTTGCCAGGATGGGATGACTCTTCAGGGTGAAATAAATTTGCCTACTCCATGGAATACCCCCCCCCCCCCCCCACCCATGTTGTTAAACAACGAGCACTCTCTTATGTTCACCGGAAGTCACTACACCTCCGTGCCAGCATGGACTTATGTTATGCACTGAAATCGCTATCTCATGCACACATAATCTCAAGGACTTTCACTTGTGCACTATCATCATAAGCAGTTATAAATCTCGTTCACTTGTCTGGTCAGGAGCGAAAATGTCATATTCCTGTTAGCGAGCTTTGATGGCAAACTATCTCTCTTTTGGATTCTATGTCTCTTTTGGATAACATCCTTTGAACAGTGAGAGAGTGGTCCTTCTCTAGAGTCTTTTAATATCTAATCAGTTTCTCCATTTCTACTTCTTTGCCGTTCTTCGCGATCGCCTCAGAGGTGTAGGACTGATGTCCAACTTGATTTTGGGCGTAACAGTATTGGTATCGGGAGCTTTATCACTCTCAGTTTTGTCTGCAGATAGCTCAACACTGGCATCAGGAGCTTTATCACTCTCAGTTTTGTCTGCAGATAGCTCAACACTGGCATCGGGAGCCTTATCACTCTCAGTTTTGTCTGCAGATAGCTCAACACTGGCATCGGGAGCCTTATCACTCTCAGTTTTGTCTGCAGATAGCTCAACACTGGCATCGGGAGCCTTATCACTCTCAGTTTTGTCTGCAGATAGCTCAACACTGGCATCGGGAGCCTTATCACTCTCAGTTTTGTCTGCAGATAGCTCAACACTGGCATCGGGAGCCTTATCACTCTCAGTTTTGTCTGCAGATAGCTCAACACTGGCATCGGGAGCCTTATCACTCTCAGTTTTGTCTGCAGATAGCTCAACACTGGCATCGGGAGCCTTATCACTCTCAGTTTTGTCTGCAGATAGCTCAACACTGGCATCGGGAGCCTTATCACTCTCAGTTTTGCCTGCAGATGGTTCAGCATTGACTGTCGAACTGTCTTCATCTTCTTCTTTGCTCCCATCACCATGCACCAGCTCTGTTTTGATGTTAGGCAGCACAGGGTCACCCTCTGCACTGCTATCTTCCACTGTTTTGTCCACATGATAATCAGAAGGACCTGTCGACTCCTCAGCAATGACAGGTGAACTACTGTTATCTTCTGTTTTGTCGCCATCAGTGCTAGCTCCTGCTGTTTCGTCCACAGACATGTTGGCAGTCTGGTCTGCAGATGTCTGAGCATGGACAGCTGAACTAGTCTCAGCCTCTTTTATGTCACTTTCAGAAATATCATTGCTCCTGGTAGTGTCTGCAGATGGCTCAGCATTAACAGCTGAAATAGCGTCATCCTCTGTTTTGTCACCCTCATGATCCTGCTCTGTTTTGATGTTAGCCAGCATGACACTGGTATCTGAGCAGCCCGCTCCTCCTGTTGTGTCTACAGACATGCTAGCAGGCCCTTTTTGGTCTCCAGATGACTCAGCATTCACAGCTGAACTAGTGTAATCTTCTGTTTTGTCACCCTCATCATGCATAGGTTCTGTTTTGATTGAAGATGGCAATGTACTGGTATCTGTGCAGCTAACCTCTTCTGCTGTAGCTCCAGACATGTGGGCAGGTTCTATTTGGTCTGCAGATGACTCAGCATTGACAGCTGAAATAGTGACATTGTCTGCTTTGTCACCCTCAGAATTGGCAGCTGCATTATTGTCATTCTCTGTTTTGTTACTACCACCATCCACAGGCTCTGTTTTGATGTTAGACAGCATGGCACTGGTATCTGAGCAGCTAACTCCTCCTGTTGTGCCTACAGATATCCTAACAGGCCCTGTTTGGTCTGCAGATGACTCAGCATTCACAGCTGAACTAGTGACATTGTCTGTTTTGTCACCCTCACCCCCTTTGATGACAGACTGAATGGTGCGGTTATCTGTACCACCACCAGTACCGACTTTGTCTGAAGGCTGGATATTTACAGGGGCGTCTGTCATATCTACACGCTCTGTTTTGATTGCATCCACAGGCTCTGTTTTGATTGCAGTTAACAAAGCACTGACATTCTGACCTTGAAGGAGCCCAGTATTTGCACCTGAACTCTCCTGTTTCACTACAGGCTCCGTCTCACCATCATCTGAACTGATCTCAATTGTTTTCCTAGGGCTTCTTGACCTAGATTTTCTGGTTCTGTCTCTTTCTCTCCTTCTGTCTCTTGACCTTGACCTACTGTGTCTATCTCTTGAGCTTCTTGACCTACTTCTTCTATCTCTAGGGCTCCTTGACCTTGACCTACTTCTGTCTTTTCGGCTCCTTGACCTTGATCTACTTCTGTCTCTTGAACTTGACCTAGATCTAGACCTCCTGTGGCTTGGTGGTTCCTTATCAGAAGATTGTTTGCGGAATTGGTTTGTTATATTCAAATCAATGCCAGTTGGACCTGATCTGTAGACCATTTTTGAATTGCTTATGCTAGAAAGCTCCGATTTCACTCGGGCATGTGTACGAGCTGAAAATTTTACATTATCATCAGTTCTGTTTGCTAATTCTAGGTTACGCTGGTACTCATCCTTGAATGCTGCATACGCCACAACGGAAACATCTTTGTTCAGTACAAGAATAACTTGATCACAGAATCCGTCAGAACCACGGAACCATGACCACAATTTGCAAGCTGAAATATTTTGCGGCAGTCTATCCATGCGTATGTAGTGTAAGGGTAATCGACCAGTTGGATTTGGCTGTGACTGTCGTTGAGGCACCCCGGCAGTGCCCGTCCCTGGCAGGCCACCAACTAGCAGCCCGCCCTGACCTGGTGAAGGACTCATCCCAGGTCTAGGGCCTAGCAGCCCATCCGCTGGTAGTTGGCCAATTTCTGGCGGCCCAACCATACCTGGCAGCCTGCCAATGCCTGGAAGTCGGCCCATCCCTGGCAGAGGGCCCATCCCTTGTGGTCCGCCCATCCCTTGTGGTCCGCCCATCCCTTGTGGTCCACCCATCCCTTGTGGTCCACTCATTCCTGGTGGTCCACCCATCCCTTGTGGTCCACGCATTCCTTGTGGTCCGCCCATCCCTGGAGGCCCACCCATTCCTGGTCGTGGGCCCATCCCTGGTGGCACGCCCATTCCTGGTGGCCCGCCAGGTAGCTGGCCCATCCCAGGTGGTCGGCCCATTACTAGCACAGGGCCCATGCCTGGCGGACGACCCATCATAGGTGGCCCACCCATCCCTGGTGGATGTCCCATGCTTGGTGGCCGGCCCATCATTGGCAGCCCTACCATCCCTGGAGGAAGGCCCACTCCTGATGGTCCACCCATTCCTGGCAGAGGGCTCACTCCTGGCAGTCCACCCATCCCTCGTGGAAGGCCCATTCTTGGTGGTCCAGCATGTTCCGGGGACCGAGAAATTGTGCCCATTACGGGTGGAGGGCTGTCTCCTCCACCTACCCACATGGAGTCTGGGTCTTCGTCTGGAATGGCTTGGGTTAGGGCAGGTGGTGTTGGAGTAGACCTTTCTATCTCTATACCATCTATTTCCCTATGGAAAGTCTCAACAGGAACTTGCATCAGTTCAACTTTCCGCCCGAATAGGAATGTTCCATTGAGACTGTTTATGCGCACACCATCTTCAGTTGGATGATACGTGACAACTGCATATTGAATGTCATCGTCACGCTTGTCAGGCTTCAGCACTATTCCACCATCTGGCAATTTCCAAAATTTCAGGAACTTTGCAATGTCAGAAACTTCGACCGACATATCAAGATTATACAAAGCTATACAACAGAGTTTGGGGTCTGTGTTGTCTTTTCTTTGCTGCCATCTATTGTATTCCCCAAATGAAACTATGATCTCGCGTGCCCTATTCAGTCTGTATCTATCTATGCTCCCTTTGTTTTTAGTGCTTTCATGCCAGTCTTGGCTACCAGCTTTATCTTTGTCACTTGATTTATCCCTGGATCTATCCTGCCTGTCTCTGTCTCGACTATCTCGCCTGTCTCTTGATCTATCCCTTGATCTGTCTCTGTCTCGACTATCTTTCCTGTCTTTTGATCTATCCCTTGATCTGTCTCTGTCTCGACTATCTCGCCTGTCTTTCGATCTTCCCCTCGATCTCTCGTGACTACCTTGCCTGTCTCTTGATCTTTCATTTGACCTTTCCTTTTCCCGCCTAGCCTGCTGCTCTTTCTCCTCCCTCTGTGCAACAAGAGCATGGTAAGGTAGTGAGATATCAATCTCTGGTTCCTTATTTTGTCTCAACTTTTTTTCACTTGACGAAAAATGACGGTCTCTGTTATCATCCGGAACTCTACTACGCTTTTGAGCGGTTGATGTTTTGGGAGGTTGAAATGCTAGTAGTAATTTCACAGCTTGTGAAAGGGGATTGGCAGGTGCCTTTTGTAAATCGCCAACTGTTGATTTAGCTTGTGGATCCTGACTAGGAACCTTCTCAGCTCTATGGCTGAGAAAGGGATCCTGAATCTGATACTTCTCCTTTCCGACTGCATGAGTGTTCTGGCTGCTAGATTCATCTCGCACAGCCAATTTCTGCCTTTCAACACCTTGAGGTCTGTGGCTGCTAGAGGACGGCTTAGCTTGTTCAGGGAACCTCTCCGTAGTAGTATTGGGTCTACGACTGCTAGATGCAACTGGATCAGGTAACTTCTTTTCAGCAGCATAAGATTTGTGGCTGCCAGATGGTTGATCTTGACCGGGCAACTTGTTCTTTTCCACAGCTTGGGGTCTCTGGTTGTGGGCTGTACCCTCAGCATACAGCACTTTTACATTGCTTGTCTGGGATTTAGCTGCCTGGGCTCTCTGGTGCTCCCGGATCCTTTTCTGTACGACCTGCTGCACATCACGCTCTGTCACCAACTTTACTCTCACACTGTTTCCGTGGATAGGTTTTGTGTTAAATGCCAACGCTCCAAGCAGATCGTCCTCGGAGTCAAATTTGACAAAGGCATCACCATCTTGTCCACCGACAATCTGTATGCCTCCTTCAGGGATGACCATGCCTTTAAAGAAGCGGCGGATGTCCAGGTTGGTCGTTGCTGGGGGCACGTTCTCAAGCTGCACGATAATCCCCATGGTGGATGCTTCAGAGGAGGATGGCCACTCACTGTGACAAACAGGAAAATAAAATCTTTAAGAATTTTCTCCAGGTAATCCCACTCAAAATCAATTAAAAGCTCTGCGGACACTGTCGTTATCCTTCAAAATATTTGCTTTGAGAATGTAAAAAAACACGATTTCCAGCATCTAATTATTATAGAAACGAGTTTTTCAGATTTGAATTACCATGTGCATACATCAATACATGTACTAGCTTTAATACTTTTATTGATGGGAAGTTAATATGTTAAAACCTTTTTATAAGTTGCCAGGGAGAACAAAGGACCTGCCAATTCCCAGAAAATGTTCAAAGAAATTGAAGAGAAAAAAAAAAAAGTCCACCCTACTGATCTCTCTCCAAATAGTGTCCGTAAAGCTGATAATCTACTTTAGTGGCTAATCATCTTTCAACTCAATTGGTTTCGTAGATAAATTACATTTTTATGAACAGACTTTGAGTGTGACTATTCCTTGGTGTTGGCGGTAAAGATGTAAGCTATGATAGGCGAAATATAATCTGAATTGCGGGTTTCCCACTTGATCTCGTATCAAGATTGACCCAACTTATTGTAAATTGACCAAGTTGAATTTAATTGACATAAAAATGCATATCTAGTCTTAATGTCTTCCCCATCGGTCGTGCCCAGAGGTAATTACTGTTACTTCTCGTAGTGAAAATGTTGTGCCTACAAGAATAGATCATTTTACACGATTTCATTCAGATTTAACAGATATTAAAACTGACAAATTACAAATATACCGAACAAATTTAAACAAAAGAGGAAAAAAAACTTTTAAAGAAAATAAAGTACCAACTGACAATTGGGAACCCTCTTTGTTATTCAATATAAGCAGCCATGAACTAGACAGCTATATGTTCACCCTCTTTTACAGAACATGCTTGATGGTCCCTAAAACACAAGTCAACAGTCGGAGGAAGAAGTAGGATTAAGTTATCTTCTCTCAACCAGTCAATAAAACCCTTACTTTGTATCTATACCATTAACTCAGCTGAGATCACTACTCTTCTATCTCATAATTAAAACAACATTTTCCAAAGATTCCAATCCCCGCTCCCCACGTCCCGCTAGGTTACTTCAGGTCCAAATATAGAAGACAATCTTCCCTGGTAGACTTCATATTCGGTGCAAAGCCCCCAAGATGAAGATGATATATGTTTAACCCATGTCTTTGATAATTAAATCTGAAATTGAAATGAAGTAGCAAAGCTATAATAACAACGCGTGCAATCTATTCCTTGCAAAAGGGAAGTGGAAACCTCCAAAAGCCCTTATACTGGCCATATTGTTGGAGAACTAAGACAAATAGAGTATCCCAAACAGTGGTGGGGTTAGAAAGCCAGCGAGACAAAGGAACCAAGATGTTATTAGTCTGCAAAGAATGCTGAAGAAAATCAAACTGCAATTCAAATATTGAATATCATGTCATAGTTTACCGTGGATATCATGACAAAAGCTATCATACATTCATACATTATACACTTTGGTAAATTTGTCAATATTGAACTAATCAACCCGTCAGATTTCTCCTGGGTAAAAAAATACTTCCTAGTCAGCACATATTAGGAAATATAACAATATTAGCCAAGTATCTACAGTGAATTGATATAATTCAGAGATGCCAACCTGTACATAATGTAGGAAGATTTATCATCTATCGGATAATAGTATAATTTATTCTAAAAATGCCAAGAAATTGGAGTTCCCCAAAGTAGGATGAAGTCTATATTATTCCGAACAACCCTAGAGAAAAGGTAGGTATTTATTCAAATGTAGGAAAAGTGGTATATCTGCACAACGAACGTTTTCATTTCATTTTCTATACTAATGCAGGAGAAGCACGTTGTCACCTCTTGCTGAAAAAATAAGACATTACTTCATGTATTACTGTCTAGTATTTTGATCCGACATTGACAGTTGTATGTCACGTCAGCTTGTCTATTTCTATGGAAATGAAAAAAAGCAGACGGTAAATCATCTACTCCGTGTGCTCTTAGAATACTCTCAATCGATTTCACTCTATGAAAACCCATTTATCAACCCACTGCCTATAGGTAATACCGGGATCATATCTCAATGTCCTGAGACGAGTTCATTTGGCAATTTTCGGTTCGCGCCTAGGTATGCCTGCAACAGTGGAGGTATGCTAACTAGTGTGCGCAGCTCACCATAACGCGCGCCCAACATGACAATTGAACTCGTCTCTATTTTTCCTAACAGACATAAACAGGTGATGTCGGGACATTAACAGGTTTTCATATATTATAGCCATTAATGAAACCAGGCTTGGGGTTCTAGTTGTGTTGTTCATGATTTAAAAAAATAACAAAATGTATTCATATACTTTGAAATAATACAAGCAGAAAATGAGAGTTCTGGGCCCCTAGAAATAATCATAACACCTAGAGGGTAAATGGTGTATTTTAGTAGTTTTTCATGATAATATCATTTCTCATTTTTCCTGGGCCTCCCTGCCCGTTGGCACAGAGTGGGCAGCCACAGCAGTGTTCTGGTCACAGCGCACCCGTCAATGCTCAGCACACAGCCACCAGCAAAACATACTAATCAGACCTGAGGTTTTGAAATGATTATAAGTTACACAGAATTATTATTGGAACAGTAGTTTTTCCTAACTTAATATGTATACGTGTATCTCAATTACTAGATATTGAGGTTTTCAATGCTAAAGGGAAAATAAATCGATTGCCCCCTCTGTAAAACAAAACAAACCTGGATGATACATACAGCAAATAGTTTGAAAAGCATAAACTCACATGTTTTGACAAATTCCCTTTAATTAGCATATCTTTCACACGATTCATACAAATCTAGCAAACTGTACATGCAACTTTATTCTCCTTTTTCATGTTTCATGACCCAACAGTACATGACGGGGTAGCGGCCACTGTGGATGAGGCTGCTTGTTGGTTGCCACATAGCACACAGAGATGTGTCACAGAGGCCATGCAGGGCTGCAGGTGGCGCTGCTGCATGACTGGTGTTGTCGACCCCCGGTGAAGGCGGTGTGTGCTGCACGTGTGTGTACCACACAGCCTATAGGACACCTAGGTGTTACCGATGCACCCCCGTTTTTAGTCAGGCGGTAGAGTGAAGAACCTTAAGTCTGTGCGTCTACCTAGTGTAATCTGATTGAACCTCTAACCCGAACATAGATGCGCCCATGGCCTAACCCCTTAGAGCCCTATAGGGGTGTTGTAAAATGTAATGCTATACTACATCAAATACACAAGGTCATTATAACATACAGCGCTATAAGACATGAAGATTTGAAACATATATCACGTATAGTAGAGATGACGTAGCTGTAGACGTTACTAGATGACGTAGACTTTGTCACGTGAGGCCCGAGCTGCCGCCCGTGTAGGATGGCTGTGTGTTGTGTGGTGGTGAGCCGGGTGTCGGGCAGGCAGGGCCAGCGGCCAGAGTGGCTTTACCATATGTTAGACATTAAAGGTGACAGCAGAATGCAGACTATTCCAAGTTTATTTTGTATGTACAGGAAATCATACTTAATCTCCCACTTAAAGCTATTTGGATACATAGGTTCAAAAGTAATGTGTATATAATGGGGCAATCTCCAACTAAACTGATCAAAGTAACCATTTCGTCACCAACTACCGTACGCTACCAATGAGGCCTGGATATTGTCGTACATAGCTTAATGTATGATAGTCTTTTCTGGTGTCATCATTTTAATTCAGAATATATTCAGAATATACCTTCATTCGCCATTGTATTCCTTTTCATCTGACATCTTGGTTGAAATGGTGTTATCATAAGTTCATACGAGTTTATCTGTTTGGTATTATCAGTACAATTGCTGAAAAAGACTGCATCAGTGCGAAAAGGTTGTAACCTACACTCATAAAACGGGAAGTTACATGTGTTTGTACAATATGTTTGCAATGAGGCAATGAATTGTAATATAGATCGATTTTTCGATTACCGGTAGGTCAGGAATGAGTACATCAACTACATGTTTTAACGAATTACAGACTACCATAGATTAGTAGATAAAACAAAAGAAGACATCTTCAATACCCAGCATGACATGGTGTCAGTAATATCGGTGAATTAGCGTCCATATATATCATCACATGATAACAACGGCGGTTGGATATGGCACCGGAGCCATCAGAACAAGGTAGCTCTGGCTAGTGTGAGGGGGGATCAACTTTGTGCATCTAAAGGTATATCACATATATTATATATATATATGCATATCACATGCATCTTGACCAGTACACAACATCTTGAGCGCCCAGCGACAACTAACACCTTAAACCAAACCATTAACACAATGTGTAGCGACGCACATACCACCTTACACGGGACAGCTGGTGTCCAGGGCTCTACGCACATTGCAATCACACTGACGTGCTGCCGGCGTACCTTTTGAATTGGTGACTTTTTAGCTACCCATACGTGTTCGATTTTTGTTAACACAGAAGTTAAATCTTTTAAGTAATTTCTAAGCTTTAAGCTGAAAGTGACCACTCCTGAAGAATATGCTTATTACTTTGAAATCTCAAAAATCAGCCTTTGCCGTCGGATTTTTCAATCTGCTGAGAACCCTGGTAACCACAATCCATTATTCTACTACATAATGACATTTGGTTCAGGAAAATATATGTACACTTTTAATGATTTTTCCTCTATCACACTAGATTTCTAGTTCTAGTGGAATTATCACTTCTACCATTCCTATCACTGTAGCTAATTATCTATGAGAAAAGACTGGGAAACAAAGTGTCTAGTTAATAGCTGCTACTTGTCTTATGGTGTTTGAGCAGACTGGAATACCTTAGTGTTCGTTTCTACCTCTTTTTTTCACAAACACAACAAAACACTTTGGGTCATTGTCCCTGGGTATATATCAACAATCTCCTCATTCTTGGAAAAATGTCTCCGTGTGGCCCTCAGGACACATTTCATCAAGTCACGAATCCAATGTTATTTGACTTTTAATCAAGAAACAATTTCCTTGTCATGGACTAAACACATATTTCACTCAGGATATCCAGTCATTGAAGTCAATATGTGCATTATATCAGTTCATTTATACACACTGGGTCGTTGGATCATCACTTGTGAGTTCACACAGCTGCACATCAAGTTATTTGACTGTTATTGTGAGACGTCACCAAAGATTCTGTACCCAAAAGTTCTGTAGGGATGCACCTTCATAAACTGGTCCACGATGTTAATGTCAAGTCCAAAAGTTACACAAACTTGCCCATGTTCAACAGGACTGAAGTAAGTTGGTATTCACTGGAGCCAAACATTGTTTATAGTTGTATATAGTGGGACATTAGCCAATCCAGAGCGACAGGAAAGTTCCTTATTTCAAAGTTTAATCTTTAGTCTCCTGTAGGTCTGCCACTCTACTCTATGTAATGTGAAAGTCATTAATCATAGTCACGGGTTATACTGTGGTCGTACTTTATTTCGCTGGGTATATATTTTGCTATATTCACGGAAATGAAAAATCCGCGAAATTCTTGTATGCTACAGTATGGAATAAATACCCACGAATAAGTCTGTTTTGCCACCTCAGCGAAAATTTACAACCGTGAATATAAGTACTTTCACAGTAGACAGCATGTCAGTTTATCTAAGTATCGCGATATACGGTGATGACCTCTCTCCTCTGTGTGCTTTTATAGTTAGCGGACGGGACAACAAACTCTTTCCCGTTGAGTGCTTCGACGGCAGCATCTGCCTCCTTCTCACTATGAAATTTGACACGGACAATCTGCACACCTTCAGAGTCCCACGACTTTCGGGTAGCCCCCAATATGGGATTATAGTCACTAAAGAAGAAAGAGGCTCCCTCTTCACTGACATCAAGTGGGAAGTTGAGGGCATTAACAACAGTCACAGTTGCCGTCTTTGATTTCACTATTTTCACCTTTTCAACTTCTTTGTCATTGTTCAAGATCACATTAGAGTCCTTTTGCTCTTGAGCCGGCATAGTGCTGGTGTCTGTTTTGTTTATTGGCAAGACAGCATTGGCATCAGAACCATTATCTTGCTGAGTTTTGTCTACAGACAACTCAGCATTGACAACAGAATCTTTGTCACTCTCAGTTTTGTCTGCAGAAGGCCCAGCGTTGACAACGGAACCTTTATCTTTCTCAGTTTTGTCTACAGAAGGCCCAGCGTTGACAACAGAAGCTTCATCGCTCTCAGTTTTGTCTGCAGAAAGCTCATCGTTGACAACAGAAGCTTTGTCACTCTCAGTTTTGGGTGCAGAAGGCCTATCATTGACAACGGAACCTTTATCGCTCTCAGTTTTGTCATCAGAAGGCTCCTCGTTGACAATGGAAGCTTTATTGTTCTGAGTTTTGTCTGCAGAAGGCTCCTCGTTGACAACGGAACCTTTATCACTCTCAGTTTTGTCATCAGAAGGCTCCTCGTTGACAACAGAACCTTTATCGTTCTCAGTTTTGTCATCAGAAGGCTCCTCGTTGACAATGGAAGCTTCATTGTTCTCAGTTTTGACTGCAGAAGGCTCCTCGTTGACAACGGAAGCTTTGTCACTCTCAGTTTTGTCTGCAGAAGGGTCAGCATTGAAAACAGAATCTTTATCGCTCTCAATTTTGGCTGCAGACGGCTCATTGTTGACAACGGAAGCTTTTTCGCTCTCAGTTTTGTGTGCAGAAGCCTTATCATTGAGAACAGAAACTTTATTGTTTTCAGTTTTGGGTGCAGAAGGGTCAGCGTTGTCATTGCCTTTATCGTTTTTTACATTGTGTGCAGACGGCTCAACACTGTCAAAAGGAACGTTTTCACCCTCAGTTTTTTTGGCGGACTGCTCAGCATTTATAAGGGAATCTTTATTGCTCCCAGTTTTATTGGTCGATTTATCCTTTTCACCAAACTCTGCTTTTATTTTATCATCTGTCGCTTTGTCCTTTTTTATAGTTTCCACTTTTTTCCTGATATCTGATAATGACTTACCTCCTCTCCTTTTAACTCCCCTGTTTTTATATTTTTTGGCTGCAGGTGGCTTAGCACAGGTAGTGGAAGCTTTGACGCCCCTGGCTTTGTCTGCAGACTGAACTGCATTCACACTGGAATTGCTATCATTGCCTGTTTTGGCACCGCTACAATCCTCAGCCTTTGTTTTGACTTCTGTACTGCTAGCTTCTCCCATTCTCTTATCATCCTTCTTTTCCACTTCCTTAACTCCTTTATTTTCTTCTTTCTTTGTTTTGTCTACAGACAACTCAGCATTGACAAAAGAATCTTTATCACCCTCAGTTTTGTCTGCAGAAGGCCCAGCGTTGACAACGGAACCTTTATCTTTCTCAGTTTTGTCTACAGAAGGCCCAGCGTTGACAACAGAAGCTTCATCGCTCTCAGTTCTGTCTGCAGAAGGCTCATCGTTGACAACAGAAGCTTTGTCACTCTCAGTTTTGGGTGCAGAAGGCTTATCATTGACAACGGAACCTTTATCGCTCTCAGTTTTGTCATCAGAAGGCTCCTCCTTTTTATTAGTCTCCACTTTTTTCCTGATATCTGATAATGACATACCTCCTCTCCTTTTAACTCCCCTGTTTTTATATTTTTTGGCTGCAGGTGGCTTAGCACAGGCAATGGCTTTAACGCCCCTGGCTTTGTCTGCAGACTGAACTGCATTCACACTGGAATTGCTATCATTGCCTGTTTTGGCACCGCTACAATCCTCAGCCTTTGTTTTGACTTCTGTACTGCTAGCTTCTCCCATTCTCTTATCATCCTTCTTTTCCACTTCCTTAACTCCTTTATTTTCTACTTTCTTTGTTCTTTTCTTATCGTCTTTCTTTTCTGATTTCTTTTCCACTTTTCGTTTCTCCAGCCTTTCCACTTCCATTTCCCATTCGTCCTCACTATCCAGGCTTAATGTGGAGCTTATGCTGCCAAGGCTGTCGAAGGAGAAGTCAGAACTGATATCTGAAAGGAGTGAACTAATAGAGCTCTCTCTGGCATGGCGGTCCATTTTACCATCCTCTGCTTTTCTTTTCCTGCCAGTCGCTTCACCCCTTTTACTTGTCTGTACTTTCTTCTTGCTCTCTGTATTTTGGCCTTCATTTGGTCTAATTCCCCACCCTCTTCTTTCTCTGAGGGCTCTTTCTCTAGAGATTGATCTCCTTCTTTCTCTAGATCTAGGCCTCCTCCCATCCCTGGAGCTGGACCTTGTCCATTCTCTGCGACCATTCCGTTCTGGTTCCCTTGGTGGCCTTGGTCGTCGTATTCTGTTTCGTTGTCTTCTTTCTTCTCCTTGTTCTTCGGAATCAATATCTCGTTTGGGAATCTGAGCCGTTATATTTGAGTCAATGCCTGTTTCTGTGGACTGCAGAATCTGCAGTGACACGCTCATGTCAGATAGAACTTCATCCACTCTGGCATGCGAACGTGCTCGGCCTCTCATTTCAGGTCTCATTTCTATTTCTTTGTCGCGTTGTCGCTCGTCCAAGAATGCAACAAAAGCTGCTTTTGCCAAACCTTTACTGTCATGTGCCACTATAGCATGCTGAGTGGGTCCGCGAGGACCCCCGAACCATGACCACACGTCACATGCTGAGCAGCGCGAGGGAAGCCGGTCTATCCTAATGTAGTGTAGGGGCAGCACACCAGGTGGGGGTAACGGTCCTTGTCCAGCTGGTCCCCAAGCACTGCCATAAGGCGTGAATGGTGGCTGTGCGTATGTAGGAGGCATCCCCGGTAGTGGCATCATGCCGGGGGGCGGCATCATGCCTGGGGGTGGCATCATGCCGGGGGGTGGCAGCATGCCGGGGGGCGGCAGACCAGGGGGCGGTCCTAGCATCCCTGGTGGCGGCCCGTACCCTGGCACCGGCATCCCGGGCAGCCACATGGGGGCAGGGTACATCCCTGGTGGGGGTGGATAGTTTGGATACTCTGTAGCTGGTGATGGAGGGGGAGGTGTTTCTTGAACCATTTGGTCACTAACTTTTTCTCGATCAAATAATTCTATAGGAACTGTCTTTATCTCAACTGGCCGCCCATGAAGGACAGAACCAATCAAAGTGTTCACTGCTATGTTGGGCTGTGGGTAGTAGGTAACATATGCTTGGATAGCATTAGGGTCACGCTTGTCAGTCCTCAAAATGATACCACCATCTGGTATCTCCCAGAATCCTAGGAACTTCCTGATGTCCGTTGCTGTGACAGTGACATCAAGATTGTACAACGCAATACAATCTAGTTTTGGGTCTGTACCTTCTAATGATTGCCCTTGTCTGGCGCTATCTTTCTCCATGTCACTACTTAATCTACGTATTCTTGTCAATATCTGATCAGATGATTCTCTGCTTGTGTAATGAGAGGTTTCCTCCCTTGACTTACTTGTGCTGCTACGTCTGTCTCTGCTACTGTCATGTTTTTCTCTCACACTTTTCTCATTACCCCTTTTGTCTTTCTCCTTACTTTGATCTCGCCGGTCCCTTGCTCTATTACCATCCTGGCTACTGCGCTTATCTCTGGAACTATCTGGCTCACGGCTCCTTTTTCTTTCTCTTGACTTATCGATCTCAGTGCTATGGCGCTTGTCTCTAGAGGTATCTCTCTCGCGGCTTCTCCGTCTACCACTTGAACTATCATCCTTGTCTCTGGTTCTCCTATCACCTGATTGCCTGTCACTACGGTCGGCATTCTTTGCTGTGCTCGACCCATCAGCACGAGGCTGCTTTATCCAGGGTGGAACATCTGCTGTTTCAGTAGGAGGTGCTTTGATTGTCTCAGCCGCAGCTTCTAGTTGCTTTTTCTTAAGGTCTCTCTGTGCAATAAGAGCATAAAAGGGAAGTGACATATCAAAATCAGGTTCTGGGTCCTTCTGTTTTTGTTTCTTATCAGAGTGAGAGGAGTGATGCCTGTCCCTACTGTGGTCCCCACTTCTCTTCTCAGTGCGCGATTTCTCATGGGAAGAGTGGTCACGGCTAGAAGTTTCACGAGCAGAGCGGTCTCTCCCAGATTTATCACGGGAAGAGTGGCTTCGTCCAGATGTTTCCCGAGAAGAGTGGCTACGGCTAGGTTTCTTTTCTAGCAGCTGTTTCACAGCTTGAGCAAAAGGATTTGTAGGATCCAGATCATCAGAGGGGAAGTGTTGAGCTACTGGATCCTGATCAGGGTAGCTCTCCTTTTGCTCAGCATATGCTCTATAACTGCTGGATGAAAGTTGCTGACCTTGAAACCTTGCCTGTCCATCTGGATATGCTCTATGACTGCTAGATAACCGGTCCTGAACATGACGCCTGTCAGCTTCGTCTACATAAGGTCTATGACTACTAGAAGGTCGATCCCGCTCATCCACATAATCCCTGTGGCTGCCAGATGATCGTACCGGATCGTGGAAACTGTCAGTGTCATTGGCATATGCTGAACGGCTACTAGCCGATAAAAAGTTTGCCTTGGCTCTGTCAAGTTCCCTATTCCTTTTTTCAATTACACGTTGCACATCAATTTCTTTGGCAAGGAATAGCTTGACACATTGTCCAAGAAGAGGCCGGTTGTCGAAGGCGAGTGCCCGGAGCAGGTCCTGCTCAGAGCGGAAGTTGATGAAGGCGTCGCCGTCCTCCCCGCCCACAATCTGCACGCCGCCCTCAGGGATGTCCAGCCCCACAAAGAAGTGCCGCACGTCCACATTGGTCGCCAGCCGCGGCAGGTTTTGAAGATGTAGGATGATCGCCATTGCTGAGTCTTCTCAGGCAACCTTCTGTGACAAATCGGGAAAAAAAAGCAGGCCAGTATCATGAAGTAACGTTATGTAACAGGTTAGCCTACACAAAGAGAATACTGTTTTGTGCCTTCTAAGCGGGCCTAAACCTTGCCACAAGTGTTTGAAAATGTTTTCTTTTATTGTCATAAAACAGGTACATTGCATGCAAAACATATACATACTTAATATATACTTCTTCAAGGAAATATCACTGAGCAAAAGGTACACATTGGGCGCAAAATGTTATTGGCCATTTCCATGTCATTTCGGACTAAACGTATGTGTACTTCTTGGCCAATTGTCCATGCTATTGGATGTTTGCAAGGGTATTACTATTATTTCTGTGCAACTATTACACTTCGGTGTGCTGTCAGAGGTCATCTGAATGAATATACAGCCCATGATTCTACGATGGTACTATTCTGATGTGCTTATAACGGAAAACAGTTTTTTTCCTACAACCCTGACTTGGTTAACTGGCGCCGGTGAACTTAACAGATGTATTACCTTGAGCTTTAACAGCAAGACAAGACAAATTTGAATCTGCTGATGGCCTAGTTTGCTGATGGCTGATAGCAGACATATGCAAGTAGAAGCTATCCTAAAGTCCCTCAATAACCACTATTGGTTCACAAAACAGGTGGGTGTAGGGTTCTCTTCGTGTGCCATGAGAGACGTCCGAGGGCGGGGGCAATATTAGGACCGTGACCAGGTCTAGAGTCTATGTTTCCAGTGTCCAGTAGTTTAAAAAAAATTGAATGCAAACCAATCAATCTAGCTATTTTGGAGTCGCAAATAGGTAAAGGTATATTCTTGGTATCCATTACGATAACCTACAACATCGGAATAACAGGACAGAAAGATGATGTAGCGACATGCCGTAAATTCCCGCGGAAATCTCGCAGGTACTTTATGGTAAACAGCACTATCACTGTCATTCCCACCTTACATTAGATATGCTTAATTTCCTGTGTGGTTTCATTGTGAACGGAAATTCAAACTGAAAACTTGTAACCAAGATAAAACGTTTCAAGAAGTATGTCAGCTGTTTACATACCTATCACAGGAACCTATATTCTAAAATAAGACAGACCAAGATATTGAGAGCATGCATGTTCCAACGACAAGCAGAATTCATGTTCAAGGCTGAAAGTGATCAATCTAAAAATACGCTTAGTAATGATGTGTACCGGTAGGGATGACTACTAGATAAGATAGCGAGCAGGGCATCAATATATGAGCCGCCACTCAGAGTTTTTTTTTGCGTGCCTGCTCACACTTGCCCCCCCCCCCCCCCCCGAACAAAGAATTCTACAAGTGCAGCTGCAATTCTATATGGATTGGAAGGAATGAAATAAACCACTGTCTCCATAATTAGTCCTGACCTCCACCCCCCCCCCCCCCCCCCCCTCATCCAACCACCATATCGCCATCTTTATATGGGGGATGCCCCGACTACAGTAAGCTGACGAGCCGCCCCCAACATGACTTGGACACCTACGAGTGTCGGCGTTAGTATCGTAGAGTTCACTGAATCACCCCCAAGATTGACACTTCTATTTACGACCCTAGCTGTTGGCCTTATTCTCAGCTGAAGTCCTACTGTGGATACCTACATGTAGTAGTATGTACACGCAGGTGAAGGCTAATATATTGCCTGCCAATCATCCAGGTTCCGGCCCTTCCTATCAGGTGACACATCTGTCTGCTACTATGTTTTGTTACATGCAAATCTTCACCTAGGGCAGTGTAGGCAACCATTTGCCAGAATCTGACTTTTAATTTGCACCTGATAGCATTAGCCTTCACCTGCGTGTACATACTACTACACGCAAGAATCCAGCATACCGTACCAAGGAAGTTATATCTGCAGTATTTTACTGAACTTGTCTGATGCACAAAAAAAAATCGACCCCTCTAGTGGGCCGGGGGGGGGGCAAAAACGTTGACCCCTTTTCGGCAAAAAGGCCCCCAATTTACTATAGTTCAAAGAGGAGGGGTGGAAAAGTTCCAACCCCGTCTCTAGGGGGCGGGGGGGGAGGGCAGAAAAATGTCAACTCTTCTCAAAGCGGGCCCCGGAAAAATTTCTGCACACTCACGCGAAAATCAAGCCATGTAGGTCATGTTAATGATATGTGCCCGGAGGGGGCGGGAGGGGAAGGATTTCGACCCCTCTTTGGGAGGGGTCAAACAAGTCAAATGGAATTTAACCTGTTTTGAGCCACAAAGCCTGCGTGTTACTAATAGTAACCTCCACCATAGTAATACTATGCTTCAAAGCGCCCCGCCTGTGCCGATTATCGACCCAAGGGCAAGGGGGGGGGGTGAAAAATGTTAACCCCATGAGGCATGACCCCCCCCCCCCCCCCCCGGTGTCATCACTCCCTAGCCCTTCAGTTGCCAATAAATAACTTGTCCGGGGTCCCTAATCTCTATAAATTAGATTAGGCTGGACTTGCGCTAAGTAAGGGAGTGCTCATTTTTTAACAACAGGGGGGGGGGGTAATAAATGTGGACCCCTTGACCGGGGGGGGGTGGAATTTAGACCCCTCTTGGGGGGGGGGAGCAAAAAAATTCAACCTGTTTGGAGGGGAAAAGCCTGCGCGTTACTATGCTACAAAGGGGTGCGACCTGTTGTTAAAAAAAGAGCACTCCCTTAGGCTAAGGCCACAGCTAGAGATACAGCCGAAATTAATTTTATGCCATGGACCATGGTACAGGTAGGACCCAATCTCTTACCCAACAACATAGCCATAGGGGGCGAGGTAGTCAATTTGAAGTTACGTTGATGATAGACCCTGCTCTAATCACTGCTACTACTACTACTAGCCGTAGGGGTAACACATGAAATTTCTAGCTTGTGAATTTCCAAAATATTTTTACATTTCCTGAAAGCTGGTATAAATGTGGATAAGACAATGCTGTTTAGATTGAGTCAACAGACCCACTAGAAGCAAAGTTATTGATGTCTGAACAGCAGAAGTTTACCAGATTTTCTGTCAATGTATTTATAGCTATTTTGGTCCTTATCAGTGAATACACATTACCCACATTACGTGCGCTGGGGTGTTATCCTAGTACTACACGTAGTATGTGCCAGACCTAATATGAACAGTGACAGAACAGAAGGTTTGTCTTATAAACCACTGGTGTACTATCATATCATCAACAAACAGGTCAGGGATATTAGCATGGAACCTTCTTTGACTTTGCCTTTGGCTTTAGCCCTGTAATTTTGTAAACCTTTTACTTTGTCTGTAATGAAGTCCTGTAGAGTGTAGTTCACCCAGAGTCAAAACATGGTCATGGGGATCTATCACCAGCCCGGTAAGGCAATACATTTGTACTGGGCTGGCTCGCTAGCTAGGTGCGAGGCCCTGGGTCCCGGGGGGCGAGGGCCTGGATCCCGGGGGGCGAGGGCCTCGCCGAGCTGGGATCAGTTTGGGTAGGACCGTCCCCCTGCCTCAGCTAGTTAGTGGCCTAAGTGGGCCAGTGCCTGGGCTAGCCGCGATTTTAGTGCCAAATGTTAGGGTTTGCTTTTTCACATGTATGCACAACAGACAAGTATAGCTTTATGTGCTATATGGAAGTTGATACATGAGTTCTCTACTTACGTCTAATAGAAGTGCTTGTGACAACTATTTAGTCTATATTTTCGCCGAGAAAACACATTCTGTGACAGTCGAGTTCATGTCCGCGACCGCGACCATGATGCAATTAGACCCGCACCAAATATGCCGGCCAAATATTTTGGTGAAATCTGCCTAACTATCAATCAGAATGTTTTGTATCTGAAATTTAAAATTATAATATAGTCTAAGGCTAATAAATCCGAATCGGTTGCATGAAATAAGTTAAAAACAAAAAAGCTGTAGTTTCGCTGGTCCTACGGTGAGAAACCAGATCCAGACCGAAGGACCGCAGAAACGTTGAGCCGGAAAGAGAGCAAAGAGAACTAAATTACAGATTTTTATAAGATTCTTGTGGATTGAGGACCTTCTAGACTAAAGTCTATATCATAACATACTATTTATTGACTTTATCTATAAGATTATTGAATAGCAGCCGCTTTAGCCCTGAATACACTACTAACTAAAGCCGCGTCCTGCTGAGTCTGGCACAGATTGACAGAATCAGAGAAGAGGCACAGAGGGCCCCACAGTCTGTCACTGACAGAGGGACAGTTCTACACACAGAGTGACAGACCTACTGCAGTCATGGCAGACAAGTTCATGCAACTTGAGCAAAACCTCGAGATGTTCATAGAAAACACTCGCCAACTGGGAATTATTGTCAGTGATTTTCAACCACAGGGACAAAATGTTCTAAACCAAAAATTGTAAGTTTGAAACTAGATTTAGGCCTAGATCTATGTACAAATTGTGGCTACCTGGTATGCCTATGGACAAGGCAATGGACATGCCTATGGACATGATCACCATTTGCCATTTTCTCTTCAAAAAGTTGAATTAGTCTAATTAGAACCTACCGCTTGAATATTTTTCAGATTTTGCAATGCATTTTGTTGTAGAATTAGATCTCTTTAATACCTTTCTCCATACATTGCCTGTTTATTTTAACCATTTTCCAGTGTCCTTTATATCAAGTGTAAGGTCAGCCAGATAAGAGAGTGATCATTTTTTAACAGCGGGGGGCGGGGGAGCAAATTTCGACCCCTTGACAGGGGGATGTAAGAAAATTCGACACCTTTTGGGGGAGTAAAAAAAATGTCACCTGTTTTGAGCGAAAAGGCCAGCTCATTGCTAATGCTTCAATTGGCCTGCGTACGCACTGCTTTTCGACCCATAAGGCATGGGTAAAATATGTTGACCCCTTGACCAGGGGAAGGTGTTAAAAAATGTTTGCACACTCCGTGCGAAAACCCACGACCCCCCCCCCCCCCCCCTAGCTTTCAGTCTTGCACAGGCCATTTGCTTTCTACACAGGCCATATGAACCATGACTTAGTGAAAATCTACAAAATTCATTGAAAAATGTAAATTCTTTGAATAATAACTTCCATAGGCATAGCCATAACGTTACTTCTAATAGGAATATCTGAGAAAAATCTTTCACTGTCTGAAAGCTGAGGTTTTATGAGGCCCCATCGGCCACTATGAAGTATGATTCTACATCGGCAAAAGCCGATGTGCCCAAGTCATTTCGGCAACACTATTTACTCAAGGCCGGTGCACGGTACAGCACGTTTGCATGGTCACATACGATTACAATCATAAACCCTCATAACCGTTTTAGTGCAAAGTGTGTGACCTACTACCTAGAAACGTTTTGCAATCGCTACTTTCTGACTGGTAACAACAATCTCAGTTTGGCACGTCTAACATAAACCACGACATCCATTGCAGACACACGATGGTGACAGGCATGCAGGAAGTGGATAAACTCAAGTCTCAGGTCCATGACGTGCAAGTACCGCTGGAGGTATTTGAGTAAGTAAGAGCCCACTTTGATATCAAACTATTGGGAAACAATGGTTTGTGAAATGACGATTGATTGCAAAAAAATCTTGTTCCTGATTACAGAAAGACTACCGTTAGATTTATTTCGATGAATCAAGATAAATGTCTTTTGGCATGACTGCTTTGTGAATCTTTTAGGCGGTTGGTATGTAATAGAATTAACGTTTTCATCATGATTTTGAAATAAAATGATGGGGACGTTTGATTATTTTATTTCTCCTTTCAGTTACATTGACCAGGGTAAAAACCCACAACTTTACACCAAGGACTGTATGGAGAAGGCGTTGACAAAGAACGAGGCAGTCCGAGGCAAAATCGAGTCTTTCAGGGTAAGTTGATTCAGTGTACATGATATAGACAAAGGTACAGGATAGTAAGTTCTATTTTTTATTGTTCTTCAGAAGTTAATTGGGAAGAACAATGAAAATTGGACATGCTGAGTGAACCCATGTATAAACTAATTAACGAGGGCCAGGGCCAGAGTTTTTCTTACGGACCTACTGAAATTTTTTAGTGAAAATCGTGATTCTCTTAGTTGAGAATGCTAAAAAAAAAAAAAAATACTATACTATAGTATAGTAGCGATATTGAAATTGTGTGGTTCAATTTCGAGTAAAATAGAAATATGTGGGGTGAAAATATACCGGTCTTTTGATTCCTGCATAATAAAGCATTGTTGTGAGATTTTTTTTTGTGTGGCGTTTCTCAGGGGAAGGAGGATGAATTAACCGGGACATCATATAAGAAATATTGGAATATTGAAATACCCTATTCTACCACATGCCAAAATTTGGAAGACTTTTGCTGTGTTGTTTTTGAGAAAATCAACCGCAAGTGCCAATACCTCCAGCTGTTGCTGTCGTGTTCATATATTTCGACAACAATTTTACAAACAATACAAATTGAACTTCCATAGGTCAGCCTCGATTATCAGGCCTCGATTTTCAGGCTCGATTACAAGGCTCGGTTTTCAGGCTCACTTTTTAGCCTGAAATGTGATGACAGACTGGTGCGACACATGATTTCAGGGTAGTTTTGAACCAGGAATATGTTTCTGCTCTCACAGTTGACAAATAGTTCATTTTTCCTAAAATAATTTATACCTGCAATCTTTCAATCAATCAATTCAATCACATGATCACCCTTACCCTAGTCATTTATGATGTAAAATCACACGTTTAATCTTTTGCTCACCCATATTTGCCCTCGTTTTTTTGCACTGCTTTTGCAGTTCAAGCCCTCTAGTAAATTTCATGGTGGCATCGTGGGGTTTTTTTTCAAAGAAAAGTTGGTGTTGAGGCAACTTTGCATACATGTCCCCATGCTATATGAGTTGAGTTTGAGTTTAGATTTTTATATGGCCTTAATAAATAACATGTCGTGGGGCATTTCTCAATTAAAGCCAAGGACTTTCACGAGTCAAATAATTAACTGAATGCAGTTTTGTGTAAATAATACATAAAAATACCCTGTTTTGTTTTACAGAGATTTCGCACACTGCTAATATCAGAACTAAGCAAAGTGTTCCCGAACGAGATGCAGAAATACAGACAGCTGAGGGGAGATGATCGGCCAGCGTAGCATCTTTTTAAAGTTGATCTCATCGTATGGACAGTGTGTTTGTATAAATGTGTGATTAATATTGCAGATGTTTGAGTCTCATTGAGAAATAGTGTATCATGTAAACGGAATGGAAGAACCCATCTAAATTGATGTAGATATGTGTACTAGTATGACGTGAGTTTGATATGGATATTGCTATATTGTATGTATAGAAAGATTTTACTACTTTATCGTTTGTGGCAAACTGGAATATTTTTAGTATGATAGAGACCATGTACATGAAATAAGGGATATTTTAATAATCTTTGGAAACTGAGGGGTTTAATACTTACAGATATATGTTTTTTCATTCACTCAAAAACTCATCTTCGGTAATTGAATTCAATGTAAAATCGGAGCAAATGATTGGGTGGCATAACGGATACTTGCAAAGCATATAAATTTCAATAAAAATCGATTAAAAACCAGTTTCATATTTTTCATCTTTATTTTCACCATTCATATTTACATTTGATATGTACAGAAAGAATTACATCAGTATAGAACTAAGTATGAGAGACAAGTGATTCCTCTTCTGCAAAACAACTTTAACTAAGCCTAGTTGAATGGAGCGTTCCCATTAGGACAGTGTTATTTGTAGATGTAGGTGTTTACTGTTTTGCCAAACTTAAGTAGATGATACAAGGGTCTGCAGGATGCACTAACGCAGATCTGTCGAGTTACTCGTGTGCACTGAGCTGGTGCATCATAACGTGACATGATTTGAATGTGTGCGGCCTTGTTAAGGAGTTAACGCCGCGGTGTGCAAAGCCAGGCTGGTGAGTGCACCAGCAGCTAGCACACAACACTCACTTCACAGTTGCCGCAATTACAAGACGTTGCATATTCAACTACGGAAATATGACAGGTTTTTTTTTGCATCAAATATCAAATCAAAGGCAAGACTTTTACCATGGAGTGCATATTAATTGCCAATACACATTAACGCTGGTTAAAATTTGCCATTGCAACAATGAACTTATGGATACTAATGACAGTCTTTTGACGCATTTCGAATTAACATTACTTAAAGCAAATTATCAAAAAAAATTTGCCTCATTTTACGTTATATTGATTTTTAACAAAGAACAAAGTTTTACTGTATCTTACACCAATCATGTACATGTATTTTGGATCAAACTAGTATGTAGCATAAAAATATCTTTGTTATGACACGAATATCTGTGGTGAGAATTGCAATACCCACCCTAGTTGAGTAGTGATACCTTTTCTGAGCATTATGCGCTTTCTCTATCCATCGCAGAATTTATAAGGAGAGTACAATTTCTTGCAGGATAGTGACTTGTCTACACTGGTAATTGAAAGTCGTCCTATCAAGGGTCCTTCTCGGATAACATTTATTTAAAAACATTTGATTTGATTTCATACTTGAATCATTATATATTACTGGGTTGTAATTCCAAACTCATTAAGGCCCACGGGACTGTAAGCCAACCAACCTTGAAAAGTAACTACCGGTAATACCGAAAAATGCATATTTTTGTTGTCAATCACTCTTTCGGTGACTGGGGCACGATAGATATTTACTTTGACATTCCTTTAAAAAAGAGGATTTACTGATATATGTCAATCTGAACAGTTATTTCCAAACCGTTTACATCACTGATTTATGGTTTAGAATAATATTCATCCAGATCACATTTTTTGGTATGGGTACACTATCTGAATGTTTCACAGAATCGCCGTTTTTAGATCATATTGTAGAATGTCGCAAACGGTGTCTAGTCCACCCATTGTGTGATAAACGTCTCTTCCTCAGGCGATTTAGGCTTTACTTTATATCAGTACAGAGTTGTGGTTTTCAAAGGTCCTAAAATACCATACGCTTTAGTCCAACACTCGATATCATTTACATACATATTCCTGCACAATACTTGGTGAATTATATTCCCAATTTATCCATAACAAGGTATATTCAAAGTCCCAACACAGTACCACAAGTCTATCCACATAATTAGCTTCATGATGCAATTACCCTTTTCAATTACTCATAATGGTTAATGGTAAGATATTCCGATTTGACACTGAGAGAAGGGATGACAACGTCACATCGTGGGGAGAGGAGAGGCGGGGTGGAACACTCCTGGTCTTCGTCGTTCTATTCAGGAGTACTGTGAGCTTAACGGCGCTCAGTACCAGAAGGGTCAAACTAACAATACCAAACGGAGGCCCTGGGTCGGGGAGGAGGGAGCAGCGGGATCACACGTACCGCTCCTCCTGATGTCATGTTGTGGGGCGCGGCTTGAGGATCAACTTCCCAGTCTGTGAGGAAAAATAATATTAATTAAAATTGATCTAAATGAAAAGTATTCAATGAGGAGTTTGCATATCTTTTATATAGGCAATGACAAAGAAAAGAAAAGATTATATCGTTTTGATAGATAAATAGTTTTAGTCTATATTGGTATGTTAGTGTACAATACATGTATAAAAGTATCTGTATAATCAGAAATGTCACACCTTGGTTGACAAAAAGTAGGAAATTTTGAGATTTTGCAAAATTGCATGTAGGAAATGTACAGAAATGCCATCCCAAAAGTAGGAGGGAATTCCTGCAAAAGTAGGAAAAGTGGCATCTCCGATAATACGGTACTTCTGATTTAATAACTGGTTGCGAATTCAACAGTTCAAATATTGAGCCCCAATAAAACATATAACAATTAACAATTTGTTTGTGGAATATTCTGATGATGAAATCATAATACTCACATCGTCACAAGACATATTATAATCTGATAATACTTGTCGACACCGGGATGCGATACTTGCTAAAGTCAAGGAAAGAAGCCATTAAATTATTGATCAGTTTATCCTTGCATTAAAAACAATAGCTTTTTTTTAATCCACCAAATATAAACCAAAACGGTATTAGGTATTGATTAAACATGTCATCTTTTATCACCCGTTTACACAATCAAGACTCAATATAAAATAGTTCTACCAGTTCATGAAAATGTGTTTTTTTTAATATGTCAATGATAGATTAACTAAAAACACACTAAATTTGACTGTAAAATTTGACTGTCTGGTGTGAGTCAATTCTCTTTCTGTTCATCTGACAAATTAACGTACAACTGTAACTCGGGTCGCATCTTTTTTTCTGATAATCAAGAAAAAAGAGAACAATAAGAGAAAGGAGACAAATTAATCCAGGGGAGTTGTCCCTTACCATTGCGTGCAGAGAAAGGATACATTGATGGTGCTACAACCCGTTTGTGTATGCCGCTTATAAAGAGGAGGAGTAGCACCAGGCAGGACAGCGCGAAGAACGGGTGGTTGAGCAGCGACTGGAACAAGGACTCCTACAGTGAGCAATAAACAAACTCTCCACACTTCTCTTCTTATACATGGACGCACATTATGTTATTAAACAGGAAATCATAATGGCAGGCCTCAAGAAGTACCGGGTCAAAAATTATGAAATAATAAAAGTTGGAAGACGATTTTCGCACATAATAAATACAATCATTGCAAACAAAACATAGTCATAACCTTCATTTCTTATACTAGAGTTTCATATTATCAACTAACGGGATATTGATTTTAATAAAAATAGAAATACCGTAGATTAACAGAAGACCAGTAACAATTTCATTACTACCCCGGTAGTACTGTCCGCTGACAGACTGTCTATCGATATCTGGTTTAGATAAAGCGTAATTAAACAAAATGGAGCGTGTGAGTGGCCTCACAGATGACTAAGGGTAATCTGTCAATTCTGGCATCAGAAATGAATTCGAATGAGTGATCTAATTTGAGTACAATACATTATTTCTCATTTCTGACGGCAGAATCGTAATCGCCAGAAAAAGCTTCCCTAATTTCATATATTGGAAGTCATATATAATCGAATTCCAGGTGGCTGTGGGAAAGCAGGTGGCTTGGGGCAAGCAGGTGGCTGCGGGCGTCAGCGCCCAGCAGCGCGTAACCGCTGTTTTAAGTCTCGGCTGAAAAGCAAGTCAATCGGAGCGTCAGCAGCGACACCATCCCCGTTTCCGTTTCGCCGTGTCGGTCGGCTGCGGGGCGGCATGTGCTACGTGTCCATGCCTTTGCCGTTGATCCCCTGTCCCCCGTCCCCTGGTGTACAACCGCTATCTGTATCATAACCGCTATCTGTTAACATATAGATATAGAGTGGATGTGACTTGATGCATAGGTCCTGGCGGTAGAATGTGCCCAGTTTTTGCCCGCTTTGGGGGTAGAAAGAGAAAAATACAGGCAAATTCGCTAAAAATGTCATTTCTATCTTCTGCTGAAAACGCTTATGCCTTGAAGTCTATGGGTGTCCGAAGCGGGTGATAGATTTTGTTTAGTACATTTCCATAATAGCGAAAGAGAGAAATAAATTCCTGAAGATCGCAGTTCAATTTCTTTAAGAAAAATTGAGATTTTTAGAAAAAAATTTGAGGAAAATGCTGTCCCCCGATCTTGCCTATCTCATGTTTTTTCCCGCATTTCTCTATCTCGAATGATAACCGAAATACAACGATTCTCCTATGTAACAAAATTGTCTTAAAATGCAAAATTGGTAGGTGTATATTCAGTCTTTGCCAAATCCTGCCGGACAGTGGCAATGTCCGGCTAAAATGGCTCTGGTCCGGCAGAATGACTGGTGTTGCAGGACCAGATGTCCTGCACATTCTGGACATTCCAAAACTGAAAGAATTTGTCAAATATTCCAACTAGAACTGAAGTTACAAGTTCTAGAGTGCACTCTAATATTCTAGGCAAATCTAAGCAAGTTTTTTTTATATATGTTTTTTTAATAAATGCTATTCTATTCTAAATATTATGCAAAACTTTGATTTTGCTATCCGGTCCTGCAGAAATCTATCCGGTCCTGCCAGAATAGCTAGCTGCAGGACCGACTGTCCTGCATGCCGAAAAAAGTTTTCGCAAAGACTGTATATTACTCAGGGTTAATTAAACCCTGAGTCAATATGGTATGACAGAGTCAGAGTTACTTTGGGAAACCCCGGTAGTACTGTCCGCTGAGAATAATGAAGTACATGGCTGCTCAGCATACCTTAGGTGTCTCTGGGTCCACTATCCAGTTCCACGCCCCGATAGCTGTACAGGTCGACACGATGATGAGCATCACTGACATCACGGATTGGAGTGGTAATGAACGAATGTCAATATCAGATATGTTGCCATTTATAGATCCATTTATCATGTTAAGCATACCAGTGGTGAGTAATATGTTTCAAGAGACCTAGTATACATATGGCATTATGTGTTTAGTATGAATACAATGCGACAACTTATCAATCAAGCCCTTATTACGATAGATGTATCAGCAACTAATCAAATATGCACTTGTAGACCAAGTATGGAAGGACGAGGACTGTGTATTCACTCCGCATCTACTCAGACTCTTATATGCACTGGTAATCATTTTATCCATGTTTAACGGTCACGGAAAAATTATCTGCAGACAGCAGAACCCACGACCTTCAGATTCCCTGGCTGACAACTTGACCGTGCAGTACATTACTGGATCGGTGTGGCACAGGGGGGAGCAGGATCACCCGAGTGATACCCCCTTGCGGGTTTACCACCGAGGCGCGGGGAATCCGACCCCTACACATAACATGTGGGAAGCAATGACATTGGAAATCGTGAGAAGGAAACTATACCATACTGAGACCATAGTAATTAATATATTCAATAGTCAATATAGATTTTTAACGTAGGTGTTAGAGACTTGAGATGAACTGAATGATGACACATCACTTACAGCGCCATCTTGTAGTGCTAGGCTGTAACTGGGCGATAACTTCGGTGAGGCGCCGCTCAAACGCTTTGAGATCTGGAAAATGATCAGTGTCAATATGAACAGGTTGCGAATAGAACTTAGAAGATGAGTGCAAGGCTAGTGTCTCCTCTTAAGCATCTTGTTTTTCAAAAATTAAGGGCATAAGTCCACTATGATCTGTCCGAAGCGAGTGTGTGCGGAGCCGAGTGGGATATGATCCAAGGGACATGTACCACAGGTGGATAAACCTGTCATTCAGACTGATTGGGGAGTGCTCATTTTTTAGCAGCAATTACTAAATGATGTAGTCAGATACTGAACACACCAACTGACTGACTCAGTGACTGAGATTCCCGGACGCAGAAGGTCTGGTTCAAGGCACTGGTTGCTAGGCCCAGGGAGAGGGTCTAGCTACGTAGGCAATGTACTAGGAAAAGTCACCTTTTTGCTATTTTCTCTGCAAATAATTGTATTGGAATATAGATTATAGTGTATCTCAATTCTAGAGGGTATTTTGAATACTAAGTATCGATTTTGCAATCCTTTTTGCTGTAGCCTCAGTACCCGGTAGGTAAACTACATCTTGCGATAAGGATTTTTAACACCTTTATCCAGTCTAATATTTACTTTTTAGTATTTAGACCCCTGTGGAGTGTTATTTTAGAGGAGATAATTAGCCTGATATAAAGCCTTTATTAAGACTCTGCGACTAGCTATTCTTCTATCCCTCTTTTGGTTTCATCCCCATCACTTTATATTTCATCATGTACTTGCTGTTGTCTCTGAGTGTTCAAAGAAAAAATTGTACAAGCGCAAAAATGGAACATGTTGATACACAATGATCAATAGCATATCTTTTTTGTATTCAGTATTTGTTGGCAAACCCACCGCGTTTCGAACGTGTATTCCTTGTCAAATAAACGAGTTTTATGTAAACTCACTGAACCAAAAGGGCCACCCTGCTCTGTGTGACGTAGGTTCTGCTAATAGTACCGGTAGTTGGATTTCTCCCAACCTTACAGTTACACCGACGGGACCGAGGTACTTACAGCGTACCTCGGTACTGTCGATGCAAGGTTGGGAGAAGTCCAACTAGATCTAGTAGAGAATCGTCACTCAATCAGTCAGTGACACAGACACTGACAGTGTCAGTAGCTGAGTGTCTCTCGCAAAACCAGTTGGCCTACTGTACTAAACCACTTTGCACTATAAAAGCGAGTACAGCTGCCATCGTCAACCTGTATTGTTTACTTTACTATGTTACCGTTAGGTCCCACTTTAAATACTGGTGAGTTATATTTACCTTCGGTCTGTTCAAGAGACATTGTGTAGCAGTAATCTCCTGCTTACGCCGCCATCTGCTTTTTGCTCTCCACGGCGGAAGCAGAATTATTAGTACACAGATTTCGATTGGCCACTAGATCTGCTCTTCAACGTTGGTTTACTCCTGAATCTTCCACTCTCTTCAATGTATGTGTATTGTGGTTGGAGAGTGTAAAAATAGACGTTAACCAATGAACGTTCTTGTTACAACGTATAAAAGTCTCGCGGTCTCTCGTGGCATTTCTCGTTCGGAGCTGGCATCGCTGGTTCCGCGTGTTCAAGACCCGCTCTATAATTGATATATCGTGACAAGCAAAACATAAATCTCCGGAGGAAGCCGAAACAGCAATTGTTCCAATTGTAAGCATTTTTCTACTACCATCTCTCTCATAAAACGATTATTTGCATATACTATTGTATACAAACTACGTTTTAACCACTTAAACAGGCCGAAGCCGCCCTTCTTGTGAGTATTCTAATTTAGCCAGCCTTGAGGACAATTTGTGTAGTGGCACTGGGCTGGAATACTAGTACCTTAGGGTGCGTGGACACTTAGGGCGCAGACACTTAGGGTGCATGAAAATGGACACATAGGGTGCAGGGACACTTAGGGTGCAAAGGGCAGGACACTTAGGGTGCAAAACAATGGACATGTAGGATGCAGAGACACATAGGGTGCAAATCACAAGACACTTAGGGTGCAAGTATTTTGTCATAAAGGCATTATCTATTTATCCATATAAAAATCATATATTGTACAAAGGTTTAGTTATTGTAACTTTCCATGGCTTAATGGAAGTATTTTAGGCCAAGTTTGGCTGTGTTTTAGCCAGAAAGGGCAGGGATTAGCGCTCACACCTGCTAGGGTAGGGGGGCGGCCTTTGTACCTGGCATCACCTGGGGGGGGGGGGGGGGCGGGAGGGGCAGGGTGAATAGCTATGCTTCTAGTGAAAACATAACGGAAATCAATAATTATGGTTGCTTTAACAGGGCTGCCAAGTAGTACGCTTTTGGCGTATTAGTACGCTTTTTGGCCTCATTTTGAGCTAGAATACGATTTTACATTTTGAGTACGATTTAGTACGCTTTTGAAGTATTCAGTACGATTTTTGGCTGCTATTGGCTATTATTTCACATACGGTATATTGAGAACACATTTAGTAGACCAGGACTAGCTGTTGCCCCAGGCCCTCTAGATGCTGTTTTGTTCGTACTAAATGATCTATGATTCTCTGTGCTTGCCCACAATCTGAAAATCTAGGAAGGGAAGGTAGGATATTTTTAATATTAATTTTTATTAATTTTTTTAATTCAGCCTGAATAGTACCTAGAAATTGACTAGCAAACTTCAGTGCTGACTTGACAACAACAGCGTAGACTCATGGACTATCAAATTGACCCTGAAATAGCCCGAAAATTACTTAAGCTATAAATATTTTCTCAAAATCGGACCTGTTTTGCTAGGTAGGCTCGGTAAACCTGAAACACACCTTTCTTTTTGGCCTTAGGGCTTTAGCCAGTGCTATCTGTTGCACTTAGCAATAGTTTGTCTGTGGATGAAGATTAATATTCTTTCATAAAAAACCTGTAGTTTTGTCAGATTGTGGTCTCTCCTTTTCTTATAAATAACAATACTGCATTCTTAGACCAATACCTCAATGGAACAGACAAATTATCATATTTTTATTCATACTGTATTACTGTAGGAGTCCTAAATCCAAAATACGATTTTAGTACGATTTTGGGGTGAAGGGAGTACGCTAAATACGCTTTCCAGGCTAAAAATTACCTAAAAAATACGATTTTGGAAGTTTTGAGGTTGGCAGCTCTGCTTTAAGTAACTGTAAAAATGTGTCTTATGTTAAGTACATGTAGCACTGACCTACATAGCTAAAGTTACTGGACTCAAGCAGACTGATGTGTTTTTCTCCTTTTTTTAATGTGTATTTTTTAAAGATATATCTCCATTTACTATCCCTAATCTATATTTTTGTCAGATTTCTGTCCCCATTTTTTAAAATGGCGGTTATGTTATTTTCAATTCTGACCAATTTATCCGAAATAATGATCAATTAAACATTAGTTTTCCCAAATTATAGTCCACAATACTTACAATTTGCACCCCAAGTTTTGATAAATTTCCCCCACAATTTACAATTTACCAATTTTCCATTGCTTAAAGCATCTAAATACTTTGCACCCTATGTGTCCTATAATTTGCACCCTAAATGTCTCTGCACCCTAAGTGTCCTGTGTTTGCACCCTATGTGTCTCGCACCCTACATGACCAATTTTATGCACCCTAAGTGTCTGCACCCTAAGTGTCCACGCACCCTAAATGTCTGCACCCTAAGTGTCCTTGCACCCTAAGTTACCAGTTACCCTGGGCTGGCAGTGCCAACTTTTGTTTTGAGGTCCTCCCTTAAAAAAGGGCACTAGCCTAGGCCTTAATAGAATGGGTACCTACCGGTCTCTAAGGTCTAGTAAGGGGTTAGACGTGAGAGGATCGGGAGGCTTAGTAGGGGTACTAAAGGGCTACTAGTACTAGGCCTAGGTTTTAGGCTTTAGCAAGTGATAATTTTTTTTAACAACGTGGGGGGTTTCGGCGCGGAGCGCGCAGATTTATTTATACCCTCCCCCCGGTCAAGGGGTCGAAATTTTTTACCCACCCTTACGGGTCGAAAATCGGCGCACGCTCGGCCCCTTTGAGGCATAGTAAGTGAGTGCTCATTTTTTAATAGCAGGGGGGGGGTGGTGGATTTGGGCCCTTGGGGGGGGGGGGGTAAAAAATTTGGACCCCTTGACCGGGGGAGGGTCAACATTTTAGACCCCTAGGACTAGGTCTTGGAGGAGGGGGGGTCAAAAAAGGGGAAAAGCCTGCGCGTCACTATGCTACAAAGGGGCGCGAACACACACAATTTTCGGCCTGCCAGGGGCAGGGGAAAAAATGTCGACCCCTCTACGGGGGGGGGGGAGGCTGGGCCCCTGGGGATTTCGCACGCTCCGAGCAAAATCTCACCACCCCCCCCCCTGTTGTTAAAAAATGAGCACTCCCTAACGCGCAGGCTTTTTGGCTCAAAACAGGTTACATTTTTTTGCCCCCCCCCCCCTCCCCCCGTTGTTAAAAAAGTATCACTCCCTTAATAGGCTAGTTGGATTTCCTTCCAATCTTACAGTAAGGTTGGAAGGAAACCCAACTACCGTAAATTCCCGTGTACTACCCGCGGGTTGTACGCGAACCAAACACAGCTTTCATTTGATACCAAACATGCCTATATAGGGTGCGGGTTATACGAGGGTTTTTATTATTATACATCAGTACTAAAATTGCGATCTTCAAATCCAAAAACGGGTTATAGGATTCTCCTGAGTTGGGGGTGCGGGTTATACGCGAGATGCGGGTAATACACGGGAATTTACGGTACCGGTAGCTTAGTCCTACTAGGCCTTGGTTAGAGATGGGCAGGCAAATATTTGGTTTTTGGGCTAGCTAATCGAATATCATACCACATGAAAGCTGGAATCTTTACCAACAGAATATATTTGAAATAAATTCCTGCAGCCGAAAAGTCGATCATGGTGCAAGAGAGTGAGTACCCATTACAATGCCCCTCCCGTGGCGGAAGCGGGGCAAATAAACCCTGCGCTCCCATAAAGAATTTTTTTTTTTTTTTTTTTTGGTTGGTTGGTTGAGTGGTTGCACCGTGCTGTAAGGACCCCCAACCTTAGCCTTGTCAAAAATATCTCCCATAGAGAATGCACTGGGACCATCTACTACAATGCAGAAAATTCCTTGTTGGAAAGTGCCAAAACATTTTGAACATTTTCTCTAAAAATGGGCTTACAAACCCTGACTTTGGGCTGATTCTATAAGCCGCAGCTTCTACGCTAACTTTTAAGCAGAAAAAACAGCACGTTACTATAGTTCAAAGGGGGTGGGGCGAAAATAATTTGGCGAGGGGGGCCACAAAACATTCCACGCGCAATATCTCACCACTCCCCGCTCCCCCTCCGTGTAATTCATAAATGAACACTCCCTTAATTCCCGTTTTATCTATTCTTTTACAGCAGTGTCTTGTGAAAAGCCTAAGGGACCCAAATGTCAGACAGTGGGAAAGACCGCTCAAGATCCAAATACCGGGACCGTGAAGACCGAGATCGAGGGAGGGATAGAGATAGAGACCGGTCTCGGTCCAGGGACAGAGATGCTAGGGATGACCGGAGCAGAACGTACTCAACTTTCTCCTGCACAAACAGTAAAGACCCAGCCCTTGTCAACAGTCGAGTGTTCATCGGGAATCTCCCCACAGACAAAGTCGACAGACATGATCTTCTTGACATGTTTGAGAAATATGGCACCGTTCTAGGTGAGGCAACTCGTTTTCCGTGATATATTGTGATGCTATCTGTATAGTATTTAACATTTTAGAAATCTCAATATTCATCCGCTCTTATATCTCATGTTAGTTTTTGTGTAAATCAGTTTTGGCTATTTCGTTAAATTACGAGTCACAGTTTACAAATTGATTAGAAACTGAGTAAAAACGAAGAAAAAACATGCACCAACAATACGTTCTCTACCAATAAACTGGTAATCAGGAGGCCATGATGGCTTTATTAAATGTCTAAAGTTAGTTTTAGAGACGAATTTCCATTCTCAAAATAATTTATGTTGTCTTCTCTATGCACAGGAGTGTCCATCTTATCCGGCTATGGATTTGTACAGTTCGCCCACGAAGATGATGCTCGTGATGCCGTGGAAAATGAACAGGGAGGTACTCTGAAAGGATACAAAATTGGTCAGTATTCTCTGCGGTGTACCCATATATGTAAGTTCCTCTGTAAGGAAGGAGCTGCCTCAACGTTTTTGATACGTCCGTTACCATCCGCCCATTACCTCAGTTGTGTTTCAGTAATATGGGTCCTCCAATAAGGGCTAACATCCCATGGTACCGGACGTATAGGAAATATTGCGACAGTTCAGAGACGTTGGTCCATGCAGTTTCGGCCATGTATGTTGATATCAAAGACACTATCTAATATGCTATCAAAGACCAACATGTCAGTTTCGTTCTGGGATAATTTGTTTTAGAGACAATAGCACTGGTCTTCGCATTCTCCTTTATAAGCATACTATTTCTGCGTCTGGCAAGGAACAAGGATCTTACCATCAAGCTCATTATCAAAGTTGTTTTATTTTAAAGTATTATATCCGACGTTGTTGTCAAATATACTTCTATTTACTCGAATACAGATGTCAAGATGGCAGCAGAAGGGAAGAGGCAGCAAAAGGCGGGTCTTAATCGACGCCCCCCACCACGAAGGTACTCTCACTCATCTAACATTCTAGTTGTCGTGTTAAATGATGTTCCCTGGCACCCACCATGTTCCCCTTCAATATCCTACTCCTATCTATACCTCGGGTAATAACAATCCTGTATTCCACTCCCTGAGAGTCATGCCATACCCTTAAAACCGGGTTATATCCTCAATATCAACAATTTACAGGGATGAAAGTTTTTCCCTTAAATCACGTTTTTTCTTCTTCACGAAAAATATTATCAGCTTATTCATTTTGTACTTTTATATTATGATATTCACAGTATTACCCATATGAATGCCCCATATGAAGTCAAAACTTTTTACCTTCAATAAATAAAATACCTCCTTATCGTGGACAAATGTTCGCCCTGTGATTATTCTGAGACAGGCAGCATCTTCCCCATGTTTTATCTGTTACAACAATAGGGCACGGTTAACGATAGTGTCATAGAAGGAATCCCCTTAGTTGGGAGACTCCTTTAATATATGAGCTGAGTAAGTCTTGAGGTCTTGTAGTATAGTTGGTATTTATTACAAGTTGACAGCAACAGTACAGTAAGTACAATATAGGTTCCACTCAGTTACACCTATCCACAAAATAGTATAGGACTTGGTAAGTATACCCAAGAGTCAAAGGGTCCTGTACACAGTCTTATACTGGGGCATAGTAGGGCATAGCCTATAGCCTTGTCTCAGCCAGTGGAGAGGTCCTTGCTCTGTGGAGTCCTGAGGTGAAGTGATAATGGACTAGAGCCAAGGGGTCCTGTACCATGTCTGATAGTTGGGCCTA